>CM038682.1:87271526-88471526 GCA_021605205.1 Aegilops longissima
TCCAAGATTGATAATTTAATAGAATGGAACAATAAAAAATTAAAGATACGTTGCAGACGTATCAAGCATCCCCAAGCTTAATTCATGTTCGTCCTCGAGTAGATAAATGCTATAAATAGAATTTTTAATGTGGAATGCTACCTATCATATTGATCACATATTCTTTTCTTTTGTAGCATGTACATTTGGACCGATTCAAAGCAATAGTCTATAATTTGACATGAAGACATCAATACTCAAACATATCAATAACCAACCATGTCTTTCAGAATATCAACGCTAAAGAAAGCTATCCCAGCCCATTATGCTTATTCATTGATCCATTCATGAAACACACTCAAGTATTAGCTACATCCAATGCACAAGTATGACAATAGTGTTCCCTAGTTGGTGCTTTATAAGAGAAGATGGAGACTCAATATTTTTGTTGCATAGAAGTAAATAGATAGGCCCTTCACAGAGGGAAGCAGAGATTTGTAGAGATGCTAGAGCTCATAGCTTAAATTGAGAGATAAAATTGTTTTAAGAGGCATGTGACCGAGAATTCCCAATATCTTCCATGCTAGATAAACCATAGGCGATTCTCAAACATAAAATAAAGTTTATTTTCTTTTCCACCATTCTTTCACAATCCATAGCTAGCAGTATCCACGGGTTCCTTCCATAGCAACACTTTTCAAGCAATTTATTATGAACAACATTTTTTTTCGTTTTGGGACTGGGCATCCCTATTACCCGCCACACTCTGGTGCAATGACAAGTGAATAGACACTCATCTTGAGAATAACATACCTAGCATGGAAAAAGTTGGCTATCCCCTGCCGCTTCATGAGCGGTACGGGCACACGAAAAAGAAATTCATTTTGAAAATTAGAATTGGCACATACAAATTTATTTAGAACGGCCTGAAAATACCACATATAGGTAAGTATGGTGGACTCATTTAGCACAACCTGGTTTAGGATTTGGACGCGCTCTTTGAGAGCCTATTAGTCCACACCATGCTTTATTCTAGTTAGTACAATAAGGCTGAAAAGTCTACGATGATAATATGCAGTTAAGTGAACTAATAATGTTACATTGTAAAGAACTGAACCCTAAAATTCTGTAATGTCATGATGGAGGACAAATAATACAATTATCTTAGCCAGTTTCGGTACAACACTTGACCGTCATAGAATAGTTGAAATTACAGTCATATTTCCTAGTCAACATAAACATATTACACCCCAAAAAATCTAGCACTATATAGACCTGCAACTTTGTCAGCCAAGGTCGTATTGACTTTAGAATAGCTCAAGCTCCTCAATTATGAAACATAAAACATCATCCTCACGTCTTATGATATTAATTACATCCGCTTGGTTTCTTCTTGTATGCAACCAGAAAAGGAAAAAGTTACAGAAATTAGTTTGCTTATGGTTTCCATGTTTACGGCCAAAATCCTAATTCAAATTTGGTGAACATGGTATAACAAAATTATAAAGGAGATAAATGCTAAAGAGAGATCGCACGGGCACTGAATCACGTGCATAGTGGATCTAATAGTAAGAAAAAAAATGAACAGACTATTATAAATGGAAAGTTGCAGAGCTTATGGGCCGTCCTACATACAGATGGATACAATTGTCCTTTAGATCCCCCAATGCAAAATTGCTTGTTTTTGGTTCTTCATAGGATGGGGGCTGATCCGTGCCACGTAATTAGAAGCAATTGACCTAGTTCTTCATGCATGATACTTTAATATTTTGACATGCAGACCAAATTATTGAAAGCGTCAGAGTACAACAAATGATATACATGCTCTTGAAAGTTCAATATTGCAGTTATTTCTTGGCTTACACATTCTAGAAACATATGCAAAGGAGTGCCAAATGCTCAAGCAGTTAATTACAACTCTGTTATACATCAAATTTACAGGTATTTTGAAATGTGATGCATGATTCATCAAATGAAATTCATCTAACGAAAGTGCAAAGGGTGAAAGGAAAATAATATAACTCAACAATAGAACATGAAAAATGTTTCTCAAAGCATTCAGAGCACAATTTTTCAGAGACCAGCGAAGACAATAATCAAATTCGCTGGCCACTACTGTATAGGGAAAACATCTAGCTAAAGAAATGATTGAAGAAGATCAAACAAAACAATTAGATGTTCGTAAAACTTGATTCAGTACATGGTAACATGGGAGTAGATATTTCATCAAATTCGCACAAGAATCATTATTTCTAGCGCACGATGCCAGAAATTAGGGACTACTTTTTACGTAAATCAGGCATTACTAATGGTTGTGAAACAATATTCCAAAATGTAGCAGCGCGTAAAACAGATAAGCATGTTGTGGGCAAGGTTCATACAAGTAATTTTCACCCCGGTGGCTCGTATTTGATTCTGCAGGAACCTGAAAATTTATACTTGTAAATTATACCATGTTTTACATCTTCACGAGTTTCTTAGAAATTTATAGTTTGAACAACGCCTTTCTCCCGGTGCGCTCCCAGAGCTCTATTCCTAGGGAGCATAGAGCTTTTAGGGATGATTGAACCAAAAGGAAAGTTTTGCCTATGCTATCACAAATCTACCTTGCTATCCTACCAACCATTAATGTTATTTCAAAGGCCTTTATGTAAAAAATGGTCCTTGTACCAAGTATCAACTCCAAATTTTTGTTTGCAAAATACCACATTGCCACCTTAGATGACAACCTGCTAGTTCAGCTCTATGATCTCACATAGTGTTCTTGGGACCTCATATGACTCAATAGGACAATTTGAGGAACTTCAATATGTAAGTTTTTGGAACTATATGGTCGCTCAATACCACCAGATTACATTTCTCCCAAAATGAGTCTTCTTTGACAGTATGTAGACAAAGTAGAAGAAGTTTGAACTATGTGGTATAATATGTATGACATTTACTCTTTTCATGTAAGTATAGATAGGCTGCGTAAATATGAATATAAACCATCAACTATAATCTAGTATTTCTGTGGTTGTCTAAGGCTCAGTATGTGGCTGCTGAACTGTGTTGTGCTGTGCTTATTGTATAACCTTCTATTGAGAATTAGCCACAGAAGTTACCAAAACTAGGTCAGACAAACACTAAAATAGGCAAAACCTAGTTGGGAGAATGACATTATCATAATAGACGCAATGCCAAACGCAGCCAAACATTTATAAGAAGTTAACCAAAAAAGGGAAGAGCGAAGTACTTGAAATTTTTATAGAAGCTGTCACTCAACTTTCAGGTGCTTGTGAATTATGCATGGTCTCCAAAAGAGGCGGAAGAAGCCTCCGGGGGAAGTAAGCAAACTTACTGGCACTGGTTTCATATGCAGATAATTTGGATCATCATTTATTTTGGGGTACAGTATGAATTCTGTATTATACTTGTAATACAAAAATCTATATCTAGATAATATATCTATACCTACTCATCAAACGAGGTGCGTTTCTTCAATTTTTTCATCCGTTCACCACCGATTTTTTTATTTGAGGTGGTACTAAATTTTTGTGGTCCATCTACTAGAAAAAAAGAGTTTTGTCCAGAATTTCGTACGTGGGCCGCACGCGCTAATGCCCAGAGAAGCCAGCCCATTAATATCCTGCCCACGCACCTGGGAAATCTTATTTGCCGCATGGGGTGGCATATAGTTGGAGCTTCCCATAGCTCGCCCAATATTGGGCTGGCCCATTTTCGTTTTTTCTGTGTTAGTTTTCTATTCTTCTTCTTCTTTTTTGCTTTCCAAGCTATTTTTACCTTTTTCATATAAATTTATTATTATTATTACTTTTTTCAGAATTTCGTTTTTTGTACAAATTTTTGCTAAATCTTCAGAATTTCAAAGTTTGTTACCATTTTCAAAAATACTTGGAACTTTAAATTTTATTCTCGTTCCAAATTTGTTTGAAATAAAAATGGATTTTCTCAAAAGTTTTCTGAAATTGTTCGAGATTTTTAAACGATCCATTTTTTAAAATAATATAAATTCAGAAAATATTCCTTTTATTGAAATGTTCACAAATTTAAAATAATGTTAGTGATTAAATTTTTATTGAAAATTGTTATGAATGTTCAAAAAAGTTTCAGTTTTAAAAAATTGTTCAAAAATAAAAAAAATTCCATTTTTCCGCCTTAAAATGATTCTTGTTTTTAAAAAATATTTGTGAATTTTTAAAACAACTTCCTATTTCAAGTTTTGTTTGCCCTTTTTCAAAAATTAATATTTTTTTTAAAAATGGTCGCATTTTTTATTAAAAAAATCAGGAGGTCACCACAACCACAACAAGGAGGCGGATCTGAAGGAAAAAAGGCATGAGTATTGTAGTGGCCACCACTCCGACCAACCCCACTACTATATAGATCTCGCGGGCCAAACATGACCCGCGAGAACACCACACCTCTCCGCTCTGTCATCTCACTGTTGCGAAGACCGTTTTGATGGACACATAAATTATCTCTCCCGATACTTCTCGTAAAAAAACCTCTCCTGTTGCAATGCATGGGCATATGTGCTAGTAGCACCAAAGAAACATGAAACAGTCCGAAAAACAACAACGTGATGCTATGCTATTATTTTGGGTAAAAATCTAGTCGACTCCTATTTGAGTGAACCATATATTGGATTCTGTAAATCACCTTCCAACTGATTCTCTCTCCAATACATTGTATGTTGATGGATTACTGACAAGCATAAAGCAAACACGAACCCCCGCCTTACCACCACCGCAAGATTAAACATAAATAGGCAAGCCTTACCACGCGATACCATGGAGGGAACAACCCACCTAATCCATACCCCAATCGACCGCGCCAACACGAACAAGCCAAGCCACACAGGAAGTATGGGCATGAACCCTCAAATCCCAGCGAACAATGGAAAGACAAACGGGCATGAACACCACCGCTGGAAACTAAGGCTAGTCATAGTGGGGAGTAACTTAGACTAGTAACATGCATATGTTACTAGTCTATGTTACTACCTTCATAATGGGATGTAACATATGTGTGGTATCATGCAAGACATTATTTATTAAGATGTAGACTCATTTTGCATTGAGATGCGTTATGTTACAGTAACACGTTATGTTACTCTAAACACCTCTCTCCTCATTAAATACATGCCACATAAGCAAACGTTTCTTGGAATGTGTTATGTTACTTGTTAAGTTACTCCCACTATGAAGGTATTCATCAAGGACCATGGGACTTCAAGGGCATGGCGCTTGTGATTGCAGAATATGACGGCTTGAAAAAAACCTGAGACGGTGAAACTGGATAGAATTGAAACGTGGTGTCAAATCCATAAGCTCCTTGTCGTGGCTAGTTGTTGGTGATTTTAATGAGGCGTTGTGGAGTTTTGAACATATGTCTCTGACCCCCCGTCCTGAATCTCAGATGGAGGCCTTCCGAGATATGCTCATGGCTTGTGAATTGGTGGACCTGGGCTTCATTGGAGTACCTTACACATATGATAATATGCGAGCAGCAGCCGCTAATGTACATGTGCGCCTGGATCGTGCAGTTGCTATCAATGACTGGAGGAACTTGTTTGCATTCTCTGCGGTACATCACCTTGCCTCTTCTTGCTCGGATCATGTGCCTCTTCTCTTGAAACTTTCTGCAGAACAGTTGACTCCAAGATCAAAGGCAAGGAGATATGAGATTTTTTGGGAACGGGATGCATGGCTCCCGGACTTTATAAGGAATACATGGGATGCCTTTGGCACTATGGAGAACCTGGGTAAAGTAAATGAGGCGCTAAGATCTACCATGACATCACTCAAATCATGGAGTAACAGAAAGTTTGGAAATGTCACTAGGGAGGTAAACAAGTCACGCTCTCAACTAGAGGAGCTGATGAGGATGAATGCTGACAGACAGGAAATACGGAGAGTGTCTGACAAACTTAATGAACTGCTATATAAAGAATAAATGTTATGGCTACAATGCTCGTGGATAATGTGGGTCAAGGAAGGAGATAGGAACACAAAGTTTTTCCAGAGCAAGTCAGTATGGAGAGCAAGGAAAAATAAGATCAGAGAGTTGCATGATAACAATGGTACAATTTTTAAAGATGAAGATATCATGGGTAACTTGGCCACTTCATATTTCGAAAATATCTACACAGCGGACCCAACCCTAAATACGCCTGGAGTTGTGGACTTGTTTCACACAGTAATTACAGATGCAGATAATGAGAAACTTTGTGCAAAATTTCCAGAGAAGGAGATGTCAGACGCTCTTTTTCAGATAGGACCGTTGAAGGCGCTGGGTCCGGACGGGTTTCCAGCGAGATTCTTTTAGCGTAATTGGGATGTGTTGAAGGAAAATATTGTCAAGGCAGTAAAGGAGTTTTTCAGTTCGGGTGTGATGCCAGAAGGGGTGAATGACACTTCTATTGTCTTAATCCCT
This sequence comes from Aegilops longissima, assembly GCA_021605205.1. NCBI lineage: Eukaryota > Viridiplantae > Streptophyta > Magnoliopsida > Poales > Poaceae > Aegilops > Aegilops longissima. The sequence goes on from CM038682.1 coordinate 87,277,944, forward strand.
AAAGTTGCAAATCCCACAAAACTTTCCCAGTTCACACCCATTAGCTTATGTAACATGATTTATAAGGTGGTTTCTAAGTGTCTAGTGAACAGACTAAGGCCTCTGTTGGATGATATTATCTCACCTGAACCAAGTGCCTTTGTTTCTGGAAGAATGATAACGGACAATGCACTAATTGCGTTTGAGTGCATTCATTATATCAAGCAGGAAAAAGATCCAACAAGGTTCTGTGCATACAAACTAGACCTGTCAAAAGCATATGATCGGGTAAACTGGAACTTCTTGAGGCAAGTGATGCAAAAGCTGGGTTTTGATCATCGATGGATTGACTGGATTATGACTTGTGTCACATCGGTGAGATATTCGGTAAGATTTAATGGAACCCTCTTGGATTCATTTGCACCGTCGTGTGGTCTACGACAAGGTGATCCACTCTCCCCTTTCTTGTTTCTGTTTGTTGCTGACGGGCTTTCTGCAATCCTACGACAACGTGTGGATGTGGGACTGATAACACCAGTAAAAATTTGTCGGCGCGCCCCCTGCATCTCTCATCTTCAGTTTGCGGATGACACGCTCCTTTTCTTTGAGGCTTCAAGAGGTCAAGCCGAACAAGTTAAAGCTTGGCTGGATCTTTATGCAAGGGCTACTGCCCAACTTCTTAATTATGATAAATGCTCGATTATGTTTGGAGAAACGTGCCCAGTTGAGGCACAGGAGGACGTCCGGGAGGTTCTGAATGTTACTGTTGCAGGGTTTGAAGAGAAATACCTAGGGCTGCCAACCCCTAATGGGAGGATGATGAAAGGCTAGTTTCAAAACCTACAAGCACAACTTATGAAAAGATTAGTTCAATGGGGCGATGGGCATCTAGCACAACCAGACAGGGAAGTTCTAATCAAGTCAGTTGCAGAGGCACTCCCAGTCTTCATGGGAGTCTTCAAGCTGCCCTTTTCGGTCTGAGATGATCTCACGAAAATGGTCAGGAAATTTTATTGGGGAGCAACCAAAGGGCACGGTAAAACACACTGGAAATCTTGGCAAAAGCTACAGAGACCGAAGAGCAAAGGTGGTGCGGGATTCATAGATTACCGCTTGTTTAAGCAGGCGCTACTGGCTAGGCAGGCGTGGAGATTGTTGATTCGACCTGAAAGTTTATGTGCAAGACTACTTAAGAGCAAGTACTATCCCAATGGTAAACTTGAGGATACGGTTTTCTCAGGAAATGCTTCTTCAACTTGGACTGCAATCAGTCACGGCCTAGATCTTCTTAAGAAAGGACTAATATGGAGAGTAGGGAATGGGAAGAACATCAGAATTTGGAGGGACCCTTGGATCCCTAGACCATTCTCCTACAGACCTATATCAATTAAAGGTAATAGCAGATATCGCTATGTGTCACAACTACTGCAACGCAATGGCACATGGAATTATAATTTGCTTCAAGAAGCATTTCTGCCATGTGATGTGCAGGGGATTTTGAAAATAAGAGCATCACCTCGGCTCGAGGAGGATGTGCTGGCATGGGGTCCGGTGAAATCTGGAGTCTTTTCTGTGAAATCAGCATATGATTTAGCTTTTGAGGAAACATACAGAGGCACTGCGGAATCGTCAAGTGCTGCCCCGGATGGCCGTCGGGCCTGTTGGAAGCTTATCTGGAAAAGCTTTGTGCCACCTATGTCAAGAATTTTGCATGGCGTGTTGCGGTGAATTCCCTCCCAACATGGCAGAACAAATACAAGCGCAACTTAGAAACGGCTGGGACTTGCCCAATCTGCGAGAGGGAAGAGGAAGACAGTTCCCATGCTCTCTGTAAGTGTCCTCTTGCAGTTCAGTTGTGGGAATGTATGGCAACCGTTTGGAGACTACCAAAGTGGGAGGAACTGAAGAACACAGGCACTGAATGGCTGCTGGAAGTGCTCCATCCACTTTCAGAGATAGAGATGGGCATGCTACTGATGTCTTTGTGGCGGGTATGGCACAACCGAAATGAGGTAACACACAACAAAGAACCACCTCCGATGGAGGCATCGAAACAATTTCTGATGGGATACTTGGATTCCTTGTTATCACTCAAATATTCAGATGAGGAACTTCTGAAAGGGAAATAGGTTGTTGCATACGATCGTTTGCCTGAACCGCAAGTGATACCATCTGTAGCTCAAAACATTGCGTGGGTTTTGCCTACGGAGGGTTGGTCAAAGCTCAACATCGATGGCTCTTGGACAAATGATGGGAAAGCAGGAGCTGGTATGGTTCTCCGAGACAATAAGGGTCAGATCATATATACATCATGCAGGGAGCTTTTTCCTGCAGGAATGCACTGGAGGTAGAACTAAGCGCATGTATGGAGGGTCTCTCGCTAGCAATTCAGAGAACAGAGCTACCTATTCAGGTAGAGATGGACTCATGAGAGGCCTTGAACATGATCACAAATGATTCAATTGATAGATCAATCTTCTCATCAATGGTGAAGGAAATCAAGCTTCTGAGAAATCTTTGTAGTATTAATTTCAATTATGTTCACTAGTCGTCAACCCGTGCTACTGCACGGGCTAGCAATTTTTAATATTGATTTAGCTACTACAGCACATTATCATATTATTTACTGAGTTTTTGTAAGTATTGTTTTGTCGAAAGCCTTGTACAAAATAGAAACTCAAGATATTTAAATTAATATTTTAACCCAGAGAAATAATACTGGTCATTTCAAAGTTATCATTGTACTTTTAAAATGTTTGTATGATCATTGAACTTGTAGATTTTTTAAACTCGTGGAAGCCTTCTCGTCTTTTCGATAATTCTCTATATTTCTAGTTTTTTGTTCGAATCTTTCTTTTACTTGGACTATAACATTCTAGTACCCATCCTTATATCTCTAAATAAACAATGAAATATGAATGTTTGCTCGAATATTACAAAGTATTCCCTAAATTATTGGTTGCATGCCTGTAAGATTTTAGAAGTTACTTTGTACGTTTTGTAAAATTAACTAATCCTTCTCAAATCCCAAATGAACAACTATGAAAATTGGTTATGCTATCTTTCTTTATGCGATGAGGGCTAGCTAGCCAGTGTCCTAGTCTATGATATATAGATTTTTTTTCGGTTGACGCCTATGTGCACTCTCCTTTTCTAACTACTAAAAGAATTAATTAATTGTTCTCGCATCATTGTGGTCTTATTCCTTAAATATAAAACATAAACGACATGCCTAAACTTCTTATGCATTGGCATAGTTTAGCAAAAAAAAATTAATATATAATGTACAATTTGTTTATTATGATATTCATGACATAGATTTTTTTAAAACATTGACACTATTCATTTTCCATTTTCAGTAAACTATGTGCTGCCCAAAAAATTTGGGAGTATATATGTGTCGGTGATTTGTCGACGGGGTTTATTTTTTTCCTTTGTGGTTTTGTGTATGGCGACATCTGCGACACTGAGCCATGATATATATTTTTCTATCAGTACCATGCATGCATTGGGTACGTTTCTGGAAAGAAAATTTTAGTTTTGTTAGCTGATTTTATTCTGGATATTTCCTTCTTCTCATTTTAAAACCTGATGTTTCTTTCCTTTTCTTAAAAAAACGGCGTAACATGTTTGGACTCTTGGATCTTGTGCGTGAGCTAGGAGAGTTTCCTTAATCCTGGAAGTTGTAATACGTTAGGACTCTTTGGCCTTACGTGAGGTGGTTCCTCAATCCTGGACGTTGTATTTCTGGAAAAAAAATTCATGGAAGTTGTAACATGTATGTACTCTTGGGATTTCCTATCTCGTTTAATCCTAGATGCATAATTACGATCTAACGGTTATTTCAAAGTAGTTTTTGAGGATTAACGTGGAAGCTCGTATGGTGCTTCCAATTAGTAAATATAAGATCGTAGTCAAAATAATATTAGTGATTTTTTGGCAAAGTTTGCTAGAACCAAGAGTAGAACAGTAGTTTGGCTTAACTCTGGGTTAGCAGAGGTCATTGAACTTTGTAATGCAGACTGTGGACTTTCCACTTGAGTAATACAAAGTTTCACCTGCAAAAAAAAAGTTACTCCCACTATGAACAGCCTAAGACAGAACCAAGGAGGGAGGAAAAGAAACATACCACTCCGACCAGAGACCACCGCATCAGGCAAAACAAGAAGAAGCCCATCCCGTATGGCTTGAACAACGACAGCGATCTCCATCCGCAGCAAGAAGACGCGGCGAGCCCCCGAAACCCCAGCCGCCAATCACCTCAACCCCATCCTCCACTCCACCCGCAGGAAGAAGCAAGACGCGCACGCACCACACTACCGAAACCTCGGCCGCCCACCACTTGACTCCCTCACAAAGCAGAAATCCCCTTTGACCACAGTCGGTGCATGCGAGGGACGACAGAAGGACGACACGCCCACATCCAAACCCCACAAAATGCCCACACGTCACACGAAGTCGGTTCCTCCGGGTTGATCAACGCTTAGAAGGCGGGCCCACCAAAGGTTGACTCAGTCAAAATCGAAGGACACATTCCAAATCCACAGCCTCAATCGGCTGTGAGCCATGTCGTTCGAGTTGACACCGATGACCTACAACATTGCGTCAAGGTGGAGATGGTATGCCGCTAGTAGTGGCAAACAATGTGCACAAGTGTTCGATGACTATACCATGTAAAAAACCTATATATTTCTAGATGGACACAACGCAACCAAAACCACGACACATCATCAAAGAAGCCGCCTTTGTTCCAAAGAGGGCCCAAACTTGTTTGGTTTGAAGAGTTCAAGATGTAAATCATCTGGTTTTATATTCAAGGGACCAAAAGTAGACTTCTTTAACAATTGAGGCTCAAAACAATTTTTTTTCAAAATAGTAAAAACAAAATTCATTGACTCTCCAACACATATGCAAATACAACTTAAATCATAGCATCTTATATTTTGTATCCATACAATGCTTTGAATATAGCTTAAGTAATACTTGTATACTAGTAGAAATAAAGTTCACTAGCACCCTACTATGCCGACAACATCATATGATTCTCACACCATATTGACTACTAACTCTTTTCTTCAACAACAACGGCTCCAAACTAGGCTATATTGTTCATGGTGACAAATGGACTCTAAAGAGTTTGCAAGTCAAAGCTTGGATTTTGGTTATCAGCACCAACTGTAGATTGGAAGGCGAGTGCTTGCCAGGAGTTAATGGTACTCTCCATTTTCCATGGGTTAGCATCATTGAGCTCCACGTCATTGATGCGGTAGCATTGGCTTCCCGACCCTTTGCTCTTTAGCCTCATGAAGTACTTCTATGCATGGCTTGAAATTTGGGTCGAAGTCCTACTAGTGACGAAGTGCTTTGATATGTCCTTCCATTTGCCACGACCACATACACTCAAGCCTTGGAGAAAGAGCCTACAATAACCATGTTAAAAGATGAATATTTTGGTTAATTCTTGATCAAAGTCATACCGATTATTTAATATATTTGTAAAATAAAAAATGCAATAGTTGGAGATTTTTTAACCAAACATTTGCCCTTGTGCTAATCACTTCAATGATGCCTCTTTTATCTATTATGGTGCTATTATATAAGATGTGATGACAGATGATTAAAGATGAATAAGAATTTCATAATTACCACGGTAATATTAATAATAGATATCAATAGACCATGATAATACTTGGCGATCATAACTTCATTTTAATTAATAATAGATAATTAACTACTCCATTTTAGTTTTAAGGTCAAGCATCAGGGGTATTAACTTACTATGGAAGCACAACAAAGAAATAAACTCGGACGTTCACAAAAAAAATACATACATCTTGGTATTAGTGTGTTTGGTAATTGTGAAATGGGCACTGTGAGTATAGTGAAAATAAAGAACAAACTTCCCGTCTCATTAGAATGAAAATCCTCATAATGCTTTGTTAGTATGCTTTGTTTAAAACACACTCGAAATCTCCAAATGAATAATCAAATGAAAGTGAGTATTAGAAACCCCATAGAAAATTAGGATGAAATATGAATAACCTGTGTTCATTTGAGGTCCAAAACCCCTTGGCACGTGGTGCAAGCACTGGTTGATGGATGTGCATCCTATTCTCCAACACCACCTTGTTCTGCTCTACCATCGACACCTCCTGTTGGGTGTCCATGGTTTGCATACTCTCTAATGGACAACCAAATAAAAAGTCTGTTTCTTGCACGGCAACCTCTTGCAACCCGAAGTTCTTATGCGCATGGCCATCCATAGTGTAATTGACACCATGGTCACTATTGGTACCACAATATTCCTTCTCTGGACAATGAAGCATATGCATCTCTGCGGCAAGATCAACATACAAGTCTGTTACCTGTTGCATGGTTTTCCTAGGGAACCATGCTTGGAGCGTTCCCAGGATCTCATGCTTCTTGTTTATTCCATAGTTGGTACCATCATTGTAGTAGTTGTTCTTGAGCCAATCTATGATTGATCTTGCCCCCTCTACCTCGGAGGGGGTCCACTCTTGGTTGACTCTTGGATTCATGGTAGAAACTTGAGGCTTTTTTGAGTGAATAACTATTGAGATTTGGATACAACTATGAGAGGTATGAGAACGGAAGAGTGCCTGAATGAAGAAGATGAGTAGGAGGGCATGATACTTATAGCATCACCATATAGCAAATCTTGTTGTGATAGTAAATCATACTTAATTAGATAAATGCTACTGATAGGTATGCATTATATGAAATATCGTATCCAATTTATGACACATCGAGACTCAAAATTTCATATCTATTAATAACAACCAAAACCACAACTCTTGCGCAACTAATAAGTTTAATCAACAACATGTTTTAAAAATGATTAACTAATATCCCTTATTATAATAGTGTAACACGGTTGTTGCTAACACATAGAAGTCAACTTCCATCTTGATAGTAGTGGTTAGCATGTACGTTCACGGTGTGCCTTATAGATGTAGCTAGGCTCAATTTTAACCTGCTAGTGCATGCATATCAACAAACATGGCCCCAATTCTTATAGCGGACTACTCTTATAGTAAATTGCCACCTCCTCCATCAGAGAACACAAAATTCTATCAATCGTAGATGTGTTTAATTAGGAGTGTCATTGTTGATGCACTTTCGGTGCACAATGAATGCATATTTTGTTTGTATTAATAATATATACCTTGCCCAAAATATATATACCTACGTTAGATATATGAGTCATTAATTGATATCTGATTGAAGCATATCTTAGTGTTTGTCGAAATGTTGCGCACACTATTTGACTTGCGATGTGATAGTATACAAGGTTGAATTTTCCTTTTTGTTTGTTTTGAGAAATATATCATCCAATTCTCCATTGACATTAGTGTCTCGATCTTGTCTTTCTCATTTTGAGGGATACTCTAAATAATATATAATTGGCACAAATTGCATAGATCTTTCCCTTCTCAAGGTTTTTTTATATGTGTACCTTAATTTAATGCACTATACAAGCATTAGCACTTAGATATACATACATTTGACCAACAAATTGTCACATGCGTGTATCATGCAAGAATGTTTACTTATGGGCAAAGGCTAGTCTTTCATGAAATTTCAAGATCAGAAGATTTAAGACAACATGATTGTTTCATTTTTCCATTGTTCCTACAGAAAAAGGAACTATTGCATATAATCTTCCGCCATGTCACCGAGGAGGTTGTCAATGTCGGGGAAGTGGTCGTCCTTGGGGAACTTGTCATCATTTGCAACCATGAGGAACAAAGATCCAACAGGAGGGTTTCGGAGGCCTGGTGTCTCACTCCTCAGTGCATGCCAATAAGTGAGATGGTAAAGAGGTAGGCGACACAATGCTCTGGATTGAAGGAATGTAAGTGGTTGCATCTTTGGAAGAGGAGTGACCTCTTATAGATGCCTCAAAACTGACCTACTAAGGAGAGGAAGAAGAGGAACAACCCCTCACTAGGGAGACAAAGAGGAAGAGAAATAGTCTGTGGTGGCTGTTTAGATTTGCCTCAAAACATTTCAACTTCTTTTCTTGGGTGACAAAAACAATCAGTGCATACACGTCGCATAGGTCCTAGCTTGGCTCGACCATGAAGCACAATGTGTGTGCGAGGTGAGGCAAGCGACGACGAAGGAGCATGGGTATGTGCTCTCTTTTCAAGCCTTAGTGATGTGTGGAACAACCCACCTTATAAGTTGGTGATGGACCACAAGTATAGGGGATCAATCATAGTAATTTCGATAGGTAAGAGTCTCGAACCCTACGAGGAGCAGAAGGAGATGATCAGCAATTTTCCACAAGGTATTCTGTGCATGCACTGAAATTATCGGTAATCGATAGTTTGGTAGCAAGGTAATTCGTAACAAGTAGCAAGTATGTAGCAAGGTAGCCCAATCCTTTTTATAGCAAAGGACAGGATGAACGCTCTCTTATAGTAAGCAAAGCATTTTCAAGGACACATGGGAATTCATCTAGTCACTTTCATCATGCTGATTTAATTTGCGTTTGCTACTTTGATAATTTGATATGTGGGTGGATCGGTGTTTGGGTGTTTTTCTTACTTGAACAAGCCTCCCACTTATGATTGCCCCCTCTCGCAAGCATCCGCAACTACGAAAGAAGAAATAAGATAAATCTAACCATACCATGAAACATATGGATCCAAATCAGCTGTGACGCCCTCGATTCAATCATACACTAATCATACACGCAAATGTGTACGATCAAGATCAAGGACTCACGGGAAGATATCACGACACAACTCTAGACACAAATGAAAATAATACAAGCTTTATATTACTAGCCAGGGGCCTCGAGGGCTCGAATACACAAGAGTCAGCGGAAGCAACCATATCTGAGTACAGACATAAGTTAGACAAGTTTGCCTTAAGAAGGCTAGCACAAAAGTAGCAACGATTGAAAAGGCAAGGCCTCCTGCCTGGGAGACTCCTAACTACTCCTGGTCGTCGGAGGTATCCACGTGGTAGTAGGCACCCTCGGGGTAGTAGCAGTCGTCGGTGGGGTCGTCTGGATCCTGGGCTCCACCATCTGGTTGCATCAACCAGAAAGAAGAAAGAAGGGGGGAAAGGGGGAGCAAAGAAACTGTGAGTACTCATCCAAAGCACTCGCAAGCAAGGATCTACACTACATATGCATCGGTATCAATGAAAATGGCTGTATCTATGGACTGGACTGCAGAATGCTAGAAGAGAAGGGGAAAGCCTAGCCTATCGAAGACTAGCATCTTCTGGAAACCACCATCTTGCAGCAACAGGAGGGAGTAGAGTAGCGTAAAGTAAAGTAGTAGAAGTGTTATCAACCTCGGCCAGAGATCCTTTCTCGACTCCGTGCGAGAAAGAAATCCTAGAGCCATACTATCCATTTCTCATATCCATGTCTCATCTCAAGTATCCAGTTCTAGTTGTATCGATCGTGATACAACTCCAAGTGTCCGTTACCCTAGGACAGGTGCTACGTCTTGAGCTTGCGTTGGTTTTCCCCGATGAGGAGAGGATGATGCAACACAGTAGCGTAAGTATTTCCCTCAGTTTTTGAGAACCAAGGTATCAATCCAGTAGGAGGCCACACACGAGTCCCTCGTACCTGCACAAAACGATAGCTATTCGCAACCAACGCGATTAGGGGTTGTCAATCCCTTCACGGTCACTTACGAGAGTGAGATCTGATAGAGATAATATTTTTGGTATTTTTGGTATAAAGATGCAAAGTGAAAAGTAAAAAAGCAAAGTAAAAACAAAGCAAGTATAAAAGTGATAGAGATTGATATGATGAGAATAGACCCAAGGGCCATAGGTTTCACTAGCGGCTTCTCTCAAGAGCATAAATATTCTACGGTGGGTGAACAAATTACTGTTGAGCAATTGAAAGAATTGGGCATAGTTATGAGTATATCTAGGTCTGATCATGTATATAGGCATCACGTCCGAGACAAGTAGATCGAAACGATTCTGCATCTACTACTATTACTCCACTCATCGGCCGCTATCTAGCATGCATCTAGAGTATTAAGTTAAAAACAGAGTAACGCCTTAAGCAAGATGACATGATGTAGAGGAATAAATTCATGCAATATGATAAATACCCCACCTTGTTATCCTCGATGGCAACAATACAATACATGCCTTGCAACCCTTTACATCCTTTGGTAAGGACACCACAAGATTGAACCCAAAGCCATGCACTTCTCCCATTGCAAGAACTACCAATCTAGTTGGCCAAACCAAACGGATAATTCGAAGAGACTTGCAAAGATAACTCAATCATACATAAAAGAATTCAGAGAAGATTCAAATATTATTCATAGATAAGCTGGATCATAAACCCACAATTCATCGATCTCAACAAACACACTGCAAAAAGAAGATTACATCGAATAGATCTCCACGAGAGAGGGGGAGAACATTGTATTGAGATCCAAAAAGAGAGAAGAAGCCATCTAGCTACTAGCTATGGACCCGAAGGTCTTAAGTAAACTACTCACACTTCATCGGAGAGGCTATGGTGTTGATGTAGAAGCCCTCCGTGGTGGATGCCCCCTTCGGCGGAGCTCCGGAACAGGCCCCAAGATGGGATCTCGTGGATACAGAAAGTTGCTGCGGTGGAATTAGGTTTTTGGCTCCTGTTCTGATGGTTTGGGGGTACGTAGGTATATATAGGAGGAAGGACACGTCGGTGGAGCATCAGGGGGCCCACAAGGCAGGGGGCGCACCCTGGGGGGGGCACCCTCGTGACCGCCTCCGATGTTCCTTGGCGTAGGGTCCAAGTCTCCTGGATCACGTTCGGTGAGAAAATCACGTTTCCGAAGGTTTCATTCCGTTTGGACTCCGTTTGATATTTTGTTTCTTCGAAATACTGAAAAAGGCAAAAAACAGCAATTCTGGGCTGGGCCTCCGGTTAATAGGTTAGTCCCAAAAGTATTATAAAAGTGGAAAATGAAGCCCATTATAGTCCAAAAAAATAGATAAAGTAGCATGGATCAATCAAAAATTATAGATACGTTGGAGACGTATCAACAGGCTATCGATAGATGTTTTCTTCCCTGCAGGGGTGCACCAACTTACCCACCATGCTCGATTAACTCCGGCCGGACACACTTTCCTGGGTCATGCCCGGCCTCGGCCAAACAATACGCCGCAACCCGACCTAGGCTTAATAGAGAGGTCAGCATGCCGGACTAAACCTATGCCCCAAGGGGTCATGGGCCATCGCCCCGGGAATTCCTGCATGTTGCGAGGGCGGTTGGTGAGCAGACCTAGCTACCTCCTTAAAAAAGGCAGGTGCTTACCAGTCCAACCTGGCGCGCACCGCTCAGTCGCTCACGTCTATTAAGCTTCGACTGATACATACGACGCAGAACGCCCATACTATGCCCATGTGATGGTTAGTGCTATCAGGACAGAGGCCCCTCAGATCAAATATACAAATCTTAGTGGATTAGGAATGCGCGGTAACAAGCAGAGACTCACGAAAGATGTGACCCTATTGCCCCGTCTCTAGGACTTGCGGCAAAGGCTAGGTATGCCCGGCCTCGCCTCGTAATTATCTCGCGGGCACCCTCCAGGTCAACCCGTCTCCACATCACTCGCGGGTACCCCTCAGGGTCGACCCGCCTTTCCAAGTAACAATGGTAAAGTCCAAGTATCCGTGTGTCCAAACATCAAGGGGAAGACCCGAGGAATCACCCCCGGTGAATTCCACTCGATGTAATCATCAGGGTGAACGTAAGAGGAACCACCCCCGAGGTTCACACTTGAGGGGTCGCACGACAGAGTCGTATCGGAAGTGGTTAAGGCGGAATCACCCTCGATGACCACGACCGAATAGCTACACTACAGGGTTAACACCAGAAGTGCTGTAGAGGTCTCACCCTCGGCACTCGATATTAACACAGTAGTGTTGAGCAACTAAGAGGAAAGTGATGTGCGGTGCCGGGGCCTGGTCTTCGATCCCGTTGATCGGGTCTTCTGATAATCCAGCGGGGCAGTCGGGACAAAGTGGGGGTCTCTGATGGGTCACTATCCAACCTATACTAAACAGTTTAGGATAAGCAGGTAGGTAACAACAACAGGTTACAATAAACAGGCTATGCATCAGAATAGGAGGAAACAATAATAGTAGCAAAATCTAATGCAAGCATGAGAGGATGGAATGGGCGATATCGGGATGATCAAAGGGGGGGCTTGCCTGGTTGCTCAGACGAGAAGGAGGGTTGTCGGTGACGTAGTCGAACACAGGGGCATCATCGGCGTCAGTCTCAAAGTCTATAGGAGAGAAGAGGGGGAAGGAGCAGTAAATACAAGCACACAAATGCATGACATGACAACTAGCAAGGCTAGGGGGCTCTAATGCAGGGCTATACGATATAGGCGAAGGGGGAGATCAACCGGGAATGTTTTCCCGGGTTCCGGACCTGTGTCTGACAAATGACCGGAGGGGGAAAGTTCCATGTTCAGCTAGTAAGAGGCATCTGACAGGTAATGGGACGTATTCGGATTCGTCTCATTTTTCTGAGCAACTTTCATATAGAAAACATTTTAATCGGAGCTACGGTTAATTTTTTAATTAATTTTCAAAGATTTAAAGCATATTCTCAAATTATTTAAATTAACAGAAATGGAATGTGACGTCAGCATTGCGTGGGGATGATCTCAGCGGTCAATAGACTCGTTGACCAGGTCAAAACTGACCTGTGGGTCCAATTGGACCCACATGTCAGCCTCTCTTGGCTTAACAGTGGATTAAACTAATCTAACATGATTAATTAGGGGTGTGGGCCCCGGGTGTCAGTGAGTGTTTAGGTTAATCTAATTACTTTTGTTTACGAATACGTTTTTAGACTAATTAACAGAGGGGGGCCCACATGTCATGTCAACCGTGCACAATTAGCACAATTGACCCGGTCAACTGGGCCCGCGGGACCCAGCTGCCAGTGACCCCGACGCGGCCACATGGGCGCCAAGTTAGCGCCGACGCCGGAACAGCTCCGGCGAGGCTTTTCGCGGCGGCCGAACACCGGCGAGCCTCGGATTCGCGCTACGATGGGCCTTCGGACGCGTGGCCAGGCGCGTTCGACGCAGCTCGACGTCGCGCGCATGACGGCGCTACCGGTTGGACTCGGGGATGGCCGAAACATCGCCCGCGGCGAGCGTCGCGGGGCCCAAAGCATGGCAAGCTCGCACGAGACGAAAGCGGCGGCAAAAAGGACGGCGCACAACTTCTACGACGACTACCCGAAGCCATGAACGTGTTGGTGAGCTCGGCGGACTGGGACGGGCCCTACAGCGAAGGCCGCGAGCTCGACAGCGGAGCCAGGGCGCGACGATGGCGGCGCGTCACGCACAGCTTGCTACGGCGCGGAAAGAGAGCAAGGACGGGGAGAGGAAGGGGGTGGAGCTCACCGAGCGGCACACCGATGGCCCTTGGTAGTTTAGGAGTGCAGGGGAAGGCCGAATGGACGACGGCGGCGTCGCGGTGGCCGGAGATGGGGACGAGAACGAACGGAGGCTGCAGTTCTTCCTGTTCAGCGAGGCGCCCGATCGAAGGAGTCGACCAGCGAGCTCACCGTCGAGTCAGCGGTAGCATGAGGCCGCCCGGTGGCGCGACAACGACGGAGGGCGGCGGCGACTGCGCTCGGAGGTGGACGGGGAACGAGGGGGGAGGCAAGGAGGAATCTGGTGGGGAGAGGGAGAGGCGGAGCGGGGCAAGTGGGAGTGGCAGGGGCGAGGCAGAGGCGCCATGGGGGGAGGTGGAGGCCTTATACACACCTGGGCGCCGACGGCCAGGTGGGTTCGGCGGGGACGCGGCTCGGGCACGCACTGGGTCAGGTGAACAGAGAGGAAGTAGGCGACCGGGGGGAGGTGGGTTGCTGGGTTGAGCCGCCCAGGTGGCTAAGGCCCAGGGGCAGTGGGCCTTTTCACATAGTTTTTTGTTTTTGGCTTCCTTTTAAAACTTCTCTGCTTTCTTTTATTTTCAAAGAGCAAAACAGCTTTATAATTTATAAAACTTACACTTAGCATAATAGTATAACTTAGGCTACTGCCACATTAAGCTTAACATTGTAATACATTAGCTTAGCATTTTTTAACTTAAAAATCATTTAATTTAATTGCTTTAGCCACTGTTTTAACTAGTTTAGGGCACTTAGACATTTTGGAAAAAGGTTAGTTCACTGCCAATATTATCAAAATAATAATTGCCACATGATGAACATTTTAGATTTCATGTCTGACAAATATGAAATTTTGACTTTAGATTGGATTTGAATTTGAATTGTGATTTGGATCAAGTGAAGATTAGCAACAGTAACATGATGACATGGCACCATTAACAGGGGATTACTGTAGCATGACACTGGGGGTGTTACAAATCTCCTCCACTACAAGAAATCTCGTCTTGAGATTTAAGTGGGGAAGTAAAGAGCAACTTGGGGAGAACTGACCCTTATAGGGTTGATTATCTGGTGAACAATTCAGGGAATGAGCTAGAAATATCTCTCGAGTTGAAACTTAATAAAACATCGAGAGCAAAGTATGAAGGTACAATAGGAAGTTTCAAGCGAATGGACAAACGATTGATACTTGAACAGAGTGTGAGAAAGGGGTTCAGAGCATCAGGAATAGATCATCTCTTGAAAGGTGGCTCGTGACATGATACGAAGCCAAATGCAAGAGTATTTCAGAATCAAAGATATATAGGAGAGTCAGGTTCCGATCCTGTGGAACTGTGGGTTATGGGCCCATCATGTGGGTTAAAAGTAGAAAGGGGGCCGATAGCAAGGCATGTCAGATGATAGACTGCCGGTTATGTTGCCAACATCGTTGGTACCAAGGGAGAGGGACAAAGAGAACTATTTTCCTGCTCGTTGAATGAGGCAGACCAATAGGCAAAGTTCTCGCCCATCGGTGGTTACCGGAATGTCAACAGCAATAATAACAAGGTCTTACTGACAAATTGTACACCGAGGTGTTTACATAAGTAGGGAACTATTACTGCTTAGATCTCATAAACCACAAGAAAGGTTAAACAAAACAATGGAAAAGAAAAGGTGATCATTAGATTAATCAGAACATTGGAAAGTAAAATGTGTTTAAACACAAGTATTAGGAGCATATTCTCCACAAGAACAAGCGGAGTAGGATATACAAGATAGGACAACATGCAGTTAACGGCTATAGTAAAGGGGCGAGGAAATTCATGACGTTACCCATACAAATGGTGTGAGGGTAATAGAACGAGAAACATTTTGTATTATGCTTCCGATGTTCTTGTTGATATCCGGAATACCTCAGTCATGCTTCGAGGTAGCATTAACATGGTGTTACAAGTAGCGGTTGGAGTTGAAGATCACAAGAAATACTCAAGGAACAATTGCAGGAATAGCAAGGAGTCCAAGGTATAACCAAGACATGATCAAACATGTGTTGGAAAGAAGACAAAGGGGGTTGTCGATGATAACTCAAATCATCGAGGGGCACGGATGGTATTTCTCATCATGAATTCGATTGATATCCTGGAGGAGCATCAGAATGTTGACGATGATCACGACACATTTGTTGAGAGATTTCATAAAGATGTAATCGATCGGCGATGACATCAAGTCAAAGGAATGATGAAGCGAAAGGTTATTGGAACCATTGGTATGACACAAACTTGAAATCAAGCTTGTTGTGCAAGGCAAAATGATATGATGAGGAAGATCGACGTAAGCTTAGCTCATTGCCGAAAAACATGCTCCGGGAAGAAGAAAAGGTAGCACAGTTAAAATTTGGCATGATAATGATATAGCCGATCAGGCTAGGAATGACTCGAAGGATTACTAAACTCGTAAGCAACGAAAATTACTTAGAGTTATTGAATTGGAGTGCAAAATTGATTCACTTATCGGTGTTCTCGATTGACTAACAACTCAAAACCCAGGGAAATCTGAAAACGATGAGAAGCAATACCAGATGAAGAGTCGTAGGAAGCAAAATGGTTCTTTGTTATTCTTGAGATACCAGAGGGTAATACTCGACGGGAGATCAAAATATAGGTTGCGAAGATGCATTTATCTACAGAATACAAGTGCTTTAACTTGTCCAAGAAATGGAATCAAAGGGGAACAATCATGGTCAGAACCACAGTTGCAAAGGATCAAATCCTAGATATAAGATGATCTTATACCAAGGGGATAATTAATTTTAAGAGAAGCTTCCATGATAAGATCTACATCGTGTCCACGGGCATGAACACAAAGTTCAAGGTCGACTCCCACTTCTTCAATGCATATCATTTCATTTACTTCTCGCTTTCGATGAAGTTGTAGTGCTGAAATTATATCTGGCAAAACACCAGAAGAGTATGACTCATGAAAACTCTCGGGTTCACACGGATTAGGGAAGGCATAGGTTCAACCCATAGGGGCATCTTAGGAACATATACCACAGACTTCGAAAGTAAACAACACAAGCTCGAAAGCAGAGCATGGTTGACAAAAGGAGAGGATACAATTTACCAAAGGCATTATGTATCTGGGAAAGAACTTCACGAGGTTCTTTGAATATGAAGGACACTGTCGGATGATAATCCAATAATGGATCCGGCGATCCACAATGGAGCTGATGTGAGTATCGATATTCAATCAGAACAAGGAATAATGTAGAGGCATCGGATTTTGGAAATATCTGATAATTCCAAAGCTTAAATGCATATGAATTATAATTTCCAATTTGGGGGACCAGAAGCAGATGCTCTAATCAAAAGATAAGCAAGTTGAAAAGACATAGATCGACAATCATTCATGGTTTGATTTGCCGAGAACCAGCTCATGTCAGGAATGGAATCTGAGCCAGAAGGAAAAATAGTTACCAGCGAATAACTAATGAATGTTTGCATTTACGCACATGTCGAATCAATAGGATAAGAACGACAATCTCAAAGGAGTTTAATGAATATTGTTAGACATATGGAATTAACCATAATGGAAGATGATAAGGAAGAATAGGAGCAATAGGCTACTAAGGATTATCGGAAGAACGAATAGTATCCCAAAGAATTTGTGAAACACATAAACAACTGGGGACGAACGGATCCCCGATAAGTGTGAGGAATTATTCACACATGTATTCATGCAAAATAGGAGCTGCAAGGCAGCAGGCACAAAGGATTCTCAGAATATCCGAAGTATTTCAGGGTATCTTGTAATAACAAGAACAATTGGAAATGAAGGTATGGACGACAAGTGTATGCAACTATCCTTAGGGATTTATTAGTGATATGGAATTGCAACGGCGAAGGGCACAAGTGTTTCGGGGAAACATCGGAGAGTATCTTCGAAATCTTCTAAAGCAGCAAGCAATCATCTGGACTGATGGGGCTCTCCGGGAGAAAGTATTTCCAAGAACCTAAAGTTAGGCTTTAGTAAAATCATTTAACCTGAATAGAAGAGAGATCAGAATCTGAGAGTATAGACGAGGAATAAAAGAATCTAATACCACCCAATGACGATGTGTGCCCGTAAGCCGCACAACCATGTTAGTAATTTTTTTATAATTACTAGACTCAACTTCGGCCAAGGAGTTGGAAAGGGGCTACCTACAGGCAGTCGGCTCTGATACCAACTTGTGACGCCCTCGATTCAATCGTACACTAATCATACACGTAAATGTGTACGATCAAGATCAAGGACTCACGGGAAGATATCACAACACAACTCTAGACACAAAATAAAATAATACAAGCTTTATATTACAAGCCAGGGGCCTCGAGGGCTCGAATACATAAGCCCGAATACACAAGAGTCAGCGAAAGCAACCATATCTGAGTACAGACATAAGTTAGACAAGTTGGCCTTAAGAAGGCTAGCACAAAAGTAGCAACGATCGAAAAGGCAAGGCCTCCTGCCTGGGAGCCTCCTAACTACTCCTGGTCGTCGGCGGTCTCCATGTGGTCGTAGGCACCCTCGGGGTAGTAGCAGTCGTCGGTGGGGTCGTCTGGATCCTGGGCTCCACCATCTGGTTGCATCAACCAGAAAGAAGAAAGAAGGGGGAAAAGGGGGAGCAAAATAACCGTCAGTACTCATCCAAATTACTCGCAAGCAAGGATCTACACTACATATGCATCGGTATCAATGCAAAGGGCTGTATCTATGGACTGGACTGCAGAATGCCAGAAGAGAAGGGGAAAGCCTAGCCTATCGAAGACTAGCATCTTCTGGAAACCACCATCTTGCAGCAACAGGAGGGAGTAGAGTAGCATAAAGTAAAGTAGTATAAGTGTTATCAACCTAGGCCAGAGATCCTTTCTCGACTCCCTGCGAGGAAGCAATCCCAGAGCCATACTATCCATTTCTCATATCCATGTCTCATCTCAAGTATCCAGTTCTAGTTGTATCGATCGGGATACAACTCCAAGTGTCTGTTACCTTAGGACAGGCTATCGATAGATGTTTTCTTCCCTGCAGGGGTGCACCAAATTACCCACCATGCTCGATTAACTCCGGCCAGAAACACTTTCCTGGGTCATGCCCGGCCTCGGCCAAACAATACACCGCAACCCGACCTAGGCTTAATAGAGAGGTCAGCATGCCGGACTAAACCTATGCCCCCAGGGGTCATGGGACATTGCTCCGGGAACTCCTGCATGTTGTGAGGGCGGCAGGTGAGCAGACCTAGCTACCTCCTTAAAAAAGGCAGGTGCTTACCAGTCCAACTCGGCGCGCGCTGCTCAGTCGCTGACGTCTATTAAGCTTCGGCTGATGCATACGACGCAGAACGCCCATACTATGCCCACGTGATGGTTAGTGCTATTAGGACTGAGGCCCCTCGGATCAAATATCCAAATCGTAGTGGATTAGGAACGCGCGGTAGAAAGCAGAGACTCGCGAAAGACGTGACCCCGTTGCCCCATCTCTAGGACTTGCGGCAAGGGCTAGGAATGCCCAACCTCGCCTCGTAATTATCTCACGGGCAACCTCCAGGTCAACCCGTCTCCACATCACTCGCGGGTACCCCTCAGGGTCGACCCGCCTTTCCAAGTAACAGTGGTAAAGTCCAAGTATCCGTGTGTCCTAACATCAAGGGGAAGACCCGAGGAATCACCCCCGGTGAATTTCACTCGATGTAATCATCAAGGTGAACGTAAGAGGAACCACCCCTGAGGTTCACACTTGAGGGGTTGCACGACAGAGTCGTATCGGAAGTGGTTAAGGCGGAATCACCCTCGATGACCACGACCTAATAGCCACACTAGAGGGTTAACATCAGAAGTGCTATAGAGATCTCACCCTCGACACTCGATAGTAACCCAGTAGTGTCGAGCAACTAAGGGGAAAGTGATGTGCGGTGCCGGGGCCTGGTCTTCGATCCCGTTGATCGGGTCTTCTGATAATCCAGGCGGGCAGTTGGGACAAAGTGGGGATCTCTGATGGGTCTCTACCCAACCAATACTAAACAATTTAGGATAAGCAGGTAGGTAACAACAACAGGTTACAATAAACAGGCTATGCATCAGAATAGGAGGAAATAATAACAGTAGAAAAATCTAATGCAAGCATGAGAGGATGGAATGGGCGATATCGGGATGATCAAAGGGGGGTTGCTGGTTGCTCAGACGAGAAGGAGGGTCGTCGGTGACGTAGTCGAACACAGGGGCAGCATCGGCGCCAGTCTCAAAGTCTATCAGAGAGAAGAGGGGGAAGAAGCAGTAAATACAAGCACACAAATGCACTACATGACAACAAGCAAGGCTAGGGGGCTCTAACGCAGGGCTATATGATATAGGCGAAGGGGGAGATCAACCAGGAATGTTTTCCCGGTTCCCGACCTGTGTCTAACAAATGACCGAAGGGGTAAAGTTCCATGTTCAGCTAGTAAGAGGCATATGACAGGTAATGGGACCATGTATTCGGATTCGTCTCGTTTTTTTGAGCAACTTTCATGTAGAAAACATTTTCATCGGAGCTACGGTTAATTTTCTATTAATTTTCAAAGATTTAAAGCATATTCTGAAATTATTTAAATTAACAGAAAATGAATGTGACGTCAGCATTGCATGGGGATGATGTCAGTGGTCAACAGACTCGCTGACCAGGTCAAAACTGACCTGTGGGTCCAATGGGACCCACATGTCAGTCTCTGTTGGCTTAACAGTGGATTAAACTAATCTAACATGATTAATTAGGGGTGTGGGCCTCGGGTGTCAGTGAGTGTTTAGGTTAATTTAATTACTTTTCTTTACAAATACGTTTTAGACTAATTAACAGAGGGGGGCCCACATGTCAGGTGAACCGTGCACATTCAGCACAATTGACCCGGTCAACCGGTCAACTGGGCCCGCGGGACCCAGCTGCCAGTGACCCCGATGCGACCACGTGGGCGGCAAGTTAGCACCGGCGCCGGAATAGCTCCGGCGAGGCTTTTCGCGGCGGCCGAACGCCGGCGAGCCTCGGATTCGCGCTACGGTGGGCCTCTAGACGCGTGGCTAGGCGCGTTCTACGCAGCTCGATGTCGCGCGCGTGACGGCGCTACCGGTTGGACTCGGGGATGGCCGGAACGTCGCCGCGGCGAGAGTGGCGGGGCCCGAAGCATAGCGAGCTCGCTCGAGACAAAAGTGGCGGCAAAAAGGATGGCACACAACTCCTACGACGACTACTCTAATCCACGAACGAGTTGGTGAGCTCGGCGGACTAGGACGGGCCCTATAGCGAAGGCCGCGAGCTCGACAACGGAGCCAGGGCGCAACAATGGTGGCGCGTCGCGCACAGCTTGCTACGGCGCGGAAAGAGAGCAAGGATGGCATAATAGTATAACTTAGGCTACTGCCACATTAAGCTTAACATTATAATACATTAGCTTAGCATTTTTTTAACTTAAAAAGCATTTAATTTAATTGCTTTAGCCACTGTTTTAACTAGTTTAGGGCACTTAGACATTTTGGAAAAAGGTTAGTTCACTGCCAATATTATGAAAAGAATAATTGCCACATGATGAACATTTTAGATTTCATGTCCGACAAATATGAATTTTTGACTTTATATTGGATTTGAATTTGAATTGTGATTTGGATCAAGTGAAGATTAGCAACAGTAACATGATGACATGGAACCATTAACAGGGGATTACTGTAGCATGACACTGGGGGTGTTACATCAGCCCCTTACGAAAAACGCATAAACTAGGGTTTAAGTTTCTGTCACTCTAGCAACCATCATCTACTTATTACTCCATGATTCCTTCCCTTAGGCCCAAGTATGGTGAAGTGTGTCATATTCGACGTTCACATGACACCACTAAAGGAAGAACAACATACATGTCATCAAAATATCGAATGGATACCAAATTCGCATGATTACTTATAACAAGCCTTCTCCCATGTCCTCAAGAACAAAAGTCACTACTCACAAATCATATTTATGTTCAAGATGAGAGGTGTATTGAATATCATTAAGGATCTGAACAAATAAACTTCCACCAAATAAACGAACTAGCATCAACTACAAGATGTAATCAACACTACTAGCAACCCATAGTACCAATCTGAGGATCTGGGACAAAGATTGAATACAAGAGATGAACTAGGGTTTGAGATGAGATGGTGCTGGTGAAGATGTTGATGAAGATTGGTCCTCTCACGATGAGAGGATTGTGGTGATGATGATGGCTTCGATTTCCCCCTCCCAGAGGGAAGTCTCCCCGGCGGAATCGCTCCACCAGAGAGCAAAAATGCTCCTGCCCAGGTTCCGCCTTGAGGTGGCGGCGCTTCATCCTGAAACCTTCTCTCTATTTTTTAGGGCAAATGGCATCATATAGGAGAAGATGGGCATCGGAAGCCTGCCAGGGGCGCCACAAGCTCAGGGAGCACGCCTAGGGGGGTAGGGCGCGCCCCTCAGGCTTGTCGCTTCCTGGTGGGTCCCCTTTTGGTAATTCTTCCACCAATATTTTTTATATATTCCAAAATAATTCTTCGTGAATTTTCAGGTCATTTGGAGTTGTGCAGAATGGATGTCTCCATTGTAGCCCTTTTCGGTCCAGAATTCCAGCTGTGACAATCTCTCTCTTCATGTAATACTTGCAAAATAAGAGAGATAAGGAATAAGAATTGTATCATAAAGTGGAATAATGACTCAAAATATAATAAAAATAGTGGGAAAACATGATGCAAACTGGACGTATCAACTCCCCCAAGCTTAGAACTCGCTTGTCCTTCAAGCGGAAGCCGGAATCGACAATCGTGACCACATGTTTAGAGAGAGAGAGAGAGAGAGGTGTCGATAAAAACAAAATATGAACATGAAAGCACCATGATCATTATTATAACAGCAATGTATCATCAGAAAACTTCTCATGAATAAGTGATAATTCATTCACAGGATACAGTATGAACTATAATCTTCATCAAAAACTAACAAATTATGATCTCGGTCACTGAAGCAATTACACTTTATCATACTATCATAAAGAGTCTATGTAAAAGCTTTATTTGGCAAGTTCACATACTCAACTATCATTTAGTCTTTCATGATTGCTGACACTCAATGCATACTTATGGAGCAAAAGTTTCAGCCAGACACATAAAAAGATAGGGGCTTATAGTTTCGCCTCCCAACTTATTCACCTCAAGGGTAATGTCAACAATAATAACTTATGTTCACCTACATTCAACTGGATGTATACGCCTAGATCTTTCCCTACCACATGATGCTTGACAAGAGAGAAAATAAAACGAAATAGAGAGAGGGATACTATTAACTCTTGCATAAAGGTAAATACACAAAGTAAAAGATAGGCCCTTCGCAGAGGGAAGCAAAGGTTGTCATGCACTTTTTTTTGGACGTGCAAGCTCTTAATGTAAAGTAACATTACTTTATATTGCCACTTGTGATAGCAACCTTTATTATGCGATCAGTTGCTTTTATTTCTTCACTATCACAAGTTCATAGAAAGCTTATTTTCCCTTAGAGTAAAAGATCATCCATATTTAGGAGCAATTTTTATTGCTTTTGCACCGATGAAGCTTACTTGAAGGATCTTATTCAATCCATAGGTAGATATAGTGGACTCTCATGGCATGAAACTGGGTTTAAGGGTTTTTGGATGCACAAGTAGTATCTCTACATAGTGCAGATTATTAGCTAGCAAAGGATAGTGAGCAAGCACCACATGTTAGAGAATCCATGACAACATAACTTCTGTGTGAATATAAGCAAGCATAACTCATTACATTGTCTTCCTTGTCCAACGTCAACTAGTTGACATAGAATATTTTAATGGGGGCTCACGATCATAAAAGATATCCAAGATAGTATATTTATATGTGAAACCTTTCTTTATTTATTACTTTATCATGAATTGCAACAATGATCAATGCTATGTCTATTAACTTCGAACAAATTTTATCAACTATACAGCTTTTATGTGAGGTCATCACTCCCCATGGGATTAGCATATGGTCTTTTATTGTTTTTATTTCTAAGAATGAAGTAGAAAAGTAAAACAACTCGACTCATACTACTCTTTATTATACAACTCTCACACTCGATTACATAGATAGATGGATCGCGAAGCAAGCACTAGAAAATAGATCAAACAAAAACTTTATTCTTCTAAATCACGAAAAAACTAAGGATTGAACTAAGATAGATAATGGTGATAAATGTGATGGTGATACGATACCGGGGCACCTCCCCCAAGCTTAGAACAAGCCAAGGGTGGTGCCCATACCCGTGTACTTAAGTCTCCTTCTTTGATGATGGTGTGATGAAGAAGTGGGCTTGTCCATCAACTTTAATAAGTACTCCAGACTACGATTTATACTCCGAAGGGCACAATTTTGCTCTTCCAACAAAGTAACTTCACGAGTAATAGATGTATTTCGAGCATAAATTGTTTCAACACCCTTAAGGTGTCAATTTCAGATGGGGAGAGATGATCATAAAGAGGTTGCAGTATGTCTCTCTCTGTAGTCTCTTCCAGGTGTGGCTTGATCTCCCTCTTGATTCTGGCTTCCCGTGACCTCCTTAGCTTCGTATTGCTTGCTGGCATCCTCATGTCCTAAAGACAACTCGTAATAAACCTCGCTGTAAGGCCGCTTGCCCAGCGAAGGTTGCACGGTATGGTGCTTGGTACGGAGACTTCGAGGAGTGATAACCCACAAGTATAGGGGATCGCAACAGTTTTCGAGGGTAGAGTATTCAACCCAAATTTATTGATTCATCACAAGGGGAGCCAAAGAATATTTGCAAGCATTAGCAGTTGAGTTGTCAATTCAACCACACCTGTAGATTAAATATCTGTAGCAAAGTGATCAGTAGCATAGTAATATGATAGTTTTGATAGCAGTGGTAACAGTAGCAATGGTAACGGTAACAGCAGTAACAATTTTGTAGAAGTTGTAATAGTAGCAAGAGCAATATGTGAAAAACTCATAGGCATTGGACCGGTGAATTCGTTGGATGATATTCATCATATAATAGTCATAACCTAGGGTGACACAGAACTAGCTCCAGTTCATAAATATAATGTAGGCATGTATTCCGTATATAGTCATACGTGCTTATGGAAAAGAACTTGCATGACATCTTTTGTCCTAGCCTCCCGTGGCAGTGGGGTCCATAAGGAAACTAAGGGATATTAAGGCCTCCTTTTAATTGATGTGAGACGATCTTCTCCTTTTTGTCTTCTCCACAACCACCATTCTATTCCACATATAGTGCTATGTCCATGCCTCATGCTCATGTATTGCGTGAAGATTGAAAAAGTTTGAGAACGTAAAGTATGAAACAATTGCCTGGCTTGTCATCGGGGTTGTGCATGATTTAAATATTTTTGTGTGGTGAAGATAGAGCATAGCCAGACTATATGATTTTGTAGGGATAACTTTCTTTGGCCATGTTATTTTGAGAAGACATAATTGCTTAGTTAGTATGCTTGAAGTATTATTATTTTCATGTCAATATTGAACTTTTATCTTGAATCTTTCGGATCTGAATATTCATACCACAATTAAGAAGAATTACATTGGAACTATGCCAAGTAGCACTCCGCATCAAAAATTCTGTTTTTATCATTTACCTACTCGAGGACGAGCAGGAATTAAGCTTGGGGATGCTTGATACATCTCCAACGTATCTATAATTTTTGATTGCTCCATGCTATATTATCTTCTGTTTTGGAAATTATTGGGCTTTATTATTCACTTTTATATTATTTTTGGGACTAACCTATTAACAGGAGGCCCAACCCAGAATTGCTGTTTTTTTGCCTATTTCATAGTTTCGCACAAAAAGAATACCAAACGGAGTCCAAACGGAATGAAACCTTCGGGAACGTGATTTTTGGAACGAACATGATCCAGAGGACTTGGACCCTATGTCAAGAAAGCCACCAGGAAGCCACGAGGTAGGGGGGCGCGCCTACCCCCTGGGCGCGCCCTCCACCCTCGTGGGCCCCACGTTGCTCCACCGACGTACTCCTTCCTCCTATATGTACCTACGTACCCCCAAACGATCAGAGACGGAGCCAAAAACCTAATTCCACCGCGCAACCTTTTGTGCCTACGAGATCCCATCTTGGGACCTGTTCCGGAGCTCCGTCGGAGGGGGCATCGATCACGGAGGGCTTCTACATCAACACCATAGCCTCTTCGATGAAGTGTGAGTAGTTTACCTCAGACCTTCCGGTCCATAGTTATTAGCTAGATGGCTTCTTCTCTATTTTTGGATCTCAATACAATGTTCTCCCCCTCTCTTGTCGAGATCTATTCGATGTAATCTTATTTTGCGGTGTGTTTGTTGAGACCGATGAATTGTGGGTTTATGATCAAGTTTATCTATGAACAATATTTGAATCTTCTGAATTCTTTTATGTATGATTGGTTATCTTTGCAAGTCTCTTCGAATTATCTGTTTGGT
This sequence comes from Aegilops longissima, assembly GCA_021605205.1. Lineage (NCBI taxonomy): Eukaryota > Viridiplantae > Streptophyta > Magnoliopsida > Poales > Poaceae > Aegilops > Aegilops longissima. The sequence goes on from CM038682.1 coordinate 87,303,842, forward strand.
TTGGCCTACTAGACTGATCTTTCTTGCAATGGGAGAAGTGCTTAGCTTTGGGTTCAATCTTGCGGTGTCCTTTCCCAGTGACAGTAGGGGCAACAAGGCATGTATTGTATTGTTGCCATCGAGGATAACAAGATGGGTTTTTATCTTATTGCATGAATTTATCCCTCTACATCATGTCATCTTGCTTAAGGAGTTACTCTGTTCTTATGAACTTAATACTCTAGATGCATGCTGGATAGCGGTCGATGTGTGGAGTAATAGTAGTAGATGCAAGCAGGAGTCGGTCTACTTGTCTCGGACGTGATGCCTATATACATGATCATACCTAGATATTCTCATAAGTATGCTCAATTCTGTCAATTGCTCAATAGTAATTTGTTCACCCACCGTAAATACTTATGCTCTTGAGAGAAGCCACTAGTGAAACCTATGGCCCCCGGGTCTATCTTCATCATATTAATCTTCCAACACTTAGTTATTTCCGTTGCTTTTTTCCTTTGCTTTTATTTTACTTTGCATCTTTATCATAAAAATACCAAAAATATCATCCTATCATATCTATCAGATCTCACTCTCGTAAGTGACCGAGTAGGGATTGACAACCCCTTATCGCGTTGGTTGCAAGGATTTATTTGTTTGTGTAGGTGCGAGTGACTCGCACGTAGCCTCCTACTGGATTGATACCTTGGTTTTCAAAAACTGAGGGAAATACTTACGCTACTTTGCTGCATCACACTTTCCTCTTCAAGGGAAAACCAACGCAGTGCTCAAGAGGTAGCAGCGGCGGTTCCATGATGGAGCGTGATAAAACTTCCTTCCCTATTTTTTCTCTCCAAAAATAGGATTTTATAGCGTCAGCGATAGGGTCAGCGGAGCCATGAGGGCCCCACAACCCACCAGGGCGCGCCAGAGGGGGTGGGCGCGCCCTAGTATCTTGTGGTCACCTTCCCCCCTCCTGTGGGTCTTGGCTCCATAATTTATTATATATTCCAAAATAATTCTCCAAAAAGTTACGTCCAAATTCAAAAACTTTTATTTCTGGACAAAAAACAACACCATGGTAGTTCTACTGAAAACAACGTCAGTCCGGGTTAGTTTCATTCAAATCATGCAAATTAGAGTCCAAAACAAGAGCAAAAGCGTTAGGAAAAGTAGATACGATGGAGACGTATCAGGGAGCCATGGGGATCTAGATTTGACAGATAGTAGCATGAAGCTGTAGCGACCCGACCCAAAATCGGTCAAGTCTCTGTGTAGCTGTACCATCCCAAGATCATGCTGGCACACACAGTACATTGATGAAATAATCAAAGTTCAATCACACCTGAATTTATTACATGATTCTCATATCGAGTCTTTATTACAATAGAATAAATTCGGCCGAAGGCCAACTCATGAGAAATAAACTAAATAAAGCTGCGGAAGCGTAGAAGAATAGCGAGTCCATCCGACTCCAAAGGGCAATCGCCAAGCGTGGATCGTAGCCTCACTCCTGATCAGAATACTCCTCTGCAACATAAGACGTTGCAGCCGTGTAGGTCAGCATTTCAAATATGTCGGCAAGTCATGAAGAGAGAATAACAATAAAATTACTAACACTATATGCAATTTGGCCGTGGGGCTCTAAGTTTCATTGTTTTGCGAAAAAGCCAGTTTTTCCCTACAACAGTGGACTTGTTTGCAAATACTACAAAATGTTGGTAATTATTGAGATGGTTCCACCAACCAATGTCTTATTCCCAATTATTAAATAATCCCCTCAATTAATTTATTAATTTCAGTGTTGAGATTTCCGAAATACTCCAAGTTCCAGAGGCTCAAATTGTCCGTAACCGGGGACGCGGCTAAGCGATTAGATCTTCACTCTCAGAGGTTTGCGCACTTTACCCGCAAGATTCGTTCCTCCTTTAAGTCTTCGCGACTTCGTGGTGTTTGAAGGCGGACGAACAAACAGGGTCTTCCGAAGAGTTCCTCCGCCACCGCCGGTACCCATCCAATCCTACCGTTCTTCTACATCTCGTAGCACCGTCCGGCCAGAGTCACTACTAGGGTTGACCAAGCGAGCCCATAATGGCTTGCGGCTGCAGAGTAAGCTTCCGGTCAATGGGGTATCCATCCGTCTCTTCGTGGCTGGGTGAAGCTTTCCGCAAGATGTCATGGCGCTTCTCCATGCATCCCGCCAACCACTGGTTTTCTCCAGGGTGCCCGTCAACCGCCCTCCACCCAGTAGTGAATTTTGAAGTCCATCTTGAGCTTGAAGTCATGGGGTTGTCATCATCTTGACTCTCACATCTCCCTTATGATTCACTCAACCAACCCGTCTCTGAGCATAGCAAAATAAACTACTTCGTCCCGAGCAATGGTAACAAGGGGAATTGGGTTCATCCTACCTCATGATACTACTCAAGAACATAACTTCAAATTCTCCTACTGCATGCATGGTGGGGAGGTATAATTCTAATGCAATAAAATCATAGGTATAGTAAAAGAAATATGATCAATGACTTGCCTTGCTGACGATCTTCGAAAGCTAGGGACTCGTGGTAGCAAGCTTCGCACTCCGGAAATTATACCGAGGCAAACAACAATCATATAAGCATACAAACATATGATTACTTAACATAACAGCATGCTAACATAACACACAAAACAATTGAACCAAAACCCAAAGAAACTCGAAGAAATCCAATTCAATGTTTTCACCACATCAAACACAACCAAAGAAATAGTTTTGCACAATCAAATTTTTCTTAACAGAACCTAAGCATGGGTTTTTGCTAACTAACAGAAAAGAAATCATCATGCAACTAGGAGCAAAACTCAAACTTTAAAATAAAAATCATTTTTCTAAAATCCCAAATAAAATTCAAATTTGAATTCAAACTTTTTGGCAATGTTTTTCATCTGACATTTTTGGAGTGTCATGTTTACTCCTCTCATACTTTGTCTCAAGTATTTGTCAGGCATTGGTTTGAAATAATTTTCAAATGCCAATTCAAATTCAAATTTCATCAACTCAAATTCTTCTGAAACTTCAAATGCCACTCAAATTCAAACAGTATGCATAGATGCTTAGCTATAATTGTAAAACATTCCAAATAGGAAATTTGGGATGTTACAAACCTACCCACCTTAAGATGAATCTCGCCCTCGAGATTCGGGTTGGCTAGCAAATAGGTGTGGGTGGTCTCGGCGGAGGTCTTATTCTCGCTCCCAGGTGGCTTCCTCCTCGAAGTGATGACTCCACGGCACCTTGCAAAACTTGATGATCTTGCTGCGGGTGACTCTGTTCGCAGTCTCGAGAATTCGGACGGGTTTCTCCTCATAAGCCGATCATTTGTCGAGCTGTATGGCCTCTAGGGGCCTTTGTGTCTCTCAACGGAATATCGGCCATGTCGGCATGGCATTTCTTCAGCTGAGAAACATGGAAGACATCGTGAACTCCGGACAATCCTTCCGGCAATTCCAACTTGTAAGCAACTTCTCCACGACGTTCGAGGATTTTGTAGGGGCCAATGAACCGGGGTGCTAACTTTCCTTTAACATCGAACCTCTTGATTCCACGAAGTGGGGACACACGAAGATATGCCCGGTCTCCCGCTTCGTAAGTTACTTCCTTGCGTTTACTGTCGGCATAACTCTTCTGTCTCGACTGAGCTACCTTGAGCCTATCTCGAATCAGCTTGACTTTTTCTTCGGAATCTCTGATAAGATCGGGACCGAAAAGTTTTCGATCTCCAACACCATCCCACAACAATGGTGTTCTGCACCTCCTTCCATATAGAGCTTCGAAAGGGGCCATCTTCAGACTGGTCTGATAACTGTTGTTGTATGAGAACTCCGCGTATGGCAAATTATCATCCCAGCTAGACCCATAGTCTAGCGCACAAGCTCTCAACATGTCCTCCAGGATCTGGTTGACTCTCTCGGTCTGTCCATCTGTCTGCGGATGAAAAGCTGTACTGAACTCCAGCCTCGTACCCAAAGTTTCATGCAACTGATTCCAAAACTTTGAGGTAAATTGTGTTCCTCTATCTGACACGATACTCCTCGGAACTCCATGCAGACATACGATCCTGGTCATGTATATCTTGGCTAACTTAGCACTGGTGTAGGTAGTCTTCACGGGAATGAAATGAGCTACCTTGGTCAATCGATCAACCACTACCCAGATGGAATCATAACCTGAACGGGTCCTGGGTAATCCTGTGATGAAATCCATTCCAAGTTTTTCCCATTTCCACTCGGGAATCGGCAAAGGTTGAAGTAACCCTGCTGGCTTCGATGTTCCGCCTTTACTCGTTGGCAAACATCGCATCTTGCTACTGGACTCGGCAATATCCTTCTTCATACCGCCCACGAAACTTTCCTTCAAATCCAGATACATCTTGGTGTTACCGGGTGAATCGAGTACGGTGAATCATGAGCCTCTGAAGAATTAGCTTCCTGAGTTCGGGATCATTGGGTACATAAATCGATCCTCGAACCATATAGCTCCGTATTCATCCTTAAGAAACCCTTTAGCTTTTCCTTCATTCATCCTTTTCTTTATCTCATCAATTTCCTTGTCCGTCTTCTGGGCTTCACGAATTCTTCCGGCCAAAGTGGACTGAACTTCCAGAGTTACAACATATCCTCTCGGAAATATCTCCAGTCGGAGATCTCTGAGGTCACCGACTAACTCCTGGGGTAATCCTCCTGCTATAAGAGTATTCACATAATTCTTACGGCTCAAAGCATCTGCTACAACATTAGCCTTTCCTGGGTGGTAATGCAATCTCATGTCATAGTCCTTGATTAGCTCCAGCCATCTCCTTTGCCTGAGGTTCAACTCTTTCTGCTTGAAAATATACTTCAAGCTCTTATGATCTGTGTAAACATCACAACGGTTTCCGATAAGGAAATGTCTCCAGGTCTTGAGTGCATGCACTACGGCTGCTAACTCCAAATCATGTGTGGCATAATTCATCTCGTGGGGTCGTAGCTGTCTGGAGGTATAAGCTACAACTTTTCCTTCCTGCATGAGTACTCCTCCGAGTCCCTGACGAGAAGCGTCACAATATACCTGGTAATCCTTGTGTATGTCCGGCAAAATCAGTACTGGGGCTGTAACCAAACGTTTCTTCAGTTCCTAGAAACTGGCTTCACAATCCTCGGTCCAAATGTACTTGGCGTCCTTCTTCAACAGCTCAGTCATGGGCTTGGCAATCTTCGAAAAATTCTCAATAAACCTCCGATAATATCCTGCGAGTCCGAGAAAACTGCGGATCTCCTTGGTCGAGGTGGGCGATCGCCAATCGGTGGTGATACAACCTTGGCGGGGTCAATCGCTATTCCTTCTCCTGAAATAACATGTCAGGAATCCGACTTCCTTCAGCCAAAATTCACATTTACTGAACTTGGCATACAACTGATGTTCTCGGAGTTTCTCGAAACTAGACGCAAATGTTCCTTATGCTCTTCCTCGCTCTTGGAGAAAATCAGTATATCATCGATGAACACCACGACAAACTTGTCCAGATATTCCATAAATACCTTGTTCATCAAATTCATGAAGTATGCAGGGCATTAGTCAATCCGAATGACATGACGGTATACTCATATAAACCATACCGTGTGGTGAATGCTGTTTTAGGTATATCCTTTTCACGGATCTTCAATCGATGATACCACGATCAAGATCGATCTTGGAGAATACCTTGGCTCCAACTAGCTGATCAAATAGGTCATTAATCATCGGCAGAGGGTACTTGTTCTTGATGGTCACGTCGTTCAACGAGCGATAATCCACAACCATTCTCGTGGTTCCATCCTTCTTCTCTACCAAAAGAACTGGGCTCCCCAAGGTGACGAGCTTGGTGAAATATATCCTTCTCCAATAGTTTATTAATTTGGTTCTTGATCTCTTTCAAATCGTTCGGGGCATCCGATAGGGTCTCTTGGATATTGGGGCTGTGCGGGCAATAACTCAATCAGAAATTCAATGTCTCGTCGGTGGCATTCTGGTAATTCCTCCGGAAACACATCGGGAAAATCTTGCACTCATCGGCACTTCCTCTGAACAACTCCGTGAGGGAATTCACTGATTCTTCATCGGGTGCGTGCGGATACATACTTGATCCTCTTACGCTCCGGGTGGTCGGGAGAATCGACTTGTGGGCACAGATCTATGTTTCCTTCAAACTTCGTCAACCAATCCATGCCTAGGATCACATCCAAGGTCTGGGTTTCCAATACTATGAGGTCTGCGGGAAATTTATGGTTTCCGATGTTGAGGGTTGCATGACAGCCTAAGCCTGCCATCATTTCTCCTCCTGCGGAACTGACGTGAAGAGGGCTTCTAAGGGTTCTAGTGGGCAACCCGTACTTTCCACAACTACCCTTGATATGAATGAATGCGTTGCACCAAAATCAAAGAGTACCAATACTGGATGTGAATTTAATAAAAACTTACCAACCACAGTGTCTGGCTGATCATAGACGTCCTCCACGTCAATGTGGTTCACCTGAGCACGAGGAAAAGGGTTGGGCTTCTTTGCTGAGATTCCATTGCCGTTTCCATTCCTCGGCTTGGCCTCCGGGCAGTCGGTGGCATAGTGCCCTGTTTTCTGGCACTTGAAACAGGTGATGTGACTCAGATCCTTCTGAGCCGGGGCAGGACGATGCTGGTTGCCATTGCCGTTTCCATTGCCTGTCTTGTTGTCCTGGTTGCGGTTGTTCCCATTTCCTCCATGGTTATGTCCTCCATGATTATGCCCTCCATGGGTGTGATGGGTATGCCCTCCCGAGTATGGGGCATAACGGGGCTTCTGCTGAGCTCCAGAGTTGTACTTCCCCTGGCCATACTTCCGCTTGCGGCTATCAATCTGCTGCTGCTTGCCTTCAAGTATGGTGGCCTTGTCTACCAGCTCCTGGTAGTTGTTGAAGGTAGCCACCATTAGCTGCATACCCAGCTCGTCATTGAGTCCCTCGAGAAACTTTTCCTGCTTTGCGGCATCTGTGGCCACATCATCCGGGGCATAGCGAGCTAACTTGCTGAACTCATCCACGTACTGCCCCACAGTACGGTTCCCCTGGCGTAAGTTGCGGAACTCACGCTTCTTCAGACTCATGGCTCCAGCTGAGACATGAGCGGTGCGGAAAGCCTGCTGAAACTGATCCCATGTGATGGTGGCGATGGGATAAGTGGCGGTGTAGTTCTCCCACCAAGAGGCTGCAGGTCCATCAAGTTGATGTGTGGCAAAGCGCACCTTCTCTGCATCTGTGCATCCAGCAGTGGCTAACTCCCTTCCGACCTTGCGGAGCCAATCATCGGCCACAATCGGCTCAGTGCTGCTAGAGAACACTGGCGGATTCAGCCTTAGGAAGCGGGTTAAGTTGTCAACAGGGGGTGGTGGCGGTGGATTGTTGTTGTTCTGGTTCTGGATGAGCATCTGCATGAGGGCATTCTGCTGCTGGATCAGCTGGGTGAGCTCAGGCGGAAAGTTGAGACCGGGGTCACGTCTCGGAGGCATCTGGTGTTTTGGAGTGGATGAGAAAATTAGAATAGAACAAGGGTCTAATGAGAAAATATCACTACCCAAATGAATGCACAAACATAATCACACCAATCATTTATTCAATCAACTCAAACATGGTTCAATCTCGGATTACAAATTCTCACGACAATCGAAAAATACCGGCCTAACTGATCGACGGAAAAATAAAATAACATGGCGGTCGGCTAAATGTCTTCATCAATTATCCTTGTGTCCTCTGGTGCGGCATCCTCCGGTGTGGCGTCCTCTGATGCGGTGCCTCCTCTTGCGGCTTTCTTCAGTGGAGCTCCCTTAATCCTGGTCATTGCTCACGAGGGGTCCGTCATCTCCACTCGGAAAGAGGTCTTCTCCCAAGTCCATCTTTTCCTCTAATGCGGCAACATCCATCTTCAGCTTGTCAACTCTCTCCATGAAATCCTTGATTTCTTCTTCATGGTCAAGGAAGTCTGCGTGTGCTTTCTCCTCCAGTTCCAGTTCATGGAACAACAGCCTCCTGTGTACTTTCGAGTTACGGCGAGTCTGGATCTCCCGTTTCCTGAGGAGACACTCCAAGTCTTGGACATATGAGAGAATGGAGTCGTCCTCTACGGTACGGATGATATCTCCATTCCTAGCTCTGCGAGAAATCATGGCGAGGTCTGATGGGTCGAGCTCGGCCCTGTACTCTTCTCGGAGATGTCCAAGTGCACGATAAATCGCCATGTCTCTTCCGAGGATCCAGTTGAAATCGGTAAACTCAAAGTCAATAGGCTCTGAATGTCCTCCGAAGGTCCTCCCTGGAATGTGCACCTCAATCCTGTAGCGGGTATCCGTCGGAAGCGCATTGGTAGGCTTCCCGGTGATTGAGGGCAGAGCAATCTTCAGCTTCTTCACGATCTGGACCAGCTTCTTGCCAAAAGGCATCGTCTCATCTGGCTGGCAAAACTCCGGTAGCAGAACTGGGGTGAACTCGGCGGCCATCTAAAATGTTGAAAATCGGAGAGGAGTCAGAAATGAACAGGGGAGAATTACGGAATGATAAGGACATAAAATAAATAGTCTCTTCCTATGGCTTTCCGATCCTAGGGGTTACGTCCTACGGTCAGCGTGTGCTCTGATACCATCTCTGTAGCGACCCGACCCAAAATCGGTCAAGTCTCTGTGTAGCTGTACCATCCCAAGATCATGCTGGCACACACAATACATTGATGAAATAATCAAAGTTCAATCACACCTGAATTTATTACACGATTCTCATATCGAGTCTTTATTACAATAGAATAAATTCGGCCAAAGGCCAACTCATGAGAAATAAACTAAATAAAGCTGCGGAAGCGTAGAAGAATAGCGAGTCCATCCGACTCCAAAGGGCAATCGCCAAGCGTGGATCGTAGCCTCACTCCTGATCGAATACTCCTCGCAACATAAGGCGTTGCAGCCGTGTAGGTCAGCATTTCGAATATGCCGGCAAGTCATGAAGAGAGAATAACAATAAAATTACTAACACTATATGCAATTTGGCTGTGGGGCTCTAAGTTTCATTGTTTTGCGAAAAAGCCAGTTTTTCCCTACAACAGTGGACTTGTTTGCAAATACTACAAAATGTTGGTAATTATTGAGATGGTTCCACCAACCAATGTCTCATTCCCAAATATTAAATAATCCCCTCAATTAATTTATTAATTTCAGTGTTGAGATTTCCGAAATACTCCAAGTTCCAGAGGCTCAAATTGTCCGTAACCGGGGACACGGCTAACCGATTAGATCTTCACTCTGCAGAGGTTTGCGCACTTTACCCGCAAGATTCGTTCCCTCCTTTAAGTCTTCGCACTTCATGGTGTTTGAAGACGGGACGAACGAAACAGGGTCTTCCGAAGAGTTCCTCTGGCCACTGCCGGTACCCATCCAATCCTACCGTTCTTCTACATCTCGTAGCACCGTCCGGCCAGAGTCACTACTAGGGTTGACCAAGCCAGAGCCCATAATGGCTTGCGGCTGCACAGGTAAGCTTCCGGTCAATGGGGTATCCATCCGTCTCTTCGTGGCTGGGTGAAGCTTTCCGCAAGATGTCATGGCGCTTCTCCATGCATCCCGGCCAACCACTGGTTTTCTCCAGGGTGCCCGTCAACCGTCCTCCACCCAGTAGTGAATTTTGAAGTCCATCTTGAGCTTGAAGTCATGGGGTTGTCATCATCTTGACTCTCACATCTCCCTTATGATTCACTCAACCAACCCGTCTCTGAGCATAGCAAAATAAACTACTTCGTCCCGGGCAATGGTAACAAGGGGAATTGGGTTCATCCTACCTCATGATACTACTCAAGAACATAACTTCAAATTCTCCTACTGCATGCATGGTGGGGAGGTATAATTCTAATGCAATAAAATCATAGGTATAGTAAAAGAAATATGATCAATGACTTGCCTTGCTAACGATCTTCGAAAGCTAGGGACTCGTGGTAGCAAGCTTCGCACTCCGGAAATTCTACCGAGGCAAACAACAATCATATAAGCATACAAACATATGATTACTTAACATAACAGCATGCTAACATAACACACAAAACAATTGAACCAAAACCCAAAGAAACTCGAAGAAATCCAATTCAATGTTTTCACCACATCAAACACAACCAAAGAAATAGTTTTGCACAATCAAATTTTTCTTAACAGAACCTAAGCATGGGTTTTTGCTAACTAACAGAAGAGAAATCATCATGCAACTAGGAGCAAAACTCAAACTTTAAAAAAAATCATTTTTCTAAAATCCCAAATAAAATTCAAATTTGAATTCAAACTTTTTGGCAATGTTTTTCATCTGACATTTTTGGAGTGTCATGTTTACTCCTCTCATACTTTGTCTCAAGTATTTGTCAGGCATTGGTTTGAAATAATTTTCAAATGCCAATTCAAATTCAAATTTCATCAACTCAAATTCTTCTGAAACTTCAAATGCCACTCAAATTCAAACAGTATGCATAGATGCTTAGCTATAATTGTAAAACATTCCAAATAGGAAATTTGGGATGTTACAGAAGCAAAGACAGAGGAGAATCCTGCGATACGGTGGTCAAACATCCGGGAGTATATATAATGATTTTTTTCGTGCAGAACAAGTAATATGGAAGAAACATGGAGTCAGGAAAGTCCACGGGGGAGCCACAGGCCTAGGAGGCGCACCTAGGGGGTAGGGCGCTCCCTCTAGACTTCTCGCTTCCTCGTGCACTTTTCGGATTCTTTATTGTTTTCCTATTTTTAAATATATTTCGAAACAAACAAAAAATACTTTTATGAAACTTTTGGAGTTGGTTTACTTACCGTACCATGTACCTACTCCTTTTCAGGGTTCTGGAGCATTCTGGAAGGTTTCCTCTATGTGTTCTTCCAGTGTCATAGTTTGAATAATATTAGTCCCAACATTAATGGGTGTACATTAGATATAATGTTTAATTATTTGCTCATTAATGACTCTTGGATTAGTGCCCTCAGCGTTGTTGATCTTGATAGCTCTGAAGCAATAATCTTTTTTGATGATATATGATCCTTCCCATTTAGAGAGAAGTTTGTGTGCAAAGAATCTTAAATGAGAGTTGTGTAATAAAACTTGATCACTGCTACCTCTTGAGCACTGCGTTGGTTTTCCCTTGAAGAGGAAAGGGTGATGGAGCAAAGTAGAGTAAGTATTTCCCTTAGTTTTTGAGAACCAAGGTATCAATCCAGTAGGAGGCCACACAGGAGTCCCTCGCACCTACACAAAGAAATAAATCCTCGCAACCAACGCAATAATGGGGTTGTCAATTCCTTCACGGTCACTTACGAGAGTGTGATCTGATAGATATGATTAGATAATATCTTTGGTATTTTTATGATAAAGATGCAAAGTAAAGAAAACAAAAATAAAAACGGCGCCAGATATAGCTTGTTGTCGGGAAATTAATATGATGGGAAATAGACCCAGGGGCCATAGGTTTCACTAGTGGCTTCTCTCAAGAGCATAAGTATTACGGTGGGTGAACAAATTACTGTTGAGCAATTGACAGAATTGAGCATAGTTATGAGAATATCTAGGTATGGTCATGTATATAGGCATCACGTCCGAGACAAGTAGACCGACTCCTGCCTGCATCTACTACTATTACTCCACACATCGACCGCTATCCAGCATGCATCTAGAGTATTAAGTTCAAAAGAACAGAGTAACGCTTTAAGTAAGATGACATGATGTAGAGGGATAAACTCATGCGATATGATATAAACCCCATCTTGTTATCCTCGATGGCAACAATACAATACTTGCCTTGCTGCCCCTACTGTCACTGGGAAAGGACACCGCAATATTGAACCCAAAGCTAAGCACTTCTCCCATTGCAAGAAAGATCAATCTAGTAGGCCAAACCAAACTGATAATTCGAAGAGACTTGTAAAGATAACCGATCATACATAAAAGAATTCAGAGAAGATTCAAATATTGTTCATAGATAAACTTGATAATAAACCCACAATTCACCGGTCTCAACAAACACACCGCAAAATAAGATTACATTGAATAGATCTCCACAAGAGATGGGGAGAACATTGTATTGAGATCCAAAAAGAGAGAAGAAGCCATCTAGCTAATAACTATGGACCCGAAGGTCTGAGGGAAACTACTCACACATCATCGGAGAGGCTATGGTGTTGATGTAGAAGCCCTCCGTGATCGATGCCCCCTCCGGCGGAGCTCCGGAAAAGGCCCCAAGATGGGATCTCACTGGTATAGAAGGTTGCGGCGGTGGAATTAGGTTTTTGGCTCCGTATCTGGTAGTTTAGGGGTACGTAGGTATATATAGGAGGAAGAAGTACGTCGGTGGAGCAACATGGGGCTCACGAGGGTGGAGGGCGCGCCCCCTACCTCGTGCCCTCCTTGTTGATGTCTTGACGTAGGGTCCAAGTCCTCTGGATCACGTTCGTTCCAAAAATCACGTTCCCGAAGGTTTCATTCCATTTGGACTCCGTTTGATATTCTTCTTCTGCGGAACTCTGAAATAGGCAAAAAAACAGCAATTCTGGGCTCAACCTTCGGTTAATAGCTTAGTCCCAAAAATAATATAAAAGTGTATAATAAAGCCCATTAATGTCCAAAACAGAATATAATATAGCATGGAACAATAAAAAATTATAGATACGTTGGAGAAGTATCAAGCATCCCCAAGCTTAATTCCTGCTCGGCCTCGAGTAGGTAAATGATAAAAACAGAATTTTTGATGTGGAATGCTACTTGGCATAATTTCAATGTTATTCTCTTAAGTGTGGTATGAATATTCAGATCTGAAAGATTCAAGACAAAAGTTTAATATTGACATAAAAATAAGAATACTTCAAGCATACTAACTAAGCAATTATGTCTTCTCAAAATAACATGGCCAAAGAAAGTTATCCCTACAAAATCATATAGTCTGGCTATGCTCTATCTTCACCACACAAAATATTTAAATCATGCACAACCTCGATGACAAGCCAAGAAATTGTTTCATACTTTTAATGTTATCAAACTTTTTCAATCTTCACGCAATACTTGAGCATGGTCCATGGAGATAGCACTATATGTGGAATAGAATGGTGGTTGTGGGGAAGACAAAAAGGGAGAAGATAGTCTCACATCAACTAGGCGTATCAACGGGCTATGGAGATGCCTATTAATAGATATCAATGTGAGTGAGTAGGGATTGCCATGCAACGGATGCACTAGAGCTATAAGTATATGAAAGCTCAACAAAAGGAACTAAGTGGGTGTGCATCCAACTCACTTGCTCACGAAGACCTAGTGCATTTTGAGGAAGCCCATCATTGGAATGTACAAGCCAAGTTCTATAATCAAAGAAATTTCCCACTAGTATATGAAAGTGATATCATAGGAGACTCTCTATCATGAAGATCAGGGTGCTACTTTGAAGCACAAGTGTGGTAAAAGGATAGTAACATTGTCCCTTCTCTCTTTTTCTCTCCATTTTTTTATTTGGGCCTTTTTTCTCTTTTTTTATGGCCTCTTTTTTTTCATCCGGAGTCTCATCCCGACTTGTGGGGGAATCATAGTCTCCATTATCCCTTCCTCACTTGGGACAATGCTCTAAAAAATGATGCTCATCACACTTTTATTTACTTACAACTCAACAATTACAACTCAATACTTAGAACAAAATATGACTCTATGTGAATGCCTACGGCGGTGTATTGGGATATGCAATGAATCAAGAGTGACATGTATGAAAGAATTATGAACGGTGGCTTTGCCACAAATACGATGCCAACTATATGATCATGCGAAGCAATATGACAATGATGGAGCGTGTCATAATAAACGGAACGGTGGTAAGTTGCAATGCAATATATCTCGGAATGGCTATGGAAATGCCATGATAGGTAGGTACGGTGGCTGTTTTGAGGAAGGTATATGGTGGGTGTATGATACCGGCGAAACGTGCGCGGTATTAGAGAGGCTAGCAATGGTGGAAAGAGAAAAGTGCGTATAATCCATGGACTCAACATTAGTCATAAAGAACTCATATACTTATTGCAAAAATCTACAAGTTATCAAAGCAAAGTATTACGCACATGCTCCTAGGGGGATAGATTGGGAGGAAAAGACCATCGCTCGTCCCCGACCGCCACTCATAAGGAAGACAATTAATAAATAAATCATGCTCCGACTTCATCACATAACGGTTCACCATACGTGCATGCTACGGGAATCACAAACTTTAACACAAGTATTTCTCAAATTCAAAACTACTCAACTAGCATGACTCTAATATCACCATCTTCATATCTCAAAACAATTATCAAGCATCTAACTTCTCATAGTATTCAACACACTCATAAGAAACTCTTTTTTTACTAATCTTGAATGCCTATCATTGTCAAAGCAAACTACCATGCTGTTTTTTAGGACTCTCAAAATAATATAAGTGAAGCATGAGAGAACAATAGTTTCTATAAAACAAAACCACCACCGTGCTCTAAAAATATAAGTGAAGCACTAGAGCAAAAACTATATAACTCAAAAGATATAAGTGAAGCACATAGAGTATTCTAATAATTTTCGAATCATGTGTGTCTCTCTCAAAAGGTGTGTACAGCAAAGATGATTGTGGTAAACTAAAAAGCAAAGACTCAAATAATACAAGACGCTCCAAGAAAAACACATATCATGTGGTGAATAAAAATATAGCTCCAAGTAAAGTTACCGATGGAAGTAGACGAAGGGAGGGGATGCCTTCCGGGGCATCCCCAAGCTTTGGCTTTTTGGTGTCCTTATATTATCTTGGGGTGCCATGGGAATACCCAATCTTAGGCTCTTGCCACTCCTTGTTCCATAATCCATCGAATTGTTCACCCAAAACTTGAAAACTTCACAACACAAAACTTGGCAGAAAATCTCGTGAGCTCCGTTAGTGAAAGAAAACAAAACACCACTTCAAGGTACCGTAATGAACTCATTCTTTATTTATATTGGTGTTAAACCTACTGTATTCCAACTTCTCTATGGTTTATAAACTATTTTACTAGCCATAGATTCATCAAAATAAGCAAACAACACACGAAAAACAGAATCTGTCAAAAACAGAACAGTCTGTAGGAATCTGTAACTAATGCAAACTTCTGGAACTCTAAAAATTCAGAAAAAATAGGAAGACCTAGATAATTTGTTTATTGATCAGCATAAATTGGAATCAACATCATATCACGTTCTGGTAATTTTTAACAATTGATTTCGTGAACAGAAAGTTTCTGGAATTTTCAGCAAGACCAAATAACTATCATTCAAGAAGATGCTATAGGTTTAACTTGGCACAAACACTAATTAAAACATAAAAGCACATCTAACCAGAGGCTAGATCAAATATTTATTCCTAAACATAAGCAAAAACAAAAAAACTAAAAATAAAATTGGGTTGCTTCCCAACAATCGCTATCGTTTAACGCCCCTAGCTAGGCATAAAAGCAAGGATAGATCTAGGTATTGCCATCTTTGGTAGGCAATCCATAAGTGGCTCTCATAATAGATTCATAAGGTAATTTTATTTTATTTCTAGGGAAGTGTTCCATGCCTTTCCTTAACGTAAATTGGAATCTAATATTCCCTTCCTTCATATCAATAATTGCACCAATCGTTCTAAGGAAAGGTCTACCAAGAATAATAGGACATGAAGGATTGCAATCTATATCAAGAACAATAAAATATACAGGCACATAATTACTATTTGCAATAATAAGAAAATCATTAATTCTTCCCATAGGTTTCTTAATGGTGGAATCCGCAAGGTGCAAGTTCAAAGAGCAATCATCAAAATCACGGAAACCTAGCAAATCGCACAAAGTCTTTGGAATCGTGGAAACACTAGCAACCAAATCACACAAAGTATATCATTCATGATCTTTAATTTTAATTTTAATAGTAGGTTCCCACTCATCATAAAGTTTTCAAGGGATAGAAACTTCCAACTCAAGTTTTTCTTCATAAGATTGTATCAAAGCATCAACGATATGTTTAGTAAAAGCTTTATGTTGACTATAAGCATGTGGAGAATTTAGCATGGATTGCAACAAGGAAATACAATCTATCAAAGAGCAATTATCATAATTAAATTCCTTGAAATCCAAAATAGTGGGTTCATTAAAGTTTTGATCTCTTCAATCCCACTTTTACCAATATTCGCATCAAGATCTAAAAACTCCGAATTTTTGGGACGCCTTCTAGGTAAACGTGGATCATATTGAGTTCCATCATTATCAAGATTCATATTAAAAAACAAAGATTTAATTGTGGACACATCAATAACTTTTAGATCTTCATCTTTATTTTCCAAAAAAAATTCCGGCTTAGCGGCCATCTTATTAACTAAGGTGGCCTGCTTATCCGAAACTTTAGCTATTAACTTTTCAAGATGAGCAATCTGAGATTTCAAACCATCAAATTCTTTGGAAATATCATTGAGTTATTTATTCATATAACTCATAAAGCTTTTTTGTTCCCTAAGCTCGTTTCTAAAAAAATTGTTATGCTCAAATTGTAAGACCATAAAACTCCTAACGTTGCTTTCGATCTCTTATAACCATTTAAGGTGAAGATCGCCAAATCTAGGTAGGGCCATTGAGACAAGCAAGCAATCCAACACACGAGCAAACAAGAAGCAAGCAAAAAAGAGGCGAACGGAAAAGAGAGGGCGAATAAAATGGCAAGGGAGGAAAACGAGAGGCAAATGGCAAATAATATAATGCAGGAGATAAAGGTTTGTGATGGGTACTTGGAATGTTGACTTTTGCGTAGACTCCCCGGCAACGGCGCCAGAAATGGCTCGTTGCTGGGAGTCAAATCTTGACTTGACTTGGCGCGAATCTCCCCCGCAACGGCGCCAGAAATCCTTCTTGCTACCTCTTGAGCACTGCGTTGGTTTTCCCTTGAAGAGGAAAGGGTGATGCAGCAAAGTAGCGTAAGTATTTCCCTCAGTTTTTGAGAACCAAGGTATCAATCCAGTAGGAGGCCACGCACGAGTCCCTCGCACCTACACAAACAAATAAATCCTCACAACCAACGCAGTAAAGGGGTTGTCAATCCCTTCACTGTCACTTACGAGAGTGAGATCTGATAGATATGATAAGATAATATTTTTGGTATTTTTATGATAAAGATGCAAAGTAAAGAAAACAAAAATAAAAACGGCGCCAGAAATAGCTTGTTGTCGGGAAATTAATATGATGGGAAATAGACCCGGGGGCCATAGGTTTCACTAGTGGCTTCTCTCAAGAGCATAAGTATTATGGTGGGTGAACAAATTACTGTTGAGCAATTGACAGAATTGAGCGTAGTTATGAGAATATCTAGGTATGATCATGTATATAGCCATCACGCCCGAGACAAGTAGACCGACTCCTGCCTGCATCTACTACTATTACTCCACACATCGACCGCTATCCAGCATGCATCTAGAGTATTAAGTTCAAAAGAACAGAGTAACGCTTTAAGTAAGATGACATGATGTAGAGGGATAAACTCATGCAATATGATATAAACCCCATCTTGTTATCCTCGATGGCAACAATACAATACGTGCCTTGCTGCCCCTCATCATTTGGGAAAGGAGACCGCAAGATTGAACCCAAAGCTAAGCACTTCTCCCATTGCAAGAAAGATCAATCTAGTAGGCCAAACCAAACTGATAATTTGAAGAGACTTGCAAAGATAACCAATCATACATAAAAGAATTTAGAGAAGATTCAAATATTGTTCATAGATAAACTTGATCATAAACCCACAATTCATCGGTCTCAACAAACACACCGCAAAACAAGATTACATCGAATAGATCTCCACAAGAGATGGGGAGAACATTGTATTGAGATCCAAAAAGAGAGAAGAAGCCATCTAGCTAATAACTATGGACCCGAAGGTCTGAGGTAAACTACTCACACATCATCGGAGAGCTATGGTGTTGATGTAGAAGCTCTCCGTGATCGATGCCCCCTCCAGCGGAGCTCCGGCTCACGGGTACAGAAGGTTGCGGCTGTGGAATTAGGTTTTTGGCTCCGTATCTGGTAGTTTGGGGGTACGTAGGTATATATAGGAGGAAGAAGTACGTCGGTGGAGCAACGTGGGGCCCATGAGGGTGGAGGGCGCGCCCGGGGGGTAGGCGCGCCCCCTACCTCGTGCCCTCCTGGTTGATGTCTTGACGTAGGGTCCAAGTCCTCTGGATCACGTTCGTTCCGAAAATCACGTTCCCGAAGGTTTCATTCCGTTCGGACTTCGTTTGATATTCTTCTTGTGCGAAACTCTGAAATAGGCAAAAAACAGCAATTTTGGGCTCGGCCTCTGGTTAATAGGTTAGTCCCAAAAATAATATAAAAGTGTATAATAAAGCCCATTAATGTCCAAAACAGAATATAATATAGCATGGAACAATAAAAAATTATAGATACGTTGGAGACGTATCAATCACGTACTTTAAATTCCCACTTTTGAATTCTTTTTTCATGCCACCTTTTAACTATTTCTTTAAACAACTTGGCATTTTCATAAGCTTGTGCCCTCCATTCATCTAGAGAACTAATATCAAATAACATCTTTTCACCGGCAAGCTTGAAATCATAATTTAATTTTTTAATTGCCTAATAAGCTTTATGTTCTAAATCAAGAGGTAAATGACATGCTTTTCCATAGAGCATTTTAGATGAAGACATACCCATAGGATTTTTATATGCAGTTCTATAAGCCCACAGTGCATCACCAAGTTTCTTAGACCAATTTTTTCTCGATCTATTAACATTCTTTTGCAAGATTAACTTCATTTCTCTATTGCTCAATTTAACTTGACCACTAGACTAAGGATGATTAGGTAATGGAATTCTATGGTTGACATCATATTTAGCTAGAAGTTTATGGAAAGCACCATGAATAAAATGTGAACCACGATTAGCCATTAAATATCTAGGGACTCCAAACCTCGGGAATATAATCTCTTTAAGCATTTTAATAGAAGTGTTGTGATCAGCACTATTAGTTGGGATTGCTTCTACCCAGTTAGTAACATAATAGACATCAACAAAAATATGTGTATACCCATTAGAGGAAGGAAAAAGTCCCATATAATCAAATCTCAAAACATCAAACGGTTCTATAACAAGTGAATAATTCGTAGGCATTTCCCGACGTCTACTAATATTACAAATTCTTTGACATTCATCACAGTATAGGACAAACTTATGTGCATCTTTGGAGCTCGTTTGTGAAGGAAACATGCCCTAGAGGCAATAATAAATTGGTTATTTATATTTCCTTATATCATGATAAATGTTTATTATTCATGCTAGAATTGTATTAACCAGAAACTTAGTACATGTGTAAATACATAGACAAACAGAGTGTCCCTAGTATGCCTCTACTAGACTAGCTCGTTAATCAAAGATGGTTAAGTTTCCTAGCCATAGACATGTGTTGTCATTTGATGAACGGGATCACATCATTAGAGAATGATGTGATGGACAAGACCCATCCGTTAGCTAAGCACTATGATCATTTAGTATATTGCTATTGCTTTCTTCATGACTTATACATGTTCCTATGACTATGAGATTATGCAAATCCCGAATACCGGAGGGACACTTAGTGTGCTATCAAACTTTACAAGTAACTGGTAGATTATAAAGATGCTCTACAGGTGTCTCCGATGGTGTTTGTTGGGTTGGCACATATCGAGATTAGGATTGTTCACTCCGATTGTCGGAGAGGTATCTCTGGGCCCTCTCGGTAATGCACATCACTATAAGCCTTGTAAGCAATGTGACTAATGAGTTAGTTGCGGGATGATGCATTACGAAACGAGTAAAGAGACTTGCCGGTAACGAGATTGAACTAGGTATGGTGATACGGACAATCAAATCTCGGGCAAGTAACATACTGGTGACAAAGGGAACAACGTATGTTGTTATGCGGTTTGACCGATAAAGATCTTCGTAGAATATGTAGGAGCCAATATGAGCATCCAGGTTCCGCTATTGGTTATTGACCGGAGATGTGTCTCGGTCATGTCTATATAGTGCTCGAACCCGTAGGGTTCGCACGCTTAACGTTCCATGACGATTCGTATTATGAGTTTATGTGATTTGATGTACCGAAGGTTGTTCGGAGTCCTGAATGAGATCACGGACCTTACGAGGAGTCTCGAAATGGTCTAGACATAAAGATTGATATATTGGACCATGTTATTCGGACACCGGAAGTGTTCCGGATAGTTTCGGGTAAAACCGTAGTCCCGGAGGGGTTATCGGAACCCCCCGGGGGAACTAATGGGCCACCATGGGCCCTATTGGAGAGAGAGGAGGGCAGCCAGGGCAGGCTGCGCCCCCTGGAGTCCGAATAGGACAAGGGAAGGGGGGCGGCGCCCCCCTTTCCTAGTCCCTCTCCCTCTACTTCCTTCCCCCTCTCTCCCTCTTGGTGGAATCCTACTAGGACTTGGAGTCCTAGTAGGACTCCCCTCCTTGGGCGCGCCCCCTAGGGCCTGATACGTCTCCAACATATCTATAATTTTTTATTGTTCCATGCTATTATATTATCCATCTAGGATGTTTTATATGCATTTATATGCTATTTTATATGATTTTTGGGACTAACCTATTAACCTAGAGCCCAGTGCCAGTTTCTGTTTTTTCCTTGTTTTTGAGTTTTACAGAAAAGGAATACCAAACGGAGTCCAATGGACGTGCCAATTTTTGACTATTTTTTACGGACGAAAAGAAGACCCCGGAGTAAAAGAGTTGGGCAAGAAGAGTCCCGGGCCGTCCATGAGGGCGGGGGGCGCCCCACCCCCCGGGCGCGCTGGCCTATCTCGTGAACGACTCAGGCACCTCCCTGACTTTTTCCCGAAGCCAAAAATTCCTATAAATTTAGAAACCTCCAGAACATAACCTAGATAAGGAGTTCCGCCGCCGCAAGCCTCTATAGCCACCAAAAACCAATCGGGACCCTGTTCTGGCACCCTGCCGGAGGGGGGATCCCTCACCGGTGGCCATCTTCATCATCCCGGTGCTCTCCATGACGAGGAGGTAGTAGTTCACCCTCGGGGCTGAGGGTATGTACCAGTAGCTATGTGTTTGATCTCTCTCTCGTGTTCTTGATTCGACACGATCTTGATGTATCGCAAGCTTTGCTATTATAGTTGGATCTTATGATGTTTCTCCCCCTCTACTCTCTTGTGATGGATTGAGTTTTACCTTTGAAGTTATCTTATCGGATTGAGTCTTTAAGGATTTGAGAACACTTGATGTATGTCTTGCATGTGCTTATCTGTGGTGACAAGGGGATATTCACGTGATCTACTTGATGTATGTTTTGGTGATCAACTTGCGGGTTCAGTGACCTTGTGAACTTATGCATAGGGGTTGGCACACGTTTTCGTCTTGACTCTCCGGTAGAAACTTTGGGGCACTCTTTGAAGTTCTTTGTGTTGGTTGAATAGATGAATCTGAGATTGTGTGATGCATATCGTATAATCATACCCACGGATACTTGTGGTGACATTGGAGTATCTTGGTGACATTAGGGTTTTGGCTGATTTTTATCTTAAGGTTTTATTGTAGTACGAACTCTATGATAGATCGAACAGAAAGAACAACTTCGTGCTATTTTACTACGGACTCTTGAATAGATCATTTAGGAAGGATAACTTTGAGGTGGTTTCGTACCCTACAATAATCTCTTCGTTTGTTCTCCGCTATTAGTGACTTTGGAGTGACTCTTTCTTGCATGTTGAGGGATAGTTATATGATCCAATTATGTTATTATTATTGTTGCGAGAACTTGCACTAGTGAAAGTATGAACCCTAGGCCTTGTTTCCTAGCATTGCAATACCGTTTACGCTCACATTTATCGCTTGCTGCCTTGCTTTTTTTATATTTTCAGATTACAAATACTCATATCTATCATCCATATTACACTTGTATCACCATCTCTTCGCCGAACTAGTGCACCTATACAATTTAGCATTGTATTGGGTGTGTTGGGGACACAAGAGACTCTTTGTTATTTTCTTGCAGGGTTGTTTGAGAGAGACCATCTTCATCCAACGCCTCCCACGGATTGATAAACCTTAGGTCATCCACTTGAGGGAAATTTGCTACTGTCCTGTGAACCTCTGCACTTGGAGGCCCAACAACGTCTACAAGAAGAAGGTTGTGTAGTAGACATCAAGCTCTTTTCTGGCGCCGTTGCCGGGGGGTGAGTGCTTGAAGGTATATCTTTAGATCTTGCAATCAAATCTTTTAGTTTCTTGTTTATCACTAGTTTAGTTTATAAAAGAAACTACAAAAAAATGGAATTGAGGATGCCTCATATGCTTCATCTTTTTAACATCTTTTGTGAAAATAAGGATTCCGATAATTGTGCCAAAATGCTAGAAGAAGAATGCATTAAAATGTTTGGCACTAAATCTTTGAATGATGAGCATGATTGCAATGTTGTTAGTACGAACTCTTTGAATATCCATAGTACTAAAGATGATTGCACTAGTCATGATGAAAATGTCTCTTATAAGCATGTCAATTTTTGTGGAGTACATAGAGTTTGCAAGTACACACCAAATAGGGAAGATAGATTTTGCAAGAGGCATACGTATTTAGAAACTAAATGGCTGCAAGAAAGGCTAGATGTTTGTGCTGAAAATTTAAAATTTCTTAGCCATCCTTGTGAACTTTGCAATGAACGTGGTCATTTAAATATCCAATGCAAATTCTTTCATGATCGTATCATGTCCAAAAATTGTGATGACTTGATTTCCCTTGCACATCATAATGAACTTAGTTTGCTTTTGGGTTATGAAGAAATGAAACGTATACCTAAGGATATGCACGAATTTGTCCTTGATAAAGTTCTTGATTTTGATCTAGAGGAAATTTTTATGTATTGTGCGGTGAATTGCATTGAAAATCCTTGTATTGCCAATTACATAAATACAAGAAAACAAATAGAAGATGAAGAGAGTACTAATGAAAGGGAAGAGACTTCCCAATATTCTCCTATTATTTCTTATGATGAATCAGGTAACGAGGAGGAGCCTTCTATTCAACAAATATCATTAATAAGGAGCTCCAAAAAGAGGGTTAAACCCACACATGATGTGAAGAAGAAAAAGAAAAGATGGAGAAGCAAAGGTAGAAAGGTATCTCTCCCAAATGATGTTGCTCCTATTACTCATTGTGATGATGATAATTGCTATACTATTGGTGCTATCCATACTATTAATGATGGGAATGCTATGTTTGATGAGAATGACATGTTTGAGAATATATTTGCTGCAATTAATGTTTGTCCCAATCTTGGGGATGCTATATGTAATGAAGATGATATTTTTAGCCTCCCAAGTTTTGATGAGCAAATCTATTATGATGATAGCATGCCTCCTATTTATGATGATTATTGTGATGACACTTATGCTATAAAAAGTAGTGATGGTAATATTTATAAAACTTGTCATGATTATGATTACCCTTGTTATGAACATTACTCTTTTAATGTGGAAACAATTTATAGTATTTGAGTCTCTTATGATACTCCTACTATTCGAATGAGAAGAATTTTGCTTATGTGGAGAGTAATAAAATTTCTATGCTTGTAGATCATGAAAAGAATGCTTTATGTGGTATTTATATTGTTGAATTCATTCATGATTCTACTGAAAATTATTATAAGGGAGGAATATATGCTTGTAGGAATTGCAATAATATCAAGTTTCCTCTCTATGTATTGAAAATCTTCAAGATTTGCTTGTTTTACCTTCCTATGCTAGTTATTTCATGTTCCCATAAGTTGTTTGCTCACAAAATCCCTATGCATAGGAAGTGGGTTAGACTTAAATGTGCTAGTCACATTGTTCATGATGCTCTCTTTATGCTTCAATTCTTATCTTTCATGTGAGCATCATTGAAATCATCATGCCTAGCTAGGGGCGTTAAATGATAGCGCTTGTTGGGAGGCAACCCAATTTTATTTTTGTTCTTTACTTTTTGCTCCTAATTAGTAATAAATAATCTATCTAGCCTCTGATTAGATGTGGTTTTATGTTTTAGTTAGTGTTTGTGCCAAGTTGAACCTTTGGGAAGACTTGGGTGAAGTCTTTGCGATCTTGCTGTAAAAAATGGAAACTTTTGCACTCACGAGATTAGCTGCCATTTTTTTACTGGAGAGTGATTTTAGGTTGATTCTATTTGCAGATTATTAATAGACAAATTCCTCAGGTCCACCAATTTATTTCAGAATTTTTGGATTCTCAGAAGTATTCGAATGATACATATTACTACAGAGTGTTCTGTTTTTGACAGATTCTGTTTTCATTTTGTTGTTTGCTTATTTTGATGAATCTATGAGTAGTATCGGAGGGTATGAACCATAGATAAGTTGGAAAACAGTATATATTACACCAATATGAATTTATAATGAGTTCACAACAGTACCTAAGTCGTGATTTATTTTCTTATACTACCGGAGCTTAGGAGTTTTCTGTTAAGTTTTGTGTTGTGAAGTTTTCAAGTTTCGGGTAAAGATTCGATGGACTATGGAATAAGGAGTAGAAAGATCATAAGCTTGGGGATGCCCAAGGAAACCCAAGGTAATATTCAAGGACAACCAAGAGCCTAAGCTTGGGGATGCCCCGGAAGGGATCCCCTCTTTCGTCTTCGTTCTCGCTAACATTACTTGGAGCTATATTTTTATTCACCACATGATATGTGTTTTGCTTGGAGTGTCATTTTATTTTCTTTTATTTTGCTTGCTGTTTGAGTAAAATACCATGATCTGAAATTCTTAAATGTTAGAGAGTCTTCACATAGTTACATAATTATTCAACTACTCATTGATCTTCACTTATATATTTTGGAGTAGTTTGTCATTTACTCTAGTGCTTCACTTATATATTTTTAGAGCACGATGGTGGTTTTATTTTGAAGAAATAGATGAACTATCATGCTTCACTTATATTATTTTGAGAGTCCTTTAGATCAGCATGGTAATTTTCTTTGGTTATGAATTTAGTCCTAATATGATGGGCATCCAAGAGGGATATAATAAAAACTTTCATATAAAGTGCATTGAATACTATGAGAAGTTTGATTCCTTATGATTGTTTTGAGATATGAAGATGGTGATATTAGAGTCATGCTAGTTGAGTAGTTGTGAATTTGAGAGATACTTGTGTTAAATTTTGTGATTCCCGTAGCATGCACGTATGGTGAACCGTTATGTGATGAAGTCGGAGCATGATTTATTTATTGATTATCTTCCTTATGGGTGGCGGCCAGGGACGAGCGATGGTCTTTTCCTACCAATCTATCCCCCTAGGAGCATGCGCGTGGTACTTTGTTTCGATAACTAATAGATTTTTGCAATAAGTATGTGAGTTCATTATGACTAATGTTGAGTCCATGGATTATACGCACTCTCACCCTTCCACCATTGCTAGCCTCTCTAGTACCGCACAACTTTCACCGGTACCATAAACCCACCATTTACCTTCCTCAAAACAACCACCATACCTACCTATTATGGCATTTCCATAGCCATTCCGAGATATATTTCCATGCAACTTTCCACCGTGCCATTTATTATGACACGATCCATCATTGTCATATTGCTTTGCATGATCATGTAGTTAACATCGTATTTGTGGCAAAGCCACCTTCATAATTATTTCATACATGTCACTCTTGATTCATTGCACATCCCGGTACACCGCCAGAGGCAATCATATAGTGTCATATTTTGTTCTAAGTATCAAGTTGTAATTCTTGAGTTGTAAGTAAATAAAAGTGTGATGATCTTCATTATTAGAGCATTGTCCCAGTGAGGAAAGGATGATGGAGACTATGATTCCCCCACAAGTCAGGATGAGACTCTGGACGAAAAAAATAGAAAAAAAGAGGCCAAAAAAATAAGGCCCAAAAAATGAGAGAAAAAAGAGAGAAGGGACAATGCTACTATCCTTTTACCACACTTGTGCTTCAAAGTAGCACCATGATCCTCATGATAGAGAGTCTCCTATGTTGCCACTTTCATATACTAGTGGGAATCTTTCATTATAGAACTTGGCTTGTATATTCCAATGATGGGCTTCCTCAAAATCCCCTAGGTCTTCGTGAGCAAGCGAGTTGGATGCACACCCACTTAGTTTCTTTTTGAGCTTTCATACACTTATAGCTCTAGTGCATCCGTTGCATGGCAATCCCTACTCACTCACATTGATATCTATTGAAGGGCAACTTCATAGCCCATTGATACGCCTAGTTGATGTGAGACTATCTTCTCCCTTTTTGTCTTCTCCACAACCACAATTCTATTCCACCTATAGTGCTATGTCCATGGCTCACGCTCATGTATTGCGTGAAGATTGAAAAAGTTTGAGAACATCAAAAGTATGAAACAATTGCTTGGCTTGTCATCGGGGTTGTGCATGATTTATATATTTTGTGTGATGAAGATAGAGCATAGCCAGACTATATGATTTTGTAGGGATAACTTTCTTTGGCCATGTTATTTTGAGAAGACATGATTGCTTTATTAGTATGCTTGAATTATTATTGTTTTTATATCAATATTAAACTTTTGTTTTGAACCTTATGGATCTGAATATTCTTGCCACAATAAAGAAGATTACATTGATAAATATGTTAGGTAGCATTCCACATAGAAAATTATGTTTTTATCATTTACCTACTCAGGGACGATCAGGAATTAAGCTTGGGGATGCTTGATACGTCTCCAACGTATATATAATTTTTTATTGTTCCATGCTATTATATTATCCATCTAGGATGTTTTATATGCATTTATATGCTATTTTATATGATTTTTGGGACTAACCTACTAACCTAGAGCCCAGTGCCAGTTTCTGTTTTTTCCTTGTTTTTGAGTTTTACACAAAAGGAATACCAAATGGAGTCCAATGGACATGCCAATTTTTTATGATTTTTTATGGACCAAAAGAAGATCCCGGACTAAAAGAGTTGGGCCAGAAGAGTCATGGGCCATCCACGAGGGTGGGGGGCGAGCCCACACCCCCCGGGCGCGCCGACCTATCTCATGGACGACTCGTGCACCTCCCTGACTTGTTCCCGACGCCAAAAAATCCTATAAATACAGAAACCTCCAGAACATAACCTAAATTGGGATTTCCTCCGCCGCAAGCCTCTGTAGCCACCAAAAACCAATGGGGACCCTGTTCCGGCACACTACTGGAGTAGGGATCCCTCACCGGTGGCCATCTTCACCATCCCGGCGCTCTCCATGACGAGGAGGGAGTAGTTCACCCTCGGGACTGAGGGTATGTACCAGTAGCTATGTGTTTGATCTCTCTCTCTCTCTCTCTCTCTCTCTCTCTCTCGCGTTCTTGATTCGGCACGATCTTGATGTATCGCGAGCTTTGCTATTATAGTTGGATCTTATGATGTTTCTCCCCCTCTACTCTCTTGTGATGGATTGAGTTTTCCCTTTGAAGTTATCTTACCGGATTGAGCATTTAAGGATTTGAGAACACTTGATGTATGTCTTGCATGTGATTATCTATGGTGACAATGGGATATTCATGTGATCTACTTGATGTATGTTTTGGTAATCAACTTGCGGGTTCAGTGACCTTGTGAACTTATGCATAGGGGTTGGCACACATTTTCGTCTTGACTCTCCGGTAGAAACTTTGGGGCACTCTTTGAAGTTCTTTGTGTTGGGTGAATAGATGAATCTAAGATTGTGTGATGCATATCGTATAATCGTACCCACGGATACTTATAATCATACCCACGGATACTTGAGGTGACATTGGAGTATCTAGGTGACATTAGAGTTTGGTTGATTTGTATCTTAAGGTGTTATTCTAGTACAAACTCTATGATAGATCGAACGGAAAGAATAGCTTCGTGTTATTTTAGTACGGACTCTTGAATAGATCATTCAGAAAGGATAACTTCGAGGTGGTTTCGTACCCTAGAATAATCTCTTCGTTTGTTCTCTGCTATTAGTGACTTTGTAGTGACTCTTTGTTGCATGTTGAGGGATAGTTATATGATCCAATTATGTTATTATTGTTGAGAGAACTTGCACTAGTAAAAGTATGAACCCTAGGCCTTGTTTCCTAGCATTTTAATACCATTTACGCTCACTTTTATCGCTTGCTACCTTGCTGTTTTTATATTTTCAGATTACAAATACTCATATCTATCATCCATATTGCACTTGTATCACCATCTCTTCGCCGAACTAGTGCACCTATACAATTTACCATTGTATTGGGTGTGTTGGGCACACAAGAGACTCTTTGTTATTTGGTTGCAGGGTTGTTTGAGAGAGACCATCTTCATCCTACACCTCCCACGGATTGATAAACCTTAGGTCATCCACTTGAGGGAAATTTGCTACTGTCCTATGAACCTCTGCACTTGGAGGCCCAACAACGTCTACAAGAAGAAGGTTGTGTAGTAGACATCAGGGCCGGTCGGCCTCCTCCCTCCCTCCTTTATATACGGGGCAGGGGGCACCCCATAGACACACAAGTTGATCTTTTAGCCGTGTGCGGTGCCCCCCTCCAAAGAAACACACCTCGGTCATATCGTCGTAGTGCTTAGGCGAAGCCCTGCGCCGGTAACATCATCATCACCGTTACCACGCCGTCATGCCGACGAAACTCTCCCTCGGCCTCAACTGGATCAAGAGTTCGAGGGACATCACCAAGCTAAATGTGTGCAGATCGCGGAGGTGCCGTAACGTTCGGTACTTGCATCGGTTGGATCGTGAAGACGTTCGACTACATCAATTGTGTCACTAAACGCTTCCGCTTTCGGTCTACGAGGGTACGTGGACACACTCTCCCCGCTTGTTGCTATGCTTCTCCTAGATAGATCTTGCGTGATCGTACAATTTTTTTGAAATACTACATTCCCCAATAGTGGCATCCGAGCCAGGTCTATGCATAGATGTTATATGCATGAGTAGAACACAAAGAGTTGTGGGCGATAATAGTCATACTGCTTACCAGCATGCCATACTTTGATTCGGCGGTATTGTTGAATGAAGCGACCCAGGCCGACATTACATGACCGCGTTCATGAGACTGGTTCTACCGCCGTGCTTTGCACACAGGTGGCTAGTGGGTGTCTATTTCTCCAACTTTAGTTGAATCGAGTGTGACTACGCTCGGTCCTTGTTAAAGGTTAAAACAGCACACTTGACGAAAAATCATTGTGGTTTTGATGCGTAAGTAAGAACGGTTCTTGCTAAGCCCGTAGCAGCCACGTAAAACTTGCAACAACAAAGTAGAGGACGTCTAACTTGTTTTTGCAGGGCTTGCTATGATGTGATATGGTCAAGACGTGATGACATATAAATTGTTGTATGAGATGATCATGTTTTGTAACAGTTACCGGCAACTAGCAGGAGCCATATGGTTGTCGCTTTATTGTATGAAATGCAATCGCCATGTAATTGCTTTACTTTATCACTAAGTGGTAGAGATAGTCGTAGAAGCAATAGTTGGCGAGACGACAATGATGCTTCGATGGAGATCAAGGTGTCAAGCCAGTGACAATGGTGATCATGACGGTGCTTTGGAGATGGAGATCAAAGGCACAAGATATTGATGGCCATATCATATCACTTATATTGATTGGATGTGATGTTTATCCTTTATGCATCTTATTTTGCTTAGTATGGCGGTAGCATTATAAGATGATCTCTCACTAAATTTCAAGGTACAAGTGTTCTCCCTGAGTATGCACCGTTGTGACAGTTCGTCGTGCAGAGACACCACATGATGATCGGGTGTGATAAGCTCTACGTCCAAATACAACAGGTGCAAGCCAGTTTTGCACACGCGGAATACTCGGGTTAAACTTGACGAGCCTAGCATATGCAGATATGGCCTCGGAACACTGAGACCGAAAGGTCGAGCATGAATCATATAGTAGATATGATCAACATATTGATGTTCACTATTGAAAACTACTCCATCTCATGTGATGATCGTTGTCGGTGTCAAAACCGGCGGATCTCGGGTAGGGGGTCCCGAACTGTGCGTCTAGGCGGATGGTAACAGGAGACAAGGGACACGATGTTTTTACCCAGGTTCGGGCCCTCTCGATGGAGGTAAAACCCTACTCCTGCTTGATTAATATTGATGATATGGGTAGTACAAGAGTAGATCTACCACGAGATCAGAGAGGCTAAACCCTAGAAGCTAGCCTATGGTATGATTGTTGTTCGTCCTACGGACTAAAACCCTCCGGTTTATATAGACACCGGATAGGGTTAGGGTTACACAGAGTCGGTTACAATGGTAGGAGATCTACATATCCGTATCGCCAAGCTTGCCTTCCACGCCAAGGAAAGTCCCATTCGGACACGGGACGAAGTCTTCAATCTTGTATCTTCATAGTCTAGGAGTCCGGCCAAAGGTGATAGTTCGGCTATCCGGACACCCCCTAATCCAGGACTCCCTCAGTAGCCCCTGAACCAGGCTTCAATGACGACGAGTCCGGCGCGCATATTTTCTTCGGCATTGCAAGGCGGGTTCCTCCTCCGAATACTTCATAGAAGATTTTGAACACAAGGACAGTGTTCGGCTCTGCAAAACAAGTTCCACATACCACCGTAGAGAGAATAATCCTTACACAGATCTGCTGACGTATTCCGCGGCGTGACATCACACCACAGCCAGGCCTTTATTCGAATCGTTTTTACTATCCCACCTCAGCGCGTTTAGCGAGGCGGTTTCCTTGGCACGTCTTATCAAAGCGGAGATCGTGCCCCCTTATTCCGGGATCCTCATAAATACGGGTGTGGGTAACCCAGTCGTGCCCGTTGGCACGCCTCCTCTATCGAAGGCGAGTCCTGAACGGTCACGGGGAGGGCTCTTGGTATTCAACCTCTTTATAACGAGACCAAGGCCCGCTCCTTTCTTTAAATCTCAATCGAATCCGCCCCTCGCCTCGAGTTCCAACACCCAAAGCTCCAGATTCAGGCGCTTCAGACCTTCGACAATGTCCGGCTCCGACCTGCACGGCCGGTGGATGCCTTCCTCCGTCACGGAAGAAGATGTGCTAAAGCTAAGAGACGCCAGGTATCTTACCGGCGAAATTTCGCATAGGCTGCCTGCCCAAGGGCAGGTTATTCCCACTCCCGAACCTGGTGAGAGCGTGGTGTTCGTGTCTCACTTCCTTCGGGGTTTAGGCTTCCCGACGGACCCCTTCGTGAGGGGGCTCATGTTTTATTATGGGCTGGAATTCCATGACTTGGATCCGGAGTCCATCCTCCACATCTCATCGTTCATTGTCGTATGCGAGGCTTTCCTCCGCATTACCCCTCACTTCGGATTGTGGCTCAAGACCTTCAAAGTGGAGCCGAAGATGATCAAGGGGCAGCAGGCAGAGTGCCGAGGGGCTGTTATAAGCAAGAATTGCTGACGCTCCATGGCCCGAGGGCTCTTTTCAAGAGGAGCTCAACTTATGGCAACAAGAGTGGTTCTATATCACCGCTCCGAGGGGCACCAAATGGGTGGCGCTACCCGCCTTCCGCTCGGGTCCTCTAGTGCGGCTGGCGTCATGGGTTAATAAAGGACTTGACTGGGGGCCGTCCAAGGACGTACCTCTGTTGCAGGGCCGTATCCGAGACCTCCTAGAGAGAGAGTTCAATCTGGTCGTAGTAGCGCAGGTCATGCTGATTCGGCGCCTTCTGCCCTGCAATCATCGCCCGCTCCGCCTATGGGAGTTTAATCCGGAGGGACCACGAGCGCTCCAACATTTTATGGGTGCAACGCCCGTGGAGATGTATAAACTGTTCTTCGGATCACAAGAGATGTGCCCGGACTTGACCGAGGACGCAGGTCTGAGCTGCAATCGCCCGGATACTCAAGTAAGTAGCCCTATACCCGGACACGCTATCCGTACCGAGGCCATTGGGGATCTGCAGTGCACGAACGAAGACAAGAGCCAGCACGGTTAGAGAGACACTCTCAAGTTATATAAGATTTGGTTGTATCATAAACTTGCCCTTAAAAGAGCTGTCCCTTGAACAGGAGTGGATAGCGACAGCAAAACTGATAAGGTGTCCGGCCCCCCTCCCTGAGACCATGCCGGATCCCGTGTTAACCAAGATGCTGGAGGCGGCGCCTTTGGAAGAATTCGAAGGGGGGAGCAGGGAAGCTACTGCCTCCGCGAAGGAGGCTATCAAGAAAGAGGGGATCGAGAATCCCTCCATCCAAGGGGAGAAGAGGACCGCTTCTGAAGATCCGGAGACCAAGGCCTCGAAACGGGGGAAGAAAACTTTGCCAGAGGGTCCTGCTCTGGGAGATGCCCCAGCCGCACTATTTCCCCAAGGGAATCAGCCCTCCAGCGAGCCGTAAGTAGAAAGGGGGGTTTTGTAATAAGGGACACCCCTGTTTTTATTTCTGAAGATAACCGAGATTTTACCTTGTAGTTCGGATCTCAGCCCTTCTCAGCAGAGCTCGTCTTCGGGGGATCTTCGTCAGGAGATGATGGAGAGCGAAACGCCTTCGGCTGCCGTACCGTCATGCGAGGCGGGCGACCCTGAGGTGTCGTCGCGGAGGGTTTGTCCGAATCCGGCGGGGCCGGAAGGCAGTCGTATGTCCCCTCGAAGCCCTCCACGTCCGGCCTTCGAAAAAGGCCATCGGACGAGTCCGGCACCGACTGGTGTACGGTCGGAGGAGCTGAAGGATCTGCTTGGGCGAGCGTCTATCTCAGAGGATCACCGTACGTTAATGGGTACGGTGATTGAGAGGATCTCATCCGCTGAGAGCGGATTGCACGAAGCTGTCATAAGTTTATTGACGGGTTTTGAGGTACGCAAAAAATGATGTACCTGCTAACAGTTCTGCATATAAAATGCGCCCTGTGTAGATAGTAGCCCCTGAGACTCGGTGCGTTGTCAAAAATGACGGCGTGCTGAGGATCATAACCCCAGGTATAACATGTTGCCCTTACTATGTAGGTGGCGAAGCGTCCGGTGGCTAGCCGGACTGATGAATTTGCCGAACTGAAGCGGCAACTTGACGTGGCGGATGCGGACATCAGCTTGTCAATAAGTGGCTTGACGAGTCACAAGGTATGCATCTTCTCCGCGGACACCTGGTAAGGGAGCTTGACGCCCATGCCTTACAACATGTATGCTTAATGCAGATGGTGTCGCCGCTATGGAGAACCTTCAGGCGGAGCTCGCCCGAGCCAAGGAGCAAGCCAGGAAAAGTGATGCGGCTGCTTTAAAGGCGGCCGTAGAGCTAAAAGCCGAACAGGCTGGTCACTGCTGAAGCAAGAAAGAAATGGCCGAGATGGCCGTGGAGTTGAAGAATGCTACCGACCGCTGCGAGTTTCTTGAAAAAGAAGGTCGAGCGGAGCAAGAGGACCTGAAAAAGGCCACCACCGAGGCCAAGGATGCTCGCTCTGCGATGAGAGCTATAAAGGAGGAGCTACGTCAGGCCGGAGATATCACGGCTGGAAAGCCCTTTCTGCTTCGGATGAAGTTCACGGATCCGAAATATGCTCAGTTGGACCGGCTGTGGGGTGTGGAGGATGCTCATCTGGACTTAGCGGCGAGTGCCGCGGATGCGGTCGAGCACTTCCGAGGTCAAAAGGATCACGGAATGGAAGAGCTGTTTTGGTCGCAGTTCCATAATCCAGAGCGTCCGCTTCCATTAACCGATCGGTTAGCCGAATGGGCTGAGCTGAATAGGTTGTCCGGACTTGCCATGAAGGATGTCGTGACTCATTTGTGGCCGAAAAGGCCCGAGCCGAAGAGTTATTTTGGCCTGGTGTAGCAGTTCCTTGGTGCGGTGCCGCATATCGATGCGATGAAGCGATCGATGTGCATAGAGGGTGCGCGGATGGCTCTTGCCCGTGTCAAGACATACTGGGCAGAGATGAAGGCCACCGATGTTGCATCCCAAGATTCGAACGGAAGCCGAGTGCCTGTCGAGCACTATTTTGAGGAAGTCCTACAGGGCGCTCATTTAATAGAGACGCAGTGCTCAAAGGATATTATGTTCTAATGACATGTATGATTTGTGAAACAATGTCTCAATAAAAATATAAGGGCTTTTTATACTTGTGCATCCAAGTAGTAAAATACCTCCTGTGCGGCCGTTAATGTATATGTGTGTATAACCTGAAAGATGGCAGTCTTCGGCTTCAGCCCCCACGCACATAATGCGGGGGTGTTTGCAAAAAGGCGCGTTTGCACACTTAATCCAATGTCTTGGTCCTGTAAAGGAGGTGATAGCGTAGCAAACTAGGCAACCGGACTATAATGCTTTATCACTTTCACTTAGCCATAGGAGTTCGATGGTGGGGCTACTATATAGCCCCTAGGGGCACCGCGCTCTCCCGAATTCGGGGCGCGTATGTGCCTGACCGAGAAACGGTCCTTCGTTAATGCGGAGGAATTCTAAGCGTTCCGTTTAGTCATCGAGTGGTTGAACAGTCTCACGCTATATCATGACAGTCAGTTTTCGGCTTTCTCTACTGAGGTGCTCACCTGGCCGAACCGGGGCACAATCGCAGTAGTTCTCCTGGTGCCGCGTTAGCCGATAAAACGGAACGTAAGGCAGCAAAACACAGGAGCCGGGCAAACCCAACATTTGACCAAAGACATGATTCGGAGCTGATGCATATAAGGACTAACTCGAGACGCCGAACATTACCTAAGGTATTCGGTCTTTATGAAAACGGGCCGAACAACGCCCGTGGTAACAAGCCCCTGGTGTCCAGGTACGCGCAAAATTATGACGGGGCCGATGCCAAAACGCCAGCCTCCTCTTCGGCTATATCAAGAAGCCGGAGGATGTGTATCAACAAGAGACAGTGAAAAAGGTTTACGCAGGGTCTTAATGTGAAAAGAATCCTTGCAACGGGTCCCTACTGCACGTCTGCGCCTGTGTCTCCGTTGTGCTGTATCTTGGACGGGTGTAGCACGGTGTTCATCTGTAAAAGAGAGGAACTTAGTTGAAAAAAGATCGTGCGAAAAATGTACTTTGTATTGAAAAAAAGGAGTACGATTCAAAAAATGAATAAAATTGAGCTTTATGGTCTCTTGTTGTACATGCATGGAGCCCCTTGTACAGGGGTATGCGGCTAGTACGCTCTTGTATGTTTACGCCGGACTCGTCTAACCGTGTCCGGGGTCTGGACGACCTGTTTGGGTGCGTTGATTAGCGAAACCGGATTAGTGTGATGCTGTCAAGGCAGTCACACATCCTACCATGCTCGAAGAACGCTCAATATTCCCTTTTAGTGATATGATGCCGCGTGGACCGGGCATTTTAAGTGTAAGAGATGCATAATGCGGTATTGCGTTAAAGCGGGCGAAAGCTTCACGTCCCAATAGTGCTTGATAGCTACTTTGAAATGGGGCGATGTGGAAGGTTAACTTTTCGCGACGGAAGTTGTCGGATGAGCCGAACACAACTTCTAGCCGTAGGGAGCCCGTACAATGGGCATATGGGCCTGGCATTACCCCTTGAAAGGAGGTGCTGCTATGGCGAATTTTGGTTGGGTCTATCCCCATTCTGCGGATTGTATCCTGATATAGTAGGTTTAGATCACTCCCGCCGTCCATTAGGACTTGTGTAAATTGGAGTCCGTCGATTATAGGATCTAATATCAAAGCAGTCCATCCTACGTTCCGGATACTTCCGGAGTAATCCTGATGGTCGAAGGTGATTGGTTTTGACAACCAGTGTCGGGACTCCGCTGGGATGGATCATGCGGCGCGTACTTCA
The DNA here is from genome assembly GCA_021605205.1 of Aegilops longissima. Lineage (NCBI taxonomy): Eukaryota > Viridiplantae > Streptophyta > Magnoliopsida > Poales > Poaceae > Aegilops > Aegilops longissima. The sequence goes on from CM038682.1 coordinate 87,339,652, forward strand.
ATGGGCGCCGCTCTGTTTTTCCCTTTGGTCACTTGAAGTGAGTTTACTGTTTTGACTTCTTGTGGGAAATTCTTTTGTTTTCCGGTGCTCTGCTTGTGGGGTTCATCATCGTCCTCGCTTGGTGTGTCGAGCCCCTTGTGTTCGGCGTTGAGTTTGCCGGACTTCTTGAAGACCCAACAATCTCTGTGGGTATGGTTTGCAGGCTTTCCGGGAGTACTGTGGATTTGGCATATCTTGTCCAAGATTTTGTTTAAGTTGGATAGCTCGTCACTCTTATCCTTAAGGGGCAGTTTTTTATTATTCTGCCGAGAGCTTTTGAATCCGGCGTTGACTGCCGTGCTCTTCGGGCTGTTCCCCTTGGTCCGGCGCTGGTCCTTGCTGCGTCATGGTTTCCCGTTTCCATCCCTGACTTCGGATGTACTTGGGTCGCTGGTACTGCATCTCGCCAGCCAGCTATCCTCTCCCGCGCAAAAGCGGGTCATGAGGCTTGTCAATGCGGCCATTGTTCTTGGCTTTTCTTGGCCAAGGTGTCTGGCGAGCCATTCATCTCGGATGTTGTGTTTGAAAGCTGCTAGGACTTCGGCGTCCGAACAGTCGACTATTTGGTTCTTTTTTGTGAGGAACCTGTTCCAGAATTTGCGGGCTGACTCTCCAGGTTGTTGAGTTATGTGACTTAAATCATCTGCATCCGGAGGGCGGACATAAGTCCCTTGAAAATTTGCCCGAAAAGCATCCTCGAGCTCTTCCCAACTTCCAATGGTATTTTCAGGGAGGCTTTTGAGCCAATCCCGGGCTGGCCCTTTAAGCTTGAGGGGTAAGTATTTTATGGCGTGGAGGTCATCTCCTCTGGCCATGTGTACGTGGAGGATGTAATCCTCAATCCAGACTCCGGGGTCTGTTGTTCCGTCGTAGGCCTCTATGTTTATGGGCTAGAATCCCGCTGGAAATTCATAATCCAGCACCTCATCGGTGAAACATAGGGGGTGTGCGGCGCCACTGTATATGGGTGTGCCGTGATGTTTAGATACTTGACGTGTTGCATTGCTTACTAAAGCTTGTTTTCTTGGCCCATAGATAGACCTAACTGGGCCATCCTTTTGGTGCGAATCCTTATGCGGATCGCGTGCCGGCTTGTATGCGGCGCCGCTTGCCGCTCTGTGTTTGTCGTGTGGTCGTCTATCCGACCGGGCAGCCTCATTGTTCTTTGATTGTGGGGGCTCTACGGCCTCCTCATTGAATTCGGGCAGTAGTTTGCGCTTCGGGTAGCTCTTTGTTTGGCGACTGTCGCCGTATTTGTCTGCGGTGTTGAGTACTTTGCTCCATCTGATTCTAAGTGCATCTTCTGCTGTTTTTAGCTTCCGTTTCTGCTTTTTCGGGCTACGCGCAGTGGCAACGAGCCTTTTGTGGAGGTTCTTCTGTTCCAATAATTTTTCCGGCGTAAGGTCGTCCGGACTGTTGTCCTCGTCGGGGACGGATTGTTTATCCAGGTTATCCTGCTCGGATGGTTGCTCGATAGCATGTTCGTCATCCACCGGTTCGCCCTGCTCTATGGCTGGGTCTGTATGGCTGCTGACTTTGTCGAGGCGGGATTTTGGGCGGCGCTTACGTCGCCGTTTTGACTGCTTTTCGAGGGAATTATCCTTCGTAGCGTCCCGTTGTTCCTCGTCGTCGCTTCCTTTAGGTGTATCCACCATGTATACATTGTGGGATGAGGTTGCTGTCCAGTACCCTGTAGGTGCTGGTTCATAGTTATCTCCTACATCGTCGTCCATACCGTCGATGTCTTCGGAGTCGAAATCGAGCACGTCGTTTAAACTTTCGACAGTGGCTACGAAGTGGGTGGTGGGTGGGCATCAAATTTCTTCGTCGTCCGCATCCCAACCTTCCTGACCATAGTCCGGCCAGGGCTCTCCTGATAAAGAGAGAGATTTTAGTAAATTCAGGATGTCGCCAAAGGGCGAGTGCTGAAAGATGTCCACGGCAGTGAACTCCATAACCGGCGCCCAATTGGATTCGATTGGCAGGGGCGCGGATGGTTCGGAGTCCGGCACCTTGGAGTCACAAGCTTCGCAAAGGACAGGGATGATGTTCGGCTCAATCGCCGTAAAGATTGTAGCCCCCGAGGCGGTGTCCACCCACTCGTCCTCGATCGGCGGAGTCAGCTCCGAGCCAAGGGCCGGAGCGGACACGGGTGCGGCCTCCAGGACACTGTTCGGCGGCAGAGCTAGATCGTGCCCATCGAGACAGTGCGGCGCGCTTGGCTGTGGCTCGAATCCTCGAAGATCATGTCTCCGCGGATATCAGCCGTGTAGTTCAAACTTCCAAATCTGACCTGACGGCCGGGGGCGTAGCTTTCGATCTGCTCCAGATGGCCAAGTGAATTGGCCTGCAGTGCAAAGCCGCCGAACACGAAGATCTGTCCGGGGAGAAAAGTCTCACCCTGGACCGCGTCGTTGTTGATGATCAAAAGAGCCATCGGGCCTAAAGACGACGACACAGAGGAACTCTCAATGAAAGCACCAATGTCGGTGTCAAAACCGGCGGATCTCGGGTAGGGGGTTCCGAACTGTGCGTCTAGGCAGATGGTAACACGAGACAAGGGACACGATGTTTTTACCCAGGTTCGGGCCCTCTCGATGGAGGTAAAACCCTACTCCTGCTTGTTTAATATTGATGATATGGGTAGTACAAGAGTAGATCTACCACGAGATCAGAGAGGCTAAACCCTAGAAGCTAGCCAATGGTATGATTGTTGTTCGTCCTACGGACTAAAACCCTCCGGTTTATATAGACACCGGATAGGGTTAGGGTTACACAGAGTCGGTTACGATGGTAGGAGATCTACATATCCGTATCGCCAAGCTTGCCTTCCACGCCAAGGAAAGTCCCATCCGGACACGGGACGGAGTCTGCAATCTTGTATCTTCATACTCCAGGAGTCCGGCCAAAGGTGATAGTTCGGCAATCCGGACACCCCCCAATCCAGGACTCCCTCAATCGGACATGGTATAGTTGATATGGATCACGAGATCACTTAGATGATTAGAGGGATGTCTATCTAAGTTGGAGTTCTTAAGTAATATGATTAAATGAACTTTAATTTATCATGAACTTAGTACCTGATAGTATTTTGCATGTCTATGTTGTTGTAGATAAATGGCCCGTGCTACTGTGTTCTGTTGAATTTTAATGCGTTCCAAGAGAAAGCTAAGTTGAAAGATGATGGTAGCAACTACACGGACTGGGTCCGTAACTTGAGGATTATCCTCATTGCTGAATAGAAAAATTATGTCCTGGAAGCACCGCTAGGTGCAAGACCCGCTGCAGGAGCAACACCAGACGTTATGAACGCCTGGCAGAGCAAAGCTGCTGACTACTCGATAGTTCAGTGTGCCATGCATTACGGCTTAGAACCGGGACTTCAATGACGTTTTGAATGTCATGGAGCATACGAGATGTGCAGGAGTTGAAGTTAATATTTCAAGCAAATGTCCGGATTGAGAGATATGAAGTCTCCAATAAGTTCTACAGCTGCAAAATGGAGGAGAATAGTTCTGTCAGTGAACATATACTCAAAATGTCCGGGTACCACAATCACTTGACTCAACAGGAGTTAATCTTCCGGTTGATAGTGTCATTGATGAGTTCTTCAATCACGCCACCAAGCTACAAAAGCTTCGTGATGAACTATAATATGCAAGGGATGGATAAGACAATTCCCGAGCTCTTCGCAATGCTAAAGGCTGCAGAGGTAGAAATCAAGAAGGAGCATCAAGTGTTGATGGTTAACAAGACCACTAGTTTCAAGAAAAAGGGTAACGGGAAGAAGGGGAACTTCAAGTAGAATGGCAAGCAAGTTGCTGCTCAAGTGAAGAAGCCCAAGTCTGGACCTAAGCCTGAGACTGAGTGCTTCTACTACAAAGGGAGTGGTCACTGGAAGCGGAACTGCCCCAAGTATTTGGCGGATAAGAAGGATGGCAAAGTGAAAGGTATATTTGATATACATGTTATTGATGTGTACCTTACTAATGCTCGCAGTAGCGCCTGGGTATTTGATACTAGTTCTGTTGCTCATATTTGCAACTCGAAATAGGGGCTACGGATTAAGCGAAGATTGGCTAAGGACGAGGTGACAATGCACATGGGAAATGGTTCCAAAGTCGATGTGATCGCCGTTGGCACGCTACCTCTACATCTACCTTCAGGATTAGTTTTAGACCTGAATAACTGTTATTTGGTGCCAGTGTTAAGCATGAACATTATATCTGGATCTTATTTGATGTGAGACGGTTATTCATTTAAATCAGAGATAATGGTTGTTCTATTTATATGAGTAATATCTTTTATGGTCATGCACCCTTGATGAGTGGTCTATTTTTATTGAATCTCGATAGTAGGATACACATATTCATAGTATTGAAGCAAAAAAAAATTAAGTTTAATAATGATAGTGCAACCTATTTGTGGCACTACCGTTTAGGTTATATTGGTGTAAAGCGCATGAGGAAACTCCACGCTGATGGGCTTTTGGAATCACTTGATTATGAATCACTTGATGCTTGCGAACCAAGCCTCGTGGGCAAGATGACTAAGACTCCGTTCTCTGGAACAATGGAGCGAGCAATAGACTTGTTGTAAATAATACATACTGATGTATGCGGTCCGATGAATGTTGAGGCTCGCGGTGGGTATTGTTATTTTCTAACCTTCACAGATGATTTGAGCAAATATGGGTATATCTACTTGATGAAACATAAGTCTGAAACATTTGAAAAGTTCAAAGAATTTCAGAGTGAAGTGTGATACGTCTCCAACGTATCTATAATTTTTGATTGTTCCATGCTATTATATTATCCATCTAGGATGTCTTATGTGCATTTATATGCTATTTTATATGATTTTAGGGACTAACCTATTAACCTAGAGCCCAGTGCCAGTTTCTGTTTTTTCCTTGTTTTTGAGTTTTACTGAAAAGGAATACCAAACGGAGTCCAATTGACGTGCCAATTTTTGATGATTTTTTATGGACCCAAAGAAGCCGCCGGAGTAAAAGAGTTGGGCCAGAAGAGCCCCGGGCCGTCCACGAGAGTGGGGGGCGCGCCCTACCCCCCTAGGCACGTCCCCCTATCTCGTGGACGACTCAGAGACCCCCCCTGACGTGAGACCTATGCCAAAAATTCCTATAAATACATAAACCTCCAAAAAAATAACCTAGATCAGGAGTTCCGCCGCCGCAAGCCTCTGTAGCCACCAAAAACCAATCAGGACCCTGTTCCGGCACCCTGCCAGAGGAGGAATCCCTCACTAGTAGCCATCTTCATCATCCCTGCGCTCTCCATGACGAGGAGGGAGTAGTTCATCCTCGGGGCTGAGGGTATGTACCAGTAGGTATGTGTTTGCACTACAAAAAAATACACTTCCGTGATGATACATGTTTGTCACAGTAGGTCACGTTTTCTGTCATGCATGTACATCCATGACAAATTTATGACAGAATCAAGATAGTCATACATGTGCTGTCGTAGAAGTGTCCACGACATTACCAAAATTATCATCACGGCACTTCCATGACGATAAATCGCGCGTCATAGAAGTGCTTTCGTCAAGGGTGACCGACACGTGGCATCCACTGTAACGGAACACCGTTAAGCTATCGGATCCGGTAACCCATTAACAGCCCAGGCCAATGGGGATTTTCCACGTGTAAAATTTTGATTGGCTGATGGAAACACGTGTCAGCTCTGCGTTGGCACAGGTGTCACTCATCCAATGGGCGAGATGCGCCTATGATATGCTGACACATGGACCGGCCCAAAAGTGGCCCATAAAGTTTAATTGGGCCGGCCCAACTAAAGGCCCACAAGATTTTGTGTCCATAATGGGCCAGCCCAGCAAAAGGCCCACGAGATTTTTCGTATCATAATGGGTCGGCCCAGCTAAAGGCCCACGAGATTTTGCGAGCCATAATGGGCTGGCCCAGGTAAAGGCCCGCGAGATTTTGCGGACCATAATGGGCCGGCCTAGATAAAGGCCCAACATTCTCAGTTAAGGCCCGTACGGCTAGTGTCAAATTGGCCCGTCAACTGCCTGTCCTAAACTTGTCATCATCGCGGCCCATGATCACGTCTGGCCCGTTAACAGTCTGCTAAGTATATGGGCCGAATTACGGCCCGGTGCATTTTCGGCCTGTTAAAGGTCCTCTTCATTTGGACCCATTTACAGGCCATTGAAACTTTCGGCCCATAAACGACCGTGAAGGATTTGGGTCATATTCAGCCATGTCTGACATTCGGCCTATTAGCAGCCCACTATAGATTTGGGCCACTTTCGGCCTGTTGTGATTTTCGGCCAATTAACGTGAAAAAGACGAAATCCATGGGCCATATGTGGCCCAACATCACATCGGGCCCATTAACGGCCCATATAAAAATGACGATAATCTAGCCCGACCGAACTTCCAGCCTGTTAAAGGCCCATGTATTAGGTTGGCGCATTTATGACCCGTCCGAATTTCAGCCTGTGAAAGATCCGCATCGTAATTGGGCCCAATCTCACTTTCAGTCTTTTAAAGGCCCATGTTTTTAATGGGCTCGAGATATTTACACCTGTAAACGGCCTATTGTTACTGAGGGCCCAAATTATGTTTAGGCATATTAAAGGCCCACTATGGGCACAGGCCTACCAGAAAAATATGAAATCTTATGCTGATTTAGGCCCAGATATTTTTAGTGGGCTACATGCAAATTTCGGCCCATAATCGTTTTTAGTCCAATTGGAATGGGCCCGACGAATGTTGGCGTGTTGGGCTCCTACGAAGCTTTCGGCCGAATACATTACTAAGATAAACCTACACTATACAAAAATAGCGTTGTAATTATTGCAGCCTTTGGCAGCAGCATAAATGATGTATCACAACAAAAGGCCTGTTGGCATAAAGTTTACAGTCCTTGCAGATAAAAAGCACCATCAGATGTATAGAAGCACAGATCATTTGACCTGAGTGCTAATGTTTCAGGCTGTAGAATATGATGGAGCAGCACGATCTTCACCTTTTTTCCGCCGTTGCTCTTGAACGATGAAGTGAATGTCTGATAGTCTGGTTTCAAAACCATTCATATCTTGACGACATTTGTCAACCACTATTCTTGTTTCCAAAACAACGTCCATTAGGGATTGGACTTGTGTCTAGAGCACAGATATATCACTCTGTCTAGCAGGAAGATTTTGTTCAGTAGGCGATTTGGACGAGGTTACCTTGACAACCAACCCGAATTACGCAGAAGGTGCTTTTGCATCGTTAGTGGAGAGATACCGACGATCGCAGCAAGAGGTGACATTGTGCCTGTGGTAGCCTCGTCACCTTCAGTGGTTGTGGCTGTTCAATCATTTTTCCATAGCTTCCTAAAAGTTTGAACTTGTAGATTAGTGTACCAGATAAGTTACTAATGAGACAAAAACAAACAAAGTAGGTTACACGTTTATACATAACTTATTTTGGTGAACTACTGTAATACATTAGCATGTATTGTAGTGCCAACTACATAATAAAATCACTGTCAGAACATATGTCCATGTAGCATGCCTACTGTATTGTCTATTTCCTCACATTCGTTGACATCTAAGGATAAAAATACATGGTTTAAAGTAGGATGAACATAGTATGACATCATTCATATCATGGGCAAACAGATATAAAACAAACAGGCTATTTTATCATTGTGTGCGCACGTGAACATAACAACTAGAATACATATCAAGACCAAAAGAATATCCTTCATCTCTTTTAAACCATGTAAGGTGAAATGATACGTTAAGACAACTGTGTATAAAAGTGAACAGAGTAACTGACATTGGCTGCAAACCAAGTAGTTAAATGAACACATCACAGTACCAATCAGTTCAAAGGCAGGAGGAGTAAGGACTTACAACAACGGCTTGAACTGGTGTGCTCATGCCCTTCATCTTGCTGGTGTGGCAATCCTTGAAGATTTGCACTGCATTTGGTTCAGGTTCTTTTTGGTCCGCACAGGCTTTCCTCTGTATTTGGAACAAGTCAATATAGATACGATAATATGGCACAGAAAAAAGAAGGAAGTAGCAGCTATTTACAAGACCTAGCAGTGTGCAATATAGCTACGAGATCCTGTTGTCTGTTGGAATTTCACTTTAGAACAGTTGGTCTTGTTCTTCAAACAGTTAGCCTAGAAGAAGATACACTTGTAAGGCACATACATAAATACAAGTTCAATATGTGGTCTGATCAAATATGTTTAGCCTACCTTATACTTTGGATCAGACCAGTGTTTAACGAGGGCGGTCCAGTCTTCATCTGTAATATATTCCACTAGAGATGTTTGGGCGATTTCATTGTTAGCTTTGCCTTCAAAGTGAGATTTTCTAAGGTGGTACCGATACTGTCGCAGAGCAAACTGAAAAACATGAGTGCATGCTTGTTTAGTTGCATCATCTTTTGGATCCAACTTGAACCTCATCTGTTGAAAAAAGAATGTGAGTCTTATTAGGAGGAAGCTAGAAAGTATGGGACAGAGCAATACAATATTACTAATTGCGATGAATAACATTACTTACGGATAAATGGTCAAGGAAGGTGTTAAACTGGGTATTGTCTTTCTCATTCCTGTATTGGATCCACGTTGGGAGGATACATGCATGACACCTAACGGCAACGGCTGCCTCTGATACTAACTTGGCTGACTCTGTAGCATCACGTGGCCTTTTTAAACCTGCCTCAAAATGGATCTCCATTCTTCCTCCTTTAGATTTTGGTAATCTGTCAAGCATTATCCCTGATGTCTGTTTCCACTTGCGTCGTGGTGCTAGTTCATCAACGAATATGGAAAGTGTTAGTGTACATCAAACTATGGGAGTACATATAAAGGAGCATGCAACTGCAACTTGACTCGGTCAGGTACCGTCTTGGTGTTGATGCTCATGAGGTTCATCTGATCTTGCCAAGTCCTGTTGTGTCAGCAGTGCTTCGGAAGTAGTGTTAGGTGTGAAGGCAGCTTGGGAACTGGCCAGTTCCGGAGCAAACGAACGAGTAACTCGTTGAGATGCTGGTATAGTTGAAGCGGATGCTGGAGCTGGTGGAGCAGGTGATACTGTGTTTGTAGATTTAGCCGGTGGACTTGGACATTCTACTGCACTATAAGTACCAGCTGAATCTGGACGACCGATCCTTTTCCGTTTCACCCGATGAGTAACACCAGTCCCTACTATATTATTTTCCTTGCTCTTTTTTGACTTTGCAATGTCAAGCCGTACCCACAACACAAAAGAATAAAATTGCTCTTCAGAACTCATTGATGCATGATACAGAAAAGCAATACTTTGATGTAAGACAACCGTATGAGGATGGAATATGTAAGGAAAACAGGACGGCATGACATATTCACAGCTACGATGTGTAAACTAAACAGAAGGATTTTCAAGAAATAGAAGTGATGCAAGCTAGACACCATATGAAAGATGCAACCAATATTACTCTGCCAAGTTCAAAGTGTCTTGTCATAAGTGGCAATTAGAAAAATTAGAAGCAGTACAACATAGAAATCAATGCAAGATGCAACCACTATCAAACTGCCATGTTAATGTTGGAAATATGCCCTAGAGGCAATAATAAAAGCATTATTATTATACTTCCTTGTTCATGATAACTAGCGGAGCTACCCGCGCATTTGCGCGGCTAGATTTTTTATATCTTTATAGATGTTGTTTTAGATCTGAGATAATCTGCAGTATGCTTAACTTCATAAAATTATGAATGAATTCACTATAGAAAATAACCCATGCTAGGTAAAAAATAATGATATTAATGTTTATATTAGTACAATAATATATGATGTTATAAGTATATGGAGTTCATCCAAATAGGTAAAAAATAATGATATTAATGTTTATATTGGTAGAACAATATATGATGTTTATATTTGTAGAACAATATATGACGACACATATTCATCTTAATTTAAGATTTTATGTTTCATCCAAATAGGGACTTCTAAACTAAGGTTGAAAACCTCACTGCTAGATCTTCTAGAGAGAATGATCAACAATGTATAAGATATGAGCATTTTTGTTCTCCTTGGCCGTCTGTCTCATCATTAGCAGTGTTGCACATACATTAATGCAATATCTTGCATGTAGCTAATTTGCCGCACTCATGCTACTCTAATTCCTGTTATTTCATGCCTATTTAGATAGCATATTCATTGTTATACATATTCTCAACAAAATATGCTAAATCGTTCTCTCTAGAATTCTCTTGGCCTACCTTGTATATTTTTATACCGACAACATTGCTTGTTCAAGTTCCACTCTATAATACAACTAAAATAGCTTTCTAAAATTATACATGATCTGTGCTCCAAGCTCTAGTTTTTGGTGGGATTCGGAAACTTTATTGGTGCTTCCACATAACCATGTTCCTTCGCTTGCACACATTTCATATTGACATTTATTTGTTGATGCTTCTTCTTGGATCAATATCTTGCATGCCCTCTGTGATATATGTATCTAGGCACGTACTCTTTGGCCATTCTAAATATACCAAATCACATTCATTTTAGTAACCATGAACTCGATATACCATTAGTTAAGAAATCATGAATGTTTCCACTCATCTCCATTCCACTCCTTGTGAACTCTTTTCATATATTGGCACAATCATTCACAATAATACATATAATGCATATTTCTTACTTTGGTCCTTGTTACAATCAACACATGCATGTCAAGAATTTGGAGGCCAGTTGCGTTGATCTTTTTCCCGATATTACATATTGCTTGTTATCAAGAGAATATCAAAATTGCTTTATTTTTGTTCCATTTATATTTTGACATTTGAATCTCATATATAACTCAGTGTTTATAAGGAAACCAAATATGAACATCCTTTGAGTGTAAGCCAATTTACCGTCGGCTTTTTCTTATATCAAATTTCAAATAGAGAAAATATTTTATGCTTCACTATCCCGTATAAATTTGTAGTGCATGACATGTTCTTAGATTAGCATTAAGATTATGAATTCCAAAATGGATTTATTACATATTATTCAAAAGTACCAGTATATTTTCCTGGTCGTGTCTATGTTATTTTACATTACCTTATATTTTATAGATTCTTTGCACATATGTCGTTGATAATTTTTTCCTTTCTAATCAGAACATGAAGGGTGGCTCATATAAGCATTGGACTCTAGTACGTGTCTATGCATGTGTTGCCTCATATGACCTTAATCACAAAAAAAGCAAGTAGTGTTGGCTCATATCTGTTGGAATCGGTCAGATTAGACTTTTTGGGGAAATTTGTTTCCAATGTTGTTTGGCCTACCCGTACGTTTCTTCCAAAAGCCTTCTTTTAAGTTTATATTTTTTCCTGCACGATATAAATCTATATATGTGTGGAAACAGGACTCAGCTTGTACGTGAACCTGTTTTGTTATTGTTTCGGACAGAACTTTATGTAGGATTTTTTTAGAGGTAGTTTACTTCTTTCTCTCTCTACTTTTTAACGGACTTTTATTCCAAGCAGGCCTTCACATAGTTTCCTTTTCCAGTAATGTGTACCATCGTATGCCCATTGACGCACATAAAAAAACTCCCATAGACCTGTCAATAAAAGGGTCTGTACGTTCTTAATATTTTATATAATGTTTTCATCTTTTAATCTCAACCATTATAATTAGAATCAACGGAATATATATTTTTGTCTTATGTAGACAATTTTTCATACCATCCAATGTAGTTCGATTATTTATCCATCACTAACTGTATCTAATATTACAACTGAATTCATATATAATATTGATAAAATTTACACTGATTTAATATAAATTTTATATATGTTTCTAATATTATTGGTTTAAACAAAATGCTAGTTTTTCTATATAGTACTCCTTCCGATCTGAAGTAAGTGTCATGGTTTTAGTTCAAATTTGATCTAAAACCACGATGCTTATTTTGGATCAAAATGAGTGTTATAAAACAAAGTAGTAATATTTATTCATCTGGCAAGCGCTATTTATATATTGGGCGGATATGCAAGTTTCACGCTTCTAATACTTTACCACTTCGCTTGATTTTTTACCCTTTAATGGTCCGCTACTATTTGCCATAAGCTCTTGTAATTTCCTGGAGCGTGAAACTGTGGCAGGTTCCTTCGAATCAAAAAAAAAAAGTGGCAGGTTCCTTACGTAGCCTCTAGATAGCTAGGCATGTTTTCTTTTCCTCTTAACAGAATTCAAACCGGAATTGTTTAGCTGTCCGTGTACATTACACATACAAAATAAATATAACGTTGGCTTTCCAAACTATGAGTTGTCCTTCTACTATACGTGATTCTTGTCTTCTTTTTTTCCACTTTCTACATCATAGGTACTTGAACGTGACAGATGCAAAATAGTGCATGTCCAGAATATTTGTATGTAACGTAATATCGTTAAATCTCAGCCGTAAATATTACTAATCAATGATGTATATTATTTTAGCTTATGTGGAAGAACGTGGTGTCTTATTTGGCTTCTGTCTTAATTATATAATAGATAGATTGTCTTTTATTCATGCTATAATTGTATTATCTGGAAATCGTAATACATGTGTGAATACATAGACCACAATACGTCCCTAGTAAGCCTCTAGTTGACTAGCTTGTTGGTCAACAGATAGTCATGGTTTCCTGACTATGGACATCAGATGTCACTGACAACGGGATCACGTCATTAGGAGAATGACGTGATGGACAAGACCCAATCCTAAGCATAACACAAGATCGTGTAGTTCGTTTTGCTAGACCTTTCTCAATGTCAAGTATCTATTCCTTAGACCATGAGATCGTGTAACTCCCGGATACCGTAGGAGTGCTTTGGGTGTACCAAACGTCACAATGTAACTGGGTGACTATAAAGGTGCATTACAGGTATCTCCGAAAGTGTCTGTTGGGTTGACACGGATCGAGACAGGGATTTGTCACTCCATATTACGGGGAGGTATCACTGGGCCCACTCGGTAGTGCATCATCATAATGAGCTCAAAGTGACCAAGTGTCTGGTCACGGGATCATGCATTACGGTACGAGTAAAGTGACTTGCCGGTAACGAGACTGAACGAGGTATTGGGATACCGACGATCGAGTCTCGGGCAAGTAACATACCGACTGACAAAGGGAATAGTATACGGGGTTGCTTGAATCCTCGACATCGTGGTTCATCCGATGACATCATCGAGGAGCATGTGGGAGCCAACATGGGTATCCAGATCCCGCTGTTGGTTATTGACCTGAGAGCGTCCCGGTCATGTCTGCATGTCTCCCGAACCCGTAGGGTCTACACACTTAAGGTTCGGTGACGCTAGGGTTATTAGGAAGACTTGTATGTGATTACCGAATGTTGTTCGGAGTCCCGGATGAGATCCCGGACGTCACGAGGAGTTCCGGAAGGTTCCGGATGTAATGATTTATATATGGGAAGTTGTCAAACGGACACCGGAAAGTTTCGGGGGCGTACCGGTATTGTACCGGGGCAACCGAAAGGGTTCCGGAGGTCCACCGGGAGGGGCCACCCCTCCCGGGGGGCCACTTGGGCTGCGTGGGGAGGGAGCCAGCCCCTGGTGGGCTGGGCGCACCCCTCCCTTGGGCCCTTGCGCCTAGGGTTGAAGGGGGAACCCTAGAGGGGGCGCCCCCCCCCCTTTGCTTATGGGGCAAGTCCCCCCTCCCCTTGGCCGCCGCCCCTCTAGATGCATCTAGAGGGGCCGCCCCTCTCCTTCCCCTATAAATAGAGGGGTGAGGGAGGCAGCCGCACCACAAGCCAAGGCGCAGCCCTCCCTCCCCAACACCTCTCCTCCTCCGCTGTGTGCTCGGGAAGGCCTGCCGAGTATCGCTTCTCCACCATCATCACGCCGTCGTGCTGCCGGTGGAGCTGTCTTCCTCAACCTCTCCTTCCTCCTTGCTGGATCAAGACGGAGGAGACGCCACCCGCACTGCACGTGTGTTGAACGCGAGGTGCTGTCCGCTCAGCACTTGGTCATCGGTGATCTGAATCACGCCGAGTACGACTCCATCATCACCGCCCCTCGAACGCCTGCACGCGATCTAGAAGTGGTATGTAGATGCAAACTCACTCCCTTGACTCGTTGCTTAGATGAACTCATAGATGGATCTTGGTGAAACCGTAGGAAATTTTTAATTTTCTGCAACGCTCCCCAACAAAGTGGCATCATGAGCTAGGTCTATGCGTAGTTCTCTATTGCACGAGTAGAACACAATTTAGTTGTGGGCGAGATCTTGTCAACTTGCTTGCCGCTACTAGTCTTATCTTGCTTCCACGGTATTGTGGGATGAAGCGGCCGGACCAACCTTACACGCGCTTACGTGAGACCGGTTCCACCGACTAACATGCACTAGTTGCATAAGGTGGCTGGCGGGTGTCTGTCTCTCCCACTTTAGTTGGAGCGGATTCGATGAAAAGGGTCCTTATGAAGGGTAAATAGAAGTTGACAAAATCACGCCAGGTTATTCGTAGGTAAGAAAACGTTCTTGCTAGAACCCAATTGCAGCCACGAAAAGATGCAACAACAATTAGAAGACGCCTAACTTGTTTTTGCAGCAATTGTCATGTGATGTGATATGGCCAAGTTGTGATGAATGATGAATGACATATTGTGATGTATGAGATCATGTTTTTGTAATAGGAATCACGACTTGCATGTCGATGAGTATGACAACCGCAGGAGCCATAGGAGTTGTCTTTATTTTTGTATGACCTGCGTGTCATTGAAGAACGCCATGTAAACTACTTTACTTTATTACTAAACACGTTAGTGATAGAAGTAGAAGTAGTCGCTGGCGTGACAACTTCATGAAGACACGATGATGGAGATCATGATGATGGAGATCATGGTGTCATGCCGGTGACAAGATGATCATGGAGCCCAAGATGAAGATCAAAGGAGCTATATGATATTGGCCATATCATGTCACTACTTTATATAATTGCATGTGATGTTTATTATGTTTTATGCATCTTGTTTACTTAGAACGACGGTAGTAAATAAGATGATCGCCATAACAATTTCAAGAAGTGTTCTCCCTAACTGTGCACCGCTGCTAAAGTTCGTCATTTCAAGCACCACGTGATGATCGTGTGATAGATCCTTACGCTCACATACAACGGTGTAAGACAGTTTTACACATGCAAAACACTTAGGGTTAACTTGACGAGCCTAGCATGTACGCACATGGCCTCGAACACGGAGACCGAAGGTCGAACACGAGTCGATAGAAGATACGATCAACATGAGAATGTTCACCGACGATGACTAGTCCGTCTCACGTGATGATCGGACACGGCCTAGTCGACTCGGATCGTGTAACACTTAGATGACTAGAGGGATGTCAAATCTGAGTGGGAGTTCATTCAATAATTTGATTAAGATGAACTTAATTATCATGAACTTAGTCTAAAACTTTTGAATAATATGTCTTGTAGATCAAATGGCCAACGCTCATGTCAACTTGTACTTCAACGCGTTCCTAGAGAAAACCAAGCTGAAAGATGATGGCAGCAACTATACGGACTGGGTCCGAACCCGAGGATCATCCTCATAGCTTCCAAGAAGGCATATGTCCTAGAAGCACCGTTAGGTGACCCACCTGCTCTCCCAGACTGCAAGACGATTTGAACGCTTGGCGATATGTACCGATGATTACTCCCTCGCTCAGGCGGCATGCTTTACAGCTTAGAACCGGGCTCCAAAAGCGCTTTTGAGCGACACGGAGCATATGAGATGTTCGAAGAGCTGAAACTAGTTTTCCAAGCTCACGCCCGGGTCGAGAGATATGAAGTCTCCGACAAGTTCTATAGTTGTAAGATGGAGGAAAACAGTTCTGTCAGTGAGCACATACTCAAAATGTCTGGTTGTACAACCGCCTGTCCCACTGGAGATTAACCTCCTGGACGAGGCGGTCATTGACAGAATCCTTCAGTCGCTCCCACCAAGCTACAAGAGCTTCGTGATGAACTACAATATGCAGGGGATGGTGAAGACCATTCCTGAAGTATTTTCAATGCTGAAGTCAGCAGAGGTTGAAATCTAGAAAGAACATCAAGTGTTGATGGTCAATAAGACCACTAAGTTCAAGAAGGGCAAGGGTAAGAAGAACTTCAAGAAGGACGGCAAAGATGTTGCCGCGCCCGGTAAGCCAGTTGTCGGGAAGAAGTCAAAGAATGGACCCAAGCCTGAGACTGAGTGCTTTTATTGCAAGGGGAAGGGTCACTGGAAGTGGAACTGCCCCAAATACTTAGCGGATAAGAAGGCCGGCAACACCAAAGGTATATTTGATATACATGTAATTGATGTGTACCTTACCAAGACTCGTAGTAACTCCTGGGTATTTGATACCGTGCCGTTGCTCATATTTGTAACTCACAGCAGGAGCTGCGGAATAAGCGGAGATGGCGAAGGATGAGGTGACGATCGCGTCGGGAATGGTTCCAGAGTCGATGTGATCGCCGCCGACACGCTACCTCTACATTTACCTACACGGATTAGTTTTGAACCTTAATAATTGTTATTTGGTGCCAAGTTTGAGCATGAACATTGTCTCTGGATCTCGCTTAATGCGAGATGGCTACTCATTTAAATCCGAGAATAATGGTTGTTCTATTTATATGAGAGATATGTTTTATGGTCATGCTCCAATGGTCAATGGTTTATTCTTAATGAATCTCGAGCGTAATGTTACACATATTCATAGCGTGAATACCAAAAGATGTAAAGTTGATAACGATAGTCCCACATACTTGTGTCACTGCCGCCTTGGTCACATTGGTGTCAAGCGCATGAAGAAGCTCCATGCTGATGGACTTTGGAGTCTCTAGATTATGAATCATTTGACACATGCGAACCATGCCTCATGGGCAAGATGACCAAGACTCCGTTCTCCGGAACAATGGAGCGAGCAACCAACTTGTTGGAAATCATACATACCGATGTGTGCGGTCCAATGAGCGTTGAGGCTCGCGGAGGATATCGTTATGTTCTCACTCTCACAGATGACTTGAGTAGATATGGGTATGTCTACTTGATGAAACACAAGTCTGAGACCTTTGAAAAGTTCAAGGAATTTCAGAATGAAGTAGAGAATCAACGTGACCGAAAGATAAAATTCTTACGATCGGATCGTGGAGGAGAATATTTAAGTCACGAATTTGGTACACACTTAAGAGAATGTGGAATCGTTTCACAACTCACGCCGCCTGGAACACCTCAGCGTAACAGTGTGTCCGAACGTCGTAATCGCACTCTATTGGATATGGTGCGATCCATGATGTCTCTTACCGATTTACCGCTATCATTTTGGGGATACGCTCTAGAGACAGCTACATTCACTTTAAATAGGGCACCGCCTAAACCGCTGAGACGACACCGTATGAATTATGGTTTGGGAAGAAACCTAAGCCGTCGCTTTCTAAAAGTTTGGGGATGCAATTTTATGTCAAGAAACTTCAACCTGAAAAGCTCGAACCCAAGTCGGAAAAATGCGCTTCATAGGATACCCTAAGGAAACCATTGGGTATACCTTCTACTTAAGATCCGAGGGCAAGATCTTTGTTGCCAAGAACGGATCCTTTCTCGAAAAAGAGTTTCTCTCAAAGAAGTAAGTGGGAGGAAAGTAGAACTCGATGAAGTACTACCTCTTGAACAGGATAGTAGTGCAGCTCAGAAAATGTTCCTGTGATGCCTACACCAACCGAAGAGGAAATTAATGATGATGATCAAGGTACTTTGGATCAAGTTGCTACTGAACTCAGAGGTCCACAAGGACACGCCCGCACTGCAGTGGTACGGAAACCCTGTCCCGGAAATCATGTTGTTAGACAACGTGAACCTTCGAACTATGAAGAAGCGATAGCGGCCCAGATTCCAACAAATGGCTAGAAGCCATGAAATCCGAGATAGAATCCATGTTTGAAAACAAAGTATGGACTTTGACCGACTTGTTCGATGATCGGCGAGCGATAGAAAACAAATGGATCTTTAAGAAGAAGACGGACGCGATGGTAATATTACCATCTATAAAGCTCGACTTGTCGCTAAGGGTTATCGGCAAGTTCAAGGGATTGACTACGATGAGACTTTCTCTCCGTGAGTGAAGCTTAAGTCCGTCCAATCATGTTAGCAATTGTCGATACTATGATTATGAGATATGGCAGATGGACGCCAAAACGGCATTCCTTAACGGTTATCTTAAGGAAGAGCTGTATATGATGCAGCCGGAGGGTTTTGTCGATCCTAAGAATGCTAACAAAGTATGCAAGCTCCAGCGATCCATTTATGGGCTGGTGCAAGCATCTCGAGTTGGAACATTCGCTTGATGAAATGATCAAAGCGTTTAGTTTATGCGCACTTATGGAGAAGCCTCGCATAAGAAAGTGAGTGGGAGCTCTATAGCATTTCTCATATTATATGTAGATGACATACTTTTGATGGCAAATGATATAGAATTCTTGGACAGCATTAAGGCCTACTTGAATAAGTGTTTTTCAATGAAGGACCTTGGAGAGGCTACTTATATATTAGGCATCAAGATCTATAGAGATACATCGAGACGCCTCATAGGTCTTTCACAAAGCACATACCTTGATAAGATTTTGAAGAAGTTCAAAATGGATCAGTCCAAGAAAGGGTTCTTGCCTGTACTGCAAGGTGTGTGATTGAGCTCGCTCAATGCCCACCACGGCAAAAGATAAAGAAGAGATGAGTGTCATCCCCTATGCTTCAGCCATAGGATCTATTATGTATGCCATGCTGTGTACCAGACCTGATGTAAACCTTGCCGTAAGTTTGGTAGGAAGGTACCAAAGTAATCCCGGCAAGGAACACTGGACAGCGGTCAAGAATATCCTAAAGTACCTGAAAAGGACAAAGGATATGTTTCTCGTTTATGGAGGTGACGAAGAGCTCGTCGTAAAGGGTTACGTCGATGCTAGCTTCGACACAGATCTGGATGACTCTAAGTCACAAACTGGATACATGTATATGTTGAATGGTGGAGCGGTAAGCTGGTGCAGCTGCAAGCAGAGCATCGTGGCGGGATCTACATGTGAAGCGGAGTATGTCGGTGTACTAGATTAGGGGTACCCTAGTACCCCGAACTCGTGAACGGACAGTTGCAGTGCCCCACGTCAGGGCTGGCCTGATGACCACTAAGGTCCTCAGCGGCTTCCTTTGGAGCCATCCAAGAACAAAGTAGTTGAGACCCCGGCAAGAGGAGCTTGCCGGGAAGGCCACTCAGGGCGCGAAGGAAACAAGGCCCCGGCTAGAGGAGCTTGCCGGAAGGCTTGGCGGGCGCCGAGCCCCCAAGCGCGACAAGGTTCCTGCCGCGGCAAGGCGCTTGCCGGGGCGGGCGACCTCTCTTCATCTCCGCTCCAGCAAACCCGCCAACGTGTCACCACGGGCTCTCCCAAGCACGCTGGCGGTCGACGGGCTGTGCAGCCAGCGGGAGTAGCGACAAGCGGCCCGATAAGCTACCATCGTGGCGAACGGAGGCGCACTTGACGGTCCCTCGTTACATCGTTTCGGGCGATCGAGACGAGCATTGATGACTCTTGTCCCTTGCCGTCGAGTTAGGTATAGATTATCTGACACTGCATAAAGCGTGTACCAACCTATGTTTTTACCATTATAACCTTGTCTACTTGCCACATGTGGTGACCCTTGTACCTATAAAAGGAGGCCCAAGTGCAACGTAAAAGGGTTCGGCTGGGTTCGGTCCAGCTCGCTTAGTTCATCACATTCATACGAAACCACACTGGCTAGGTCTTGTAGCTCCCATTGCTCCCTAGCAAGAACACAAGATAATCCACAAAGCAGCAGAGGAGTATTATCTCCCGAGAGCTCCGGCTGGGTAAATCCCTCGTGTGCATCGCCTTGATCCGCTTTTGTGCAATCTCCGCCTCTCTGAACCACAAGGGACCCAGGTCCCGTGAGGTGCTCGTGGGACACGATCAGTTCTCCCCGACATCTTTGGCGCGCCCGGTAGGGGCGCCGAGGCTGTGTGAAACCGATCCGCGGTCACACGAGCGACTTCATCGACATCTTCGTCGACATGGCGCCAAGAAGAAGTCTTCGGCAGCAGCTGAGCCGTCGCTGCGAACCCACCACCACCACCGGAGCCGCCGGTGGTGGGGAAACGCCATGGAGGGACCGTGTCGCTGAGAGAGCCCACGATGCCGCCAGCCCAAGGACAAGGCAGCGCAGCGCCGGCGTCCGAATCTGCACTCTGCCCTTCGCAGGAGGCGCTGGGACCGACAGCGCCATGATACTCACGGCACCATACGCCATTGGATCAAGGCCAAGCTGGAGGATCCCGAGGCCCTTGAGACCCGCATGCACCTCAAAGATGCCGGTGCGAGTGGAGTACGGTCGCTATGGATATCGCCCTCCTAACTTGGTTAGAGTCCGAGCACATCCCGCTTCTTCACTCAGACGCCGTTGCCGCCAACCACACCAGCGGAAGCCTTGGCAAGAGCTTAGTTACTTTCTAGATTACCTCCAACGCCAATAAGGTCGATTTAATGGAGGGCCACAATTCAGAGTCTCATCGGCTTCGCTTAACGGCGACGCCCCGCTGCAACCGAGTGCTTCGCAGCCGCTGGCGAGGCGACAAGGCGCGAGCCGATGGCGATTTAGACTTGCGGGGTGCACCCACCGTACACTCCCTTCCCGAAGGCCAAGATCGCCGACTCGCGGATCCACCTCGACAGCGACTCCACAGCGTCGCCGGATCCGCGAGCTCGCCGCGACCAACGCCAAGTTCTTCGAGAAAGGCAAGAAGAAGACGCCGAACCCGTATTGAGCGCCAAGAGAAGCGCCCGTCAATCGACCAACGCGCGGGCCCATCGTTGATATGCATGCGCCAGGGAACCAGCGACTTGTCAGACGCGTGGGTTGCCCTGCGCTCACTCGTGAGCTGCGGCAAGTCCGTGGTCCGACAAGAAAAACTTCAAACCAGACGTGCCGGAGAAGTATGACGGCAGGACACACCCATCGGAGTTCCTCAGCATTTACAACATCGCGGTGCAAGCTGCGGGGGGGCGGGACGACAAGATCCTCGCCAACTACTTTCCCTTGGTGCTCAAGCCAAACGTCATATCTTGGCTCATGCACTTGCCGGATGGCTCTATTTCTTCTTGGCAGATTTGTGCCACCAGTTTGTTGGCGCCTTTCACAGCGCCACAAGCCTCATGGCCGAGAGTGATCTCCACCTGCTTGCCTGTAGGAGGGGGAGTCTCTCAAAATTCATCCAGAGATTCAGCGAGTGCACTACAACATCTCAGACGCCCACCCTGCTGCAGTGATCAAGGCATTCCATCGTAATGTACGAAATCGCAGGATGAGGGAGGAGCCGGCGATGTGCAAAGTGAAAGACGCCACGAGCTCTACGCCCTGGCCGACAAGTGTGCACGCTACCGAAGAAGGAAGAAGACTCCTGAGAGAATGTGGGAGCAGAGTCTGACAGGAGGGGATCGCCTGCAAGAAATAGCCAAGGCGGAGCAACAGGAGGAAGAAAAATCAAGAAGTACTAGTTGTCGAGCAGTCCGCAAGGATGGTGCCGCCAACAAAGCCAAGGCCGGTGGCTCCGCAAGGAGGTTGCCACGACGCCGACCGCCAAGCTGTGGCGGCCGCCGACAAGCCCGACAGCTCCAACAAGCAAGATCAGAAATCCACGGCACCAAGGGCCACGATCTCCAGAGCTGCATGAAAGTCGAGCAGCTTGTTGAGCTACAGAGAGCTGAATACGAGCGAAGTAGACAAGGAGAAGGCCCAAGAAGGTGCAGGTGCAGCAAGTAAGAAAAGACCCGGTGGGGGAGGATGCCGCGGCAAGGCCAAGCAGCGGCAAGGAGACAGACCTCCCCGCGGCCGTGACAAGGAAGAAGACGAAGATGAAGATGACGAGGACAATGAGGACGACAAAGCTGATGAGCATGAGTTTCAAAAGGCAACAGAGGTCCTCTGCGTCGACGGTGGTGCGTCTCTGCATACCTCGCACCGCCTACTCAAACAATGGATGCGTGAGGTCAACGCAGCAGAACCATCCATAAAGTCACGCAAACCTCTGAAGTGGTCCAGCACGCCCATCATCTTTGACATTGAGGATCACCCTGATCGCATCACTGCGGTCGGGTGTTTGCCGATGTTGGTCTCACCAACCATCCGCAACCTCAAGGTCACAAAGATGTTGGTTGACGGCGGGCCGGCCTGAATTTGATCTCCTCTCGCAGCGATCCGTAAACTTCAAATCCTCGACAATGAGCTCAAGAAACCGGTACTTTCCAAGGAATCAACCCAGAAGGAGCAAGCCCAAAGGGAAGATCACGCTGCGGTAACATTCGGCAGCGAGCTCAACTTCAGAACTGAGAGGGTCACGCTCGACGCCGCCGATTTCCCATTCCCTACAATGGCATACTTGGCCGCCCAGACTAGCCAAGTTTATGGCCGCCTCATTATGCTTACAACCTACTCAAGATGCCCGCCCGATAAGCGCCATTTCTGTCCATGGCGACAAGAAAGATGCAGTTATCTGCGCCGACAAGATTTACCGGATGCAGCAGCAGCGACAAATAGCAAACCATTTACCGCTGAAGCTCCCGGGGGGAAGATGACCACCAGGTCCGGCAAGAGCTCTGCTGCCCACTCCGGCAAGCGCACCTCTTCGGATGCTGCGCCACCGCCGAGGACGCACCATCGAGCTCCACCGCAAGTGCAACAAGACGATGGCAGCTCCGCCAAAGACCAAGAAGGTGCCCGCCAAGGAGGACGGCGCTGGTGGTACCTTCACCATCGTGCCACGCTTGATCCTAAATAGGAAGGCGAGCTCGTTGCTTTCTCGCGGGCGAATGTCGATGTGTTTGCATGGCAACCATCCGACATCCCCGTGTTCCTGTGAAAGTAATTGAGCACCACCTAGCTGTCTGTCCTCACGCCGCCCGTCAAGCAAAGAGTTAGGAAACAGCAAAGGAGCGCCAAGAGTTCATAGCGTAAGAAATCAAGAAATTAGAAGCAGCAGGCTTGTCGAGGAGTCCTCCACCCCACGTGGTTGGCCAATCCGTAGTGGTATCGCAGGCTAATGGGAAATGGAGACTTTGTATTGACTTCATTGATGTTAATAAAGCTTGTCCCAAAGACCCATTTCCCTTGCCGCGACGACCAGATTGTTGACTCCACGGCTGGATGCGATCTGCTTTCTTTCTTGATGCATATTCAGGATATCATCGATCTTCATGGCGAAGAGGATGAAGAGAAAACAACATTCATTACACCATGTGGCACGATCGCTTTATACGGATGCCTTTCGGTTTGAAGAATGCTGGTTCAACCTTTGCAAGGGTAGTCCATGATGCCTTTGGACCACGATACACCGAAATGTAGAAGCTTACATGGATGACATAGTGGTCAAGAGCAAAGACAGAGCGACTCGTTCATGATTTGAATGAGACGCTTGCAAACCTGCGCAAGATCAACCTCAAGCTCAACCCCGAGAAGTGCGTGTTTGGAGTCCCTTCCGCAAGCTTCTCGGTTCTTTGTATCTCAGCGGGAATTGAAGCCAATCCCGACAAGATCAAGGCCATTGAGCAGATCAAGCACCAAAGCGCGTCAAGGATGTCAGGAGGCTTGCCGGTTGCGTGGCTGCTCTCAGCAGGTTCATCTCTAAGTCTGCTGAACGCGCCCTGCCATTTTTCAAGATTTTGAAAAAGGCAGGTCCAATGAAATGGACTCCGGAAGCGGAGGCTGCGCTGCAGGAATTGAAGAGATACCTGTCCTCCGCTCCAATACTTGTCGCACCTAAGTCACAAGAGAAGTTGCTGCTATATATAGCGGCGACCAATCAAGTGGTTAGTGCTGCGTTAGTAGCGGAGAGGAGGCGATGATGAGCCGCAACCGAGGCAAGCGCATCCAGCGACAAGCAAGGTGCTTCGCCTTCAAGCTCGTCCCGATAAGGACGGATCAGCGCAAGGTTGCGACAAGATACAAAAGAAGATGGTGCAACGCCCAGATACTTTGTCGGTTCCCTTCGCAGGGGCTAGATCAAGGTACTGTGTGTGCGAAGTTGCCGCCTCCTCATGGCCTCGAGAAAGCTGCGCCACTACTTCCAAGCACATGAGATAACAGTTGTCACTCGCTTCACTGAAGAGGATTTTGCAAAATCCGTAAGCAACAGCAGGATTGTCGAGTGGGCACCGAACTGCCAAGCTTTGGTCTCAAGTTCAAAGCACTTCAACTATCCAGAGCAGGGCATTGGCAGAATTCATAGCGGAGTGGACGCCAACGCAAGATGAAGAGATTCCGGAGACGAGCATCCCCGTCAAGGAGGCAAATAAAGAATGGCTGATGTACTTTGACGGTGCCTTCGCGCCCAGCGCCGGTGCCGGGCGTGTTGCTCATCGCACCCACCGGAGAGCACCTCAAGTACATAGTCCAGATGCACTTTCCCAAGGAACAAGCAACAAATAATACTGCTGAGTATGAAGGCTTGCTTGCCGGTCTCAGGATCGCAGTGGACCTTGGGATCAAGAAGCTCATTGTCAGGGGGGACTCGCAACTCGTCGTCCGCCAAGTAAATAAAGATTATCAGAGTCCGTTGATGGAAGCGTACGTCGATGAAGTGAGGAAGCTGGAAGAGCACTTTGAAGGCCTGCAAATGGAACACGTTCCAAGAGCGCAGAATGATATAGCTGATGGCCTCTCCAAATGTGCCGCACTTAAGTTACCTGTGGAACCAGGGATTTTTGTGCTCAAGCTGACTCAGCCAACCGTAACACCATCAACAGGACAGAGCAAGAAGAGAAAATTGGTTTCCGGCGACTACTTTCCGGCAGAGCTCTCTGAAGCCGCCGCCAAGAAGGTCCCTAAAACCAACGCAAATATCACTGAGGAGCAGTCTGCTCCGA
The DNA here is from genome assembly GCA_021605205.1 of Aegilops longissima. Taxonomy (NCBI): domain Eukaryota; kingdom Viridiplantae; phylum Streptophyta; class Magnoliopsida; order Poales; family Poaceae; genus Aegilops; species Aegilops longissima. The sequence goes on from CM038682.1 coordinate 87,364,620, forward strand.
CAAACCATGCAGTTTGTATCGTTGAAGCAAACGCTCCCGACAAGTTTAGCTCCGCAAGCTTGCCGGGATCATCGAGTTCGCGGACCCACAGTGTCTTTGCCGTAGAAGTTGATGCTCTCCAAAGGATAGATGAGCCTTTAGTCCTTGTTGTCGAGCCACGTGCTCCAACATGGGCACAAAGAAATCGCTCATTTCCTTCAGACGGAGAACTTCCAAGAGCAAGAAGAAGCGGAAAAAGTAGCCCGGCAGTCAAGTATGTACCAGTTTGTTGACAACATCCTGTATAGAAGAAGACTCAACGGAGTGAAATTGAAGTGTATTTGCCGGAAGATGGATGAAGCTGTTGGCAGAGATACATGGAGGCATATGTGGTCATCACATTGGCGCCAAGAGCACTTGCCGCAAAGCTTCCGCAAGGTTTCTTCCGCCGAAGCCCTCCAGATGCAATCGCACTAGTAACCAAGTGTGAAGCATGCCGCCCATTCAAAACAGATACACCAACCAGCTCAAGCTCTCCAGACGATCCCTTTATCCTGGCCCTTTCGTCCGGGGCTCGACATCCTCGCCCCTTCCCCGAGCTGTCGGGGGCTTTGAATACTTGTACGTCGCAATCGACAAGTTCACAAAGTGGCCGGAAGTGGAACCAGTGAGGAAGGTGACAGCACAGTCAGCCGTCAAGTTCTTCAGGTCAATTGTTTGCCGTTTTGGGATTCCTAACCGGATCATCACCGACAACGGCACACAGTTCACGAGCCGCACCTTCATGCAGTACGCCCAAGATCTTGGCGCCAAGATCTGCTTTGCTTCTGTTGCTCATCCGAGAAGCAACGGTCAAGCAGAGAGAGCAAACGCTGGAGTGCTGCGAGGACTCAAGACCAGAACTTTCGACAGGCTGCGCAATTGCGGAAGGAACTGGATCGAGGAGCTGCCGGTGGTTCTTTGGTCGATCAGGACGACGCCAAATCGAGCCACTGGCCAGACACCCTTTGCTCTAGTCTACGGAGCAGAGGCAGTTCTCCCCACGGAACTCGTATACGGGTCACCTCGAGTGCTCGCTTATGATGAGCTTGAGCAAGAGCAGCTGCGACAAGATGACGCGCTGCTCCTCGAGGAAGATCGCCTTCAGGCTCTCAGACGAGCTGCTCGTTACCAGCAAGCTTTGCGCCGCTACCATAGCCGCAGTTAATGCTAGAAGCTTCGAGGAAGGCGACCTTGTTCTTCGCGCCGCTCAATCCGCCAAGAATTCCAACAAGTTGACGCCAAAGTGGGAAGGCCCTTATCGGGTGAAACGAAATACTAGGCCCGGCGCTGTCCGCTTTGAGACCAAGATGGCCTTCCGTGAGAAATTCCTGAACATAGAGCATCTTCGCAGTTTTACCCATGAGGCGCGGTTGCGAACCTGCTCCGACAACCACCCTTTTGTACAAGTCTTGCCGTTGTTGCATGTAATCCTTTGTACAAAGCCGGGCGCAGACCTCGGCATCAAGAAGTTTATGGTTGCGCATAATTTGTCAATACATGCTTTCATAATCATATATGCATGTGTTTACTAACATCTTGTGCAGCACCCGCACCCGGTAAGTGATAACGAGCCATTAGGCTCCATAACTTTATTTTTCTCTTCTTTCTTCTCAAACAAGAAGAAGGTTCATCCACCCACAAGTTAACCGGGGAGGAGGAGATAATGGTGTGGGCCGACAAGCGTCGCTGCTCGAGGAACTGCCGCCTTGCCGAAAAATGGACAACAGAAAAGCTAAGTTGCTAAGTTTAAACGACCAGTTTTAAATTTTTAAGTTATCTTCCTCGAACGATAGTACTTTGTATGGAAAACCTGTGCGCGGAGGAACCAAATCGTGACTGGTCGCGCTTTACTTTGTTTCGAGTCCGCCAACAACTTAAGTGAGCTGCGGCTAGTCCGCGACGAGGTTGCTTGTCGGTAGCGACCCCGCCAGCAGGCTGCTGAAGTTCCGCACTCGGCGCTCGCGGCAAGGGTGCCTGCACCGGCAAGTTTCCCTGAAAAGCATAGGGCAGTAACATACAAGGGAAGAAATCGAGTAAAGGAAATAACATTGCATTCGATGGCCTAAGATAGTGTATATTACATAATAACTTGTCGTAGATCTAATAGACTTTTTTTTCCTAAACATGATGTACAGCGACAAGAGAAAGATAGGCTTGGCGGCCTAATCCACGCGGTCGCCCTCGAGCCTCTTAACTCCGCTTACCCTGTCCACAATGGGTGCGACAAGGGCCTTGGGTGCTTCGACATCGGCGGACGGAGGCAGGGACTTGAGGGCTTTGGTGAAGTCGACGCCTGGGTTGCGGAAGGCCACCTTCATCAACACCTTCTGAGAGCCTCGCACAGACTTGGCGTGATTCCTCCGCCAGCCGTTTCGAACCTCTTCCGGAGCCGCCGGATACCCGCCAACACGCCTTTGAAGAACAGGCTGAGCTTGACGCTGGGTTGGAGGTTCTCGCAGGAATATCCAAGATCTGTCATTCCCAACTCCATCAGCTCCTTATGGATGCCGGGCGGCGGTGTCCACAAGACCTTCTCTCCAATGCATTATGATGTCTCAAGATTATTCGGCGGTCACAGCATTCGACAAAGAACTCCTCGGTGGCCTTGATCTTCTAGCAGGCCCGCTTCCGCCTCCTTGGCGCCATTCAACGCCTCCGTCAAGGTGGTCAATTTCAGCTCAGATCCGCCTTTGGAATCCTTGGCGGCATCGAGCTCTTTTGATCTTTTCAAAGAAACGACCTTGTAGCTCGCCGAGGGTGTAAGCTGCCCTTCACGCCGCGCTTCAACCCGGCGACCTCCTCGGCACTCTTCTCGAGGGTGGACTCCAGCTGAGCCACCTCGCCTCCACTTCCCTCTTGGCGGCCTCGGCAGCCGCAGCAGCATCCTTTGCCTCCCAAGTGGCCCGCTAATCGCTTGCTCGCGACGGCGAGATCTTCCTCAAAGCTGTCGAGGTTGATCTTCCGCTGCGCCACTCACCTTTCGAGCGGAGAGCTTCGCCGGCAAGCCTCGCTGCTCCTCAACCTCGCCTTTCTCCAAGATGAAGGCCGCGCCCTCAAGAAGCTGCTCCCGTGCCTCTGCTATGTCCCGGAGAGTCTCTTTGTTGGCGATCGAAGCTCTTCCGCACGCTTCTCCAAATCAGCTCCCGCCGCGACAAGCGCCTCCTGACTCCAGTTTGGCTTGTCGGCGCGGTAGAGCGACAAAGAACCTCCTTAGCAGCTGCTCCTCCGGCTCACCATCGCTGCCGCCGGGCATCAACCAGCGATAGCCCGGTGGAGGCAAGCAGCTCCGCATCGAAGGTCTCCCTTCGGCCGGTGCCCTGAGCTTGATGCCCATGGGAGCTTGATGAAGATACCTCGCCGCCTTCGTAGGCGCCGGCTGGGGCTCTTCGAGTCCGGTGCGGCATCGGTGGCGGGGGATCGGCGGTCGGTAGCGCCTGGCGCCCGCGGCCTCCGGGCCGCTGGTCGACGCCAGATTCTCCCCAGCCTCTGCGGCCAGCCGCCTCGCAGCCTCGCGGCGGGGCCCGCCACCGCCAGCCTCCTCCATATTGGCGGCGTCGACATTGTCGCCATGAAGCCTTCCTCGCCGGCAGCCTCAGTTTCCATCGGATCTCCGGCAGATGGATCTGATGATCAGCAGAAGAAAGCACAAATCAAGCAGATATCCGAAAGAGAAAAACGGAAGAACAGAACCCAAGGGAAACTTTCAAACAAGAAGATTACCTGCAGTGGGGTCTGTTGCCGCTGTCTCCACCACCGGAGGGTCGCGGGCGCTGCCCTTGTCGGGAAGCTCCCTTGTCGGAGAGGCCTCCCTTGCCGAGAGCACTCCCTTGGCGGAGAATTCTCCCTTGTGGCGAAGTTGAAGCAAGCAGAATTTCGAGTGAACTCCGGGCCTCCCGATGAGGCTGAACCTCGTGAGTAGCCTCCGTGCTCCATGATGTGGCTGCTCTTCTCCTACAAAATTCAACAAACCAGATATCAGTGACGGAAAAGCACCAAGCGCGCTTAACCATGAGAAGCATACCGTACACTTACGCTGGGGCTGCGCTGGGGCTGCTCTGTTGAAGGGTTGCCGATCCGCAAGGAGTCTCGGACGTGCCCCTGCTGCTGTGGAGTCATCTGAGACGACAACCACCGGCGCTCTTGGCCCTCTTCGCGCCTCTCGAGCTAACGCTCAAGAAGAAAGTTCGGAGGGAACCAATCAGATATAAGATAAAGCAATAAATTGAAGATTACAAATAGCAGCGGCAAGATCTTACTTTTCCTCTTCTTCCTCGAGCTGAGAGCGGAGAGATCAAACTCTGCTCCAGCTGCCGGATTGGGGAGAAGACTCCTCCGGCGCTTGGCGGTGCAGGGGCCGCGACCTGAAGGCCTCGCGCTTGCCGCCGTGGGCGGAATGAGGCGCCCCAAGAAGCAACAAGATTTGCCGCGTGGAGCGCGGCCGGGCGGCGGGCGGTTGTTGGACCGTGATGCTCCCCGCCACTTCTCCGGTCTTCCGAGACGCCTCCTTGGCGGGGCAGCGAGCTCCTCCCGCGCAAGCTACTTGACGGCGGAGGAGAGGCGCCCGGCAGGCTCACTTGGGTCGTTGTCGGCTCGGTCTGCTCCTCCTCACCGACGAACTCTTCTTGGTCGGCAAGGCTTGCCGCCTCGCCCTCTCTCGCCTCCTCGACAAGGAACCTGCACACGCCGCGGCAGGGCCTCGCAGCCTCCTCCAACCTTGTGGCGGCGCGCCCATCTCCCGAGCAGTGGTGTCGCGGTGAGTCGCCTCTTCTCGCCGGGCGCGGATCGGCACTTCAACCAAGTTGTCAAAGAACTGCTGCACTATGTCATCGGCGGCTCTCGCTAAGTTGGAACGATCCCATGGGAATCGCACAACGGCATTATCGCTGCGGATGCTATCAGTTTACGAGTTGTTGCACAAGGGCACAACTCCCCGCAACATGCACCATCCAGGTTATCCGCTTCAGCTTGAACAGCTCCCGCAGCATGCCATCAAGCTCCAAGGTAGTGAAATTCCAGCCGACCTGGGCGCAGCCTCATGATATCCGCCGCGCTCGAATTCCCAAGCAGGCCTCCCTTTCTCCTGCAAGGGCGCAATGCGGCGCGGCGGAAGTCCGCGCCAACTGCTCCCACGGTAAGCCCTGCTTGCCGGAGACGCAAAATCCTAGTCGCGGCAATCTTCAACTTGTCGCCCTCCGCGCCAAGTTGCTCCAATCGCTGCCGCTAACTATGGGGGTCTTGGCGCAGGCAGTAAAAGGTTGTGGCTCCTCCTCTAAGATCCAGCACCAGTCAGCCTCCACCTCCCACTTGTTGCGCAACTCTCCGCCAAGATACGCTTCCTTCTTGCCGATCCTAGAGGTCCATGCAATTCCTCCCAAGCGGCTCTCCTCTCTCGCTGGGTGAGAAGTAGTGGCGGAAGAGTGCGACGCTTGGGTGGACCCCACAAAGTTCTCGCAGAGATGTGCGAAACGGCCATGGTAAGGATGGCGTTGGGGTGAAGTCAAGGAGGCGGAGGCCATATGTGTTCATGACATCACCGAAGAATTCAGAAAAGGGGGACAGAGCCCGCACTGTAAGAAAATCGCGAAGAAGGGGTACCCGATGGAGACCTTAGCAGATGTGGCGGCGGAGATGACCTCGCTTGCGGATGCGCCCAGGTCACCGCCGACCGTAAGAGGTAGTACAGCTCCCGCAGCTCCTTCCCGCTTGAGCAGGGATCAAGAGGGCCAGCTCTTTCCAGAGCGCCATGAGCCGCTGCACTCGGCAGATTTCACGCTTTTCCCTTATCGGCCTTCGAGCCATAGGGAGTCGTAGGAGGAAGCCGACGGCGCTGGTGGCACCGTGGCAATGGAGGGGCGGAGCGCCGCTCTTTGGGCTCGAGAAGAAAGGGAAAGCGACGGGGTTTCCGGTGACAGCAAGGGCAAGTGGGCGCCCCGCCCCGCCCCGCTTATAAAGGGAGAGGGACGGCGTTCGATTTTCCCATTAAAGAAAGCTCCCACGATCTCCCCACGACGCCACGTCCGTGCGTGCTGCTGTGGGAGACGTGGTGGGTCCAAGGCAAATAACGGCGTAATCAAGACCACGCGTGTCTGCATTGTTTTGGGCCTGGCCCAACAGAGCTTGGCGCCAGGTGGCCCAGGCCCGGGCTCCTGCCGGTGAGCTAGAGTAGGGGTACCCTAGTACCCCAAACTCGCATGGACAGCTGCAGCGCCCGGCAGGGCTGGCCTGATGACCGCTAAGGTCCTCAACGGCTTCCTTTGGAGCCATCCAAGAACAAAGTAATGAGACCCCTGCAAGAGGAGCTTGCCGGAAGGCCACTCAGGCGCCAAGGAAACAAGGCCCCTGCTAGAGGAGCTTGCCGAGAAGGCTTGGTGGGCGCCGAGCCCCAGCGCGCGACAAGTTCCTCGCCATGCAAGGCGCTTGCCGGGCGGGCGACCTCTCTTCATCTCCGCCCCAGCTCACCCGCCAACGTGTCACCACAGGGCTCTCCCAAGCACGCTGTCGACGGGCTGTGCAGCCAGCGGGAGTAGCGATAAGCGGCGCCGACAAGCTACCATCATGGCGAACGGAGGCGACTTGACGGTCCCTCGTTATAATCGTTCGGGCGATCGAGACGGGCATTGATGACTCTTGTCCCTTGCCGCGAGTTAGGTATAGATTATCGTGACACCGCATAAAGCGTGTACCAACCTATGTTTTACCATTATAACCTTGTCTACTTGCCACATGTGGTGACCCTTGTACCTATAAAAGGAGGCCCAAGTGCAACGTAAAAGGGTTCGGCTGGGTTCGGTCCAGCTCCGCTTAGTTCATCACATTCATACGAAACCACACTCAAAGCTAGGTCTTGTAGCTCCCATTGCTCCCTAGCAAGAACACAAGATAATCCACAAAGCAGCAGAGGAGTATTATCTCCCGGAGAGCTCCAAGCTGGGTAAATCCTCGTGCATCGCCGATCCGCTTTTGTGCAATCTCCGCCCTCCGAACCACAAGGGACCCAGGTCCCGAGGGTGCTCGTGGGACACGATCAGCCTCTCCTCGACAGAGTACATGGCAGCCTCGAGCCAGCGATGAAGCAATTTGGGTGAAGGAGTTCATCACCGACCTAGGAGTCATACCCAATGCGTCGGGGCCAATAAAACTCTTCTGTGACAACACCGAGCTATTGCACTTGCCAAGGAGCCCAGGTTTCACAAGAAGACCAGCACATCAAGCGTCGCTCAACTCCATCCGTAAAATGTTCGTGATGGAGACGAGAAATTTGTAAGTGCATACGGATCTGAATGTCGCAGATCCATTGACTAAACCTCTTCCATGGGCAAAACATGATCAACACCGTAACTCTATGGGTGTTCGATTCATCACAATGTAAACTAGATTATTGACTCTAGTGCAAGTGGGAGACTGTTGGAAATATGCCCTAAAGGCAATAATAAAAGCATTATTATTATATTTCCTTGTTCATGATAGTTGTCTTTTATTCATGCTATAATTGTATTATCCGGAAATCGTAATACATGAGTGAATACATAGACCACAATACGCCCCTAGTAAGCCTCTAGTTGACTAGCTCGTTGGTCAACAGATAGTCATGGTTTCTGACTATGGACATCGATGTCATTGATAACAGGATCACATCATTAGGAGAATGACGTGATGGACAAGACCCAATCCTAAGCATAGCACAAGATCGTAGTTCGCTTTTGCTAGAGCCTTCTCAATGTCAAGTATCTATTCCTTAGACCATGAGATCGTAACTCCCGGACACCGTAGGAGTGCTTTGGGTGTACCAAACGCCACAACGTAATCGGGTGACTATAAAGGTGCATTACAGGTATCTCCAAAAGTGTCTGCTGGGTTGACACGGATCGAGACAGGATTTGTCACTCCGTGACACGGGAGGTATCACTGGGCCCACTCGGTAGTGCATCATCATAATGAGCTCAAAGTGACCAAGTGTCCGTCACGGGTCATGCATTACAAGACGAGTAAAGTGACTTGCCGGTAATGAGATCGAACGAGGTATTGGGATACCGACGATCGAAGTCTCGCAAGTAACATACCGCTCGACAAAGGGAATAGTATACGGGTTGCTTGAATCCTCGACATCGTGGTTCATCCAATGACATCCTCGAGGAGCATGTGGAGCCAACATGGGTATCCAGATCCCGCTGTTGGTTATTGACCGAGAGCATCCCGGTCATGTTCAGATGTCTCCCAACCCGTAGGGTCTACACACTTAAGGTTCGGTGACGCTAGGGTTATTAGGAACACTTGTATGTGATTACCGAATGTTGTTCGGAGTCCCGGATGAGATCCCAGACGTCATGAGGAGTTCCGGAAGGGTCCGGATGTATAGATTTATATATGGGAAGTTGTCAAACGGACACCGGAAAGTTTCGAGGGCGTACCGGTATTGTACCGGGGCCACCGGAAGGGTTCCGGAGGTCCACTGGATGGGCCACCCCTCCCGGGGCCACTTGGGCTGCGTGGGGAGGAGCCAGCCTCGGTGGCTGGGCGCACCCTCCCTTGGGCCTTTGCGCCTAGGGTTTATGGGGAACCCTAGAGGGGCGCCCTGCTTGGGGGCAAGTCCCTCCCTGGCCGCCCCCCCTCTAGATGCATCTAGAGGCCGCCCCTCTCCCTTCCCCTATAAATAGAGGGGTGAGGGAGGCAGCCGCACCACAAGCCAAGGCGCAGCCCTCCCTCCCCAACACCTCTCCTCCTCCGCTGTGTGCTCGGCGGCCCTGCTCGAGATCGCTTCTCCACCATCATCACGCCGTCGCTGCTGCCGGTGGAGCTGTCTTCTCAACCACTCATTCCTCCTTGCTGGATCAAGACGGAGGAGACGCCACCCGCACTATACGTGTGTTGAACGCGAGGTGCTGTCCGCTCAGCACTTGGTCATCGGTGATCTGAATCACGCCGAGTACGACTCCATCATCACCGCTCCCTTGAACGCTTCTGCACGCGATCTACAAGTGGTATGTAGATGCAAACTCACTCCCTTGACTCGTTGCTTAGATGAACTCATAGATGGATCTTGGTGAAACCGTAGGAAATTTTTTAATTTTCTGCAACGTTCCCCAACAGTTAAAAGTGTCCAATCATGAGTGACTGATGCGGGATACACAACAACAGTACTTTGATGTAAGAACATGGCATGATAGATAGATGCAGTGTATTCTAGACACAGAACGCCATGTCATATGCACATGTATAACGTATGAACTCAGCAGGAGCAATTTAATCAAAATAGAAGAAATACAGGCTAGACAACATATGTAACATGAAACCAATTATCACACCGTCAAGTTAGAGCAAGCACCTGCGTTGGAGTACGGGAGATGAACTCATCATGTAGACTTGGGACTTCAACTTCATTAGCAGTAGCAGTGGCAAATCTAGAGAGTCTCTGCTTGCGTCGGTGGAGAGGACCATGAACATCCTCTAACTTACTCTTTTCCTTCCAATTTTCTGATATTGCCTTATGAAGTCAAAACCACAAGAAGATGAATAAAATTAGCTCTGATAACTGGTTGATGCGTGATACGCATTTAACACTACTTTGATGTAAGGCAAGCGCAGGATAGGAGGATGGAATATATACAAAAAAGACAACGTTTCATATTCACACGCATTTATAGGAGGATGGAATATGTATGAAAAACAGAAGCGGAAAGCATTTCAACAAATTTAGAAGAAATTAAAGCTAGGCACCATATGAACATGCAACAAATATCACTCTATCAGGTAAAAAGTGTCTCGTCGTAAGTGCCATTTCAAGAAATTAGAAGCAGTACAAGCTACAAGAGAACGCAAGATGCAACCTACATCACAGTCCCAAGTTAAATGTGTCTTATGGGTAAGTGATCGTTGCAGGTATAAGTTGTAAGATACGTAGATGCAATTCAACATAATCAGAAGCAATACAAACTAGACATCATACGGAAAACGCAACCACATATAACAGTTCCAAGTTAGAGCAAGCACCTGTGAAGGTGGAGTAGGGGAGATGTGCTCATCATGTACACGTATGTTCTAGAAACAAGAACACATGTGTAGGATCGAAAGTATGTCTAGAGGGGGGGGGGGTGATTAGACTACTTGACCAAATAAAAATCTAGCCTTTTCCCAATTTTAGTTTTTGGTAGATTTTAGCAACTTAGCACAAGTCAAGCAATCAACCTACACATGCAATTCTAAGAGTATAGCAGCGGAATGTAAAACAATTGCATATGAAAGTAAAGGGAGGAGTTTGAGGGAGCAAACGCAATGTTGACACGGAGATTTTTTATCCATGGTTCCGGTAGCTGGTGCTATCGTACATCCACGTTGATGAAGACTTCAACCCACGAAGGGTAACGGTTGCGCGAGTCCACGGAGGGCTCCACCCAAGAAGGGTCCACGAAGAAGCAACCTTGTCTATCCCACCATGGCCATCGCCCACGAAGGACTTGCCTCACTAGGGTAGATATTCATGAAGTAGGCGATCTCCTTGCCCCTACAAACTCCTTGGTTCAACTCCACAATCTTGACGGAGGCTCCCAAGTGACACCTAGCCAATCTAGGAGACACCACTCTCCAAGAAGTAACAAATGGTGTGTTGATGATGGACTCCTTGCTCTTGTGCTTCAAATGATAGTCTCCCCAACACTCAACTCTCTCTCATAGGATTGGATTTGGTGGAAAGAAGATTTGAGTGGAAAGCAACTTGGGGAAGGCTAGAGATCAAGATTTATGTGGTTGGAATGGAATATCTTGACCTCAACACAAGGGAAGGTGGTTCTCTCTCAGAAACTATGTGTTGGAAGTTTAGGCATGTTCTGATGGCTCTCTCCACGAATGAAGAGTGGGTGGAGGGGTATATATAGCCTCCACACAAAATCTAACCGTTACACACAAATCACCAAACTTGGTGGGACCGATTCAAAGAACTCGGTCAGACCGATTTGGTTCATAATGTGACTGTTAGGAATTTTGGTGGGACCGACATGTCAACTCGGTGGGACCAATATCATTAGGGTTAGGGCATAACATAATCTCGGTGAGACCGATTTTGGTAGTAGACAAACAAAGAGTCGGTCAGGCAAACTCGGTGGGACCGATTCGCTCATCTCGGTTGGACCGAAACGTTACGAAAAGGAAACAGAGTGTTTGCATTGCAATCTCGGTGGGACCGATCCCTCATCTCAGTTTGACCGAACTGTTACGAAGGGAAATAGAGGGATTACAATCCCATCTCGGTGAGACCGAAAAGACTAGGGTTTCTGGCAATGGCTATGTCAACTGAACTCGGTGGCTCCTGATAGAAAGAATCGGTGGGGCCGAGTTGGAATTTTGGTTTGGGACATATGTGGATATGAGAAAGTAGTTGAGGGTTTTGGAGCATATCACTAAGCACTTTGAGCAAGAACTTCATTAAGCAACATCTCATCCCTTCTTAATAGTATTGGCTTTTCCTATAGACTCAATGTGATTTTGGGTCACTAAAATAGAAAATGTAGAGTCTTGTGCTTTGAGCTTGAGCCAATATTTTGTCCTTAGCATTTAAAGGGTCCACTTTCTAATCCATGCCATGAAAATCATTGAGCTTTCCTGAAATATTTATCTTGGAATAGCATTAGCTCAATGAGCTATATGTTGTTCGGAATTACCAAAACCACACTGGGATAGTTGCACTTTCAATCTCCCCCTTTTTGGTAATTGATGAGAACATATAGATCAAAGCTTCGACAAATGATAAATAAGATTGAAAAACATCGTCGCTTTGAGAAGTTTGTGATAAGCAAGAGCTCCCCCTAAATTTGTGCATTATTTAAAATTTGCTTTTGAATGCAAATGCACAATCGATTAGGATCATGGGTTACTCTTCCATGTCACATACATCGTGGAGCGCTCAAAATGATAGAAATTAAAGCATGCACTCATCACCAAAACAAATGAACGATCATCTAGGGATATAAGAGATAATATCATCCAACAAGCATTAAGGGTAGCATATGATCAAACACATGATCAAACAAGTATCTCACAAGGACATAAAGTATCTCACACAAGCACACAATAAAGTTTCAACCAAAATAGCAAGAGAGAAAAAACAACACACACTCTCTCGAAGCCTATGATCTATACATTTTTCTCCCCCTTTGGCAACAAGTTACCAAAAAGTTCAAAAATGCATAGTGTTAAACGACTCTCAGGCTTGATCTTCGGTAGGAGGTGTTGAGAGAACTCCAAGGACGAAGGCTTCAGATGAAGTAGCTGGAGCTGGTGGAGTAGCTGCTGGAGGTGGAACTGGAGCTGTGGCTGCTGGTGCTGATGTTGTAGCTCTAGTGCCTGTCACTGGTACTGCAGCAAATCTCTGTCCTCTGGGCACTCTAGCAAAAGCATCTGTGGTAGACTTGCCCTTCTTCTCCTCTGCTTCCTCCTGAAGTTGCTCAACTGCAGTTTGGATCTCTGTTACCTTGACATCATGGTCATAGAATTTCTGCTCAATGATCCTCTCCAGACTCTCCTGGTTCTTGGTCAGGGTGGCCAAGCCCTTCTCAATCCTTAGGGTGGATTGGATCAGGTATCCAAGCTGGTATTGCTTGCTCTTCAAGAGTACCTGAGATGCCTCTTCTATAGTTGGCATCTTTGCAGCTTTCCCAGCTTTAGCCTTCTCTCTCTTCTCACGTGCTTGAGCTGAAGATGGTTCATTCTCAATCATCACCACTGTGTTGCCTTCAAATTCAGGGTAGATGGGAAGGTGCTCCTTATCCAAAATGTATTTGCATGTGCCCATCTTTGAGTTGATGAGCTCCTGAATGTGTGGGGCATACCCACAAATTCTCTTCTGATCAGCTGCTGTCCTCTTGATTGTTTCCACAATCAGGCTCATGACTTTGAATTTTTGAGGGACATCAAATATATGCAGCAAGTTGATGGCATGTCCTCTGATCATCTTGTGATCACCTGACTTGGGTAGCAGTGTGTGCCTTAAGATCTAGTTGATAGTTGGTAGACCAGACAACAAGTATTGAACAGATCCAAACTTATGTGTATCCAAAGCAGCATCTGGGATCTCTTTGTACATGCTGGCCATTGTGTTGTGGTCTTTCTTCTTCTCTGCATAAATGTCCAAGTCATCCTCATGTTCCTCAGGAGCATTGATAAGCTTGGCCCACTCATCAACTGTAGACTGGTACCTAGTACCCTCAGACATCCATTTTATCCTTCCATCTGGATAGAAGTGGGCAGTGGAGTAAAATTGCATGATGAGCTCATCATTCCACTTAGTGAGCTTCTGGGAAACAAATGTGTCAACTCCTCATTCTCCTTGATGAACTCCCAGTCAACCCATCTCATGTCACACACAATGGGCTTCTTATCAAGCAGAACTGTCTCATAGAAGTCCTGTTGTTCCTTAGTGTGAAACCTGTAGTCCACAGCAGTCCTTCTCCTGATAGCGTATGGATCAGACTGTCTCCATAGTCTCAATCCTGCATCCTTCCTGATTTTCATGTTCCCTGCAACTGGGTGTGCATCAGTGTGGTCAGGGATCTTAGGTTTCAGCTTCCTCAATACAACAGAGTCATCTTCTTCTTCTTCAGCAGCTTCAGGCACTTGGGCCTTGTTTTTCTCTTCAGCAGGGATGTTTCTAGTGCTTCTCTTGGGTTTAGGCTTTGGAGCTAGAGCAGCAGCCTTGGGAGCAGATTTGGGCTTAGTTGGAGCAGCACCTGATCTGATTGCATCTCCCATGAGCTTTTTGAGCTTTGGGTACTGGTGCAGCATCCTCTTCCTCTTCCTCTTCAGAATCTTTCCTCATTGAGGGCTTGCCAAGAACTCTGACAGTAGTGGTTCTGGCCCTCTTCTTCTTCTTATCCTCACCAGCTGCTTCTTCTTCAGATTCAATGGTGAACTTCATGGTTTCACCTGTGGAAACTTTTCTTGGCTTAGACTTGGGCTGTCTTCTTGCTAGAGCCTTTGTTTTCAGTCCAGGCTTTGTTGCAGCAGCTGTGGCATACTCTTTCTTCAGCACCTTTTTCATTGAAGTGGCTTCATCTTCAACATTCACATAGTCTTCATCCTCAGAATCATAAGTTCTCTTCTTCCTTGTCCTGGTAGTAGCCTTTGGCAGGTTGCTTGGTATGCTCCTACTGCCCTCATCATAACTGCTAGAGGGGTCAGAACCCTCACTCATCTGCACCTGCTATATTCAGACTTGTTCTGGTTGTCACTCTGGTCAGACATCTTGTAGGCAAGCAGTTAGCAGACCCTATGAATAGATTATAGATGAGATAGAGAAGATGAGCATCACAAAGTACATGAGTTTTGCAAAAATAGATGACTTAAAAACTTAGTTTTAGTTCTTCACAGAAAGCATTTCGGATCTACCGATTTGTAAACTCGGTGATACCGAAGCAGCTTTTGGAACCTAAACTAGTGAACTCGGTCAGACCGAGTCACAGTTCGGTGGTACCGAGACTGCTAGGGTTTCACAGAGAATCGAACTCGGTCACACCGATTTGCGATTTTTTGTCAGACCGAAAACGCGTGTGCTCTGGCCTAAGCTAAATCGGTGAGACCGATTTCTACAGCTCGGTCGGTCCGAGATGAATTCGGCGGAGACCTAACCTTAAATTTTCAAATCAAAACTAATCTACGGGACGTTTTCACTGGACAGATGATTTCAATCATGGCAAGAATCATGGCAAAGCAATGTGCTAAGAATCAGAGTTAAGGATTAGCACAAATATTAAGTTCGTACCCTAGATCGGAAACGAACTTGCTACGGCGGCAACGGCGGAGCAGATTGCCGTTGACGGTAGCGGAGACCAGCGGCGGGAGGTCGCTGGCAACGAGAGGACGATCCGGAGACCCGAGGAGGCCGAGCAGGTTACGCGCGGGCGAGGAGGTTCACATTTTTTTTCCAAAATTTGGCCCGTCGGATATATAACCTGACCCTGTCGGTGTGACCGAGTGGAGCGACTTGGCGGTACCGAGATGCAAAACTGCAAGCAGTTACTGCAACTCAGTGTGACCGAAAGGTTCTAATCGGTTGCACCGAGATTGAAAACCCTAGATCAACTTAGTGACTCGGTAGGACCGAAAGGGATGTATCGGTCAGACCGAGATGCACAAAGAGGTTTTGGAGGTTTAATTCTATGACAAACCGGGAACTCCGAGTGCTCCTCACACAAAGTGGTTCGAATCTGACTTGATTAAACTTTGTGATGTAGCATGAATAGAGTTTGAGACGAGGAGAGCATAGATAGCTAGAGGGAGTTCTTAGGCAATCTTGTCCATCCATTTGGAAAAAGAGAAAGAGCCAAACAATCAAAACAACAAATGGATGTCCTCGAATGAGTAAAATATGCATTCAACATGCTCACACAATTAAAATGGCAAATGAAATATGTGACAAAGCATGCACAAACACTCTAGCATCTATCAAGCAATTTGGCGATGACTAGGTCATCTATATATGAGTATATTGACTTAGGAGTCAAATGAGAACATTGGATCATAGGTCATACTCATCATTTACGCACAAGTGGGGTTACCACTTTTACATAAAGCATTGTTGCGTTCACACCATTAGAGTTGCTTTAGCTCAATTGATTAGAATAAAGCTCCCCCTAGATGTGATATCCCCCCTAAGAGGGATGAACTAACCTTGGGTTTTGTCGATGATGACTTCATGTAGGTGTTGAAGATGTAGATGCTCAATGTTGATGTAGATTATTCGGAGCAATCCTTTGGAGTGAGTTGCACTTTCAATACCTACACGGGTTAGTCCCACAAGGAACAAACAAGGATATCCATAGACATAGAGTGATGCATACACAAGATAATGTCCATGAAAGCATTAGGTTACCTTGTCCCTTGTCTTACCAACAAGAGGGTTTGTGACTCCTTGAACTAGTGCAAGATATGGAAGTTGTTTGCACTTGTTCTTGCAAAAATGATAAGAGTGAGGTATGTTGGTGGAGTCACCCTCAAGAACTCTCTATTTCTTCTTCTTCTGGATCCACACCATCTTGATGGGAATCCTTGGAGTTGTAGTTGTACTTGATGAAGTAGAACTTGATGTAGTCTTGGGAACCCACTTGACCAAGGCCTTAGGTGCTTCTTCAAATGCATCAATTTCCTCTTGAAGCTTGTCCTTGCCTTTTTGCTTATGGTCTTGTGGTGGAAGATCATCTTGAGCTTGTGTCCCTTTGAAAGAAGTAGGATCAAACTTCTCTTGTTGAGGAATAAACTTCATCTTGGGGTATTGATATTCTTCCCACTCAACTCCATTGGCATTGAACTTTCGTTCAAAACCAACACCTTGATTCTTCTGGTGTCTTCCTTGCTTATGCATAATTTCCTCAAATTGCTTACTTCCGCAAGGCTCTTGTAAACACCTTTCTATAATTCCCTTCAATAAGCTATTTTCTTGCTCAAGTGTAACTTGGCTAAGAGAATCATTAGTGGAATCAAGAGAACTTCTAGAAGCAACAACATTGGATTTAGCATGATTGTTGTTACTACTAGATGAATCATCTTTCTTGTTCTCGTTGCTAGATTTAACTTGTGGCATGTAAGTAGACAAGAGTAAACGCTTGGCAATGTAAGAAGAACTTTTCTTGCGAAGATCATCATTGATTGCCTTTAAAAACTCATGCTCTTGCTCAAGGTTGAGCTTTTCAAAGCGTAGCTTGTCATGAGTCTTTAAAGGTTCTCGATGATCTTCCAAGGTAGTTTCATGAGTTAAATTAAGAGTGTTTAGTTCTTTAGTTAGACGCTCAATCTCCTTCTTATCATCATCATTCGTTTTATCTTGATTAGCATGATTAACAATAAATTCATCATAGTTTTCATAACTTGAGTTGTCGACAAGTAAATCATCATCTCCTAGCAAATAATCTTCATCACTATTGAAATCAACATACTCGGGATGTGTTACCTTTGGACCTTTGGCCATGAAGCATCTCCCAATTCCTTCATTCGGTGAGTCAAATATGTCATAGGAGTTGGTTGACACAAGTGCTAGACCTGGAACACCTTCATCTTGAGTATATTGGGAGTCGGAGTGATAACTTCTTTCGGAGTGATGGTCGGAGTCGGAGCCGGATACCCATTCACCAACATGAGCTTGATGTCTTCTTTTTGTGTAGCTCCTTGATGACTTATCCTGCCTTTCCGAATCCTTGCTTCTCCGAGAGGATCTTCGTTCAAAACGATCATCTCTACTCCTTCTTTCTCTTGATGGTGACTCTTCTCTTCTACTTCTTCTTTTGGGAGAATCTTCTCTTCTTTTGTAGGGGGGTGTACACTCATTGGGGTACTGTCTGGGTCTTCCACAATTGTAGCAATTTCGCTCACAACTAGAAGATCTTTTGTCATTGTAGGACCTTGACTTGGAACTTCTTTATTTGCTTCTACTCTTGTAGAACTTGTTGAAGTTCTTTACCATTTGGCTAAATTCTTCATTAAAGGTTTGTTTCTCACTTGATGATGTGGGAGCATCACACGCGGCTTTGTAGGCACCACTTGACTTGTTGTGAAGCTCTTCCTTATCCTTGAGTGACATCTCATGAGCAACAATTCTTCCAATGACTTCCGTTGGCTTGAGATCTTTGTAATTGGGCATCATTTGGATCAATGTGCACACGGTATCATATTTTCCATCCAAGTCTCTTAGGATCTTCTTGATGATGAATTTGTCGGTCATCTCTTCACTTCCTAAGCCGGCAATCTCATTTGTGATGGGAGCAAGCCCAGAGTACATTTCAGCGAGACCTTCACCATCCTTCATTTTGAACTTGTCAAGCTGACTTTGAAGCACATCCAATTTGGATTCCTTGACGGAGTCGGTACCTTCGTGCATATCAATCAAAGTATCCCAAATTTCCTTTGCATTCTCAAGACGGCTGATTTTGTTGAATTCTTCGGGGCACAATCTGTTGAAGAGAATGTCACAAGCTTGAGCATTGTATTGTAGCATCTTCAACTCTTCCGCGGTAGCTTCACGGTTAGGTTCTTTCCCCTCGAAGAATTCACCTTGCAAGCCAATACACACAATAGCCCAAACGGCAGGGTTATGTCCAAGAATATGCATTTTCATCTTATGCTTCCAACTAGCAAAATTTGTACCATCAAAGTAAGGACCTCTACGGTGGTAATTTCCCTCGCTAGACGCCATACTCTCGTAGGTTGTGAAACCAAGGCTATGACCACCAAAAGCTATGGAAATCAAAGCAAATGGAGACCAAAGCTCTGATACCACTTGTAGGATCGAAAGTATGTCTAGAGGGGAGTGATTAAACTACTTGACCGAATAAAAATCTAGCCTTTCCCAATTTTAGTTTTTGGCAGATTTTTGCAACTTAGCACAAGTCAGGCAATCAACCTACACATGCAATTCTAAGAGTATAGCAGCGGAATGTAAAACAATTGCATATGAAGGTAAAGGGAGGAGTTTGAGGGAGAAAACGCAATGTTGACACGAAGATTTTTTATCTGTGGTTCCGATAGGTGGTGCTATCGTACATCCACGTTGATGAAGATTTCAACCCACGAAGGGTAACGGTTGCGCTAGTCCACGGAGGGCTCCACCCACGAAGGGTCCACGAAGAAGCAACCTTGTCTATCCCACCATGGCCGTCGCCCACGAAGGACTTGCCTCACTAGGGTAGATCTTCATGAAGTAGGTGATCTCCTTGCCCTTACAAACTCCTTGGTTCAACTCCACAATCTTGACGGAGGCTCCCAAGTGACACCTAGCCAATCTAGGAGACACCACTCTCCAAGAAGTAACAAATGGTGTGTTGATGATGAACTCCTTGCTCTTGTGCTTCAAATGATAGTCTCCCCAACACTCAACTCTCTCTCATAGGATTGGATTTGGTGGAAAGAAGATTTGAGTGGAAAGCAACTTGGGGAAGGCTAGAGATCAAGATTTATGTGGTTGGAATGGAATATCTTGACCTCAACACAAGGGAAGGTGGTTCTCTCTCAGAAAATATGTGTTGGAAGTTTAGGCATGTTCTGATGGCTCTGTCCAAGAATAAAGAGTGGGTGGAGGGGTATATATAGCATCCACACAAAATCTAACCTTTACACACAAATCCCCAAACTCGGTGGGACCGATTCAAAGAACTCGGTCAGACCGATTTGGTTCATAATGTGACCGTTAGGCATTTCGGTGGGACCGACATGTCAACTCGGTGGGACCGATATCATTAGGGTTAGGGCATAACGTAATCTCGGTGAGACCGATTACACAAACTCGGTGAGACCGATTTTGGTAATAGACAAACAGAGAGTTGGTCAGGCAAACTCGGTGGGACCGATTCGCTCATCTCGGTTGGACCGAAACGTTACAAAAAGGAAACAGAGTGTTTGCATTGCAATCTCGGTGGGACCGATCGCTCATCTCGGTTTGACTGAAATGTTACGAAGGGAAACAGAGAGATTACAATCGCATCTCGGTGAGACCGAGATCCCTATCGGTGAGACCGAAAAGACTAGGGTTTCTGGCAGTGACTATGGCAACTGAACTCAGTGGCTCCGGATAGAAAGAATCGGTGGGGCCGAGTTGGACTTTTGGTTTGGGACATATGTGGATATGAGAAAGTAGTTGAGGGTTTTGGAGCATATCACTAAGCACTTTGAGCAAGGACCTCATTAAGCAACACCTCATCCCTTCTTAATAGTATTGTCTTTTACTATGGACTCAATGTGATTTTGGATCACTAAAATAGAAAATGTAGAGTCTTGTGCTTTGAGCTTGAGCCAATCTTTTGTCCATAGCATTTTGAAGGGTCCACTTTGTAATCCATGGCATGCCAATCATTGAGCTTTCCTGAAATATTTATCTTGGAATAGCATTAGCTCAATGAGCTATATGTTGTTAGGAATTACCAAAACCACCCAGGGATAGTTGCACTTTCAACGTGTCATATTCACAGGCATTATGTGTAAAGTAAGCAGATGCAATTCAGTAAAGTTAGAAGCAATACAAGCTAGACATCATACGCAACATGCAACCACATATTATAGTGCCAAGTTAGAGTAAGCACCTGTGATGGTGGAGTAGGGGAGATGTGCTCATCATCTACACAACTATGTTGACTGTCTAGCCTTGCGTTGTCTTGCGAATCTTGTTGGGAGGATGGCGGAGTAGAATCTATAGAGAACCTCCGTTTCAGTTGCTCGGAAGGACCACCATCATCCAATGCCTTGCCAATTTCCTTCAGCTTTACTGATTTTGCATTGTGAGGTCAAACCGACAAGAAAAAGGAATATAATTCGCTCTTCAGAACTCATTCATGCATGATACTGACGAACATTACTCTGATGAAAGGCAAAGTCATGATACGAGGATGGAATATGTACGAAAAAATGGACGGCTTGACATATTCACACCTATGATGTGGTAACTAAGCAGAAGGCACTTCAACAAATTAGAAGCACTGCAAACTAGACAGCATATGAAAGGTGCAATCAATATCACTCTGCCAAGTTAAAACTGTCTCGTCATAGGTGGCATTCATCAAACTAGAAGCAATACATGCTAGAAATCATATTCAAGACGCAAACCAATATCACACTGCCAACTTAAAGGTGTTCCATCATAAGTGACTGATGCAGGATACACAAGAAGAGTAGTTTCATGTAAGAACATGGTGTGATAGACATGTATAGTATGTACCAAAAATAGGAAAGCGTGTCATATTCACACGTATCATGTGTAAGCTAAGCAGATGCAGTTTACACTAATTAGGAGCGATACAAGCTAGACACCATATGCAACATGCAACAAGATATCACACTGCCAAGTTAGAGCAAGCACCTTGGATGGTGGAGTAGGGGAGCGGAGACTTGGACCTTGTAATGCACTATCAAGACAAGGAGAATTCGGTAAGATGCTCCGTTTAAGTTGTTGCAGAGGACCACCATCATCGCCTTCCTTACTCTTTTCCTTCCTCTTTCTTGATTTTGCCTTGTCAAGTCAAACCCACAAGAAAAAGGAATAAAATTTGCTCTTCGTAACTCATTGATGCATGATACCGATTTAACACTACTTTCATGTAAGGCAGCCGCATGATAGGAGGATGGAATATGTATGAAAAATAGGACGGCGTGACATATTGACATGTATGATGTATAAAGTGTAAACTAGCAAAAGGTGCTTGAACTTGTTAGAATCAATGCAAGCTAGAAACCATATGAAAGATGAAACCAATATCACGCTGCCAAATTAAAAGGGTGCCCTAACAAATGTATTTGACCAAATTAGAAGCAATACATGGAAACAGGCTAGTAATAATATGTAATATGCACCGAATAAGGTGACTCATCATAAGTGATTGATGCAGGATACAAAAGAGAGGTAGTTTCATGTAAGAACAAGGTTAACACATAGACGTAGTGTGTACCAAAAATAGGAAGGCATGTCATATTCACAGGTACAATGTGTAAACTAAGCAGATGCAATTTACCCTAATTAGAAGCATTACAAGCTAGACACCGTATGCAACATGCAACCACATATCACACTACGAAGTTAGAGCAAGCACCTGTGATTGTGGTGTGGGGGAATTGCAGTCATCAACTAGAGAGCTATGTTGACTATCTTCATTTAGCCTTGTTGTTTCTTGAGAATCATGTGGGGAGGATGACACTTCACTCTTTAAACGAGTATGGCGTCTCACAGTAACCCACCCGGGTGACTGTCTCATCATAAGTGATTGACGAGGGATACAAAAGAGCATTAGTTTGATATACGAACATGGTTAATAGACATATGTAGTATGTATCAAAAATAGGAAGGCATGTCATTATCAAAGGTATAATGTGTAAAGTAAACAGATGCAGTTTAACCAAATTGGAAGCAATACAAGCTAGACACCATATGCAACATGCAACCACATTTTACAGCGCGAAGTTAAAGCAAGCACCTGGGATGGTTGTGTATGGCAATTGCGATCGCCAATCAGATATCTATGTTTATCGCTCCAATCACGACATCAGATCCTTTAGAGCGCTGAAACGCTTAGTGCTTATCTTTGAATTACACTCGAGCGACTTCTGTCTTTTCTTTTCAGCATTCATCAACACTGCGTCAGAGTATGAAATACCCATGCATAAAAAAACAATAGTGTGAGTATGGGTGAAGTGTGTGCACAATTAGTACAGTATAAAGGTAGCAGATAGCAGGTCGGTGAGAAATAAATTACGGGATACATATGATAGCTCTGCAACATGCATGGCACACTAAATTACTACAGGATTCTATGAAAATAACATTCGAGTGAAAACATATAGGTCACTCCATTTTTTCTGCACCGTCCGATGTACAAAGAACGGACAGATCGCCTTCATCTACCTCCAGCCAGTCAGTGTTGACGATCTTCCTCGAAACGGCAGCGACCACCGGCCCAGTCCCCTGCCTGTGCCCTCCCCTCGACCTCACCGCACCGCCGTGCTTGGCACTGCCCCCCGACAATCCATTCAAGCCTCGCCGACCTCCAGATCGGGCGCAAGCAGCTCCTGTGCCCCACACCCCTATGATAGACACCGACGCGCCGCTTCCCCAGCGAATAGGCAGACTAGGTGCTCCACGCACCTAAGCGGGTGCTGCTTCTTTTAATTGCGGTTCGACTGACCCTGAATTGAAATCCAGGCGGGCTACTGACCTCTAGCAAAGGTGAAATAGTAAAGGGAGGAAACCTTGTGCATTTAGTATCACAAAGAAGATGCAGTAAGAAGCACTCAACTAGTTAATTTCGTGGAATGAATACGGTGTGAGCAGAGACGTAAGGTTTGCATGAATAAGGGAAGAGGAGTACCTCTTTCTGCTGGCAGTGTTGTGTCCTTCTTCTGTTTTTCCAACGATCTTCTTGTGGTTCGCCGGAAACGAGAAGTTGTAGAGGACGGTGCAGCCTTGGACGAACCCATGGCCAAGTTGTTTAGTGTGGTGCGGTGGCCGTCTGTCGGCGGTGGGGAAGTAAATCCGAGGAGGCGAACGACGGCGTAGTGGGAAGAGCTCCGGTGCGGTGGACGGTTGCGGCAGTGGAGCGGCAGCAGTGAGGCGCAGGACGGCGTGGTCGGAGTGGTTCTGGTACGGCGAACGTCGACGTCGGTGTCGTGGAGGCAACTCTACCTCGGCTTCAGCTGCTAAGTCCTTGAGGGCGTTGCGGTTGCGGTTGCGTTGGACGACAACGTCGGGGTACCGGCTCCGGCGTGATGGAGTTGGGCGGCGGTGGATTGGGCGCTATGGGGTGGAGGACGGAGGAGGCTGGGGTTTCACGGCTGGTGGTGAGGGCGTTTTGGCGCCCACGGAGTATGAATGGGGAAACGGAGGGAGGCGAGGAACTAAGGGGGAACAATGTTTCGATTTGGTAGGCGCTTGTTTGAAATTCGGGGAAAGTTACAAACTTTGCCCCCATCTAAAATTTCAGACATATTTCGGGTTGGGGGTAGGACAGTAATCTCAGGTGTCCCAAATGTGGGCGGGATTGATTTCGGCCGAGCGCATGGGTGTTTAGGTGCCCACGGCGTATGAATGCTTCTCGGAGGCGGTTGAGACTGGTGTCTTGGTGAAGTTAGAAACCTACCCCGGTTTAGACCTTTGGACATCGGGCCGATAGGCTACACGAGCCAGAGTCAGGACAGTAATTTCCTACCACCGAACATTAGTCTCGCGCGGTTTCGGGTGACCAGAGGCCTATTTGGCACTTCGTTCAATATTTGGGAGCAGAAGCATTAACATTTTCGGCTCTATTGAATTGAACAATCAGGATTTGTCAAACTTCACAAATCTTTACTCTTGAAAATCCTAAAGCTACGATTATTTTGGAATGAAGGTGGTACATTTGAATATACATTGTACATGAGTATATATTAAAAAATATGCAACTTACTTCAGTTCGTGCATGGTTCCAGATATAATCTCCTTGGTTGCAAAAAAAAGTTAGACATGCGTATGAATATATATAGCATGTTCAAACACACAACAAAGATTGATGCCACCTTTTACATCGGATTTACAAATGCCATTATCTCAGGTTCAAATAGATGAATGCACTTCCTATGAATTCAAATCTTCGAAACCCCCTTTATGTTGAATTCGACATGTATTCTATTTCATAGCTAGCAATTTGGAATGTATCCATGCAAGTGACAAATGTATAAAGTGATTCACACTAACAACATGGAGTGTACTAATTAATGTTTATATATGAATTGCAAAAGCATCCATTGCCTGTATTTCAAACCGCTCTCACTCTATGGATCGATAATATGAAATAAACACATGCACATACTAGAATTCAATAGAGTATAGGTGTTGATAGACCGATTTTCGTCCATACGCAATTTGCAAAATTCATGATCTCATCCAAAAATAATAATGCCATTTATATTTTAATTTAATGCGTAGAACCGCCTTTTACACGTAGATGCACTATGCCTCGGCCCGTTCTCACAAACGCGTTATATATCTCACTATCTACCGCATAAGTGCACACACTTTATATGCATCGGCATTTCTCTTTCACACATGCTCACAATCTCTCTCGGGGTGTCGAGGAGTCTCACGCACATGCTTTCTCTGTATCTCTCTCTCTCTCTCTCTTTCTGACTACTATGTACCACTCTTTTCACTAATCTCAGTTGGAAAACACTATTTCTCTCACATGCATATATACACACGCACGGTCTCTATTAGCCCTCTATACGCACATATATGTGCCTACGTGTCTCCCGCACACACATTATCTTTAGGCCTCTCTCGCACACATTGCCCCCCCTAGACACACCTGTCTCTTAGTAGTTGGCAGATATGATTCCATCATATCATTCGGTAGGATATCCCTGACTATTAGGCTGGATGGTAATACGAGGCAAAGTTTTACCCTAGTTCGAACCCTTGCAGTTCTGGAAAAAGCCTACTCCTGGTACTGTATATTAGTAATAGGGGTGTGTACAAAGTACACGTGAATACCAGGCATTGTGCGTGTGTGTATACTATCGACGAACTAGCTAGCCCCCAAGCTTCTATAACATATTGGGGCCTAGGGTTACAAATCATATATAGTCGGCTTATCACCAGTGGGGATAGAGTCCTCCGCGACTCTGGTAGCTAGCTTCGTGTTGTATGCCGAGTCCTCCACATGGGTCTTCGTATAACGCGTCTCGATCCAAACTATGTGGCGCAGGATGGAACCGACCCATGAGTCCTCATGTTGACCACCCACAACTAGAAATGATGTTCCCACCACACCACACATGCAATCGGCCACTAAGAAAATAAACATATACAATAGTACAATGTTATACATGAAAGTTAATTGCATGGTGTATCCAAAATATTTGTTCTGCATTGTGAATGTTTCTTTATTCTCCTAAAATGTTAGTCACGGGAAAGAGAAACGAAGGGCATATCTCTCCTTGTCTCCACCGGACATCCCCTCTTTCTACACCACTTTCACATACACGCACAAACTATCTCTCGGCCCTCTAAAAGTATGCATGCCCACGACACATTAACGCATGACGGTCACTGTATTTCAAGCTAAAGCACTATACAGTCACTGGAGTTCTGAATATGCTCATTACGGTCACCGTATACATTCTCGTGGTGATCATACGGTATCTGGCTCACGATATGTCTCTGTATTTTCTTGATGACACTGACGGACTTTGCATTTGATGCGTGCTCCGTATTTTGTTGACGACACTTACGGTCATTGTATTTGAAGTGAAAGCACGATATGGTCACTAGACTTCAGAATAAGCTCATCACGGTCACCACATACATTTTGTCGTGCTAACCAACATGTGGTTGGATGGTTAGGAGGACAGTGGTTTCTCGAGCCCACCAGGTTAAAGTCCCGGTGCTCGTGATTTATCCCGGGTTAATTTTAGTATTTTTAGGCGATGTGCCTTCAAGGTGAGGAGACGTTCCACTGACCACGAGGCACCTATGGTGACTTCGTAAAATCTCAAGATCATATGCTGGCCCACTCTCTCAAGGTGCTCATAGGGGTAGGGTCTGCGTGTGTGCGCTTATAGCGTGAGTGCTTGCGCCAGATATATGAGCCCTTGCGTCTGCATCGTGTTAAAAATACATGTCATGATTATACGGTCACCGGCTCACCCGCATAACTCCGTATTTTGTTGATGATACAATCAATTGACCAGTCAAATGTTCCACGTGGATCAACTAGTGTTGCACCATCGGGCGCAGAACTGGGGGCCCACCACAGCCCGTGATATGAAAGAAAGAAATGGTAGTTTGAGTCTGTATTGTGTTAATAAAATACATTTTAGGGTGATCAAACGGTCACCGCTATCCATACAGCTCTGTAATTTGTTGATGACACAATCAATTGACTAGTCAAACGGTCCACATTCAGCAGCACACATTACCATAGGGCCCACCCGTCAGCGTGTATATGAAGGACAGAAATGGTAATAAGTTAGTGGTCGGTGGGTACTCAAGTCGTGAGACCTCTGGTTGGCGATCAGCGGGGGGGGGGCGTTGATTGGGCGGTGGATGGGGATCGCGGAGAAAAGCTCGGCGGGGCTAGAGGTATGGCGGTCGGCGCGGACCGGGCGGTGAGGAGTGGTTTCGGGTGGGCGGGCGGCATGGCGGCGGGCGGCCGGCCGGTGGCGGGGCCGCGGTTCGCCTGTGGTGGCTGGGGCCTCGGGGTGGAGTTTGATGATAAACTGCAAGCCCTTGATTTCATATCCAACGGCTGGAAAATCTAATGACCAGAGATGAAAAAGTCAGTCGACCGAAGTGTAGCCTCACCCTGCACGTACACATGCACGCACACAAGACAGGCACGCATGCAAGCGTGCAACACTGACACGTACACATAACAAACACATGCACGCATGCAGGCGTGCAATACAGACGCGTACACATGCACTCACGAACACACACACGTACGCACACATGCATGCAACACTGAAATGTACCCTTGCACGCACGCAACACTCGCACGCCTGCATGCACACAGCACACGACGCAAGACACACGCTCAACCTATACGTGCATGCACCCTTTGTTAAGGACATGGATTGTTACGGGTATTAATCAATCTTATCTGTGATAAGCAGAACATTGATGTTTGTAGCTGTCTTTATGAATCACAACGTATCGAACGGGCTATCAACATAGTAGGCTTATCTACATGAAAAGGATGACGTCACACTCAATGAACAATCACCGTTTATGAAATGCCCGCTCGACCGCCCCGCCCACCAAAGGTTCCTCTTGCAGCGCTGCTGCGCGGGTCACTGACATGCAGGCCATGTACCCAAAGAGCCCACACCTCAGTGGAAGAATGGCGCGCTGTCCTACGTCAGAGTCAAGGGCGCCACTCGCTGCACGCCCAGCAGAACACGCCTCCTTGCCGCATTCAAACGCATCCATGAAACACGCCCGTGTGGAAGCCGAGAAACCCACTCTGGACACACGTCCGTTCATGACCGGGCCAACATTAAACGCAATGCCGGCCGAGCTCCTCCCGTCCGACATCTATTTAATCTGCTATTTAAACGAGGCCAAACGCCGGCCAAGAATCGCATACCTCCGCCGCTCCCCTATCTCCTCCTTCACCATTTTTTCCACTCTTACAATGGCTTACGAAGAGTAGTTATTCCGCATCCAAGCGGGCTGGATGGCCCGCCGAGCCCGCCGGATACGAGCTATGCAGCTCGCTGATCCACCTCCCTCCCCTCGCCCAACGGAGCCAGTTGCCGCCCCAAGCCGGCGCACGGTTTAGCAACTCGCCGCTCCAGGCCAGCTCGACGAGGAGCAGCGCACGGGCGTCGTTGTTGTCGTCCACGCTGCCGCCTGCATCAAGCTCTCCTGTTTCGCGTGCGAGACTCCCATGCCGGCGGCCACGCCATGCAAGCAGCGACAGAAGCCGGGTGCGCGGAGAGCGACGAGTCGGTGGCGAGCGCCTCCGCGTCCGCCGCCATCATCGAGGATAAGTAGAACACGGGAGACCGCCGCCGCTTGGGTCCCATGAAGGCCACCACGGAGGCGACGCCAGCGTACACATCAGGTGTCTGGCCGGATCCTTTTCTTGCGAGGACGACCCCGCATATACCTCCAGGGCTCCCGGCAGTCCAGTGATCGTGCTGCCGGACATGAGGAACACAAATTGAACGGCGGGCGACCATTTAGGCCATGTATTATATACCTGTGCTGTCTAGAACTAGCACCGCGTAGTTCATTTGAATGTAATGAAATCCTTCATGTTTGTATGAAAATCTGGTATCTTATATGATTTCCGTCGTTGTTTATATGAAATATCGCCTTGTTTCCGTGAATTTCGTCTGGTTGGTTGAGTTGCTGTCATAATGTGTGCGACTACGGTTGGATGACGTAATTTGCGGGTGGCCGGTCGGTCTGCGGGCGGCTCGGGCGGCGTGGTGGGACAAAAAGAACACAGCTCGTGCGAGCTCGTCTCCAACGTGCGCGCTGGAGGATGCATGAGAACCCGAGCCATTCCTCGTTCATCGGTGGCAAAGGCACCGGTGGACAAAAGGGTCGCCAATATTTTGGCTACCCCGGGCAAGATCCAAACAGCCCCTCCCAACAAATTCAAATCCCTCGTTCGCCGTGGAATTTTGCCATGTGTTGTTTTCATGGACTAGCTAGATGCCCGTGCATTGCACGGAACATCAAGATGCATTTTTTTTACAAAACACCTGTTGTGATTGACCCATGCAGGAGTAATCCCACTTTGTAAAAACTAATGATTGCTCAAGAATTTAATCAGATAAATGGTATCTCGAGAATTTTATCGGACTCCATTTTTGTATACAAGGCCACAAAACCATATTACAGGTACCAAGGCAAAAATTAATGTCTTCTAACTCAATGTTGCAAGCCACCTTGTTTCCTTGTTTGCCGTGTAAATTAATGTGTATTCTTCTCTTTCATGCACATCAAGCCAATGCTCACACTCCCGCATGCATGCAAGGGATAATTAATGTCCTCCTTTGCTAGTAGTACTACGAGGCAAACACCATTAATATTGCATCGATTAGTGTTAGTGGCCTTGTATATCTGCAAATTATAATTTTGATAGTGGCCTTGTATATAAAAATGGAGGGAGAAAGATGAGAGATAAGGTGAGGAGGAGTGGGGAGTGGTGGTGACTGGCGGTCGGACTGGGCGGAGGCATGGGGATGGATGGCGCATTATGTCTAGGTTTATATCTCTATAGTCCCTCTCACACACACCTACGTAGGTGGGGGACGTGCACGAAGAGAAGAGGTGCACGCACGACGCACGTACTCCCGCCTCTTTCCCAACCACACCCATGCGGGTACGCGGTGGAGCTCATTTCTGTACGAAAAGGCAGCCCACGTGGTAACTTGACACGTGTACCGGTTGTCCACTAGATGGAGGGAGGATCGTCTACCACGGGTGAACAAACAAATTGCGACTTGACGCATTATGTTAAAAAAGAGGCAACCCATGTGGGGCCTACCTTAGAGGCAAGGCTCTATACACTGGAATACTTTTGATGTGTCTCGTCAACTCGCAGAACGAGGAGAAGCATGCTTAGTACGCCGTCTCCCCCGCCCACGGGCGCGGTGGCTCGCAGGATGAGGTGAAGTTTGCTTACTGCGCCTTACGCCCGCTCCCTCGCCCACGCGCGCTGTGGCTCGCAGGACGAGGAGAAAATTTTACTAGTACTCCCTCTGTTTACTCCTCATCCCTACTACCTTGGTTAGAGAGATTATCATATTGTTTGGAATATATATGTCCTTTAGTACTCCCTCCATTTACTTATACAAGGCCACTATAAAAAAATACATTTTGCATCTATACATGGCCACAAATAGTAATCGAGACAAAAGTTACTACTCCCTCCTTTCCAGTTTATGGCTCAATTTCAAAATCTCTCCAACCAAGGTAGACGGTGAGTGGTCGAATTAATTTCGTACTCCTAGTTTGCACAAGTAATTAGTACGCTCGTTTTTCTCAAGAAGTTATGTTTTAACGAGGCATTAATTAGAACGAATGCATGAATGACCACTAAATTTCCATGAACTTCTACATGCATTGGTGAGTTTTCTCTTGACACTGCTTGCATCGGGTGATCTAAGAGCAAAGCTAATAGAATAGCCTGCAGCCGGCTATGTACTAGTGCCACGTCAGCTATATGGCGTGCTCATATAATAAACTAGTTGTACGTTGGCTATAGACTTTAATGCTTTCATGGAGGGAGATGCAACGAAGGGCATAGTGATTGGCTGAAACCTGCCTTTAGTCCTCGCGCATGCTGCATGCAGCTCCATTTCATCAAACCTTGTGCTATCGCTGGGCGATTGATCAAGCGCCGGGTCCCTTCTCTCTCTTATTTTGTCTCTCCGCCAGTTCAGATTTTGCTGATGTGGAACACCTTATAGCCAGCTGACTAGGATCTATTATACTTGCTCTAACGCACCTCGAAATCCAACATGTGATGGTACTACTACTAGTACTCCCGATGCAAGAAGTGTCAAGAGAAAACTCACCAATGCAAGTAGTAGAATTGAGACTTATAAAATGGAAAAACGAATGTTTTTTAGATGAGCCCTATAAACCCTAGTGGGTACATACTCCATAAAATCAGATTTTCCCAAAACTAAGTCGCTCAACCTTTATTTGCTTGTTTCCCTTCCTGCCTCCTTGCCTCGAACAGACTATGCCAAATTCCCCTGCCTTCTGCGCGGGAAAAGACTTGCCCTTGGCTTTTTTAGTCCGGGTTTGTATCGATGGATCGCGCGAAGCAGCAAAAACCCAAGCCGTGTCTTGTACTCCTCCGTCGACGCTCGCTTTCATGAATTCTGTACTTCCTGTCGCCAACATGTGGGACATATAGCAACCAGGTCGACGTGTCAAGCACCAAATAACAGTGCAGAACAGCAGGGGGATGCACCCCAGTCGTATTGCCCCAGTAGTAGTAGTAATGAGCAATGAGACGTCAAATCACAATGCCGCACCTTCCCAGATGGACGAAGCAACCATTATTTCACACTTCGGTTCGCCATCATCTCAAACCACGTAGTATTGCTTCTGCCTCAAGAGGGTCACATGCATTGTCTTGGTACATCATGACATGTGGGACTGCATGACAGGCCATGCTCCCCTGCCGATCGCTCGGTAAAATCACCTCATTTTTACTACTATACTTCCTCCGTATCGGTTTACATGGCATGCACGTCGTTCTAGGTTGAGAATTTATTTTAACTGGCTATATATGTGATGAACAGTATATGTTTAGAAACTACATCCGCATAATAATCCAATGATATACTTTTTGTGACATAGTAACTCAGATTTAGTTAGTCAAATGGATGACCTAGAACTACATGCATGCCCTATAAACCGAGACGTCTAAAAAAACGAGACGAAGAGGGTAGTTCAGTACGTATCTTTTTATATCAATATAGTCGGGATTCACCAAGGTGCAAAACCAAGTGGTAGGCTGCACCTGTCGTGTTGGCGTAGCGACTCAAGCAGGGTCAGTCCGCACACGAAATGGCGACACACTTAACAGGACCCCTTTGGTCGACATGTGGCTCATCCACCGTCTTGTTCCATGTGCGATGCACCAAATTACAGTTCGGAGCAGCGGTTGGAATTCGAGGCACCCCGGTCGTAGCGCCGCAGTAGTAGAAAATGAGCGATGAGGGGTCAAATCACGAAGCCCCACCTTTCCCGCATTAAGCTAGACGGACGAAGCAACCATCATTTCACTCTAGGGCGCAAGAGCATAAAGAAAAGAAAAAACCAATGATGTGTGTGGCAGCTACCTAGGGCACCCTAGGGTAGGGGTCTCCACTACAGATCATTTGTTTTGAAAGCACCTCCACTACAAATCGGCTTCCCCCTCGTCCTCTTGAAGAAAACCGATGATGCGTGCGGTGGTAGGGTTTGTAGGAATACTACTAGGGCGAGCGGGGCCACGTCATAGTAAATGGGAGAGGGATTGAGTTCGAGTCGACGCCTTAAATATGTGTGGGCTGCTTGGTTTTAGGGGAACGAGGCAGCATTTTGGGTTCGGGGACCAATGGAGATATAGTACGTACAAAAAATTGTGGACGTAGTTTCGACCAAAAGGCAATGATCATGGGCCCTGCATTTTATATACCCGGGGCCGCGTGAAATTTGCTACTCTACTCAAAACTAGTAAGGTACACATGCATTGCACGCATGAGATTTCGAAACCAAATTATGAATAAATACACACTATAGCATGTAAAGCTTCGAGACATATAGGCATGATGTAGATGTTCGTTTAGTTCTTATAGTTCATCTCATTCAAAATCAATTAGTTTTATAAAAATGTTAAGATTCATGGGGTTGTGCATTGTAAAGCATAAAGTAAAAAACAAATAATGGCAATTCATTTAGAAAAAAAATCAATTATGATACGGAAGATTCTAGAACAAAGGAGAAGGGCTTGTGTTTTGAGGTTTGTGCATTATGCTTAAGTTCAGCCATGGAGTCTTCTAAATTGTACATGTGGCAGCTCTGGTGGAATGTTGATGATATCCAACGGCCAGTAGTGCTCGGATTTGCCGTCTCTGCACTGTCGGATTAGCTTCATCCAGTGACCATCTTTCAAGTTATTCGCACACTATATAGTTCTTGTGCCATAGTTGCATGTCTTGGAAAAAAGCTACTAGTGGGTTGTACTAGCTAATTAGGAATAGAAGATGTATACATGGAAGTTGTAGGGAAAGAGATGACATGGAGTATCTCAATTCCTATGAGTAGGGATTGGAAAAGAGATGTCATTTGGTTGACATCATAGGAACTTTTCTATTGAATCTAGAGATGACATGTATCTCAATTCCTATGAGGAGGGATTAGAAAAGAGATGTAATTTGGTTCATATCATAGGAACTTTTCTGTTGAATATACGCTAATGTTTATTTTCCTTTGAAACTATGGGAGTATAGGAATCCATTCATATGAACCAAGTGGCTCTAAAGCTATAGAAATGATATCATGTTTATTTCCTTTGAAATGTGGAGTATATGAATCTATTCCTATGAACCAATTGGCTCTAAAGGAAAAAATCCTATAAAAATCATATCATATAGAGTTCCTATGATATTCCTCCACA
Source organism: Aegilops longissima (assembly GCA_021605205.1). Taxonomy (NCBI): domain Eukaryota; kingdom Viridiplantae; phylum Streptophyta; class Magnoliopsida; order Poales; family Poaceae; genus Aegilops; species Aegilops longissima. The sequence continues at coordinate 87,397,763 of CM038682.1, forward strand.
CCAAAGGATGGTTGAAATTGCTGCAGGTGATACGATGGTCTTTCTTTGTAGACTCCTCCCCCATCTTTATAGTTACCTCTCGAAGATGAATGAAATGATATATACAGGGTATTCTACATGTGCAGTTTGGTACACGAAAACTCGGTAAAATTTTGCGAGGTTCGAATTTTCAATAAAGCTATATGCACTGCATTTTGGAACGGAGGGAGCATACGGCAGTTGCTAACACTCACGTGGAATATTTGTGTGTAGGAGGAGTGGTTGTTCTGTTAAATGACATGGCAAAGCTGACACTGTCGGATGCCGATCTAACGGTTCTTACGGCGTTCGTCAGGAAAAGGCTTGTGGCGAACGTTTGTCGGATAATGATTTACGTACACATGCATTGCATTGATACATGCCCCCCTCTCTCTCACGCACACGCACCCTCCCGAGTCCTCTCGCACCCACCGCCTATCTGCAGTAGACGCCACACACATATGTGCTCTTCACACCCTACCCTCGTAACTTCTAAAAACAAAAGACGTCACACATTTTATTTTAGCTCACACGTCACACACTTATACTATTACTCTTGTCGCGAACATTCTTTGGGCATAGTATATTGTACTCTCACGAAGAGAAGCGGTGCACGCACGCACTAGTTCTCTCACACCCACTCGCGGGTACACGTAGGAGCGCATTTTTTTGAAGCTGGTACAATAAAATCACTCCACTATATATATAAGCAGGAGCCTTAGTGCTTGCTTTACTAGGGTTCCTCTTGTTCACTCTCTCATGCTCTCCAGATCTAAGCAAGACATAGGTGGCCACACTCTCTCTCAGCTCACGGCTGGTCACAAATCTGGCCGGACAACCTCGACCGGGGCAGGGGTTTAGGTGCATCGTTCACGCTGTCGTCAGCGGCGAGGGAGGAGACCAACGGCTGCCCGCGCGTCCCGATCGGCGGCCGAGCCGTTCTCTCCGAGAGAGCGCTGGCTCCAGAGGGCCTCCGACCCCTTCTTCCTCCCTGCGGTATTGTGGCCAAGATGCGGCCTCCCGACGCCATCTTTGCCACATGCCGACGACCCTTAGGTATATATTCCTCCGAAACCTGCATTGCTCTACTACCCCAGCTCCCCACTTGGCTTCGTGTGGATCTTTTTCTACTTCTGTCCGCTGTTCCAAAGCCACCTAGACTTTTACTGTTATTAGAGGTAAAGCTAGTTCATACAGTCGACTGTAAGAGTTGGTTCAAACAGGGAAGAAAGTGGGAAAGTTGTACCATGAATCTAGGACTTGGTTCTGAGAGGAAACGAGGGAAAGTAGGAGATACTGGCTACCCAACCGGTCTCTTGGTTGAAAAAATGAAGAAATCATGGTGGATGGCGAAGGGTGGGGGGAAGTGGACCTATCTCTTGGTTGAAAAAGGAAAGAAAGTGACGGGTGTTGGGGGACAACGCAAATGAGAATGAGCGGGTCTAGATTTCCTGTGCTCACATAGGAAAATGTCGCCGAGGAGATAAAAAATGGGACAGCGGACCACATATGCCTCACCAATTTATGCCTCTGCTGTCCCTACGCCCATATCACTACCGTTAATGTAAAATCACATGAAGCATTAAGCAATGCCACCTAATGTCACTATAAGTAATTGAAAGGATCGAGAAGAGGTGTCTAGAGGGGGGTGATTAGACACTAGGTACCAAAAGTTGCAGTTGTTAATTTCTTTATCTTGAAGTGGAGTTTTGGCACAAGTTTAACAAACACAATACATATCAAGCAAGCATGCAAAGAGTATATGAGCAGCGGAAAGTAAAGCATGCAACTTGCAAGAATGTAAAAGGATGGGATTGGAGTGTGCAAACACAATTTGGAGACATGGAGATTTTTGAGACGTGGTTCTGATAGGTGGTGCTATCGTACATCCACATTTATGGAGACTTCAACCCACGAAGGGTAATGGCTGCGCGAGTCCACGGAGGGCTCCACCCACGAAGGGTCCATGAAGAAGCAACCTTGTCTATCCCACCATGGCCGTCGTCCACGAAGGACTTGCCTCACTAGGGGTAGATCTTCACAAAGTAGGCGATCTCCTTGCCCTTACAAACTCCTTGGTTCAACTCCACAATCTTGTTGGAGGCTCCCAAGTGACACCTAGCCAATCTAGGAGACACCACTCTCCAAGAAGTAACAAATGGTGTGTTGATGATGAACTCCTTGCTCTTGTGCTTCAAATGATAGTATCCCCAACAATCAACTCTCTCTCACAGGATATGGATTTGGTGGAAAGGAGATTTGAGTGGAAAGCAACTTGGGGAAGGCTAGAGATCAAGATTCATATGGTAAGAATGGAATATCTTGGCCTCAACACAAGTGTAGGTGGTTCTCTCTCAGAAAAGGTAAGTTGGAAGTGTAGGTTAGTTCTGATGGCTCTCTCAACGAATGAAGAGGAGGTGGAGGGGTATATATAGCCTCCACACAAAATCTAACCGTTACACACAACTTGCCAATCTCGGTGGAACCGAATTGATAAACTCGGTCGAACCGATTCACAAATCTAGTGACTGTTAGGATTTTCGGCGAGACCGACATGCAACTCGGTAGGACCGATATGGTTAGGGTTAGGGCATAATGTAATCTCGGTGAGACTAATTACACAAACTCAGTGAGACTGATTTTGGTAACAAGCTAACTAGAGAGTTGGTCAGGTAAACTCGGTGGGACGGATTCGCTCATTTTGGTGAGACCGAAATGTTACGAAAAGGAAATAAAGAGTTTACATTGCAATCTCGGTAGGACCGATTACGCAAACTCGGTGAGACCGATTTTGGTAATAGATCCATACAGAGAGATTGCAATCCCATCTCGGTGAGACCGAGATCCCTATCGGTGAGACCGATTTGCCTAGGGTTTGTGGCAGTGGCTATGACATCTGAACTCGGTGGCGCCGGATAGAAAGAATCGGTGGGGCCGAGTTTGACTTTTGGTTTAGGTCATATGTGGATGTGAGAAAGTAGCTGAGGGATTTGGAGCATATTACTAAGCAATTTGAGCAAGAGCCTCATTAAGCAACACCTCATCCCTCCTTGATAGTATTGGCTGTTCCTATAGACTCAATGTGGTCTTGGATCACTAAAATAGAAAATGTAGCGTCTTGAGCTTGGAGCTTGAGCCAATCCTTTGTCCTTAGCATCTTGAAGGGGTTCCACATCCTCTAGTCCTTGCCACTTCATTGTTGAACTTATCTGAAACATACTAGGTAAAAGTGTTAGTCCAACAAGAGATATGTTGACATTAATTACCAAAACCACCTAGAGAGCACTTGTGCTTTCAATCTCCCCCTTTTTGGTAATTGATGACAACATACATCAAAGCTTTAGATAAAGATATAGAGAATAGTAAGTAAAGCTTTGGAAAGACATGTAACATGCATAGGCTCCCACTACATGTATGCAATCATGTGAATATGGAATATAGGACCATGTAAATGCATAAACATGACAGAGTAAGCAATGTGTTACATGTATCTTGGCTATATGCATCAGAGCAAATGATGTGAATATGAGAAATGTACCTTCATGCTCATGAGTCCTTCTTGCAAACAGTATGTACATCAGCAAGAATTTCTCATACACATGACTGTGATGCATATACTTACCTTGTGGTCTTGAGTTGGCTTAGGATGGGATGAACATGCGTAAACAAGGTTAGATAACACAGATACACCTACTGGCCAGAGTAAACAAAAGAAACCATAAGAGTACCTAGACTGGGATGACATGTAGAGTGAGTACTAAGTACCACATTGGATATAGACATGTCCCCAAAGGTAAAGATGTGCAATAACTAAAAGGATTTCCTTCCCTTAGATGTCTTGCTCCCCCTGAATCTAGCATGGGATACTGGGAGAAGATAGGGAATAGAAAATCAGAGCAAAATCAGAGCTCAAAGGAAATAAATAGAGCTAATGCAAACGAGCAAATATGAACATGTCTTTCCCCTCTTGAAGACATGTGACTTCTCTCCTCTTGAATATCAAGCATGTGGGGTCCTTGATGATTACTCTTTCTTCCCTTGAGTATTCTCTCCCCCTATGGATATGATGAAGCTTTGATGTGATCTCTCTCTACCCCTTTGGCATCAATTTCCAAGAAGGGTTCTTTCGGATTTTTGTCATGATGGGTTTGGTCCTTGAGTCACAGAACAAAGCAGCAAGTTGAATGAGATGCTGGTCGAGGACAAGATTCATTGAGTGGAATTGGATCAAAAAAGAATGCAGAAACAAGTGGCAAGATGTCTTTCCTGTAGTCAAATCGGTGACACCGAGTTGTATGGTTCGGCTGTACCGAGAGGATTCGGTTGGACCGAAAGCATCAGACCGGTGAGACCGAGTTCATCGCAGAGAAAACACTTGTCACCTCAGCTCACTAGACAAGTAAGATCTCACAAGGATTTGCAAGGAATTAACCGAAAGATTTGCAATGAATTGGATGCAAGGAATGCAGAACAGAAAATAAAACAGAAGAAACTAAAAAAGGAGTCTAGATGAAGTTTTTTTAAAGAGGGAAACAAATATGCATGAGACAAATGCAAGAGCACAGAAAAGAACACAAGAGGACTTCATCTAGAATTGGTCGGCGACAAAGTCACCTATGTTAGAGTATATTGACTTAGGAGTCAAGTGAGATCACTTGATCATAGGTCATACTCATCGTTTAAGCTCAAAATGGGGTTACCATTTTTCATTTAAGCTTTTTGATGTATTCACATCTTGTCGAGTTGCTTTGACTCGTGACTTGGAGTAAAGCTTCTCTAAGATGGAATAACATACATTGGGTGGTGGTGTTGATCATGATCATGTAGTTGAACTTGTGTGGGTTGCTCAAGGTTGATGTAGCTCATCAAGAGTTGGGAGCACCACTTGGAGTTTGAGTTCATCTACCTACATGGGTTAGTTTTTGCAAGGAAGAGCACTTGTGTATCCAAAATGACAATCATGAAACTCAACATAGAATTTGTCAAAGGATATGTTTGAATGGTTGCGTGCTTCCTTGTCTTCATCCACCATTGTGTAGAGACTTGGTGATATAGAAATTTCTCAAGATGTGAGTGAGTTGCAATCTCATAGATTTAGATTCATCCAAGTACCTACACGGGTTAGATAACTTGCAAGGTGCAAATATATCCAAGACATAAGATAGTCAACATAAGAGAAATATCAAGGATTAGTCATAGGCTCATGCCTTGCATCTATCATATGGAGTTCCTACTCCAAGTTTGAAGCATCAATGATGTTCAATTCACCTCTTAACCTGCAAAACACTTACTCATCAAGTGGTTTCGTGAATATATCAGCTAACTGCTTTTCGGTGCAAACATGCTTAAGATTAATGTCCCCTTTGGCAACATGATCTTGAATGAAATGATGAAGAACTTCAATATGCTTAGTTCGAGAATGGTGCATGGGATTGTCAGCAATCTTAATAGCACTTTCATTGTCACAAAGTAATGGAACATGTTTCACAGATATCCCATAATCTTTAAGAGTTTGGGTCATCCAAAGTAATTGAGCACAACATGATCCAGCGGCAATGTATTCCGCTTCGGCGGTGGATAAGGATACCAAGTTTTGTTTCTTGGAAGACCAAGACACGAGAGATATACCATGAAATTGACAAGTACCTGAAGTGGACTTTCTATCAACCTTGTCACCGGCATAGTCCGAGTCGGAGTAGCCGACAAGATTAAAGGAGGCCCTCTTTGGATACCAAATGCCAAAATTTGGTGTATGGATTAAGTATCTCACTATCCTTTTCACGGCCTTAAGATGACATTATTTAGGAGCGGCTTGATATCATGCACACATGCACACACTTAGCATAATATCGGGACGTGAAGCACATAGATATAACAATGAACCAATCTTAGAGCGATAAACCTTTTGATCAACCGGTTCACCATCTTTGGTTAAATCAAGATGTCCACTAGTAGGCATAGGTGTAGTCATACCTTTGCATTCTTGCATATTGAACTTATTGAATAAGTCCTTGGTGTACTTCGTTTGAGAGACAAAGGTACCTTCCTTAGTTTGCTTGATTTGCAAACCAAGAAAGAATTTGAGTTCATTCATCATCGACATCTCAAACTTCTCCGACATTAGCTTTCCAAACTTTTCACTAAAATGAGGGTTAGTTGATCCAAATATAATATCATCGACATAAATTTGGCACACAAATAGTTCTCCATTAACCCTTTTAGTAAAAAGAGTAGAATCTATTTTTTCCAATTTCAAAGCCTTTTTCAATAAGGAACTTGGTCAAGCATTTATACCATGCTCTAGGAGCTTGTTTAAGACCATAAAGAGCCTTGTGAATTTTGTAAACATGATTAGATTTCTTAGGATTGACAAATCCGGGAGGTTGCTTAAGATAAACTTCCTCCTTTATTTCACCATTAAGAAAAGCACTTTTAATGTCCATTTGGTACAAGGTTATATCATGATGATTAGCATAGGCAAGTAAGACGCGAATGGACTCAAGTCTAGCAATGGGGGCATATGTCTCACCATAGTCCATACCTTCGACTTGAGTGTAGCCTTGGGCGACGAGACGTGCTTTGTTGCGAACTACTTGTCCATCTTCATCTTGCTTGTTGCGAAACACCCATTTGGTACCGGTGATGTTGTGGTTGTTGTCGGGCTTCTCAACTAATGTCCAAACTTGATTTCTCTCAAAGTTATGTAGCTCTTCATGCATGGCATTTATCCAATCCGGATCTTTCAAAGCTTCTTCAACCTTCATAAGTTCAATGCTAGAGATGAATGAATAGTGTTCACAAAAGTTAGCTAAACGAGTTTTTGAGTGAGTGATTCTCCCGGTTTGGATATCATTGTAGATTTGCTTGACGGGATGGTCTTTAGCAATTCTTGCTCGAACTCGTGAAAGCTTTTGCTTGGATCTTGGTTGAACATCTTCTTCATCTTGTTCTTCTTCTTGGCCTTCTTCGTTGTTGACGTTGTCGTTCTCTTGTCGTGGTGGAGAAGGAGGTTGTTGGCGTTCATCTTGGTGCACTTCCTCGTTTTCTTCATCTTGGTGTGTCCCACTTGTGGATGCTTCCGTATGAACTCTTGGTTCACCTTGTCGTGAGGTAGAAGCTTCCACTTGGATGGACGAGGTACTCTCCTTCACCTCCGTTGGACGAATCTTGCCAATAGACAAGTCTTGGATTGCTTCCGAAGGGTCTTTGTCTCCTACATCCATTGGAAATTGCTCTACTTTCGAGCCGTTAGATTCGTCAAACTTCACATCTACCGTCTCTTCAACCTTTCGGGTGAAATTATTGTAGACACGGTATGTGTGAGAGTTTGAGCCATAACCAAGTAGGAAACCCTAATGAGACTTACGAGCAAATTTAGAACGACGATGCTTATCAAGAATGTAGCACTTTGAGCCGAATACTCAAAAGTATCCAACTTGTGGTTTGTTACCGGTGAGGAGCTCGTATGCCGTCTTGCCGAGTAGCTTGAGAAGATACAAGCAATTTGTTGCATGACAAGCTGTCTCAACCGCTTCCGCCCAAAAGTGCTTTGGCGTCTTGTACTCATCAAGCATCGTTCTTGCCATTTCGATGAGTGTCCGGTTCTTCCTCTCAACAACTCCATTCTGTTGAGGTGTGTACGTAGACGAGAAGTCATGTGAAATCCCTTCTTCGTCAAGAAAGGTGTCCACATTTGCGTTCTTGAACTCCGTTCCGTTGTCACTGCGAACCTTCTTGATTTTCACTTCAAATTGATTTTGGGCCTTCCTAGCGAAGTTTTTGAAGATCTTTTGGACCTGCGATTTATCATCGAGAAAGAACACCCACGTAAATCTTGAAAAATCATCAACTATAACTAGACCAAAAGAATTTCCACCGAGACTTTTGTAAGCGTTAGGACCAAAAAGATCCATCTGAAGAAGCTCGAGTGGCCTCCTTGTGGTCATGTTATTCTTCACGGGATGCCTTCCTCCAACCTGTTTACCTGCTTGACAAGCACTTCAAAGTCTATCCTTATCAAATATGACATCGTTAACGCCAAGGATATGATTTCCTTTAATAAGCTTGTCAAGGTTTCGCATACCAACATGACCTAATCGTCTATGCCATAACCAACCTTTAGAGGATTTAGCAATTAAGCAAGTTCTAGGTTGAGCCTTTCTAGTGAAATCAACAATGTAAAGATCACCTCTGCGTATACTGGTAAAGACTATTTTGTGATTATCTCTACGAAACACTTGGCAATCTAATTCAGTAAATAGGACATTGAAACCGAAATCAGCAAGTCTAGATACTGAAAGTAAATTGTAGCCAAGAGATTAAACGAGCATGACATTTTGTATGGAGCTATAATGTGATATGGCCACCTTACTGAGGCCAACCACCTTACCCTTTGAGTTGTCACCGAAAGTGACATACTTTCGAGGACCATCGTTTTCAGCAAGCTCACGAAACATGTCTTCATCTCCGGTCATGTGATCGGTACATCCACTATCAAGAACCCATTCCTTTCCTCCTGCCATATATCCCCGAAGATTTGCCATAAGACCAAAGTGTCTCATTGCATCATCAAGATCAAAATCACTATCATCATCCTCATCATAGTATCCATGTTCAACATCGTCATGTGGTGGATCAAATCCTAGAGAGGGTGATTCGTTAGAGTGAGTTTGACAATGATCTTCTTTATGAATTTTAATAGCTTCGGAAATAATATCACTAATAATTCCAACATCTCCTTTGGCACGCATAAGGTTTGTAAGCTCAAATAGACAATCACCAAACATAGGATCATTGGAATTCATCTTTCTCAAGGCAATAGACTTATGGAGAATTTCATCTAGATTTTTCAAGGAATAATTTGGAAAGCATTCCTCAAGAAATTTCCATATGGTGTAGGCATACTTAAGAGTAGGCAAACATCCAATCAAGTTTCTAGGCAAGCCTCTAGTGATAAGATTAACAGTTCTAAGATTGCGAATCATGTCAATTGACTCATCAAGGGTAGGATGCATGGGATCAACATGAGGTGCACAAGGGCTAGCAATATACTTGTTCAAATAATATTCATTAAAAATCACAAGCATCTCATTTTTTCCCTCGTGAAAATACTCTCCATCAAGTATAGGCACTCTATGTCTAAGACTCCCCAAAGTAGACTCATCCATCTTCCTCCAATGGTGTTTAAACCAAAGCAATGGAGACCAATGCTCTGATACCAATTGAAAGGATCGAGAAGATGTGTCTAAAGGGGGGTGATTAGACACAAAGTACCAAAAGTTGCAGTTTTAATTTCTTTAAGTTGAAGTGGAGTTTTGGCACAAGTTTAACAAACACGATACATATCAAGCAAGCATGCAAAGAGTATATGAGCAGCGGAAAGTAAAGCATGCAACTTGCAAGAATGTAAAAGGATGGGATTGGAGTGTGCAAACGCAATTTGGAGACACAGAGATTTTTGAGACGTGGTTCCGATAGGTGGTGCTATCGTACATCCACGTTGATGGAGACTTCAACCCACGAAGGGTAACGGCTGCGCGAGTCCACGGAGGGCTCCACCCACGAAGGGTCCACGAAGAAGCAAACTTGTCTATCCCACGATGGTCGTCGCCCACGAAGGACATGCCTCACTAGGGGTAGATCTTCACGAAGTAGGCGATCTCCTTGCCCTTACAAACTCCTTGGTTCAACTCCACAATCTTGTCGGAGGCTCCCAAGTGACACCTAGCCAATCTAGGAGACACCACTCTCCAAGCAGTAACAAATGGTGTGTTGATGATGAACTCCTTGCTCTTGTGCTTCAAATGATAGTCTCCCCAACACTCAACTCTCTCTCACAGGATATGGATCTGGTGGAAAGGAGATTTGAGTGGAAAGCAACTTGGGGATGGCTAGAGATCAAGATTCATATGGTAAGAATGGAATATCTTGGCATCAACACAAGTGTTGGTGGTTCTCTCTCAGAAAAGGTAATTTGGAAGTGTAGGTTCGTTCTGATGGCTCTCTCAACGAATGAAGAGGAGGTGGAGGGGTATATATAGCCTCCACACAAAATCTAACTGTTACACACAACTTGCCAATCTCGGTGGGACCGAATTGATAAACTCGGTCGGACCGATTCAGCAGATCTAGTAACCGTTAGGATTTTCGGCGGGACCAACATGCAACTCGGTAGGAACGATAACGTAATCTCGGTGAGACCGATTACACAAACTCGGTGAGACCGATTTTGGTAACAAGCTAACCAGATAGTTGGTCAGGTAAACTCGGTGGGACCGATTCGCTCATTTCGGTGAGACCGAAATGTTACGAAAAGGAAACAGAGAGTTTACATTGCAATCTCGGTAGGACCGATTACGCAAACTCGGTGAGACCGATTTTGGTAATAGATCCATACAGAGAGATTGCAATCCCATCTCGGTGAGACCGAGATCCCTATCGGTGAGACCAATTTGCCTAGGGTTTGTGGCAGTGGCTATGACATCTGAACTCGGTGGCGCCGGATAGAAAGAATCGGTGGGGCCGAGTTTGACTTTTGCTTTAGGTCATATGTGGATGTGAGAAAGTAGTTGAGGGCTTTGGAGCATATTACTAAGCACTTTGAGCAAGAGCCTCATTAAGCAACACCTCATCCCTCCGTGATAGTATTGGCTTTTCCAATAGACTCAATGTGATCTTGGATCACTAAAATAGAAAATGTAGAGTCTTAAGCTTGGAGCTTGAGCCAATCCTTTGTCTTTAGCATCTTGAAGGGGTTCCACATCCTCTAGTCCATGCCACCTCATTGTTGAACTTATCTGAAACATACTAGGTAAAAGTGTTAGTCCAACAAGAGATATGTTGACATTAATTACCAAACCCACCTAGGGAGCACTTGTGCTTTGAGTAATGGTCTAGTGGCGTTGATAAATTGATGCAATTCCACCACCATTTGATGAAGTGCTTCCGTCTTGCTTTATTTCCCATGAATTGTGTTTTTGCAGTTACACTTAAATCTCACACCGCTAACATTGCTTCATCCCAGTGGAACTGCACAAATTTGATTGCACATTTACTGACCATGTGCTACTCTCATGACAGTAATACTAATGCTATTGTTCTGCATGTTAATCTAGTGGCAGTGTTGATGTGATGTGATGCTACTTACTTAAGGACACTTTCATACTGTCAATCTAGTGCCAATTATAACACAATAGATGCTGCTGTTAATCATACGCCACTGCAAATATCTGTCACTGTTTAAATAACCGTATTTCGTATTTGCACAAACAGGGATGTCTGTCTCCATATCGTTTCGAGATGTCTATCTCCGTATCGTTTCTATCCGCGCAATCAAAAGCACACACCTCAGTTTTAGTAGAACTGCGCAAAATGAGATGGCTATCCCTCGTTGTCGTCGTCTAACCACCCGTCTTCCAGGCATTCCTACATTGGTAGTTACTAGGTAGAATGACCAACGCAATTCATACGTTTTACTTCCTGATTGCAGTGCAGGGACGAGCAAAAACATCTGCATCCTAGTCCGGAATACACTTTCCTCTAGTTCATCCATGGACCGAGCACAAGCTGGCACGGCTGCACGGAGGTTTTTGGGACAGGTGCGTGTACAAGAGGCATTGTGGTCTGCTTATTTCTGCAAATAGCGGCGCTTAAATTTAGTGGAATGCACAAGACTTTCAGCTGGTCAGTACACTGTATGGTTCAGTTCAGCACTCCAGCTGAGAACACAATTATAGTTGGTTATTCTAGAATGAGAGAACCTAACCCTGGATGGTGGCAACAAGAAAAAACCAGAGTGAACTCCAGGAAATTTAAGCCTGCCAGGAGGCCCTTTGGTCAGAGAAGCCTTGCTTGTTTTTTGCCGATTTGTAAGCCTTCTCACAACTTTATCTTTTGCTATTAACTAGAACTAGCGGGGTGTCCCGCGCATTTGCGCGGCTAGACTCAATACATGTTGTTTAATTTGACATGTATTTTCGTCAAGATGTTGTCGTGTAAATGCGCGGGATATCATATGCATGTGAGGTGAGCTTTTTGCACATTGGTTGTAAGTGCAAATGATCATTCACCTTAATTTCGGCAAAACGCGGTAAGACATGAAAGATGCATGCTCACATATTTATTATGTTCATACTGATAAGTTCATAGACCATCAATACACTTTTATGGTTGCAGAAAATTTATTTCGAAAAATAGATGATTTTGTAGCTTCATCGGGCTCAGACAACTATTCTCCCTATCAATAATTCGTTTATTTAACCTATCACAATGTTAATGTTATTATGTCATCCAAGATAAATAAATTCAATTTAGCCAAGGCATCTTGAGAAACCTAACTGTACTTTGATGGGAATTGTATGCTTCTAGCTTGCAGCTTGATTATATGAAAAATAGAGGTTTGTCGTCTTTGGTGTATATATTCAAATTAAAGAGTTGAGGAGTTTCTAGTGTTGACTGGATATTAATATTGATTTCCTATATCTGAACATAATTTTGTTTTCCTCCACCCGCCTCTTCCTTTGTTATATCTGAACCTAATGTTGTTTTCTAATATTGTTTCTAGTCTCAGATGCATGCAGCTTCTGCACTTGCTCTCCTTACTAAATTTATCATTTTCATAACTATGTAAAACAATGTAATATTGGTGTATGTGTATTCATCGAAAGTTGCCTAAACAATATTTCACTCACTTTTGATACAGTTTGCCTTATGTAGTGTCTACATATTGTTAAATGCAATCATTATTACTTTTTACACTTGAAATAATTTCTTGCCTCGACTCTTTGTTGTGGTACCCACAAAATCATTTTCCTTGCCCATGTAATACCTTGGATTTGGTATGTCAGTTTTCTTCACACGGAATATCATATGATATGCATGCCGCCCATTTAAATTCTAAGTTTTCTCAGCCGACAACTTCTCTTATTGCTTCTCACCATTCTGCAACTTGCTAGGGAGAACTGACCTCGTTAACCACTTTTCCTAGCGCAAAATGAACCTATGTTTGTACATCGAAACAATCAATGCATGTTGATTCTTATGCATTTGATACCCGCACTACATATAACATGTTATTGATTTTAAAAGTTGTTGTTCTATTTTACAGTTCTGTTCTACATTTAATTCATATATAAATCCAACATCATCAGGCACTTTTGGACTTCGTATAATTATATTTTGGACTCCATATGGAAGTCAGAAAAATAATAAATATATTTTTGTTTTCATTTAGTCTGCAACATTAAGTTGTCTTTTTTTACATTCACGCAATAAGAGAGGTATCTCTATTGATATATATGCACAGTCTAATTCATTCTGATCCTGTTTCAAATATTTATATGATATTTCAGAAATGTGTTTTTATTTTTGAATAAGTTGTTTATAGGTTGCTGCATGTAACCGTTTCTTACACAAATACAGTATTATTGAGATAATAGTCTTCGTACGCAAACCGGACTGCTATCCTCTAGCTCTGTTTTTTTTAAGACTTTCCTCTAGCCTAAATGTACGCAGGATTGTTTATGTATGTGTTGCCCGCAAAAAAAAGAAGAAAATTGTTTAGGTATGTGAGCGTGGAATACGTGCCTTTTGTTTCTCTGTCCTATTCTGTCGCTATGTTTCTTCTATGACATTCCTCTAGCGATGTACATGCGTGAGACTGTTCAGGTATGTGTAGCGGGTCTATTGCTCTTTTTTTTCCCTATTTTTCCCTCTCCTGCTGCAAAAGAGAAAAAAAGAATCCAAATCGGAATTGGTGTTCCTTCCTTCCATGTCTAGACCACGTACGTGATGTTTTTCCTTTTTTTTTAACTTGATGTTTTCCCTTTTTAGTGTAGTATACGTGAGATGTTGAAACTTCTAGGTGTCCTTCATATGCATGTTATGGTGGCTGCAATTTTTCAGCTCAGATCCATGTACGTCACATAACATCGGATGTGCAAAACGATGTACATACTAATATTTGTACCTTACGTTTCAATCTTCAAATCTCAGCCCTTAATCTCTAAAATTAGTGGTTGAGATAATTTAATCTGTGTGGATGAATGTGGCGGCTTATTTGTCTTGTGTCTTAATAATTATATAATATATAGATCTTCTGTCTCGCACCATCCTTTCCTTGCTTGGGCTGGCCAGTATGATTCACTTTCACACGAACCATTTGTTTCAGTGTTTCTTATTAAAAGTTTGGAGGATCAGAATTTTCCTAACAACTCACTTCCTATCCGACAATAAACTCACAATCATAAATTTTCTTTTCGTTGTGGTGCAATATTTTTTTTAACAAATTCAGTCATGTACAATTTGAGTTGATATCCATTTTAAATTCTATGTTCATTCGCTTTTAAATTTTTATTAATCATGCAAGTCAAAAGAGGGCTTAATTTTGGCAATATGTATGTATGCATCGTGCACATATTAAATTATATATGCATTGAGCTTGATTGATATGCTAAGAAAATACGCTTCATGCATGGAGTGCTTCTATGGACGCGCTTCTCATGCATGTTTCTTTTTTGGCGAAAATCATGCATGTATTTGTTGAAGTACGGTCCCCATAGTGATAGAAAAGAAGCAATAAAAATGGAGTTGGGCTTTTCTGTGGCAAGCCCTACTGTAGAGGAATCAGCATGTTGTTCTTCATGCAATATACATATGTCCGAGTGGACTTGCTTGACGGATTGACTTCCGTGTAGGTTTAGGCATCCGCATGTGCGTAGGTTAGCTTTCTTTATTTCGTCACATACCATATAATATATCTTTGTTACCTGACATAAATCTTCACCTGTATATACACCTGTAGGTCTCCTTCTCCTACACGTCACACCTTTTCTCATCTAATATATGTCGTACGTGACAGACTCCTTACACGTCTCTTTTTTTTTGAGTGCCACGTCTCCTTTTTTTTGAATGCCACGTCTCCTTCTCGTAAGTGATTGTGATTGCACCTTTCCATCTAATATATGTCCTATGTGACAGAATATTTATGTGCAAAACATAATACACGTGTAGACTATATTTGTATGTAACGTTTACATCTTTAAATCCCAGCCGTTTATATCTAAAATTAATGGTTGATATAATTTAACATATGTGGACGAACGTGATGGCTTGTTTGACTCTTGTTTTAATTATATAATAGATAGATATGTTTGTTATGTTCTATGAATCATTAAGATGTATAAAATTGCTTAAATTATGCTTTTTAAGTTTTTTATAAACCCGAGTTTAATGTGAGTGTTCCACATGAATGCTGGACTAGCGTGTGAACGTTTGGAATTTACATTGTGGCCTCAGTTAACTGCATGAACCACTGTAACAAGATACATAGTTGCTTATATGTCAGACAGCAGATTGTTGATTGTTAGCTGGTCGATAGCCTAGTGTTGAAGCGAGCTGAGCCAATGTGCCGTGTTTTGCACAACTGCTTACAAGTGGGGTAGCACCAACAGTGTTTACAAGTACTTATGTATACGTCGGCACACAGTTCTCGAACGAGTACTCTATTTCATCAAAACACAAACTACTCGTATGATAAAACTAGTGAGGACACATATGTTTCGGCAACAATTACGATGATTCACGGGCACACAAAAGTAGCAGCAGTTCGCATAGACGTATTCAAACAGAGTACTAGCCCCAGAGGGCTCGATAACAGGCAAGGTTCGGATAATTAGGCAGAATCCAAACTACTATTAAACACTAGCTGGGGCAAGTATTTCATGCCTCGATCTAATTTGGGCTGTACACAAGACGGACCTTGCCATGAACATCATCGAGGACGTCCGGCAGCAGCTCAATCCTGTGAACCTTCATGAAGACAACCTTGTGGCCTTGCCACTCATAAACTTGTTTGTGGAGGCATGCCACGTCATCTTCCTGCGTAAGCTTGACAAGAACAGTATGCCTCACAAACGAAGGAGTAGCTTTGAACTTCTTGTGCTTCAGTACACCCTGGACAACACGCCTGACAACAGTGAGGCTGGAATACAACTCTTCATTGGTATAAGTGCAAATGGCTTCCAGGATCCAATAGCCTAAAAACTCTGTTTTCCCAGTGCGTATATTCAGGTCATCCGCCTCATAGCGAGTGACATGTACAACCACACAATCCTTGTCTGCATCAGGGCTCTAATTGAAACAGAAACAAATTCTGAATTACTTTTCAGCATAAGAAACACAAGTTATTTAAACCACTATGTATAGCATGGCATCGAAGCTAATAAAATTTTGCATTATTCATCACCACATACTTAGATGAAAAACCAAAATCGAGATCGGCAAAGAAGAAAATCACCTTGGGCAGCTTAGCAGGGGGGACACATCCTCAAAGGGGGAAAACTGCTCCTGCAGTGCCACGGGGGCTGTAACCTAAAACGTGGCGTTGACCATCTCAAGAGTGGCCGTGGCGCGATCTGGGTCGGCTCGGTGGCTGCCTCCATCTTCTTGGAGCTCTCTGTCTTGTGAGGGTCAGCCTCCCGTGTCTGCTCCAATATCGGAAGATCTTTGCCTGGTTCTCCTTGGTCCATCATGAAACTGACGAATACTAGGAGACCACTGAAAGGAAAACACAATCGCAATGACAATGAAACAAAAAAGAGAGTGAGGATCGGTTACTGATTTGCAACAGTTTTTTTCTCTGAACAAAAATATACCAACATCACGGACCCGCTTACCTTCCCTTCATTGGGAGAGAAGAACAGTGGCAGATGCGAGTGTTGCCTTTCTTGAAGACGGTGAGGGAGAAGGGGATTCAGCAAAGAGTGAAATGATGGTTGCTTCGTTTGTCAAACTTAGACTGCGGGGAGGTGGGGTTTTTTGATACGACGGCTCGTTATTGCCGCGCGCTGCATGGAGGAGCCAGAATAGGGAGACGTTTCGATGACCTAGGAGGAGCCAGAAGTTGTATTGTATCTACTGTACTAGTAGTAATTGTTTTTCTGGGTAGCTGTAGAGTGTCTCCACTGTACTAGTAGTAATTGTTTCTCTGGGCCCAAGACAAAACAGTCCATCCACCCTAGTAAATAGTAAAATCAATTCAAAAGTCCATACATGTCGGTGTACTAGAGTAGGGGTACCCCTAGCACCCCGAACTCGTGCACGGGCAGTTGCAGCACCCCACGGCAGGGCTGGCCTGGTGACCATCAAGATCTTCCGCGGCTCCTTTGGAGCCATTAAAGAACAAAGTAATCAAGGCCCCGGCAAGAGGAGCTTGCCGGGAAGACCACTCAAGACACGAAGGAAACAAGGCCCCGGCAAGAGGAGCTTGCCGGGAAGGCTTGGTGAGCGCCGAGCTCCCAAGCTCAACAAGGGTTCTGCTGCGGCAAGGCGCTTGCCGCGGCAGCAACCTCTTCATCTCCGCCCAGCTCATCCGCCAACGTCGCCACTGGGCTTTCCCAGAACGCGTGTCGATGGGCTGTGCAGCCAGCGGGAGCAGCGATAAGTGGCGCCGACAAGCTACCATCGTGGCAAACAGAGGCGCACTTGACAGTCCCTCATTACATCGTTCAGCGATCGAGACGGCATTTATGACTCTTGTCCCTTGCCGTCGAGTTAGGTATAGATCACTGACATTGTACAAAGCGTGTACCAACCTCTGTTTTTACTACCTTACCCTTGTCTACTTGCCACCTGTGGTGACCCCTTGTGCCTATAAAAGGAGGCCCAAGGGCAACATAGAAAGGGTTCGGTTCGGCTCCGGCTTAGTTCATTCGATTCATACGAGACCACACTCAGGCTAGGTTTTGTAGCTCCCATTGCTCCCTAGCAAGAACACAATATAATCCACAAAGCAGCAGTAGGAGTATTATCTCTCCGGAGAGCTCCGAAGCTGGGTAAATCTGCTCGTGTGCATCGCTTCGATCCGCTCTTTGTGCATCCTCCGCTCCCCCTCCGAACCACAAGGGACCAGGTCCCATAGGTGATCGCGGGACACGATCAGCTTCCCCGACATCTTTGGCGCGCCAGGTAGGGGGCGCCGAGGCTGTGTGAACCCGATCCGGCGTTCATACGAGCAGTTTCTTCATCAACACCTTCACAACATGCCACCAAGAAGAAGGCTTCGGCGGCAGCAGAGCCGTCGCGTCAAACCCACCACCACCGGCCGACGAGTGGTGGAGAAGACGCCAGCGGAGGAACGGCGCGCCAAAGAGCCCACGGCGCTGCCAAATCTAAGGACAAGACGGCGCAAGCTTCGCGTCTGAGTCCACACCGCGTCCTTCTCAAGAGGCGCTGAAAGATAGCGCCATGGTGCTCGCAGCACCATACGTCCGATAGATCAAGGCCAAGCTGGAGGATTCGGGACCTCGAGACCTGCATGCACGCCAAAGATGCCGGTACCAGGTGAGTACGGTCGCAAGGGGACTCGCTCCTCCTAACTTGGTTAGGAGTCCGAGCACGCCTCGTTCTTCGCTCCGTACGCCATTGCCCCCCACCACACCAGCAGAAGCCTTGGCAAGAGCTCAGCTACTTCTAGACTACCCTCCAACGGCCGACAAGATCGACGAATGGAGGGCCACCATCCAGAGCCTCATCAGCTTTGCCAACGGCGACGCCCCGCTGGCAACCAAGCGCCTCGCAGCCGCTGCAAGGCGACAAGGCACAAGCCGATGGCGACGAGACTTGAGGGGTGCGCCACCAGACACTCCCCTTCCGAAGGTTAAGATCGCCGACTCGCCGGATCCACCTCGACAGCGACTCCACAGCGTCGTCCGGATCCGCGAGCTCGTCGCGACCAGCGCCAAGTTCTTCGAGAACGGCAGAAGAAGACGCCGAACCCGTACGAGCGCAGAAGAGAAGCGGCGTCCAATCCGACCAGCGCCGCGGGCCCATCTGTCGATATGCATGCGCCAGGGGAACCAGCGACTTGTCAGACGCAGAGGGTTGCCCTGCGCTCACTCGTGAGCTGCGGCAAGTCCAAAGGGCCCGACAAGAAAAACTTCAAGCCGATGTGCGGAGAAGTATGATGGCAGGACACACCCATCGGAGTTCCTCAGCATCTACACCATCGCGGTGCAGGCTGCGGGGGGACGAGACGACAAGATCCTCGCCAACTATTTCCCTCTGGTACTCAAGCCAAATGTCAGGTCTTGGCTCATGCACTTGCCGGACAGCTCTATTTCTTCTTGGGCGGATTTGTGCCACCAGTTTGTCGGCGCCTTCACAGGCGGCCACAAGCCTCATGGCCAAGAGAGTGACCTTCACCGCCGCCTGAAGGAAGGAGAGTCCTCAAGCAAATTCATCCAGAGATTCAGCTGTGTGCATTACAACATCCCAGATGTCCACCCCGCCATGGTGATCGGTGCATTTCATCGTAATGTGCGAAACCGCAGGATGAGGGAGGAGATGGCGATGTGCAAAGTGAAAGACGCCAGCGAGCTCTCACGCTACTGGCCGACAAGTGTGCACGCACCAAGAAGGAAGAAGACTCCTGTGAGAGAATGTGGGAGCAGAGTCCGACAGTGAGGAGACCGCCCGGCAAGGAAGAGCCGCGACGAAACAACGAAAGAAGAAAACCAAGAAGTACTAGTTGTCGAGCAGTCCGGCAAGGATGGTGCCGCCAACAAAGTCAAGGCTGGTGGCTCCGCAAGGAGGTTGTCGCGACAACGACCGCCAAGTTATGGCGGCCGCCGATAAGCCCGACAGCTCCAACAAGCAAGATCAGAAGATCCACCGCACTAAGGGCCACGATCTCCAGAGCTGCAAGAAAGTCGCGCAGCTTGTTGAGCTACAGAGGGCTGAATACGAGCGGCGAGACAAGGAGAAGGCCCAGGAAGGTGCAGGTGCAGCTAGTAAGAAGAGACCCGGTCGGGGAGGATGCCGCGGCAAGGCCAAGCAGTGGCAAGGAGACAGACCTCCCTGCGGCCGCGACAAGGAAGAAGAAGACCACCAAGTCCGGCAAGAACTCTGATGCCTACTCCGGCAAGAGCACCTCTTCGGAGTGCTGCGCTACCGTCGAGGACGCAACATCGAGCTCCACCGGCAAGTGTAAGAAGACGATGGCAACTCCACCAAAGACCAAGAAGGTGTCCGCCAAGGAGGACTGCACTGGTGGTACCTTTACCATCAGTGCCACGCTTGACCCTAAATAGGAAAGCGCGCTCGTTGCTTTCCTGCGGGGGAACGTCGATGTAACATCCCAAATTTTCAATTTGGAATGTTATACATTAGGTCATCATGCATATCATATTTTTCTCACATTTTTCCGATCCTAGAAAATTTCACGCAACTCAAGGACCCTCGGAGAGAGTTGGAAGTTTCATTATTTTCATATTTGGGATTTCTCAAATTTTGAAAATAGGATCATTTGGATTTATTTAATTATCTTCATAAAGTTTTTCCTATAAAATTTTTGAGAGGGAATAATATGACTTTCCCAACATTTAGGAAAAATGAAGATATTATAAATAAATCAAAATTTGGTCTTGGAAGATTTATTTTGCTTAGGCAAAATGAGCATTTTAAAATTTATGCATGATTGCCGCTTTTAAAGTTCATTTTGTTCGACTCATTTTAGGAGTCGGGAAAATTTGTTTTGTTTAAATCGGAGTTCATTTGGTATTTTTTAATTCGTTTGGTTTAAATTTTAATTTAAAAAAAATCGCCGCCCCCCCCACAGGCCAAGGCCCACCGGCCCAGCCAGCCAGCCCGGCCCGGCCCCGCCGCCTCCCTCCTCTCCTCACTGGCGCCCGAAAGGGAGCTCTCCCCGCCGACGCCACCCCACCGCCGAGTCCGCCTCCCCTCCCCCCCCGGCTTGCCCCTCCCCAAGCCACCCCGCCACCCTCCACCTCTTAAATACCGCCCCCCTCTCTCTCTCCCCCCCCTCGCCTCCCGATCCTTGAGTCAGCAGCGCCGCCCGCCGACGCCGCCGACGCCGGAGCCCCGCCGCCCGCCGCCCTCCCGAACCCCGCGGAACCCCGCGCCCGAGCCCGCGACCTCGCCAGGCGAAGAGCCACCGAGGTAGCCGCCGCCCGCCCGCCCGATCCGGTTTTTATTTAAAAAAAATGTCCGGTTTTTTTAAAAAACCTAGATTGGTTTTATTTTTTTATTTTTTTTCGGTTTTCTTAACTAACGAACGTTCACCGAACCGTTCGTTTCAATGAACGTGTTCATTGGATTAGTTCTGTTAACGAACGTCCGTTATTTAATCCGTTCGTCGTTTTCTTTTAATCGGAATTAATCCGTTATTTTTCTGATTCGATTTCCGATCCGATTTTCAAATCTGTTTTATTTCTCGCTCGCTTATCGGAATCAGTGATTCAAGCGCTGGAGTTTCGTAACGAAACCGCCGTTCCGACTACCCTACTTTCACAGAGTTTTGCTACTGTGAAATTTTGACCTAGTTTCAGATTGCTAAACCGAGTCGTTCTCTCTCGAGTTTCGACTTTCGATGTTTATTTTGATTCGAATCTTTTGCAACCAGGGTTCTTAAGTTGAACTTTCTGGTTAGATCTTTTATTCGAGATTTCCCTGTGCATTAGATAAGTACTTATTGTATGCTTGTTGTTTGTCTGCGTTAGATCACCCGGAGTGCGCCGCTTGTTACTTCGAATCTCTAGGTCTCGCGGATCATCAGCAAGGCAAGTAACACTTGATCATATCTTTTCTACTACCCAGTTTTTATGCATTAGATCAAACCCTCAAACACTTGCATGTTTAGGATCAAATTAAATTGTGGGTTTGGGAAGTAGATTGAGGTAGTACCTATTACCTGTTTACTTATGAAACCTTGGGAGTTACTTCTACGTTTGCTTATGCCATGCTATGCTAGTAGACGTGGATTGGGTGAGTGAATATCCATGACAGATGTGAGATTGTTAATTAATGGTTTATCTAAGGTGGCAACCTAAACACACATCTGGGTGGATTGAGGCACCTGGTTTCCATCAGACTTGCTGTATTTCTTCGGACCGCCACCTGTGCTCTAAGGGATCATAAGATTATTCAAACTGAAACTTCCGTGTGCAGCCACAAGCCAATTATGGGCTCTGGCGTAGTTGACTAAGTCGTGCGAACTCTTACGGGTAGGCTAGCTGATGTAGGGGATGTAGGTTGGTACGGTCTACCCACATGTAAGGTGCTAGCGCTTCGAAAGACTATGTCTCGGTCATCCGCTTCTCAAACACCATGTAGTGCGAGAACCAAAGTGGAGGCGATCGAGTCTTGTGGGGAAAAGTCAAAACCTCTGCAGAGTGTATAAACTAATCATGATTAGCCGTGTCCCCGGTTATGGACAATTTGAGTATCTGTAATTCAATATCATGTGAATCTCAACATGTTACTTCTAAATAAAAGTTATTGGGTTTTGATGAGTACTTTTTAATTGGGATTGAGGATGTGTCAACCATTCTCAATGTTTAACAACCACCATGATAGTTAAATAAAATTATTCCTTTGATGTAGGGAAAATCAGCTTTATGCAATGAAACCGTAGAGCCTTACCACCAGCCATATATGCATGTAGTGTAGGCTTATTCCTTCATTGCTCTTTATGTGTTACATTGCCAAGATATTCCATGTGTGACCGCTTCGGGCTGCAACTTTCACGCTGCAGACTTTTCGCACGAACGAGTAAGGTGTTAGGTCGTGGTTCTATACTCGGTGATGCCGATGGAGTTGATGGACTCGCTTATCTTCCAAGCCTTCCGCTGTTTTTATTAGATGGCCTTAAGCCATATTATTGTAACAAGTTCCCTTGTGGACAACGATGTAATAAGTGTGTGATTGCTACTCTGCTATAAATCCTTCAAGCACTGTGGTGTCGGCATTCGATCCAGGATGACATCGAGCACGAGACTTGATCCATTCGGTCTGGTCGCTCAGAGAATGGTATCGAGCACACGCGATCGTGAGACACGACCACTAAGTTAAATCCATAGATCACTACTCTCTTCCCATTTTCTAGCTCCTCATCTTTTCTACTCCCTTAGGATGACGGACGCGAAGATCAAGTACACCCAACCAGATGAAGGCACACCTTTTGGATTTCACTTGAAGGAAGTCACCAAGTACACCGAACATTGGATTACCAAGCTTCACCGGATTTTCAACGCCACTCTGCTCAAGAGGAGCGCTGAAGATTCACGCCACGCTCCAGAAGGACATTCGCCCCAATCACCAAGCCTATAGATAGTGTTTTCATTGCACCAACTTGAGTCCAGGAAAGAGCATGGCAGCTCACATCACCATGGGACGATTGGAGAAGTTTATCAAGAAGACCTCAAGGATACCATCTACCAGATTTGCGGACGCCGAGATGACAAGCGGGGCGTCACAAGACCAAGAAGGATAGGTCCATTGGAGCTTTCATCCAGAATTAAATCAGCACATTCGACGCCAGAGAACCAAATGTGCAATGATATGTTGGAGTTACGAAGACAAAGGAAGGATCATCGAATCGGAAGAAGAACTAAAGACTACACGCAAGGACTACATGGACGAGATCGTAGCTCGGCAAGACACAACAACGATCTTAAGTACGAGATCAAGAACTCAAGAAGAAGTTGGCGCCAGGAATGAAGACCAGTATGTCGAATACCCAAGCGACTACATCAACATCGACGACACCGATTCGGATCCAAGTGAACCCGACTTTGAAGACGGTTGGAGCAGACATCATGGAGTCTTCCACCGTTCAAATTAGTAGAAGTCCCCCACATATTAGTAGTATTTTCCCTCCATGTAAACATTATAGTACACGCACTTTCGCGATAGTTAGATCATTGTAAGCCCTTGTTTGATTGAATGAAGTGATTTTGTGTGCATTTACTCATGTGCATTTGGGTAGTGATTCCCCTTAGACCTCATTCTATTCTACATTTCTCTTCCTTTCTAAACCCATCAGATGCCTCCGAGACGCGACCCCAGATTCGCTTTTCCGCCAGAGATCACCCAATTGATCCAGCAGAATACCCTGATTCAAACATTGGTGCGAACAACAACAACAACCCACCGCCACCACCACCACCTGCGGATCATCGACTCGCTTCTTAGACTGAATCCGCGGTGTATTCCAAAGAGCACCGAGCCAATTGTAGCAGTATGACCGGCTCCGCAAGATAGGAAGGAGCTGACCACTGCAGGATGCAGATGGAGAAAGAGTGAAGTTTGCAGCACATCAGCTTGAAGGACCCGCAGCAGCATGGTGGGAGAATTTCACAGCCACTTATCCTGTGGACACCGCCACATGGGACCAGTTTCAAGAAGCTTTCAGACCGCCCATGTTTCAGCAGGAGCCATGGCTATGAAGAAGCGTGAGTTTCGCAACTTACGCCAAGGAGGAAGGACTGTTGGCGATCGTGGATGACTTTAGCAAATTAGCACGTTATGCCCCGATGACGCTGCTACAGACGCAGCTAAACAGAGAAGTTTCTAGAAGGACTGAATGATGAGTTCAGCATGCCGTTGATGGTGGCAAGTTTCAACAACTACCAGGAGTTGGTAGACCGAGCTCTCATGATTGAAGGAAAGCAGCAGCAAATTGAGAACCGCAAGCGAAAGTATGTACAAGGGAAGTATAACTCTGGATCCCAGCAGAAGCCTCGTTATACCCCTAAATCAGGAATTCAGTTTCAGCATACCCATGGAGGAAGTAATTCGCACAACCATAATGGCACCAAGAATGGGAACGGGAATGGAGGAAGCAACGGACAGAACCGCACCAACCCGTCAACACCATCCAAGGTAGACCTGAGTCACATTACTTGCTTTAAGTGCCGCAAGACTGGGCACTATGCAAATTACTGTCCGTAGGCGAATGGAAATGGCAATGGAAGCTCGAAAGAAGCCCAACCCTTTCAACAGGGGACATGTGAACCACATTGATGTGGAGGAGGTTGAAGATCAGCCCGATGCAATGTCGGTAAGTTTTTGGTTAAGTCATTTACTGCAGTTGTTCTTTTCGATCATCGGTGCATCGCATTCATACATATCAAGGGATTTGTGGATAAGTACAAGTTACCAACCCAAGCCCTTAGGTCACCCATGCTAGTAACCTCACCCGAGCAGAATACATGGCTAGTAAATGGTGTGATCGACCGCCACTAAGGATTGGACACTATGTTTTCCCCTCGCACCTAATAGTTCGGAATCCCAAGGATTGGATGTGATATTAGGAATGGATTGGTTATCAAAGTATGGAGGAAACATAGATTGTACCACAAGGTCAATTTTGATCACCACACCGTAAGGAAGGAGGATTAAGTATGTATCACGGCACGAGCCGAGGAGAGCACAAGTTAATTGCTTATCGAGAGTGGTACAGAAGAAGTACCAAAGGTGAAGGATTATCTGATGTAGTTCCTAAGAATTGCCGTGAATGCCACCGGATAGAGACATTGAGTTTTTGATTGAGCTGTTGCGTGAACAGGCCCGATATCGGCGACCGACAGGATGCCCGCAAAGGATTTGGCGGAAATCAAGAAAGATTAAGGAACTATTGGATAAAGGTTTTATTCGCCCAAGTTCTTCACCTTGGGGATCACCCGCTTTGTTAGTGGAGAAGAAGGATGGATCGTTGAGAATGTTTGTTGATTACCGTGGATTGAATGAAGTAACAATCAAGAACAAGTACCCACTACCTATGATAAATGATCTGTTTGATCGCTTGCAAGGAGCCAAAGTGTTTTCTAAGATCGACTTGCGATCAGGGTACCATCAGTTGAAGATTCGGGAGCAAGACATACCCAAGACCGCATTTACCACGAGATATGGACTGTATGAGTATACCGTTATGTCATTTGGACTGACTAACGCACCAGCCTATTTCATGAACCTGATGAACAAAGTGTTTATGGAGTTTTTGGATAAGTTCGTCGTGGTGTTCATTGATGACATTTTGATTTTCTCGAAGAATGAAGAGGAACACAAGGAACATTTGCGATTGGTTTTGGAGAAACTGAGGGAACACCAGTTGTATGCCAAGTTCAGCAAGTGTGAGTTTTGGCTAAAAGAAGTTGGATTTCTCGGACATGTTATATCCGGAGAAGGGATAGCAGTTGACCCCACAAAAGTTGAGACCGTAACCAAATGGGAAGCACCAACGACAGTTGGAGAGATTCGGAGTTTCCTTGGACTCGCAGGATACTACCGAAGATTCATTGAGAATTTCGCAAGAATTGCAAAGCCTATGACTGAATTGTTGAAAAAGGAAAACAAATTCATATGGACTGAGGACTGTGAGGCAAGTTTTCAGGAGTTGAAGAAAAGATTGGTTACCTCACCAGTTTTGATATTGCCATATCAGACTAAGGATTATGAGGTGTATTACACGCTTCACGCCGAGGACTTGGAGCCGTGCTTATGCAGGAAGGAAGAGTTGTTTCAGATGCTTCACGACAACTTAAGCCTCATGAGTTGAATTATGCCACTCATGATTTGGAGTTAGCAGCCGTTGTGCATGCCTTGAAGACATGGGGACATTTTCTCATTGGAAATCATTGTGAAGTATACACGGATCACAAGAGTTTGAAGTACATCTTCACACGTATGAATTGAATCTCGCACAAAGGAGATGGTTAGAACTTATCAAGGATTATGATATGAGATTGCATTATCACCCGGAAAGGCTAATGTCGTAGCAGGCATTTATTGAGCCGTAAGAGCCACGCCAATACCCTAATGATGGGAGGAATACCCAATGAGTTAGCCGAGGACCTTCGAGAACTATGTTTGGAAATAGTTCCAGAGGCTATGTAGCAGCATTGGAGATTCAATCGACAATCGATGGACAAAATCGAGAAGCCCAAAAGGCGGATAAGGAAGTTGCCTCTATAAAGGAGAAAATGAGCAAAGGAAAAGCTAAAGGATTTCGTGAGGACGAGCACGATACCCTATGGTTTGAAGACCGTGTTTATGTGCCCAATCACCCAGAGATCAGGAAGTTGATTTTACAAGAAGCCCATGATTCACCCAATTCGATTCACCCAGGAAATACCAAGATGTATTTGGATTTGAAGAATATTTTCTGGTGGACCGGAATGGAGAAGGATATTGCGGAGTATGTAGCAATTTGCGACGTATGTCGAAAGTAAAGGCGAGCATCGAAGCCAGCAGGATTGTTACAACCGTTGCCGATACCGAATGGAAGTGGGATAAACTAGGCATGGATTTCATCACAGGTTTGCCAAAGACCCGCTCAGATATGACTCGATTTGGGTCATAGTCGACCGTTTGACCAAGGTAGCTCATTTCATTCCATCAAGACTACCTATAGCAGTGCTAAGTTGGCAAAGATACATGACCAGAATTGTGTGTTTACACGGAGTTCCAAGGAGCATCGATCGGATAGAGGAACCCAGTTTACCTCGAAATTTTGGAACCAGTTGCACGAAACATTGGGAACCAGACTAGAATTCAAGACAGCTTTCCACCCACAGACCGATGGATGCACCGAGAGAGTCAATCAGATTTTGGAGGACATGCTTTGAGAGCTTGTGCACTAGATTATGGATCTAGCTGGGATGATAATTTGTCGATGCAGAATTTTCCTACAACAACAGCTACCAAACCAGCTTAAAGATGGCACCTTCGAGGCTCAGATGGAAGAAGGTGCAGGACACCGTTGTCATGGGACTAAACCGAGATCGCCGGTTGTTTGGACCAGATTTGATTAAGGAGTCTCAAGAAGGTTAAGTTGATTCGAGACAGGCTCAAGGTAGCCCAGTCCGCACAAAAGAGCTATGCCGATTCAAAGCGCAGCGATTGAGTATGAAGTTGGAGACAGAGTATATCTTAGAGTATCACCGCTTGAGGAGTTAAGCGTTTTGGAGTTAAAGGAAAGTTAGCACCCGCTTCGTTGGACCATATAAGATTTTGCAACGCATGGGAGAAGTTATGTATAAGTTGGAATTGCGGAAGGACTGTCAAGAGTTCATGATGTATTCCATGTTTCTCGATTGAAGAAATGTCACCCGAGATAGCAGAGGTACCGTTAAGAGACACAAGGCCACTGAAGCAATTCAGTTGAAGGATGACTTGACATATGAGGAAAAACCAGTTAAGATTCTCGATTATGCCAGCAGAGTTACCCGCAGCAAGGTTATCAAGTTTTGCAAAGTTCAAGGAGCCACCACACCGAGGATGAAGCCACCGGGAAAGAGAGGAAGTTTTGCTTAAGGACCACCTCACCTATTTTCTAGCCAACCCGAATCTCGAGGGCTAGATTCATCTTAAGGGTAGGTTTGTAACATCCCAAATTTTCAATTTGGAATGTTATACATTAGGTCATCATGCATATCATATTTTCTCACATTTTTCCGATCCTAGAAAATTTCACGCAACTCAAGGACCCTCGGAGAGAGTTGGAAGTTTCATTATTTTCATATTTGGGATTTCTCAAATTTTGAAAATAGGATCATTTGGATTTATTTAATTATCTTCATAAAGTTTTTCCTATAAAAATTTTGAGAGGGAATAATATGACTTTCCCAACATTTAGGAAAAATGAAGATATTATAAATAAATCAAAATTTGGTTTTGGAAGATTTATTTTGCTTAGGCAAAAATGAGCATTTTAAAAATTTATGCATGTTTGCCGTTTTTAAAGTTCATTTTGTTCGACTCATTTTTAGGAGTCGGGGAAAATTTGTTTTATTTAAATCGGAGTTCATTTGGTATTTTTTAATTCGTTTGGTTTAAATTTTAATTTAAAAAAAATCGCGCGCCCCTGGGCCAAGGCCCAGCCGGCCCAGCCAGCCAGGCCCGGCCCAGCGCCCCGCCTCCCTCCTCTCCCTCACACCCGAAGCGGGAGCTCTCCCGCACCGCCGCCACCCCGCCACGAGTCCGCCTCCCCTCGCCCCGGCTTGCCCTCCCCAAGCCACCCGCCACCCTCCTCTCTAAATACCCCTCCCCCCCCCCTCTCTCTCACCGCCCCCCCCTCGCCTCCCGACCAGCTGAGTCCGCTTGCCCGCCTGAACGCGACGCCGCCGTCCCCCGACGCCGAGCCCCGCCGCCTCGCCGCCCTCCCGAACCCACGGAACCCCGCCGCCCGAGCCCGCACGGACCTCGCCGGCGAAGAGCCACCGGAGGTAGCCGCCGCCCCGCCCCGCCCGATCCAGTTTTTATTTTAAAAAAAATGTCCGGTTTTTTTTAAAAACCTAGATTGGTTTTATTTTTTTATTTTTTTTCGGTTTTCTTAACTAACGAACGTTCACCGAACCGTTCGTTTCAATGAACGTGTTCGTTGGATTAGTTCTGTTAACGAACGTCCGTTATTTAATCCGTTCGTCGTTTTCTTTTAATCGGAATTAATCCGTTATTTTTCTGATTCGATTTCCGATCCGATTTTCAAATCTGTTTTATTTCTCGCTCGTTTATCGGAATCAGGTGATTCAAGCGCCTGGAGTTTCGTAACGAAACCGCCGTTCCGACTACCCTACTTTCACAGAGTTTTGCTACTGTGAAATTTTGACCTAGTTTCAGATTGCTAAACCGAGTCGTTCTCTCTCGAGTTTCGACTTTCGATGTTTATTTTGATTCGAATCTTTTGCAACCGTGGTTCTTAAGTTGAACTTTCTGGTTAGATCTTTTATTCGAGATTTCCTGTGCATTAGATGAGTACTTATTGTATGCTTGTTGTTTGTCTGTGTTAGATCACCCGGTGCGCCGCTTGTTACTTGAATCTCTAGGTCTCATGGATCATCGAGAAGGCAAGTAACACTTGATCATATCTTTTCTACTACCCAGTTTTTATGCATTAGATCAAACCTCAAACACTTGCATGTTTAGGATCAAATTAAATTGTGGGTTTGGGAAGTAGATTGAGGTAGTACCTATTACTGTTTACTTATGAAACCTTGGGAGTTACTTCTCGCTTGCTTATGCCATGCTATGCTAGTAGACGTGGATTGGGTGAGTGAATATCCATGACAGATGTGAGATTGTTAATTAATGGTTTATCTAAGGTGGCAACCTAAACACACATCTGGGTGGATTGAGGCACCTGGTTTCCATCAGACTTGCTGTATTTCTTCGGACCGCCACCTGTGCTCTAAGGGATCATAAGATTATTCAAACTGAAACTTCCGTGTGCAGCCACAAGCCAATTATGGGCTCTGGCGTAGTTGACTAAGTCGTCACGAACTCTTACGGGTAGGCTAGCTGATGTAGGGGATGTAGGTTGGTACGGTCTACCCACATGTAAGGTGCTAGCGCTTCGAAAGACTATGTCTCGGTCATCCGCTTCTCAAACACCATGTAGTCACGAGAACCAAGCGAGGCGATCGAGTCTTGTGGGGAAAAGTCATAAACCTCTGCAGAGTGTATAAACTAATCATGATTAGCCGTGTCCCGGTTATGGACAATTTGAGTATCTGTAATTGAATATCATGTGAATCTCAACATGTTACTTCTAAATAAAAGTTATTGGGTTTTGATGAGTACTTTTAATTGGGATTGAGGATGTGTCAACCATTCTCAATGTTTAACAACCACCATGATAGTTAAATAAAATTATTCCTTTGATGTAGGGAAAATCAGCTTTATGCAAATGAAACCGTAGAGCCTTACCACCAGCCATATATGCATGTAGTATAGGCTTATTCCTTCATTGCTCTTTATGTGTTACATTGCCAAGATATTCCATGTCTTGACCCGTTTTGGGCTGCAACTTTCACGCTGCGCACTTTTCGCACGACGAGTAAGGTGTTAGGTCGTGGTTCTATACTCAGTGATGCCGATGGAGTTGATGGACTCGCTTATCTTCCAAGCCTTCCGCTGTTATTATTAGATGGCCTTAAGCCATATTATTGTAATAAGTTCCCTTGTGGACAACGATGTAATAAGTGTGTGATTGCTACTCTGCTATAAATCCTTCAAGCTTGTGTGGTGTCAAGACTTGATCCGGGGATGACACCGAGCACGAGACTTGATCCATTCGGTCTGGTCGCTCTGAGAGAATGGTATCGAGCACACGCTGACTGTAGGACACGACCACTAAGTTAAATCCATAGATCACTACTCTCTTCCCATTTTCTAGCTCCTCATCTTTTCTACTCCCTTAGGATGACGGACGCGAAGATCAAGTACACCCAACCAGATGAAGGCACACCTTTTGGATTTCACTTGAAGGAAGTCACCAAGTACCTGAACATTGGATTACCAAGCTTCACCGGGATTTTCAACGCCACTCTGCCTGAAGAGGAGCGCTGGAAGATTCACGCTCACGTTCCAGGAAGGACATTCGCCCCAATCACCAAGCCTGTAGATAGTGTTTTCAGTGCACCAACTTGGAGTCTGGGAAAGAGCATGGCAGCTCACATCACCATGGGACGCATTGGAGAAGTTTATCAAGAAGACCTCAAGGATACCATCTACCAGATTTGCGGACGCCGAGATGACAAGCTGGGACGTCGTCAAGACCAAGAAGGATAGGTCCATTGAGCTTTCATCCAGAATTAAATCAGCACATTCGACGCCAGAGAACCAAATGTGCAATGATATGTTGGAGTTGCGAAGACAAAGGAAGGATCATCGAATGGAAGAAGAACTAAAGACTACACGCAAGGACTACATGGACGAGATCGTAGCTCGGCAAGACACAATAACGATCTTAAGTACGAGATCAAGAACTCAAGAAGAAGTTGGCGCTCAGAATGAAGACCAGTATGTCGAATACCCAAGCGACTACATCAACATCGACGACACCGATTCGGATCCAAGTGAACCCGACTTTGAAGACGGTTGAGCGGACATCATGGAGTCTTCCACGGTTCAAATTAGTAGAAGTCCCCACATATTAGTAGTATTTTCCCTCCATGTAAACATTATAGTACACGCACTTTCGCGATAGTTAGATCATTGTAAGCCCTTGTTTGATTGAATGAAGTGATTTTGTGTGCATTTACTCATGTGCATTTGGGTAGTGATTCCCCTTAGACCTCATTCTATTCTACATTTCTCTTCCTTTCTAAACCCATCAGATGCCTCCGAGACGCGACCCCAGATTCGTTTTCCCGCCAGAGATCACCCAATTGATCCAGCAGCAGAATACCCTGATTCAAACATTGGTGCAGAACAACAACAACAACCCACCGCCACCACCACCACCTGCGGATCATCTGACTCGTTTCCTTAGACTGAATCCGCCGGTGTATTCCAGTAGCACCGAGCCAATTGTAGCAGATGACCTGGCTCCGCAAGATAGGAAGGAGCTGACCACTGCAGGATGCATGATGGAGAAAGAGTGAAGTTTGCAGCACATCAGCTTGAAGGACCCGCAGCAAGATGGTGGGAGAATTTCACAGCCACTTATCCGTGGACACCGCCACATGGGACCAGTTTCAACAAGCCAGACCGCCCATGTTTCAGCAGGAGCCATGGCTATGAAGAAGCGTGAGTTTCGCAACTTACGCCAAGGAGGAAGGACTGTTGGCGAAGACGTGGATGACTTTAGCAAATTAGCACGTTATGCCCCGGATGACGCTGCTACAGACGCAGCTAAACAGGAGAAGTTTCTAGAAGGACTGAATGATGAGTTCAGCATGCCGTTGATGGTGGCAAGTTTCAACAACTACCAGGAGTTGGTAGACCGAGCTCTCATGATTGAAGGAAAGCAGCAGCAAATTGAGAACCGCAAGCGAAAGTATGTACAAGGGAAGTATAACTCTGGATCCCAGCGAAGCCTCGTTATACCCCTAAATCAGGAATTCAGTTTCAGATACCCATGGAGGAAGTAATTCGCACAACCATAATGGCACCAAGAATGGGAACGGAATGGAGGAAGCAACGGACAGAACCGCACCAACCCGCCAACACCATCCAAGGTAGACTGAGTCACATTATTTGCTTTAAGTGCCGCAAGATGGGCACTATGCAAATGACTGTCCGTAAGGCCGAATGGAAATGGCAATGGAAGCTCGAAAGAAGCCCAACCCTTTCAACAGGGGACAGGTGAACCACATTGATGTGGAGGAGGTTGAAGATCAGCCCGATGCAATGAATCGGTAAGTTTTTGGTTAAGTCATTTATCTGCAGTTGTTCTTTTCGATCATGGTGCATCGCATTCATACATATCAAGGGATTTGTGGATAAGTACAAGTTACCACCCAAGCCCTTAGGTCACCCATGCTAGTAACCTCACCCGAGCAGAATACATGGCTAGTAAATGGTGTGATCGATCGCCACTAAGGATTGGACACTATGTTTTCCCTCGCACCTAATAGTTCGGAATCCCAAGGATTGGATGTGATATTAGGAATGGATTGGTTATCAAAGTATGGAGGAAACATAGATTGTACCACAAGGTCAATTTTGATCACCACACCAGAAGGAAGGAGGATTAAGTATGTATCACGGCACGAGCCGAGGAGAGCACAAGTTAATTGCTTATCAGGAGTGGTACAGGAAGAAGTACCAGTGGTGAAGGATTATCCTGATGTAGTTCCGGAAGAATTGCCAGGAATGCCACCGGATAGAGACATTGAGTTTTTGATTGAGCTGTTGCCAGGAACAGGCCCGATATCGAAGCGACCGTACAGGATGCCCGCAAAGGATTTGGCGGAAATCAAGAAACAGATTAAGGAACTATTGGATAAAGGTTTTATTCGCCCAAGTTCTTCACCTTGGGGATCACCCGTTTTGTTAGTGGAGAAGAAGGATGGATCGTTGAGAATGTTTGTTGATTACCGTGGATTGAATGAAGTAACAATCAAGAACAAGTACCCACTACCTATGATAAATGATCTGTTTGATCGCTTGCAAGGAGCCAAAGTGTTTTCTAAGATCGACTTGCGATCGTGGTACCATCGATTGAAGATTCGGAGCAAGACATACCCAAGACCGCATTTACCACGAGATATGGACTGTACGAGTATACCGTTATGTCATTTGACTGACTAACGCACCAGCCTATTTCATGAACCTGATGAACAAAGTGTTTATGGAGTTTTTGGATAAGTTCGTCGTGGTGTTCATTGATGACATTTTGATTTTCTCAAGAATGAAGAGGAACACAAGGAACATTTATGATTGGTTTTGGAGAAACCGAGGAACACCAGTTGTATGCCAAGTTCAGCAAATGTGAGTTTTGGCTAAAGAAGTTGGATTTCTCGGACATGTTATATCCGGAGAAGGGATAGCAGTTGACCCCACAAAAGTTGAGACCGTAACCAAATGGGAAGCACCAACGACAGTTGGAGAGATTCGAGTTTCCTTGGACTCGCAGGATACTACCAAGATTCATTGAGAATTTCTCAAGAATTGCAAAGCCTATGACTGAATTGTTGAAAAGGAAAACAAATTCATATGGACCGAGGACTGTGAGGCAAGTTTTCAGGAGTTGAAGAAAAGATTGGTTACCTCACCAGTTTTGATATTGCCATATCGGACTAAGGATTATGAGGTGTATTGCGGCGCTTCACGCCGAGGACTTGGAGCCGTGCTTATGCAGGAAGGAAGAGTTGTTTCAGATGCTTCACGACAACTTAAGCCTCATGAGTTGAATTATGCCACTCATGATTTGGAGTTAGCAGCGTTGTGCATGCCTTGAAGACATGGGGACATTTTCTCATTGGAAATCATTGTGAAGTATACACGGATCACAAGAGTTTGAAGTACATCT
Organism: Aegilops longissima; assembly: GCA_021605205.1. Classification (NCBI taxonomy): domain Eukaryota; kingdom Viridiplantae; phylum Streptophyta; class Magnoliopsida; order Poales; family Poaceae; genus Aegilops; species Aegilops longissima. The sequence goes on from CM038682.1 coordinate 87,432,333, forward strand.
TCACACGTATGAATTGAATCTCGCATAAAGGAGATGGTTAGAACTTATCAAGGATTATGATATGAGATTGCATTATCACCCCGGAAAGGCTAATGTCGAGTAGCATTTATTGAGCCGTAAGAGCCACGTCAATACCCTAATGATGGGAGGAATACCCAATGAGTTAGCCGAGGACCTTCGAGAACTATGTTTGGAAATAGTTCCAGAGGCTATGTAGCAGCATTGGAGATTCAATGACACGATGGACAAAATCGAGAAGCCCAAAAGGCGATAAGGAAGTTGCCTCTATAAAGGAGAAAATGAGCAAAGGAAAAGCTAAAGGATTTCGTGAGGATGAGCACGATACCCTATGGTTTGAAGACCGTGTTTATGTGCCCAATGACCCGTAGATCGGAAGTTGATTTTACAAGAAGCCCATGATTCACCCAATTCGATTCACCCAGGAAATACCAAGATGTATTTGGATTTGAAGAATATTTTCGGTGGACCGGAATGAAGAAGGATATTGCGGAGTATGTAGCAATTTGCGGCGTATGTCGAAAGTAAAGGCGAGCATCGAAGCCAGCAGGATTGTTACAACCGCTGCCGATACCGAATGGAAGTGGGATAAACTAGGCATGGATTTCATCACAGGTTTGCCAAAGACCCGCTCAGGATATGACTCGATTTGGGTCATAGTCGACCGTTTGACCAAGGTAGCTCATTTCATTCCAAATAAGACTACCTATAGCAGTGCTAAGTTGGCAAAGATATACATGACCAGAATTGTGTGTTTACACGGAGTTCCAAGGAGCATCGATCGGATAGAGGAACCCAGTTTACCTCGAAATTTTGGAACCAGTTACACGAAACATTGGGAACCAGACTAGAATTCAAGACAGCTTTCCACCCACGCACCGATGGATGACCGAGAGAGTCAATCAGATTTTGGAGGACATGCCGAGAGCTTGTGCACTAGATTATGGATCTAGCTGGGATGATAATTTGCCGATGCAGAATTTTCCTACAACAACAGCTACCAAACCAGCTTAAAGATGGCACCTTCGAGGCTCAGATGGAAGAAGGTGCAGGACACCGTTGTCATGGGACTAAACCGAGATCGCCGCTTGTTTGGACCAGATTTGATTAAGGAGTCTCAATGTAAGGTTGTTGATTCGAGACAGGCTCAAGGTAGCCCAGTCCGCATAAAAGAGCTATGCCGATTCAAAGCGCAGCGATTGAGTATGAAGTTGGAGACAGAGTATATCTTAGAGTATCACCGCTTGAGGAGTTAAGCGTTTTGGAGTTAAAGGAAAGTTAGCACCCGCTTCGTTGGACCATATAAGATTTTGCAACGCATGGGAGAAGTTATATAAGTTGGAATTGCGGAAGGACTGTCAAGAGTTCATGATGTATTCCATGTTTCTCGATTGAAGAAATGTCACCCGAGATAGCAGAGGTACCGTTAAGAGACACAAGTGCCACCGAAGCAATTCATTGAAGGATGACTTGACATATGAGGAAAAACCGGTTAAGATTCTCGATTATGCCAGCAGAGTTACCCGCAGCAAGGTTATCAAGTTTTGCAAAGTTCAATGGAGCCACCACACCGAGGATGAAGCCACCGGGAAAGAGAGGAAGTTTTGCTTAAGGACCACCTCACCTATTTTCTAGTTAACCCGAATCTCGAGGGCTAGATTCATCTTAAGGGTAGGTTTGTAACATCCCAAATTTTCAATTTGGAATGTTATACATTAGGTCATCATGCATATCATATTTTCTCACATTTTCCGATCCTAGAAAATTTCACGCAACTCAAGGACCCTCGGAGAGTTGGAAGTTTCATTATTTTCATATTTGGGATTTCTCAAATTTTGAAAATAGGATCATTTGATTTATTTAATTATCTTCATAAAGTTTTTCCTATAAAAATTTTGAGAGGGAATAATATGACTTTCCCAACATTTAGGAAAAATGAAGATATTATAAATAAATCAAATTTGGTTTTGGAAGATTTATTTTGCTTAGGCAAAATGAGCATTTTAAAAATTTATGCATGTTTGCTGCTTTTAAAGTTCATTTTGTTCGACTCATTTTAGGAGTCGGGAAAATTTGTTTTATTTAAATCGGAGTTCATTTGGTATTTTTTAATTCGTTTGGTTTAAATTTTAATTTAAAAAAATCACGCATACAGGCCAAGGCCCAGCTGCCCAGCCAGCCAGGCCCGCCCAGCCCCGCCTCCCTCCTCCCCTCACTCGCTCGCCGAGCTGGAGCTCTCCCGCCGCCGACGCCACCCCGCCGAGTCCGAGTCCGCCCTCGCCCCGGCTTGCCCCCCCCAAGCCACCCCCGCCACCCCCTCCCTCTTAAATACCCGCCCCCCCCTCTCTCTCTCACCGCCCCCCCTCGCCTCCCGACTTGAGTCCGCCCGCCGAACGACGCCTTGCCCGTCCACCGACGCCGGAGAGCCCCGCCCCTCGCCGCCCTCCCGAACCCCTTGGAACCCCGCCGCCCCGAGCCTCGCTGACCTCGCCGAAGAGCCACCGAGGTAGCCGCCCGCCCGCCTCGATCCAGTTTTTATTTTAAAAAAATGTCCGGTTTTTTTAAAAACCTAGATTGGTTTTATTTTTTATTTTTTTCGGTTTCTTAACTAACGAACGCTCACCGAACCGCTCGTTTCAATGAACGTGTTCGTTGGATTAGTTCTGCTAACTAACGTCCGTTATTTAATCCGTTCGTCGTTTTCTTTTAATCGGAATTAATCCGTTATTTTTACGATTCGATTTCGATCCGATTTTCAAATCTGTTTTATTTCTCGCCGTTTATCGGAATCAGTGATTCAAGCGCTGGAGTTTCAGAATATGAAACCGCCGTTCGACTACCCTACTTTCACAGAGTTTTGCTACTGTGAAATTTTGACCTAGTTTCAGATTGCTAAACCGAGTCGTTCTCTCTCGAGTTTCGACTTTCGATGTTTATTTTGATTCGAATCTTTTGCATCCAGGGTTCTTAAGTTGAACTTTCTGGTTAGATCTTTTATTCGAGATTTCCCTGTGCATTAGATGAGTACTTATTGTATGCTTGTTGTTTGTCTGTGTTAGATCACCCGGAGTGCGCCGCTTGTTACTTGAATCTCTAGGTCTCATGGATCATCGCAAGGCAAGTAACACTTGATCATATCTTTTCTACTACCCAGTTTTTATGCATTAGATCAAACCTCAAACACTTGCATGTTTAGGATCAAATTAAATTGTGGGTTTGGGAAGTAGATTGAGGTAGTACCTATTACTGCTTACTTATGAAACCTTGGGAGTTACTTCTCGTTTGCTTATGCCATGCTATGCTAGTAGACGTGGATTGGGTGAGTGAATATCCATGACAGATGTGAGATTGTTAATTAATGGTTTATCTAAGGTGGCAACCTAAACACACATCTGGGTGGATTGAGGCACCTGGTTTCCATCAGACTTGCTGTATTTCTTCGGACCGCCACCTGTGCTCTAAGGGATCATAAGATTATTCAAACTGAAACTTCCGTGCAGCCACAAGCCAATTATGGGCTCTGGCGTAGTTGACTAAGTCGTCTAACTCTTACGGGTAGGCTAGCTGATGTAGGGGATGTAGGTTGGTACGGTCTACCCACATGTAAGGTGCTAGCGCTTCGAAGACTATGTCTCGGTCATCCGCTTCTCAAACACCATGTAGTGCGAGAACCAAGCGGAGGCGATCGAGTCTTGTGGGGAAAAGTGCAAAACCTCTGCAGAGTGTATAAACTAATCATGATTAGCCGTGTCCCGGTTATGGACAATTTGAGTATCTGTAATTGAATATCATGTGAATCTCAACATGTTACTTCTAAATAAAAGTTATTGGGTTTTGATGAGTACTTTTAATTGGGATTGAGGATGCTGTCAACCATTCTCAATGTTTAACAACCACCATGATAGTTAAATAAAATTATTCCTTTGATGTAGGGAAAATCAGCTTTATGCAAATGAAACCGTAGAGCCTTACCACCAGCCATATATGCATGTAGTGTAGGCTTATTCCTTCATTGCTCTTTATGTGTTACATTGCCAAGATATTCCATGTGTGACCCGTTTCGGCTGCAACTTTCACGTTGCAGACTTTTCGAACGACGAGTAAGGTGTTAGGTCGTGGTTCTATACTCGATGATGCCGATGGAGTTGATGGACTCGCTTATCTTCCAAGCCTTCCGCTGTTTTTTATTAGATGGCCTTAAGCCATATTATTGTAACAAGTTCCCTTGTGGACAACGATGTAATAAGTGTGTGATTGCTACTCTGCTATAAATCCTTCGAAATCTTGTGTGGTGTCAAGATTCTCGATCCAGGATGACATCGAGCACGAGACTTGATCCATTCGGTCTGGTCGCCATACAATCGGCGTGTTTGCATGTCAACCGTCCCGACATCCCCGGTGTTCCCAGGAAAGTAATTGAGCATCACCTAGCTGTCTGTCCTCATGCGCAGCCCGTCAAGCGTAAAGTCGAAACAGCGGTGGGCGCCAAGAATTCATAGCAGAAGAAATCAAGAAGTTGGAAGCAGCAGGCCTTGTCAGAGGAGTGCTCCATCCCACGTGGTTGGCCAATCCGGTAGTTGTACGAAAGGCAAATGGGAAATGGAGACTTTGTATCGACTTCACAGATGTTAATAAAGCTTGGCCCAAAGACCCATTTCCCTTGCCACGCATCGACCAGATTGTTGACTCCACGGCTGGATGTGATTTGCTTTCATTTCTTGATGCATATTCAGGATATCATCAGATCTTCATGGCAGAAGAGGATGAGGAGAAAACCGCATTCATCACCCCATGTGGCACATACTGCTTTGTACGGATGCCTTTTGGGCTAAAGAATGCTGGTTCAACATTTGCAAGAGTAGTCCATGACGCTTTTGAGCCGCAAATGCACAGAAATGTAGAAGCCTACATGGATGACATAGTGGTCAAGAGCAAGGACAAAGCAACTCTGGTTCAAGATTTAGATGAGACCTTTGCAAATCTGCGCAAGATCAACCTCAAGCTCAACCCCGAGAAGTGCGTGTTTGGAGTCCCTTCCGGCAAGCTTCTCGGGTTCTTCGTGTCTCAGCGGGAATTGAAGCCAACCCGACAAGATCAAGGCCATTGAGCAGATTGAAGCACCAAAGCGCATCAATGATGTACGAAGACTTGCCGGTTGCGTGGCTGCTCTCAAAGAGGTTTATCTCTAGGTTCTGCTGAGCGCCTACGCCATTTTTCAAGATTTTGAAAAAGGCAGGTCCAATGAAATGGACTCCCGAAGCGGAGGCTGCGCTGCAGGACTTAAAGAGGTATATGTCCTCTACTCCAATACTTGTCGCACCTAGGCCACAAGAGAAGTTGCTGCTATACATAGCGGCAACCAATCAAGTGGTTAGTGCTGCGTTAGTAGCGGAAAGGGAGGCAAATGATGAACCGGCAACCAAGGCAGATACATCCAGTGACAAGCAGGGGGCTTCACCGACAAGCTCTGGTCCCGACAAAGAAGGATCTGCGCAGGAGCAAGAGAAGATGCAGGAAAGGATGGTGCAGCGCCCAGTTTACTTTGTCAGTTCCCTTCTACAGGGGGCTAGGTCAAGGTACTCTGGTGTGCAGAAATTGCTTTTCGGCCTCCTCATGGCCTCGAGAAAGCTGCGCCATTACTTCCAAGCACATGAGATAACAGTCGTCACTCGCTTTCCCCTGAAAAGGATATTGCAAAATCCAGAAGCAACGGGCAGGATTGTCGAGTGGGCACTGGAACTGTCAAGCTTTGGCCTCAAGTTTGAAAGCACTTCAACTATCCAAAGCAGAGCATTGGCAGAGTTCATAGCAGAATGGACGCCAACACAAGATGAAGAAATTCCAGAGACGAGCGTCCCCGTCAAGGAGGCAAGCAAAGAATGGCTGATGTACTTTGATGGTGCCGGCGTGCTGCTAGTCGCGCCCACCGGAGAGCACCTCAAGTACATAGTCCAGATGCACTTTCCCAAGGAGAAAGCGACAAACAATACAGCATAGTATGAAGGTCTGCTGATAGTCTCGTAATCATGATGAGACCTTGGGATCAAGAAGCTCATTGTCAGGGGTGACTCGCAGCTTGTCGTCCGCCAAGTAAACAAAGATTATCAGAGTCCGTTGATGGAAGCCTACGTTGATGAAGTGAGAAAGCTAGAAGGACACTTTGACGGCCTACAGATGGAACATGTTCCAAGAGTTCAGAATGATATTGCTGATGGCCTGTCAAAGTGCACCGCACTCAAGTTACCTGTGGAACCAGGAATCTTCGTGCTCAAGCTGACTCAACCAACCGTAACGCCATCAACAGGACAGAACAAGAAGAGGAAGTTGATCTCTGGTGACTATTTTCTGGCAGAGCTTCCCGAAGCCGCCACAAGAAGGTCCCCAAGTTCAACACCAAAAATGCTGAGGAGCAGTCTGCTCCGACAAGCCCTAGGGTTTGCTTCGTTGAAGCAGACGCTCCTGACAAGTTTTGCTCCGGCAAGCTTGTTGGGGAACATCAAGCTCCGGCTGAGCCACTGGTTCTTGCCGTAGAAGCTGATGTTCCCATAGCAGCATATGTGCCTTTAATCCTTGTTGTCGAGCCGCAAGCTCCAGCATGGGCGCAGCAGATTGTCCATTTCCTTCAGACAGGAGAACTTCCCGAAGAGCAAGAAGAAGCGGAGAGAGTAGCCCGACAGTCAAGTATGTACCAGTTTGTCGACAAAGACGCTGCATGTAAGAAGACTCAATGGTGTGAAATTGAAGTGTATTCACCGGAAGATGGATGAAGCTGTTGGCGAGATACACGGAGGCATATGTGGTCACCACATTGGCGAAGAGCACTTGCCGCAAAGCTTTCCGACAAGGTTTCTTCTCGCCGACAGCCCTCCGGATGCAACTGCACAAGTAACCAAGTGTGAAGCGTGCGGTTCCATTCCAAGCAGATACACCAGCCAGCTCAAGCTCTCCGGACAATCCCTTTATCCTGGCCATTTTCGTCAGGGGCTCGACATTCTCGGCCCCTTTCCCGAGCTGTCGGGGCTTTGAGTACTTGTACGCTGTAATCGACAAGTTCACAAAGTGGCCGGAAGTGGAAGCAGATGAGGAAGGTGCCAAGACAACAAGCGATCAAGTTCTTCAGGTCGATTGTTTGCCGTCTTGGGATTCCTAACAGGATCATCACCGACAACGGCACACAGTTCACGAGCCGCACCTTCATGTAGTACGTCCAAGATCTTGGCGCCAAGGTCTGCTTTGCTTCTGTAGCTCATCCGAGAAGCAACGGTCAAGCAGAGAGGGCAAATGCTGAAGTGTTGCGCGGGCTCAAGACCAGAACTTTCGGCAGGCTGCACAAGTGCGGAAGAAACTGGATTGAGGAGCTGCCGGTGGTTCTTTGGTCGATCAGAACGACGCCAAATCGAGCCACTGGCCAGACACCTTTCGCTCTAGTCTATGGAGAAGAGGCCGTTCTCCCCACGGAACTCGTATACGGTTCACCTCGAGTGCTCGCTTATGATGAGCTTGAGCAAGAGCAGCTGCGACAAGATGACGCGCTGCTCCTTGAGGAGGACCGTCTTGAGGCTGCTGTACAAGCTGCTCGTTACCAGCAAGCTTTGCGCCGCTACCATATCCGCAAAGTTAATGCCAGAAGTCTCGAGGAAGGCGACCTTGTTCTTCGGCGCGTTCAGTCCACCAAGAATTCCAACAAGTTGACGCCGAAGTGGGAAGGCCCTTATCGGGTGAAACGAGTCACAAGGCCTGGCGCTGTCCGCCTTGAGACCGAAGATGGCATTCCGGTGAGCAACTCCTGGAATATTGAGCATCTTCGTAAGTTTTACCCATAGGGCGCGGTTGCCGGAACCTGTTCCGACAACCACCTTTTGTACAAGTCTTGCCCATGTTGCATGTAATCCTTTGTACAAAGCCGGGCGCAGACCCCGTGCATCAGTAAAGCTCATGTGTTGCGCACAACTTTTCAACTTCATGCTTTCATCATCATTTTGCATGTGTTATCTGACATTTTGTGCAGCATCCACACCCGGTAAGCAATAACGAGCCACAAGGCTCCATAACTTTATTTTCTCTTCTTTCTCTTTCTCAAAGAAAGGAAGGTTCCTTCGCCCACAAGTTAGCCGGGGGGGAAGGAGAAGATAATGGTGTGGGCCACCAAGCGTCGCTCGAGGAAGTTTCATCTTACCGGGAAGCAAACGACAGAAAAGCTAAGTTGCCAAAGTTTGAGCAATCAGTTTTTAAATTTTTAAGTTATCTTCCTCGAACGATAGTACTTTGTATGGAAAACCTGTGCGCGAAGGAACCAACTCGTAGCTAGTTTGCGCCCTTACTTTGTTTCGAGTCCGCTCAACAACTTAAGTGAGCTGCAACTAGTTGCGACAAGGTTGCTTGTCGGAGGCGGCACCGCCAGCAGGCTGCTGACGTTCCGCACTCAGCGCTCGCGGCAAAGGTGCCCGCACCGACAAGTTCCCTAAAAGCGTAAGGCACAAACATACAAAGGAAGGAATCAAGTAAAGGAAATAACATTGCAATCATTGCCTAAGATAGAGTAATATTACAAATGACTTGTCGCAGATCTAATAGATTGTTCTCCTAAACATTATCAGCAGCGACAAGGGAAAGATAGAATTGGCGGCCTAATCTACGCGGTCGCCATGTTCCCGCTTGATCTTGCCCACCTTGTCCACAATGGGTGCGACAAGGGCTTTGAGCGCCTCCACATCGGCATCTGGCGGCAAGGATCTGAGGACGCCGTTGAGGTTGAGGCCTGGATTGCGGAAGGCCACCTTCATCAACACCTTCTGGAGAGCTCCCGCGCAGATTTGGCGCGATTCCTCGGCCAGCTGCTTTGGGATCTCTTCCCGGAGTCGCTGGAGCGCCGTCACCACGCCCTTGAGGAACAAGCTAAGTTTGGCGCTGGGTTGGAGGCGCTCGTCGGAGGAGTACCCAAGATCCACCATCCCCAGCTCCATCAGCTCCTTGTCGATGGCGGCGGCAATGTTCACAAGACCTTCAGTCCAGAGCTCCACATTATCCCTCAAGGTGCTCGGGCAGCAGAGCATTCGCCAGCAGCTCCTCGTTGGCCTTGATCTTCTCCAATGCACCCACTTCCCGCCTCCTTGGCAACGCCCAAAGATCTCCATCAAGGTGGTCAGCTTCAGCTCAAGATCTGCCTTGGAGTCCTTGGCGGCGCCGAGCTCTTTGATCCTCTCAGCGAGACGGCCCTGCAACTCGCCAAGAGTGTAGGCGCCCTTCTCGCTTCGTGTTTCAGCGCAGCGAAGCCTCGCCCGCTCTTCCGAGGTTGGCCTCCAGCTGCGTCTGCTTGTCTCCAATTCTTTCTTGGCGGCCTCGGCAGCTGCGGCAGCATCCTTCGCTTCCTTGAGGGCTCCGCCAATTGATTTCTCACGCGCGGCAAGCTCTTCATCATAGCTGTCAAGGTTGATCTTCCGCCGCGCCAACTCGCCTTCTTGCGCAGATAGCTTTTCGGCGGCAAGCCGTTGCTGCTCCTCGACCTCAGCCTTCTCAAGGATGAAGGTCGTGCGCTCTTCAGCGAGTCGCTCCCGCTCTTCTGCTACGTTCCGGAGAGCTTCTTGGTTGGCGCCCCGGAGCTCTTCTGTGCGCTTCTCCATGTCTGCTCCCGCCCTCGCGACAAGTGCTTCCCGGGATTCCAGCTTGGCTTGTCGGGCGCGGTAGAGCGACAGCAGCTTCCGCAATAGCTGCTCCTCCTCAGACTCGCCGCTGCTGCTGCTTGGCGCGTCCACCAGCGTCACCCCAGCGGAGGCGAGCAGCTCTTCGTCAAAGGTCTCCCCTTCGACCGGCGCCCTGGAGCTCGATGCCCAGGGGAGCTTGATGAAAACACCGTCGCCGGCCTTCAGATAGGCGCCGGGCTGGGGCTCTCCGGAGCCTGACGCTGCACCGGTGGCGGAGGGATCGGCGGTCGGCGTAGCGCCTGGCGCTCCTGCGGCCTCAGGGTCGTCAGTACGATCGCCCGACCCCTCACCAGCCTTTGCGGCGGCAGCCTTGGCGGCCTCTTCGCCGGCGGACCCATCGACGCCAGCCTCTTCCTCCATGGTGGCGACGTCGTCAGTGTTGCCGCGCGCGTCCTCCTCGCAGGCGACCTCAGTCTCCATCGGCTCTGCGACAGATGGATCTGACGATCAGAAAAAGAAAGAACAGTCAAGCAAACGTCCAAAAAGAAGAACAGAAGAAAAAGAACCCAAGGGAAATTCTCACACAAGAGGATTACCTGCGATGGGATCTGCAACCATGGTCTCGACCACCGGAGGATCACTGGTGCTGCCCCTCGCCGGAGAAGTCTCCCTTGCCGGAGAACGCTCCCTTGCCGGAGAATCGTCCCTTGGCGGCGTAGTTGAAGCAAATAGTATTTCGGGGGCGGCTTCCGGGCACTCCTGATGAGGCTGCTCTGCTCCTGCACAAATCGACAATCAGATATCAACAAAGAAGGAGCACCCATGCACACCTAACAGTAAGAAGTAAACCGTATACTTACGTTGGGGGCTGTGCTAGGGGCTGCTTTGAGGAAGGGTTGCCGGGTCCGGCAAGGGGGTCTCAGACGCGCCTCCTGTTGCCACAGGGGGATCGTCTTCGATGACAACCACCGGGGTCTTGGCTCTTCGACGCTCGACCAGCGTCTGAAAAGGAAAGAGTTCAGAATGAAGCAAATCAGATACAAGACAAAGCGACCAAATTGAAGAAATACAAGCACAGCATAGAAGCTTACTCTTCTTCTTCTTCCTCGTCGGAGCTGAGCGCGGAGAGATCAAATTCCGGCTCGCCTCCGGTGCGAAGAGGCGGAGGAGTAGATTTTCTTGACCGCTTGGCGGGGGTGGCAGCGGTGGCCTGAGAGGATCCCGCCTCGGTTGTTGCAGCGGTGTGGGGCGCTCCCGCGGCAACAGTGCTTGCCGCGGTTGAGTGCGTCGCACGGCGCTGCGGCTAACGCACTCAACCGCGGCTGTTGGCCCGTCTGCCGCCCCGTCACTTCCCCGGCCTTGCGGAGACGCCTTCTTGGTGGAGCTGTGGGCTCCGCTCGGGGCAAGCTACTTGAAGGTGTGGAGGAGGCGCCCTCGGCAGATCTGCTCGGCTCAACTTTGGGCTCGGCCTGCTCCTCCTCGCCGGCAAGCTCCTCTCGATCGGCAAGGCTTGCCGCCTCTGCTGCCTCTGCCTCCTCCACGGTGAACCCGAATTCACCAGCGGCAGCAGCTGCTGCCGCCTCCTCCAGCCTGGTGGCGATGCGCTGCATCTCGGCGTCGGTGGTGTCGCGGGTGAGCCACTTCTGCTCGTCGGGGCGGATTGGCACTTCTTCCAAGCTATCGAAGAACTGCCGCACGACGTCGTCCGCAGGCTCTTGCCAGGTTGGAACGATCCCATGCGAATCACACAACGACATCATTGCACGGATGCGGTCGAGCGAAGAGTTGTTGCATAATGGGACGACTCCCCTCGGCAACATGAACCATTCGGGGTGATCAGGGTCATGCTTGAACAACTCCAGAAGCATTGCGTCCAACTCCAAGACGGTGAAATTCCAGTTGAGGCCCGGGCGCAGCCTCATGATATCCGCCGGGTTTTGGAACTCCCAAGCATGTCTCCTCCTCTCCTGCAAGGGAGCGTCGCGGCAGCGAAGGAAATCTCGCCAATCGCGCCTCAAAGGAGTCCGCAAACCCGAGGCGCAGGATCCGGGTCACGGCAATCTTCAATCTAGCATCTTCCGGCGCCAAGTTGTTCCAATCATTGCCGCGCACTATTGGAGTTTGGCGCTGGGCAGTGAAGGGCTGCGGGTTCTCCTCAACGATCCAACACCAATCGGCTCTCCACTCCTCCCACTTGCTGCGGAGCTCTCCTTCCAGATAGGCTTCTTTCTTGCCGATCCCGGAGATCCAAGCAATCCCTCCGCAAGTGGCTCTCCTCTCTCGACGCGGGCATGAAGAAGTGGCGGAAAAGGGCTACGCTTGGGTGGATTCGACAAAGTTTTCGCAGAGGTGTGCGAAACCGCCATGGTCGAGACAGCGTTGGGGTGAAATCAAGGAGGCGAAACCCGTAGGTGTTCGCGATATCACGAAAGAACTTCAGAAAGGCGGGCAGAGCCCGCAATAAAAGAAGAGCGCGAAGAAGGGGTACCCGCCAAGCTGACTCGATGCGGGCGGTGGAGAGTACCTTCGCGCGGATGCGCCTGCCTCCGTCGACTGAAGAGGTAGTAGCCTCCCTCAGCTCCTTTGCATCGAGCTGGGGAGATGGCCCGCTCTTGCGCAGCGCCGCAAGCCGCTGCGCCGGCCGACTTCACGCCCTTCCCTTGTCGGCTTTGGAGCCATGGCGGGGTGGTGGAGGAGACCGACGGCGTTGATGGCGCTGGTGGCGATGAAGGCGAGCGTTGCTCTGTCCTGCACTAGAGAAGAAGGGGAGCGCGGTGGTTTTCGAGATGGGACAGCAAATGGCGAGGTGGGCGACCTGCCCCTGTTTCCCCTGTTTATAAGGAGGGAGAGGGGGCGGACATTCCACTTTTCCAATTAAAGAAAGCCCCCCACGATCTCTCCCCACGACGCCATGTTCGACGCGTGCTGTTCGTGGGGGACGTGGTGGGTCCGGAGCAAGTTACGGTGTGATCTAGGCCACGCGTGCCTGCAGACTGCTTTTGGGCCTGGCCCAACAGCGCTGGCACTGTGTGGCCCAGTTCGGGGCTCCTGCCGGTGTACTAGAGTAGGGTACCCTAGTATCCCGAACTTCGTGCACTAACAGTTGCAGACTCACCCAGCAGGGCTTGCCTAGTGACCGCCAAGGTCCTCCGTGGTTCCTTTGAAGCCATTAAAGAACAAAGTATTTAAGCCAAGGAGACAAGGCCCCGGCAAGAGGAGCTTGCCGGGAAGGCCACTCAAGGCACGTAGAAGACAAGACCCCGGCAAGAGGAGCTTGCCGGGAAGGCTTGGTGAGCGACAAGCTTCCGGGCGCGACAAGGATTCAGCCGCGGCAAGGTGCTTGCCGCGACATGCAACCACTCTTCATCTCCGCTCCAGCTCATCCACCAACGTGTCGCCATGGGACCATTCCAGGCGTGCGTGTCAAGAGGCTGTGCAGCCAGCGGAGAGCAGCGGTAAGCGGCGCTGACAAGATTGCCATCGTGGCGAACGGTGGCGCTCCTGACGGTCCCTGTTGCACTATTTAGGCGACATGGACGGGCGTTTAATGCTTTTGTCCCTTGCCGTCAGAGTTAGGTAGAATACACCGTACAAAGTAGTTGTACCAACCGCAGCTCATTTTCCCGTTTTTGTCCTTGTCTACGTTGCCACCTGTTGGTGACCCCTTGAGCATATAAAAGGAGGCCCAAGCGCAACGTAGAAGGGGTTCGACTCATTCGAGACTAGAGACACTCAAGCTAGGTTTTGTAGCTCTCATTGCTCCCTAGCAAGAACACAACATAATCAGACAAGCAGCAGTAGGAGTATTATCTCTCCGGAGTGCTCCGAAGCTGGGTAAACTGCTCGTGTGCTTCGCCTTGATCTGCTCTTCGTGCAACCTCCGCTCCCCGCCGAACCGAAAGGGGCTCGGTCCGCCGGTCCCATAGGTGTTCGTGGGTTACGATCAGCTTCCCCGGCAACTAGTTACCTTGCTGTTTTTATATTTTCAGATTACAAAAACCTATATCTACCATCCATATTGCACTTGTATCACCATCTATTCGCCGAACTAGTGCGCCTATACAATTTACCATTGTATTGGGTATGTTGGGGACACAGGAGACTCTTTCTTATTTGGTTGAAGGGTTGTTTGAGAGACCATCTTCATCCTACGCCTCCCACAGATTGATAAACCTTAGGTCATCCACTTGAGGGAAATTTGCTACTGTGCTACAAACCTCTGCACTTGGAGGCCCAACAACGTCTACAAGAAGAAGGTTGCGTAGTAGACATCAAACAATTTCTGGGGCCGTTGCCGGGGAGGTGAGTTCTTGAAGGTATATCTTTAGATCTTGCAATCAAATCTTTTTGTTTCTTGTTTTATCACTAGTTTAGTTTATAAAAGAAAACTACAAAAAAATGGAATTGAGGTTACCTCATATGCTTCATCTTTTTAATGTCTTTCGTGAAAATAAGGATTCCGATAACTGTGCTCAAGTGCTAGAAGAAGAATGCATTAGAATGTTTGGCACTAAATCTTTGTATCATGAGCATGATTGCAATGTTGTGAGCATGAATTCTTTGAATATCCATGATGCTAATGATATGCAAAGCCACAAGCTTGGGGATGCTATGTTTGATGAAGATGATATTTTTTCTCCCCCAAGTTTTGATGAGCAAATTTATTATGACGAAAGCATGCCACCTATCTATGATGATTATTGTGATGACACGTATGCTATAAAGAATAAAGATAACCATGAAACTTTTCATCATGATTTTAATTTTCAATTGGATTATGCTTCACATGATAGTTATTTTGTTGAGTTTGCTCCCACTACTATTGATGAGAATAAATTTTCTTATGTGGAGAGTAGTAAAATTTCTATGCTAGTAGATCATGAAAAGAATGCTTTATGTTCTGGTTATATGGTTGAATTCATTCATGATGCTACTAAAAATTATTATGAGAGAGGATCATATGCTTCTACATATTGCAATAATATCAAGTTTCCTCTCTATGTGTTGAAAATCTTGAAGATTTTGTTGTTTTGCCTTCCTATGCTAGTTGATTATTGTTCCCATAAGTTGTTTGCTCACAAAATACCTATTCATAGGAAGTGGGTTAGACCTAAATGTGCTAGTCATATTCTTCATGATGCTCTCTTTATGTTTCAATTCTTATCTTTTTTGTGAGCATCATTGAAATCATCATGCCTAGCTAGGGGCGTTAAACATTAGCGCTTGTTGGGAGGCAACCCAATTTTATTTTTGTTCTTTGCTTTTTGCTCCTGTTTAGCAATAAATAATTCATATAGCCTCTGGTTAGATGTGGTTTTATGTTTTAATTAGTGTTTGTGCCAAGTAGAACCTTTGGGAAGACTTGGGTGAAGTCTTTGCGATCTTGCTGTAAAAAACAGAAACTTTGCGCTCACGAGATTAGCTGCCATTTTTTACTGGGAGTGCTTTTAGGTTGATTCTTTTTGCAGATGATTAATAGAAAAATTCCTCAGGTCCACCAATTTATTTCGGAATGTTTGTAGTTACAGAAGTATTCGAATGATACAGATTACTATAGACTGTTCTGTTTTTGACAGATTCTATTTACTATGTGTTATTTGCTTATTTTGATGAATCTATGTGTAGTATCAGAGGGTATGAACCATAGAGAAGTTGGAATACAGTACATATTACACCAATATGAATTTATAATGAATTCACAACAGTACCAAAGTGGTGATTTATTTTCTTACACTAACGGAGCTTACGAGTTTTCTGTTAAGTTTTCTGTTGTGAAGTTTTCAAGTTTTGGGTAAAGATTCGATGGACTATGGAATAAGGAGTGGAAAGAGCCTAAGCTTGGGGATGCCCAAGGCAACCCAAGGTAATATTCAAGGACAACCAAGAGCCTAAGCTTGGGGATGCCCCGGATGGCATCCCCTCTTTCGTCTTCGTTCATCGCTAACATTACTTGGAGCTATATTTTTATTCACCACATGATATGTGTTTTGCTTGGAGTGTCAATTTATTTTCTTTTATTTTGCTTGCCGTTTGAGTAAAATACCAAGATCTGAAAATCTTAAATGTTAGAGAGTCTTCACATAGTTACATAATTATTCAACTACTCATTGATCTTCACTTATATCTTTTGGAGTAGTTTGTCATTTGCTCTAGTGCTTCACTTATATCTTCTTAGAGCATGGTGGTAGTTTTATTTTGAAATTGTTGATCTCTCATGCTTCACTTATATTATTTTGAGAGTCTTTTAGAACAGCATGGTAATTTGCTTTGGCTATAAAATTAGTCCTGATATGATAGGCATCAAAGATGGGTATAATAATAACTTTCACATAGAGTGCATTGAATACTATGAGAAGTTTGATACTTGATGATTGTTTTGAGATATGAAGATGGTGATATTAGAGTCGTGCTAGTTGAGTAATTGTGAAATTGAGAAATAATTGTGTTGACGTTTTCAAGTCTCGTAGCATGCACATATGGTAACCGTTGTGTGGCAAATTTGAAGCATGAGGTGTTCTTTGATTGCCTTCTTTGTGAGTGGCGGTTGGGGACGAGCGATGGTCTTTTCCTGCCAATCTATCCCCCTAGGAGCATGCGCGTAGTGCTTGGTTTTGATGACTTGCATATTTTTGCAAAAAGTATGTGAGTTCTTTATGACTAATGTTGATTCCATGGATTATACGCACTCTCACCCTCCCATCATTGCTAGCCTCTACGGTACCGTGCCCTTTCTCACCTCGAGAGTTGGTGCAAACTTCGCTTGTGCATCCAAACAACATGATATGATACGCTCTATCACACATAAGCCTCCTTATATCCTCCTCAAAACAGCCACCATACCTACCTATTATGGCATTTCCATAGCCATTCCGAGATAATATTTCCATGCAACCTTCCACCGTTTATTATGACATGCTTCATCATTTTCTTATTGCCTTGCATGATCATGTATTTCACATCGTATTTGTGGCAAGGCCACCATGCATAATTTTTCATACATGTCACTCTTGATTCATTGCACATCCCGGTACACTACCGGGGGCACTCATATAGAGTCATATTCTGTTCTAGTATCGAGTTGTAATCCTTGAGTTGTAAATAAATAGAAGTGTGATGATCGTCATTATTAGAGCATTGTCATGTGTGAGGAAATAAAAAAAGAGAGAAACGCCAAATAAAAAAGGTGAAGGCCTAACAAAAAGAGAAAGGCCAAATAAAAAAAGAGAAGACCCAAAAATGAGAGAAAAAGAGAGAAGGGGCAATGTTACTATCCTTTTTCCACACTTGTGCTTCAAAGTAGCACCATGATATTCATGATAGAGAGTCTATTATTTTGTCACTTTCATATACTAGTGGGAATTTTTTATTATAGAACTTGGCTTGTATATTCCAACAATGGGCTTCCTCAAATGCCCTAGGTCTTCGTGAGCAAGCAAGTTGGATGCACACCCACTTAGTTTCTTTTGTTGAGCTTTCATACATTTATAGCTCTAGTGCATCCGTTGCATGGCAATCCCTACTCCTCGCATTGACATCAATTGATGGGCATCTCCATAGCCCGTTGATTAGCTGAGTTGATGTGAGACTTTCTCCCTTTTTGTCTTCTCCACACAACCTCCATCATCATATTCTATTCCACCCATAGTGCTACGTCCATGGCTCGCGCTCATGTATTCTGTGAAAGTTTAAAAAGTTTGAGAATACTAAAGTATGAAACAATTTCTTGGCTTTCCATCAGGGTTGTGCATGATTGGAGCATTTTGTGTGACGAAAATGAAGCATGGTCAAACTATATGATTTCGTAGGGATGAGATTTCTTGGGCTATGTTATTTTGAAAGGACATAATTGCTTGGTTAGTATGCTTGAAGTATTATTGTTTTTATGTCAATATTAAACTTTTGTCTTGGATCTTTCGGATCTGAACATTCATGCCACAATAAGGAAAATTACATTCAAAATTATGTTAGGTAGCATTCCACATCAAAAATTCTGTTTTTATCATTTACCTACTCGAGGATGAGCAGGAATTAAGCTTGGGGATGCTTGATACGTCTCCAACGTATCTATAATTTTTTTATTGTTCCATGCTATTATATTATACATCTAGGATGTTTTATATGCATTTATATGCTATTTTATATGATTTTTGTGACTAACCTATTAACCTAGAGCCCAGTGCCAGTTTCTGTTTTTTCCTTGTTTTTGATTTTACAGAAATGGAATACCAAACGGAGTCCAATTGACTTGCCAATTTTCGATGATTTTTTATGGACCAAAAGAAGCCCCGGAGTAAAAGAGTTGGGCCAGAAGAGCCCCGGGCCGTCCACGAGGGTGGGGGGCGTGCCCTACCTCCTGGGCGCCCCCCCCCCTATCTCTTGGACGACTCGGAGACCCCCCCCCCCTTCCTGACGTGAGACGTACACCAAAAATTCCTATAAATACAGAAACCTCCAGAAAATAACCTAGATCGGGAGTTCCGCCGCCGCAAGCCTCTGTAGCCACCAAAAATCAATCGGACCCTGTTCCAGCACCCTGCCGGAGGGGGAATCCCTCACTGGTGGCCATCTTCATCATCCCGGCGCTCTCCATGACGAGGAGGGAGTAGTTCACCGTCGGGGATGAGGGTATGTACCAGTAGCTATGTGTTTGATCTCTCTCGCGCGTTCTTGATTCGGCACGATCTTGATGTATCGCGAGCTTTGCTATTATAGTTGGATCTTATGATGTTTCTCCCGCTCTACTCTCTTTTAATGGATTGAGTTTTCCCTTTGAAGTTATCTTATCAAATTGAGTCTTTAAGGATTTGAGAACACTTGATGTATGTCTTGCATGTGCTTATCTGTGGTGACAATGGGATATTCACGTGATCTACTTGATGTATGTTTTGATGATCAACTTGCGGGTTCAGTGACCTTTTGAACTTATGCATAGGGGTTGGCACATGTTTTCGTCTTGAATCTCCGGTAGAAACTTTGGGGCACTCTTTGAAGTTCTTTGTGTTGGTTGAATAGATGAATCTGCGATTGTGTGATGCATATCGTATAATCATACCCACAGATACTTGAGGTGACATTGGAGTATCTAGGTGACATTAGGGTTTTGGTTGATTTGTATCTTAAAGTGTTATTCTAGTACGAACTCTATGATAGATCGAACGAAAAGAATAGCTTCGTGTTATTTTACTACGGACTGTTGAATAGATCTATCAGAAAGGATAACTTTGAGGTGGTTTCGTACCCTATAATAATCTCTTCGTTTGTTCTCCGCTATTAGTGACTTTGGAGTGACTCTTTGTTGCATGTTGAGGGATAGTTATATGATCCAGTTATGTTATTATTGTTCAGAGAACTTGCCCTAGTGAAAGTATGAACCCTAGGCCTTGTTTCTAAGCATTGCAATACCGTTTTCGCTCACTTTTATTACTAGTTACCTTGTTGTTTTTATATTTTCATATTACAAAAACCTATATCTACCATCCATATTTCACTTGTGTCACCATCTCTTCGCCGAACTAGTGAGCCTATACAATTTACCATTGTATTGGTTGTGTTGGGGACAAAAGAAACTCTTTGTTATTTGGTTGTAGGGTTGTTTGAGAGAAACCATTTCATCCTACGCCTCCCATAGATTGATAAACCTTAGGTCATCCACTTGAGGGAAATTTGCTACTATCCTACAAACTTCTGTACTTGGAGGCCCAACAACGTCTACAAGAAGAACGTTGCGTAGTAGACATCAAAGTGGAAAATCATCGTAACAAGAAAATAAAGTTTCTACGATCTGATCGTGGAGGTGAATATTTGAGTTACAAGTTTGGTCTTCATTTGAAACAATGAGGAATAGTTTCGCAACTCACGCCACCCGGAACACCATAGCGTAATGGTGTGTCCGAACGTCATAACCCCACTTTATTAGATATGGTGCGATCTATGATGTCTCTTACTGATTTACAACTATCATTTTGGGGTTATTCTTTAGAGGCGGTTGCATTCACGTTAAATAGGGCACCATCTAAATCCGTTGAGATGACACCATATGAACTGTGGTTTGGCAAGAAACCAAAGTTGTCGCTTCTTAAAGTTTGGGGCTACGATGCTTATGTGAAAAAGCTTCAACCTGATAAGCTCGAACCTAAATCGGAGAAATGTGTCTTCATAGGATACCCAAAGGAGACTGTTGGGTACACCTTCTATCACAGATCCGAAGGCAAAATATTCGTGGCTAAGAATGGATCCTTTCTAGAGAACGAGTTTCTCTCGAAAGAAGTGAGTGGGAGGAAAGTAGAACTTGATGAGTTAATTGTACCTGCTCCCTTATTGGAAAGTAGTTCATCACAGAAATCAGTTCCAGTGATTCCTACACCAATTAGTGAGGAAGTTAATGATGATGATCATGAAGCTTCTGATCAAGTTACTACCAAACCTCGTAGGTCAACCAGAGTAAGATCCGCACCATAGTGGTATGGTAATCCTGTTATGGACGTCATGTTACTAGACCATGATTGAACCTATGAACTATGAGGAAGCGATGATGAGCCCAGATTCCGCAAAATGGCTTGAGGCCATGAAATCTGAGATATGATCCATGTATGAGAACAAAGTTTGGACTTTGGTTGACTTGCCCGATGATCGGCAAGCCATAGAAAATAAATGGATCTTCAAGAAGAAGACAGACGTTGACGGTAATGTTACTGTCTACAAAGCTCGACTTGTTGCAGAAGGTTTTTGACAAGTTCAAGGAGTTGACTACGATGAGACTTTCTCACCTGTACCGATGCTTAAGTCTGTCCGAATCATGTTAGCAATTGCCGCATTTTATGATTATGATATTTGGCAAATGGACGTCAAAACTGCATTCCTGAATGGATTTCTAGAAGAAGAGTTGTATATGATGCAACCACAAGGTTTTGTCGATCCAAAGGGTGCTAACAAAGTGTGCTACACTACAAAAAAAATACACTTCTGTGATGATACGTGTTTGTCACAGTAGGTCGCTTTTTTGTCATGCATGTACATCCATGACAAATTTTATGATAGAATCAAGATAGTCATACCTGTGCTGTCGTAGAAGTGTCCCATGACATTACGAAAATTATCATCACGGAAGTGTCCACTTCCATGACGATAAATCGCACGTCACAGAAGTGCTTTCGTCAAGGGTGACCGACACGTGGCATCCACCGTAACGGAACGCCGTTAAGCTATCGGGTCGGGTTTTGGATCCGATAACCCATTAACAGCCCCGACCAATGGGGATTTTCCACGTGTAAAATCATCATTAGCTGGAGGAAACACGTGTCGGCTCACCGCTGGGGCAGATGTCATCCTCTCATTGGACAGAAGGCGCCTATGACACATCGACAAGTGGCACGGCCCAACAAGTTTAATTGGGCCGGCCCAATTAAAGGCCCACAAGTTTTGCGGACCATAATGGGCCGGCCCAGCTAAAGGCCCATGAGATTTTGCGGGCCATAATGGGTCGGCCCAGGTAAAGGCCCACAAGATTTTGCGGGCCATAATGGGCCGGCCCAGCTAAAGGCCCACAAGATTTTTGTGTGCTATAATGGGCCGGCCCAGGTAAAGGCCCACAAGATTCTTGCGGCTCATAATGGGCCGGCCCAGCCAAAAGATTCTTGCAGATCATAATGGGCCGGCCCAGCTAAAGGCCCATGAGATTTCACCGACATTAATGGGCCGGCCCAGCTGTAGGCCCACAAGATTTTGAGGACCCTAGTAGGCCGGCCCATTAACTGGCTGCCATGTTTTGGGCCAAATGCCGCCCATATCGATCCGGTCCATTAATGGTCTCCACCACGTTCCGGCCTAAATGTGGCCCATATGAGATCCGACCGTTATAAGCCTACCACGTTCGGGCCAAATTACGGCCGGATCAGGTCCGCCCTTTAAGAGGCTTTGGGCTCAATTATGGCCCATATCAAATTTGGCCCGGCAACTGGACACTATGCTTTTGGGCCCACTTGCTAAAGGCCCACTTAGTAATTGGGCCTGATATTAGTTTTGGCCTATTAAGGGCCCGTTTAACATTTCGTCCCTATATTAATTTTGGCTGTTAAAAGCCCGTCATATAGTTGGGCCTAACTATGGCCCGATTTGCATCCGGCCTGCTCGCAGCCGATATCTGATTGGGCCAAACAAGGACCGAGACAACTTTGGCCTGTTAAAAGCCCGTGATTTGATTCGCACAATCATGGGCCGGGGTTCATTTTGGGCTGCTGCCGGCCCGTGAGCTGTTCGGCACGTTTTAGGCCCAACCTACATCGTGATTGCATGACGGCCCGACTATGCACCGTAATTTTACGGTTTGGCGGTTTTTATCATGACAGGATATATATATATATATATATATATATATATATATATATATATATATATATATATATATATATATATATATATATATATATATATATATATACAGAAAATAACTGCAGCATCGTGAATAAGAAAAACCTAGACTACACAATAAATAAATTACGGCATATTACATCCACTGGGCATTAAAGTTTTCCACTATGATAATAAAGCACAAGCAGACAGCAGATTACATACATTGGGCATCAAAGATCGCCACCAGTGCAAATAAACACGCCGACAAAATAATATACAAAACCGACAAAGACTTCAATAGAGTTCAAGAAAGGTTAGCCTGTTTGGGAGCTGCAGCGCAAGCAGCTGAGCAAGATGATGAGACTGCGCTTGTTCAACACTTATATCTTCCTCAATCTGAAAGATAAACAAGCAGACAGATGACGGGTTTTGCACGTAAAAGTATCAGTGCTGACAATTCATCACATTTCTTACTGACAAATAAAGTCACACAGTTTAAAATTGCATTAACACAATATGGTATTGTTCAGGTCAAGACATGGCAGGAAATGACATTGTGAAGGAGTTGGCAGCTTCACGACAACACTGGATTACAGATCAAGAACTCATAAGTATCAATGGTTAGTATGCTGTCAATTTATACCATTTCAAATTGGCAAATAAAGAGACGGTTTAAATAATAGTGGAATGATATGACATTGTTCATAGTTAAGACATTGCAGAATATGACATTGTGCTGTAGTGGGTAGGTTCACCACACCACTGGATTACGGATGAAGAACAGAAGCATACATGCAGTGCAAAATAAGATCACTTGCTCTGTATAGTTTAATTTACATGGTATGAAGAAGGAACTTGGTTGTACAACTAAAAACTTAAATTGAGGAAGGACAAACTTTTGTTTATGAACTACATAATAAACTTTAAACAAGCAATTTGATGCAAACACCAAAAATAAACAGTTGTTGCAGTCATGCCTAACCAAATATATACAACAAAGTTTGAAGGCTTGAGATGGACAAACTTACATTATTGGTGAAGACAGGCTCTATAAAGGCCTTGTCCATGCTGATGGGGGGCAATTCAAGAAGTTTACCACATAATCTTCTTCAAAAGCATTGCCTTTATTCTACATTTTGTTAAAAGTAAATATAGATGTGATAATATACGAAAAAATGGAGAATATTTAAGATAAGATGAAGAGTGATGCTACATAACCAAGTAGCTATAAATGTAAGTGCAGCGATACAGGCAAAAGGTACAGCCAAGAGCAATGCACAGCTAAACTTCTTCAGTACCAACCTTATGGTAAGAGTAAATATAGATCTGATGTGTAGAAAATGGAGGGCAAAGGAAAATAAGCTGCAGAGTGATGGTGCATGAACAACTACCTGTCATTATAAGTGTTGGGGAACGTAGTAATTTCAAAAATTTTCCTACGATCACGCAAGACCATGGTGATGCATAGCAACGAGATGAGAGTGTTGTCTACGCACCCTCGTGAGACCAAAGAACGGAAGCGTTGACGCAACGTAGAGGAAGTAGTCGTACTTCTTCCCGATCCAACCGATCCAAGTACCGAACGTCACGGCACCTCCGAGTTCTGCACACGCTCAGCTCGATGACGCCCCTCGAACTCCGATCCAGCCGAGTGTTGAGGGAGAGTTTCACAAGACGACGGCGTGGTGACGATGATGATGTTCCACCGGCGCAGGGCTTCGCCTTAAGCTCCGCAACGGTATATTCGAGGTGTAGTTTGGTGGAAGGGGCACCGCACACGGCTAAGGAACGATCTCAATGATCAACTTGTGTGTCTATGGGGTGCCCCTGCCCTGTATATAAAGGATGGAGGAGGAGGAGGCCGCCAAGGCAAAGGTGCGGCCAGGATATGGATTCCTACTAGGACTCCAAGTCCTAGTAGGAGTCCACCAAAGGGGAGGAAGGAGAAGGAATAGGAGGAGAAGGAGAGGTGTCCGCCCCTTTCCCTAGTCCAATTCGGACTAGAGGGAGGGGGCGCAGCAGCCTTTTTTTCCTCTTCCCACTAAAGCCCATCAAGGCCCATTACTTCTCCCGTAATCCCGTAACTCCCGGTACTCAAAATACCCAATCATTCGAACCTTTCCGAACTCCGAATATAGTCGTCCAATATATCGATCTTTACGCCTCGACCATTTCGAGACTCCTCGTCATGTCCCCGATCTCATCCGGGACTCGAACTCCTTCGGTACATCAAAACTCATAAACTCATAATATAACCGCCATCGAAACCTTGTTGCAAGGGACCCTACGGGTTCGAGAACTATGTAGACATGACCTAGAACTATTCTCGGTCAATAACCAATAGCGGAACCTGGATGCCCATATTGGTTCCTACATATTCTACGAAGATCTTTATCGGTCAGACCGCATAACAACATACGTTGTTCCTTTGTCATCGGTATGTTACTTGCCCGAGATTCGATCGCTGTATCCAATACCTAGTTCAATCTCACATCGCAAGTCTCTTTTCTCGTTCCGTAATACATCATCTCACAACTAACACATTTAGTTGCAATGCTTGCAAGGCTTATGTGATGTGCATTACCGAGAGGGCCCAGAGATACCTCTCCGACAATCGGAGGACAAATCCTAATCTCGAAATATGCCAACCCAACATGTACCTTCGGAGACACCTGTAATGTACCTTTATAATCACCCAGCCACGCTGTGACGCTTTGGTAGCACCCAAAGTGTTCCTCGGCAAACGGAGTTGCATAATCTCATAGTCATAGGAACATGTATAAGTTATGAAGAAAAGCACTAGCAACAAACTATACGATCAGGTGCTATGCTAATGGAATGGGTCATGTCAATCAGATCATTCAACCAATGATGTGATCCCGTTAATCAAATAACAACTCCTTGTTCATGGTTAGGAAACATAACCATCTTTGATTAACGAGCTAGTCAAGTAGAGGCATACTAGTGACACTCAGTAGGTTTATGTATTCACACATGTATTATGTTTCCGTTAATACAATTCTAGCATGAATAATAAACATTTATCATGATATAAGGAAATAAATAATAACATTATTATTGCCTCTAGGGCATATTTCCTTCAGCCTCCCACTTGCACTAGAGTCAATAATCTAGTTCACATCGCCATGTGATTTAACATCAATAGTTCACATCTATATGTGGTTAACACCCATAGTTCACATCGACATGTGACCAACACCCAAAGGGTTTACTAGAGTCAGTAATCTAGTTCACATCGCTATGTGATTAACACCCAAAGAGTACTAAGGTGTGATCATGTTTTGCTTGTGAGATAATTTTAGTCAACGGTCTGTCACATTCAGAGCCGTAAGTATTTTGCAAATTTCTATGTCTACAATGCTCGCACGGAGCTACTCTAGCTAATTGCTCCCACTTTCAATATGTATCTAGATTGAGACTCAGATTCATCTAGATTAGTGTTAAAACTTGCATCGACGTAACCTTTACGACTTAACCTTTTTCACTTCCATAATCGAGAAACATATCCTTATTCTACTAAGGATAATTTTGACCGCTGTCCATTGATCTACTCCTAGATCTCTATTGCACTCCTTGCCAATCTTAGTGGTAGGGTATGCAATGATCTGGTACACAAGATGACATACTTTATAGAACCTATGGCTGATGCATAGGAATGACTTTCATTCTCTTTCTATCTTCTGCCGTGGTCGGGTTTTGAGTCTTACTCAATCTCACACCTTGTAACACAGTGCAAGAACTCTTTCTTTGACTGTTCCATTTTGAACTACTTCAAAATCTTGTCAAGATATGTATTCATTGAAAAACTTTATCAAGCCGCCTTGATCTATCTCTATAGATCTTGATGCTCAATATGTAAGCAGCTTCACCGAGGTCTTTCTTTGAAAAACTCCTTTCAAACACTCCTTTATGCTTTGCGTAATAATTCTACATTATTTCGATCAACAATATGTCATTCACATATACTTATCGAAATGTCAGAGTGCTCCCACTCACTTTCTTGTAAATACAGGCTTCTCCAAAAGTCTGTATAAAACCATATGCTTTGATCACACTATCAAAGCGCTTATTCCAACTCCGAGATGCTTGCACCAGTCCATAGATGGATCGCTGGAGCTTGCACATTTTGTTAGCTCCTTTAGGATTGACAAAACCTTCTGGTTGCATCATATACAACTCTTCTTTAATAAATCCATTAAAGAATGTAGTTTTGACATCCATTTGCCGATTTCATAAAATGTGGCAATTGCTAACATGATTCGACAGATTTAAGCATCGCTACAATTGAGAAAATCTCATTGTAGTCAACACCTTGAACTTGTCAAAACCTTTTTGCATAAGTCGAGCTTTGTAGATAGTAACACTACTATCGTGTCCGCCTTCCTCTTGAAGATCCATTTATTCTCAATGGCTTGCCGATCATCGGCAAGTCAACCAAAGTCCATACTTTGTTCTCATACATGGATCCCATCTCAGATTTCATGGTCTCAAACCATTTCGCTGAATCTGGGCTCATCATCGCTTCCTCATAGTTCGTAGGTTCATCATGGTCTAGTAACATGACTTTTAGAATAGGATTACCGTACCACTCAGTGCGGATCTTACTCGAAGACCTCACGAGGTTTGGTAGCAACTTGATCTGAAGTTTCATGATCATCATCATTAACTTCCTCACTAATTGGTGTAGGAATCATCGAACTGATTTCGTGATGAACTACTTTCCAATAAGGGAGAAGGTACAATTACCTCATCAAGTTCTACTTTCCTCCCACTCACTTCTTTCGAGAGAAACTTCTTCTCTAGAAAGGATCCATCTTAGCAACGAAAAACTTGCCTTCGGATCTGTGATAGAAGGTGTACCCAATAGTTGCCTTTGGGTATTCTATGAAGACGCATTCGATTTGGGTTCGAGCTTATCGGTGAAAACTTTTCACATAAGCATCACAACTCCAAACTTTAAGAAACGACAGCTTAGGTTTATCGCTAAACCATAGTTCATACGGTGTCATCTCAACGGATTTAGATGGTTGCCCTATTAAACGTGAATGCAGCTGTCTCTAATGCATAACCCCAAAACGATAGTGGTAAATCGGTAAGATACGCCATAGATCGCACCATATCAAAATAAAGTACGGTTACGACGTTCGGACACACCATAACGTTGTGGTGTTCCGTGGCGTGAGCTGTGAAACTATTCCACATTGTTTTCATTGAAGACCAAACTCAGAACTCAAATATTCGCTCCACGATCAGATCGCAGAAACTTTATTTTCTTGTTGCGATGATTTTCCACTTCACTCTGAAATTCTTTGAACCTTTCAACTATTTCAGACTTATGTTTCATCAAGTAGATATACCCATATCTTCTCAAATTATCTTGTGAAGGTCAGAAAATAACGATACTTGCCACGAGCATCAACACTCATTGGATCGCATACATCGGTATGTATTATTCCCAATAAGTCAAGAGTTTGTTCCATTGTTCGAGAACGGAGTTTTAGTCATCTTGCCCAAAAGGCACGGTTCGCAAGCATCAAATGATTCATAATCAAGTGATTCCAAAAGTCCATCAGCATGGAGTTTTTCTTCATGCGCTTTACACCAATATGACCTAAACGGCAAGCCACAAATAAGTTGCACTATCATTATTAACTTTGCATCTTTTGGTTTCAATGTTATGAATATGTGTATCACTATGATCGAGATCTAATGAACCATTTTCATTGGGTGTGTAACCATATAAGGTTTTATTCATGTAAATGTAACAACAATTTATTCTCTTACTTAAATGAATAACAGATTGCAATAAACATGATCAAATCATATTTATGCTCAACACCAAATAACACTTATTTAGGTTCCACACTAATCCCGAAAGTATAGGGAGTGCGATGATGATCATATCAATCTTGGAACTACTTCCAACACTCATCGTCACTTCCCTTCAACTAGTCTCTGCTTATTCTCAGAACTCCTGTTTCGAGTTACTAATCTTAGCAACCTAACGAGTATCAAATACTCAGGCCACTATAAACACTAGTAAGGCACACATCAATAACCTGTATATCAAATATAACCTTGTTCACTTTGCCATCCTTCTTATCCACCAAATATTCAGGGTAGTTCTGCTTCCAAAGGACCAGTTCCATTGCAGCAAAAGTACTCAGCCTCGTGCTTAGGTCTAGACTTGGGCTTCTTCACTCGAGCAGCAACTTGCTTGCCGCTCCTTTTGAAGTTCCCTTCTTCCCTTTGCCATTTTCCTTGAGACTAGTGGTCTTGTCAACCATCAACACTTGATGTTTTTCTTGATTTCTACCTTCGCGATTTTAGCATCGCCAAGAGCTCGAGAATCTTTTCGTCATCCCTTGCATACTATAGTTCATCACGAAGTTCTACTAACTTAGTGATGGTGACTAGAGAATTCTGTCAATCACTATCTTATCTCGAAGATTAACTCCCACTTGATTCAAGTGATTGAAGTACTCGCATAATCTGAGCACATGCTCACTAGTTGAGCGATTCTCCTCCATCTTTTAGCTATAGAACTTGTTGGAGACTTCATATCTCTCAACTCGGTATTTGCTAAAAATATTAACTTCAATTCCTGAACATCTCATATGGTCCATGACGCTCAAAACGCCTTTGAAGTCCCGATTCTAAGCCGTTAAGCATGGTGCACTAAACTATCAAGTAGTCATCATATTGAGCTAGCCAAACGCTCATAACGTCAGATTCGCTCATATTGAGCTAGCCAAACGCTCATAACGCCCGCATCTGCTCCTGCAATAGGTCTGTCACCTAGCGGTGCATTAAGGACATAATTCTTCTGTGCAGCAATGAGGATAAACCTCAGATCACGGATCCAATCCGCATCATTGCTACTAACATTTTTCAATACAATTTTCTCTAGGAACACATATAAAACATAGGGAAGCAACAACGCGAGCTATTGATCTACAACATAATTTGCAAAATACTACCAGGACTAAGTTCATGATAAATTAAAGTTCAATTAATCATATTACTTAAGAACTCCCACTTAGAAAAATATCCTCCAATTCTCTAAGTGATTATGTGATCCATATCAACTACACCATGACCGATCATCACGTGTGATGGAGTAGTTTCAATGGTGAACATCAATATGTTGATCATATCTACTATATGATTCACGCCGACCTTCGGTCTCCGTGTTCCGAGGTCATATCTTATATGCATAGCTCGTCAAGTATAACCTGAGTATTCCGCGTGTGCAACTGTTTTGCACCGTTGTATTTGAACGTAGAGCCTATCACACCCGATCATCACGTGGTGTCTCAAAGACGAAGAACTTTCGCAACGGTGCATACTCGGAGAACACTTCTTGATAATTTAGTAAGGGATCATCTTATAATGCTACCGCCAATCAAAGCAAGATAAGATGCATAAAGGATTAACATCACATGCAATCAATATAAGTGATATGATATGGCCATCATCATTTTGTGCTTGTGATCTCCATCTCCAAGCAATCATGATCACCATCGCCACCGGTAGCGACACCTTGATCTCCATCGTAGCATCGTTGTCGCCTCGCCAACTATTGCTTCTACGACTATCGCTACTCCTTAGTGATAAAGTAAAGCAATTACATGGCGTTGCATTTCATACAATAAAGCGACAACCATATGGCTCCTGCCGATTGCCGATAACTCGTTACAAAACATGATCATCTCATACAATAAAATATAGCATCACGTCTTGACCATATCACATCACAACATGCCCTGCAAAAACAAGTTAGACGTCCTCTACTTTGTTGTTGCAAGTTTTACGTGGCTGCTACGGGCTGAGCAAGAACCGTTTTACCTCGCATCAAAACCACAACGATACTTCGTCAAATAGACTCCGTTTAACCTTCTCAAGGACGGCGAGCCACACTCAGTTCAACTAAAGTGAGAGAGACAGACACCCGCCAGTCACCTTTAAGCAACGAGTGCTCACAGCGGTGAAACCAGTCTCGCGTAAGCGTCGCGTAATGTCGGTCCGGCCGCTTCATCTCACAATACCGCTGAACCAAAGTATGACATGCTGGTAGGTAGTATGACTTGTATCGCCCACAACTCACTTGTGTTCTACTCGCATATGACATCAACGCATAAAACCAGGCTCGATGCCACTGTTGGGGAACGTAGTAATTTCAAAAATTTTCCTACGATCACGCAAGACCATGGTGATGCATAGCAACGAGATGAGAGTGTTGTCTCGTACCCTCGAGACCAGCAACGGAAGCGTTGACGCAACGTAGAGGAAGTAGTCGTACTTCTTCCCGATCCAACCGATCCAAGTACCGAACGACGGCACCTCCGAAGTTCTGCACACGCTCAGCTCGATGACGCCCCTCGAACTCCGATCCAGCCGAGTGTTGAGGAGAGTTTAAATCAACCTGACGGCGTGGTGGCGATGATGATGTTCCACTGCGCAGGGCTTCGCCTAAGCTCCGCAACGGTATATTCGAGGTGTAGTTTGGTGGAAGGGGCACCGCACACGGCTAAGGAACGATCTCAATGATCAACTTGTGTGTCTATGGGGTGCCCCTGCCCCTGTATATAAAGGATGGAGGAGGAGGAGGCCGCCAAGGCAAAGGTGCGGCCAGGATATGGATTCCTACTAGGACTCCAAGTCCTAGTAGGAGTCCACCAAAAGGGAGGAAGGAGAAGGAATAGGAGGAGAAGGAGGGTGTCCGCCCCTTTTCCTAGTCCAATTCGGACTAGAGGGAGGGGGCGCAGCAGCCTTTTTTTCCTCTTCCCACTAAAGCCCATCAAGGCCCATTACTTCTCCCGTAATCCCGTAACTCCCGGTACTCGAAAATACCGAATCATTCGAACCTTTCCGAACTCGAATATAGTCGTCCAATATATCGATCTTTACGCCTCGACCATTTCGAGACTCCTCGTCATGTCCCCGATCTCATCCGGGACTCGAACTCCTTCGGTACATCAAAACTCATAAACTCATAATATAACCGCCATCGAAACCTTAAGCGTGCGGACCCTACGGGTTCGAGAACTATGTAGACATGACCTAGAACTATTCTCGGTCAATAACCAATAGCGGAACCTGGATGCCCATATTGGTTCCTACATATTCTACGAAGATCTTTATCGGTCAGACCGCATAACAACATACGTTGTTCCCTTTGTCATCGGTATGTTACTTGCCCGAGATTCGATCGCCGGTATCCAATACCTAGTTCAATCTCGTTCTGGCAAGTCTCTTTTCTCGCTCCGTAATACATCATCTCACAACTAACACATTTAGTTGCAATGCTTGCAAGGCTTATGTGATGTGCATTACCGAGAGGGCCAGAGATACCTCTCCGACAATCGGAGGACAAATCCTAATCTCAAATATGCCAACCCAACATGTACCTTCGAGACACCTGTAATGTACCTTTATAATCACCCAGTTACGCCAGGACGCTTGGTAGCACCCAAAGTGTTCCTCGGCAAACGGGAGTTGCATAATCTCATAGTCATAGGAACATGTATAAGTTATGAAGAAAAGCACTAGCAACAAACTATACGATCAGGTGCTATGCTAATGGAATGGGTCATGTCAATCAGATCATTCAACCAATGATGTGATCCCGTTAATCAAATAACAACTCCTTGTTCATGGTTAGGAAACATAACCATCTTTGATTAACGAGCTAGTCAAGTAGAGGCATACTAGTGACACTCTGTAGGTTTATGTATTCACACATGTATTATGTTTCCGGTTAATACAATTCTAGCATGAATAATAAACATTTATCATGATATAAGGAAATAAATAATAACATTATTATTGCCTCTAGGGCATATTTCCTTCAATAAGTACACTGATAAAGGACAGCATGTACATACAAGAACAATGCAGAGCTAAAAAAACATTGGCATTGGATATATTCTACACTAATGTAACCATTCATACAGATCAGATAATTTGGAGCGAACAATTGATAAGCAAGCTATCATGCATACTGCTGTCACATAATGAACCAGGTATGTATGCAAGTACAGTGATACAGGACAACAGGTACTAACAAGAGCAAAGCAGCGGGCAGCATATTTGCGATATCCTGTCGGTCTTTTTAAACCGGAATTCTTCTTCGAGCAGATTTCCTGCAAAAAAAGATCCATAAGGCACATGCGGAAAAATAGAAGTTCAAATTTTCATGTGATTTCATAGACAGTACCTCATCCTGGGAACGAGACCAGTGCATAACAAGGTTTTTCCATTCAATGTCTTCTAAATTTAGCACAGGAGACTTCACTAGAAATTCATTTATAGACTGGCCACCAAAGTGTGATTTCCTTAGGTAACACCGATACTGCTGCAATGCTTCCTTGAAAAGCACAAGCAAGCTTTGCTCGTCATGACTATCCAGATTGACCCTGGCCTAGTTACAACAATGTAATGTAAATCATTGATGTGTTCCATCAGCAGAAAACAGGAAAATAATAACCATGAATAATAGCACTTACACGTAAGTTGGATAGGAAGATGTCAAAATGGTGTTTGTCTTCACAATAATCTTCCCATGATGGGAATATATGCACGTAGTCCCTAACAACATTGGAAGCATTGTATTTTAAACTGGGAATAAATGGAATGGGGTTCCAATCTGCTGGAATTGGCCGTCTCTGCAGTTGGGATAGGTCTTCGGCCGGTGGACTTGCTGTACTTTTTGCTGGAGTGGGATTTTTCTGTGGTACAGCTGGTGCTATGGCAAATGAAATCGGTATAACTTTTGCTGGAGTGCAGGTCCTGTGTGGTGGGGCTAGTGGTGTGGCCAGTGAAGTATGGGTACAGTCTGCTGGAGTCGGTCCTACGTTTTGTGTCACTGGTTGTACAACCAATATAAGTGGGGTGCTGTCTGATTTCTCCAGCACCACCATGTTTTTCAAGGACTTTGCTAGTGCTCCTTCAGGTTCGGCAATCACCCTCTTCCTTTTTGATGTCTGATGCACACGAACAGCATTTGAGTGGAAAAACATGGTATGATGACAGATGGAATATGTATTGATAATGGATGGGCATGGCATCTCGACATATATGATGAGTAAACTAAGCAGATGGTGGTGCAACAAAGTAGAAGAAATGCAAGACAACATATGCAAGATACCCGCAATCAATAAAACATTGCCAAATTAGAATAGGCACCTTGATGGGTGAACAAGACAGGCCATCTGCCTTTGACTCCTCGAGGTTAGAATAGTCATTAGGATCATATTCTTAACAAGAGTCAACAGGTGGGGAGCGTATGAGTTTCATTGCATCCAGAATGGCACTCAATGCCTTGGTGCCAATTTTGTAAGTCACTGCAGTGTTTAGCTTCAAGAGTTGACTGCTGCTAGTGCGACACAAAGCAACTACACAGATCATAGTGTAGATATCACGGGAAAACCTTAAGCATCAGAGTAAAATCAGCAAAGTGGAACTTGCTGGAATATATGTGCAAGTATTGCCGGTACGACTAGAAAGGCTTCGGATACCAGCTCTCTTCAAGTGAAGGTGCGGTACTGTTAATATCAGTGTAACTCTCAAAGGCGACACAGCTCCGCGCATTTCCTTGCTTTTCTTATAGGATTCAAGTGGGCAGGCCACTACAAATCATATTCCTATGTTTACAAGATCCTACGAATCAAAGAGGCTCAAAGTGTCCATCACAACCGACCGTATAGACCTCTACACTGCAAATGTCCCTGCTCATCTTGATTACAAGGAACATATCAGACTACTAGCATACTCCTTCGTTCCAAAATATAAGTCTTGGTAGAGATTTCCACTATGGATCACATACTGAGATGTATCCAGATACATTTTAGAGTGTAGATTCACTCATTTTGCTCCATATGTAGTCCATGGTGGAATCTATACAAAGACTTGTATTTAGGAACGGAGAGAGTACATATTAAAGAAGAACGGAAGAGGAACATGGTAAAGAAGAGCAAGCAGATTTTGGATAATAAAATGTTGGTTGCGCAGTGCCCACATAAGATGAACCAGAGCGCATTAAGAATGCAACTCCCAGCTGTCTCTCGACCATTTCAGGCGGTTGGATGAAGATTCTCGCCTCCTAACCCTTCTTCTTCCTCGCCTCTTAATTATTCCCATCTGAGAACACCGCGGGCCGCCGGCCGACCACCGCCCCCACCGCCTGTGTTCCTCCGCCACCCCCACCCCCACCCGCCGAGTTTTCTTTGTTCGGCGAGGCCCCACAACCACCCGAGCCCTTTGGATCGCACCGCTAACTCCGCGAGCTCTGAAAATCGACCACCCAATTTTGAAATTTAGTCTACTGTGATTTAACTAGTGTGGAATATAAAAGAGGAAAACCATAAGCATTGGGAGTATAGTGTTGAGCGTGCTATGGAAGATCTGAAGGTGCAAACCGGACAAAGGCAACTTCGCAACCAAGACAAGAAATCAGAGTAAAGCAGTGGCGATCTATTTTCTTGCTGCGATAAATAAGTTGAGCAGATACGAAAGAGTACCGCCTCTGGTGCGGCGCCGTGTACGCATCTGCTGAGAATTTGACGGTGTTGCGGTAGCGATGGCTGTCGGCGGCGTGGAAGCAGATCTAGGAGGGTGGACAGTGGCGGCGGGGCGCGGTGGACGAGACGGTCGTAGGAGCGGCGCCGGCAAGGTGGACGACGGCGGGGATGAAGCGAGAGGACGGGATGCAAGGATCCCGGTCTGAAGGCGTGGACGAGAGAGGTCGATCTCTTGTAATGGACAGCGGCGTCGGGGTATCAGCTCCGGCATGGTGGAGGAGGACGGCGGTGGATGGGGTGGCGGACGGCGGCGGACGGAGGAGGGTGGGGTGGAGAGGGTGTTTTGGCGGCCATGGAGTATGAATGGGGAAAAGGGAGGTAGAGAGGAAGGGGAACCATGTATTCAGGGCGCGCTTGTCTCAAATGCGAGAAATTTACAAACTTAGCCCTGTTTCAAATTTCTACTACATCACAGCAACATTAGTCGGTTGGGCTAAGTGCGGATCTTACTCTGGAAGACCTACGAGGTTTGGTAACAACTTGATCTGAAGTTTCATGATCATCATCATTAACTTCCTCACTAATTGGTGTAGGAATCACTTGGAACTGATTTACGTGATGAACTACTTTCCAATAAGGGAAAGGTACAATTACCTCATCAAGTTCTACTTTCCTCCCTCACTTCTTTAGAGAAACTTCTTCTCTAGAAAGGATCCATCTTAACCGCTTGCCTTGGATCGTGATAGAAGGTGTACCCAATAGTTGCCTTTGGGTATTCTATGAAGGCGCATTTCTCCGATTTGGGTTCGAGCTTATCGGTGAAAACTTTTCACATAAGCATCACAACTCAAACTTTAAACAAGCTTAGGTTTCTTGCTAAACCATAGTTCATCTGTCATCTCAGCAGTTTAGATGGTTGCCTATTAAGCGTGAATGCAGTGTCTTAATGCATAACCCCAAAGCGATAGTGGTAAATCGGTAAATCTCATAGATCGCACCATATCAAAATAAAATCGATTCTGACGTTCGGACACACCATAACGTTGTGGTGTTCCGGTGGCGTGAGCTGTGAAACTATTCCACATTGTTTTCATTGAAGACCAAACTTAACTCAAATATTCGTCTCCACGATCAGATCGCGAAACTTTATTTTCTTGTTGCGATGATTTTCCACTTCACTCTGAAATTCTTTGAACCTTTCAACTATTTCAGACTTATGTTTCATCAAGTAGATATACCCATATCTTCTCAAATTATCTTGTGAAGGTCGAAAAAGCGATACTTGCCAGCATCAACACTCATTGGATCGCATACATCGGTTGTATTATTCCCAATAAGTCGGTAGCTTGTTCCATTGTTGGAGAGCGGAGTTTTAGTCATCTTGCCCAAAGGCCGGTTCCAAAGCATCAAATGATTCATAATCAAGTGATTCCAAAGTCCATCGCATGGAGTTTTCTTCATGCTTTACACCAATATGACCTAAGGGCGGTTCCACAAATAAGTTGCACTATCATTATTAACTTTGCATCTTTTGGTTTCAATGTTATGAATATGTTATCACTATGATCGAGATCTAATGAACCATTTTCATTGGGTGTGTAACCATATAAGGTTTTATTCATGTAAGCAGAACAACAATTTATTCTCTTACTTAAATGAATAACCGTATTGCAATAAACATGATCAAATCATATTTATGCTCAACAAAATAACACTTATTTAGGTTCCACACTAATCCCGAAAGTATAGGGAGTGCGATGATGATCATATCAATCTTGGAACTACTTCCAACACTCATCGTCACTTCCCCTTCAACTAGTCTCTTTTATTTAACTCCTTTTGAGTTACTAATCTTAACCGAGCAGTATCAAATACTAGGGGCCACTATAAACACTAGTAAGGCACACATCAATAACCTTATCAAATATAACCTTGTTCACTTTGCCATCCTTCTTATCCACCAAATATTCAGGGTAGTTCGCTTCGGTGACCAGTTCCATTGCAGCAAAAGTACTGGGTCTAGGGCTTGGGTCTAGACTTGGGCTTCTTCACTCGAAGCAACTTGCTTGGTTCCTTTTGAAGTTCCCTTCTTCCCTTTGCCATTTTCCGAGACTAGTGGTCTTGTCAACCATCAACACTTGATGTTTTCTTGATTTCTACCTTCGCCGATTTTAGCATGCGAAGAGCTCGAAGAATCTTTTCGTCATCCCTTGCATACTATAGTTCATCAAGTTCTACTAACTTAGTGATGGTGACTAGAAATTCTGTCAATCACTATCTTATCCGGAAGATTAACTCCCCTTGATTCAAGTGATTGAAGTACTCGGACAATCTGAGCAATGCTCACTAGTTGGCGATTCTCCTCCATCTTTTAGCTATAGAACTTGTTGGAGACTTCATATCTCTCAACTCGGGATTTGCTAAAATATTAACTTCAATTTGGAACATCTCATTGGTCCATGGCGTTCAAAACGTCTTTGAAGTCGATTCTAAGCCGTTAAGCATGGTGCCTAAACTATCAAGTAGTCATCATATTGAGCTAAAGCGTTCATAACGTCATGCCGCTCATATTAGGCTAATAAGCGTTCATAACGTCGCATCTGCTCCGCAAATAGGTCTTCACCTAGCGGTGCATTAAGGACATAATTCTTCTGCGCGCAAATGAGGATAAACCTCGGATCCGGATCCAATCCCATCATTGCTACTAACATTTTTCAATACAATTTTCTCTAGGAACACATATAAAAACATAGGGAAGCAACAACGCGAGCTATTGATCTACAACATAATTTGCAAAATACTACGGGACTAAGTTCATGATAAATTAAAGTTCAATTAATCATATTACTTAAGAACTCCCCTTAGAAAAATATCCTCCAATTCTCTAAGTGATTGCGTGATCCATATCAACTACACCATGACCGATCATCACGTGTGATGGAGTAGTTTCAATGGTGAACATCAATATGTTGATCATATCTACTATATGATTCACGCTCGACCTTCGGTCTCCGTGTTCCGGTCATATCTTATATGCATAGCTTCAAGTATAACCTGAGTATTCGGGTGCAACTGTTTTACCGTTGTATTTGAGCGTAGAGCCTATCACCCGATCATCACGTGGTGTCCACGAAGAACTTTAAGCGGTGCATACTCGGGAAACACTTCTTGATAATTTAGTAAGGGATCATCTTATAATGCTACCGTCAATCAAAGCAAGATAAGATGCATAAAGGTTAACATCACATGCAATCAATATAAGTGATATGATATGGCCATCATCATTTTGTGCTTGTGATCTCCATCTCGAAGCAAACCGCATGATCACCATTCACCGGGCGACACCTTGATCTCCATCGTAGCATCGTTGTCGTCCCCTTTTGCTTCTCGACTTCGCTACTCCTTAGTGATAAAGTAAAGCAATTACATGGCGTTGCATTTCATACAATAAGCGACAACCATATGGCTCCTGCCGATTCCGATAACTTCGGTTACAAAACATGATCATCTCATACAATAAAATATAGCATCACGTCTTGACCATATCACATCACAACATGCCCTGCAAAAACAAGTTAGGCGTCCTCTACTTTGTTGTTGCAAGTTTTACGTGGCTGCTACGGGGAGCAAGAACCGTTCTTACCTCGCATCAAAACCCAAGCGATACCGTCAAATAGACTCCGTTTAACCTTCTCAAGGACGGGCGTACTTTTCAGTTCAACTAAAGTGAGAGGCGGACACCCCGGGTCACCTTTAAGCAACGAGTGCTCCGGCGGTGAAACCAGTCTCGCGTAAGCGTCTGGCGTGTTCGGTCCGGGCCCTTCATCTCACAATACCGCTGAACAAAGTATGACATCTTTGGTAGGTGGTATGACTTATATGCCCACAACTCACTTGTGTTCTACCGTGCATATGACATCAACGCATAAAACCAGGCTCGGATGCCCTTTGTTGGGGGCGTAGTAATTTCAAAAATTTTCCTCGATCACGCAAGACCATGGTGATGCATAGCGAGATGAGAGTGTTGTCTCGTTCCTCGTGACCCGGCAGGGCGTTGGCTAGCGTAGAGAAGTAGTCGTACTTCTTCCCGATCCAACGATCCAAGTACCGAGCGTCGGCACCTCCGAGTTCTGCCCGTTCAGCCGATGGCGTCCCTCGAACTCCGATCCAGAAAGTGTTGAGGAGAGTTTTCGACCTGACGGCGTGGTGGCGATGATGTTTCCACCGGGCGAGGGCCGCCTAAGCTCCGCGGTATATTCGGGTGTAGTTTGGTGGAAGGGGCACCGCAAGGCTGAGCGATCTCAATGATCAACTTGTGTGTCTTGGGGTGCCCCCCCTGTTATATAAAGGATGGAGGAGGAGGAGGCCCAAAAGGCAAAGTGCGGCCAGGATTGGATTCCTACTAGGACTCCAAGTCCTAGTAAGTCCTAAAAAGGGAGGAAGGAGAAGGAATAGGAGGAGAAGGAGGGTGTCCCCCTTTTCCTAGTCCAATTCGGACTGGGGAGGGGCGCAGCAACCTTTTCCTCTTCCCACTAAAGCCCATCAAGGCCCATTACTTCTCCCGTAATCCCGCTCCCGGTACTCAAAAAATACCGAATCATTGAACCTTTCCGAACTCGAATATAGTCGTCCAATATATCGATCTTTCGTCTCGACCATTTGAGACTCCTCGTCATGTCCCGATCTCATCCGGGACTCCGAACTCCCGGTACATCAAAACTCATAAACTCATAATATAAGCATCGCCGAAACCTTAAGCGTGCGGACCCTACGGGTTAGAACTATGTAACATGACCTAGAACTATTCTCGGTCAATAACCAATAAGCGGAACCTGGATGCCCATATTGGTTCCTACATATTCTCAAGATCTTTTCGGTCAGACCGCATAACAACACGTTGTTCCCTTTGTCATCGGTATGTTACTTGCCGAGATTCGATCGTGGTATCAATACCTAGTTCAATCTCGTTCGGCAAGTCTCTTTTCTCGTTCAAATACATCATCTCACAACTAACACATTTAGTTGCAATGCTTGCAAAGGCTTATGTGATGTGCATTACCGAAGGGCCGGAGATACCTCTCCGACAATCGGATGACAAATCCTAATCTAAATATCCAACCCAACATGTACCCGGAACACCTGTAATGTACCTTTATAATCACCCGTTACGTTGTGACGTTTGGTAGCACCAAAAGTGTTCCTCGGGCAAGCGGGTTGCATAATCTCATAGTCATAGGAACATGTATAAGTTATGAAGAAAAGCACTAGCAACAAACTATCGATCAGGTGCTATGCTAATGGAATGGGTCATGTCAATCAGATCATTCAACCAATGATGTGATCCGTTAATCAAATAACAACTCCTTGTTCATGGTTAGGAAACATAACCATCTTTGATTAACGAGCTAGTCAAATAGAGGCATACTAGTGACACTCTTGGGTTTATGTATTCACACATGTATTATGTTTCCGGTTAATACAATTCTAGCATGAATAATAAACATTTATCATGATATAAGAAATAAATAATAACATTATTATTGCCTCTAGGGCATATTTCCTTCAATAAGTCAGGATAAAGGACAGCATGTACATACAAGAACAATGCGAGCTAAAAAACATTGGCATTGGATATATTCTACACTAATGTAACCATTCATAAGGATCGATAATTTGGGCGAACAATTGATAACAAGCTATCATGCATCTGCTGTCACATAATGAACCGGTATGTATGCAAATCGGTGATCGGGGACAACGGTACTAACAAGAGCAAAGCAGCGGGACATATTTGCGATATCTGTCATCTTTTAAAGAATTCTTCTTGGCAGATTTCCCAAAAAAAGATCCATAAGGCACATGGGAAAATAAAGTTCAAATTTTCATGTGATTTCATAGGCAATTACCTCATCCAGGGAGCGAGACCATTGCATAACAAGGTTTTCCATTCAATGTCTTCTAAATTTAACGGGAGACTTCACTAAAATTCATTTATAGGTTGGCCACCAAAGTGTGATTTCCTTAGGTAACACCGATTCTTTGCAATGCTTCCTTGAAAGCACAAGCAAGCTTTGCTCGTCATGACTATCGAATTGACCTGGCCTAGTTACAACAATGTAATGTAAATCATTGATGTGTTCCATCTAAACAGGGGAAAATAATAACCATGAATAATAGCACTTACCGTAAGTTGGATAGGAAGATGTCAAAATGGTGTTTGTCTTCACAATAATCTTCCCTGATGGGAATATTACCGTAGTCCCTAACAACATTGGAAGCATTGTATTTTAAATGGGAATAAATGGAATGGGGTTTCCAATCTCTGGAATTGGCCGTCTTGCGGTTGGGATAGGTCTTGACGGTGGACTTCTTGTACTTTTTTTTTGGGTGGGATTTTTTAATGGTACAGCTGGTGCTATGGCAAATGAAATCGGTATAACTTTTGCTGGAGTGCAGGTCCTGTGTGGTGGGGCTAGTGGTGTGGCCCATGAAGTATGGATGCAGTCTTTTGGAGTCGGTCCTCCGTTTTGTGTCAGGTTGTACAACCAATATAAGTGGGGTCTTGTCGATTTCTCCGGCACCAATGTTTTCAAGGACTTTGCTAGTGCTCCTTAGGTTCCAATCACCCTTTTCCTTTTTGATGTCGTGAACGAACAGCATTTGGTGGAAAAACATGGTATGATGGCGGATGGAATATGTATTGATAATGGATGGGCATGGCATCTGACATATTGATGAGTAAACTAAGCAGATGGTGGTGCAACAAAGTAGAAGAAATGCAAGACAACATATGCAAGATACCATAATCAATAAAACATTGCCAAATTAGAATAGGCACCTTGATGGGTGAACAAGACAGGCCATCGCCTTTGACTCCTCGAGGTTAGAATAGTCATTAGGATCATATTCTTAACAAGAGTCAACAATTGGGGGCGTTGAGTTTCATTGCATCGGTGGCACTCAATGCCTTGGTGCCAATTTTGTAAAATCGTGGGTTTGCTTCAAGAGTTGTTGCTGCTAGTGCGACACAAAGCAACTAACAGATCATAGTGTAGATATCACGGGGAAAACCTTAAGCATCGAGTAAAATCAGCAAAGTGGAACTTGCTGGAATATATGTCAAAGTATTGCGGTGCGACTAGAAAACGGATAACTCTCTTCAAGTGAAGGTGCGGTCTTTTTAATATCGTGTAACTCTCAAAGGCGACACAGCTCAGGCATTTCCTTGCTTTTCTTATAGGATTCAAGTGGGCAGGCCACCAAATCATATTCCTATGTTTACAAGATCCTCTGAATCAAAGAGGCTCAAAGTGTCCATCACAACCGACCGTATAGACCTCTACTTGCAAATGTCCTGCTCATCTTGATACAAAGGAACATCTTGTACTACTAGCATACTCCTTGTTCCAAAATATAAGTCTTGGTAGAATTTCCACTATGGATCACATCTGGATGTATCCGGAACATTTTAGAGTGTAGATTCCTCATTTTTGCTCCATATGTAGTCCATGGTGGAATCTATACAAAACTTGTATTTGGGAAAATACATATTAAAAGAAAACGGAAGAGGAACATGGTAAAGAAGAGCAAGCAGATTTTGGATAATAAAATGTTGGTTCGATGCCCCAATAAGATGAACCAGGCGCATTAAAATGCAACTCGGCTGTCTCGACCATTTTAAGGGTTGGATGAAGATTCTCGTCTCCTAATTCTTCTTCCTCGTCTCTTAATTATTCCATCTGAGAAACCCTTGCGGACCGGGGACCCCACCCCACCTGTGTTCCTCCATACCCCCCCCCCAGCGTCCGAGTTTTCTTTGGCTGACCCCAACTCCCCAGGCCCTTTGGATGCCCGGGAACTCCGTGAAAATCGACCCAATTTTGAAATTTAGTCTCAATTTAACTAGTGTGGAATATAAAGGAAAACCATAAGCATTGGGAGTATAGTGTTGGGTGCTATAAGATCTGAAGGTGCAAACGGACAAAAGCAACCATGCAAGACAAGAAATCGAGTAAGCGGGGATCTATTTTCTTGCTCGATAAATAAGTTGAGGGTCTGAAAAATACCGCCTCGTGCGGCGCCTGTCCCTCTGCTGAAATTTAGCGGTGTTGCGGTAGCGATGGCTTCGGGTGAAGCAAGATCTAGGAGGGTGGGCATGGGGCGAAGGCGCGGTGGGCGGGCAGTCGTAGGGGCGGCGCCCGGCAAGGTGGACGGGCGGGGATAAGCGGAAGGGGGATGCAAGATCCCGGTGGGCGTGGGCGAGAAGGGTCGATCTCTTGTAATGGACAGCGGCGTCGGGTATCGATCCGGCATGGTGGGGAGGGAGGCGGTGGATGGGGTGGCGGGGCGGGCGGAGGAGGTGGGGTGGAGAGGTGTTTTGGGGCCATGGGTATGAATGGGGAAAAGGGAGGTAGAGAGGAAGGAGGCCATGTATTTGAGGCGCTTGTCTCAAATTGAGGAAATTTACAAACTTAGCCCTGTTTCAAATTTCTACTACATCACGAACATTAGTCGGTTGGGGATAGGGCGGTAATCTCGCATACACGAATATTTGCCGGGAGTTTGTTTTGGCCCCGTGTATGAATATGAATGGGGAGGAGTCGATTTGGCCGAGGGACCGTGTTTTGGCACCCGTGTATGAATCCGGGTGAGGGCGGTTCCGTCATGTTTGGGTGAAATACAAACCTACCCTATGAAACCTATAGAAATCCAGCGAATAGGCTTTGCATGGGAGGGATAGGCGGTGATTTCCATCCCGGATTTTGGTTTGGGGAATTCTGCCTTTCCCGCCGTTCAAATTTTGCACGGTTCGTTTATGTACCAACTCGAATCCGTTTGTATTCTACTATTTTTTGAAGGGGATCCATTTCAATTGGAATTAAATTCTTATACATCAATTTTTTATATATATACTTTCGCACAACAAAATTCTGCTCCTTTATATGTATAATATGATTTACAAATACAAGATCTCGAAATCTTAAGGTTGAATTCAAAAAATTTGCAAATTATGTTATACTAAAATGTATGGATCAATAATATCTACATATTAAATAACATAGATTGTGTGAATTCATATGAGTATGCATGTTTGATAGATCAATTTTGGTTGGTATGGAATTACCCAATGTAATTTCATCATTTAAATTCAAATTTTTCCTTTTTTGTTCCTCCTTTCACGGCCCATCTTTCTTTCCCGCCAACCAAGTCTTCATGCTTTCACTTTCTTTTCTCTAGGGCTCCACCCAATGTACTTCATATTTTCCGCCCAAAACTTCTCTCCTCTCCCTTGAGAAAATTTGTTCCTCTCCTTTCTTATAATTACAAATTTATTCTTTGTTTACCATTTCGGAAACCCGGACCTAAGCTTTCTTTTCACGCCACACCCAACTCCTTCCTTTCCTTTGTCTTTCTCTCCAAAAACTCTCCCCCTAAATATTTTCTACAAAATTTACTCAGCCCTAAAATAACTTTCTCTTCCCTCCTCTTCTCTCTCCTCCTTGTAACAAACCTTTTTCTTCCTTTTAAATCTCCACCCAACATTATTCATTTTTTAAGTTGAAACCCCTTTACCTCTTTTCTTTTCAACACACCCCTCCTCCTTCCCTCCCTTCACACCCTCTTTTCAACAACACAAAACTT
This sequence comes from Aegilops longissima, assembly GCA_021605205.1. Classification (NCBI taxonomy): domain Eukaryota; kingdom Viridiplantae; phylum Streptophyta; class Magnoliopsida; order Poales; family Poaceae; genus Aegilops; species Aegilops longissima. The sequence goes on from CM038682.1 coordinate 87,476,524, forward strand.
CCTAACTTCCTTTTTGAGTATTTTCTTTAAAAATTTACGAGGCCTTAGCCTTGGAAGGGGTTTATTTAAAACCCGTTTCCTTCCTTCCACCAAAATCGGCCATACAATGGCCCTCTCCCGCTCCTTTTTATGGTAGGGTTTTTTTTTTGAGCCGCCCTCCTCAATGTGGCCAAATATCGTATTTAAAGTTGGAATTCCCACTTTCTTTTCACCACATTTGCAATGGCCTTCCTCCCTTCTCCTTTTCTCCCAAATCTTTTTCCAACAACTAAAGAGCCCATCTTATATAAATAAAATTCATTTTTGAGATTTAAAATTCCTTTAAAAAACCGAAAGGTTATTTTGGGAAAATTAAAATTTTGTGGGTATCTTTTAAAATTGCCTTTTTTTCCTATCCGGTGAATATGATTGAATTTACCTTTATTTAGGAATGGCAGGCACATTCATAGAAATTTTTTAAAAAGGTGGGAATAAAAAAAGAGGGGATGATTGGACCCTGCCTCCAATACTAATAAACGGGTTTAACAAATAAAAAAATAACAATTCTTTCCACCAATTTGGAGAAACCTTTGTTATTTTCCACAAGGACTTGGGCCGTGGGGCTCCCGAGCCTTATTAGTAAGAGTTTAAAATATCCATTTTTAAACTTAAAAACCCCATTTTCCCTTACTTATAAAAATAAAGGAATTTATTTGGGAAATGGAAACATAACCTTATTTTAGGTTGTATGGGTTTATTTCAAAACCTAGTTTTTCTAACAAATCTAATTGGTTTATTTATTTGATGGTGGTTTTCAATGCAAGGGAAACCTTCTTTGATTAAAATTATAATTTTTTTTGTACGGGCAAATTTGGTACAATTTTATTGAAAGGAATGGGTTGAATTTTGTTTCCCAAACAAAAATTTGGGGGGTTGCTACAAAAGCGGCCTTAACCAAATTAAACCCCCCTAGGCCAAGAGGCCGCACCGGTGCGAGCCCGGGTGGAAACACCTTTTAATTGATGGGGAAACCACTTAAGACTTGGGCCCGGGTCTTCCTTCCCATTAAATGCCGTTTAAAAATCCTTTTACGGGGAAAGGGCCATTTTCAAAATGGGCCTTAAAATATAATTAATTTTAGAGGCGATTGGTTGGGCCGGAAAATGGAATTTTCTTTTATAACCTCCTTTTTTTTGGTTTGAATGGGTTTTATGTTGCGAGAATTTGAACCTGAGTTTAGGGAAATTAACTTTAATTGGTTTTAATATTTAATGCTTTTTATTGTTTGGGGAAAGTTTTTGATTAAAAAAAAAACTTTTCCAATTCGGTTTACTAGGCCCATCTTTTGGGCAAAATTTGCCACAATTTTAAAACTTTGCAAATTTTAATGGAAAGGGAGATTTTGTTATTTAACCCCAAACCCGGCTTGGGGGAGTTGATTGCTCAACTTCGAGGAACCCTCATTTGGGCGCGAGCCTTTAACCTTTACTAAGGCCAAGAGGCCGGCAACTTTCCCGGCTTGGAACCAGCACACCTTTCACCTTGGCAACCCATCTTAAGGCCCCGTTTCCCCTTCATTTTAAAAATCCAGGGGTTGGCCAAACCCTCCTTCCCACGAAGAAGCCTTTTAGAACAAAAACCAAAAATAATTAATTTAGAGGCCGGTGCGCCAGGAGAGGAAATAAAAGGGTTTTCTTTTAAAACCCTTCCTCATTTTTGTTTAAAAGGGAAAGATAGGGCGATTAAATTTCTTTAACATGAAGGAGGTAAAAAGTTAATTTGAAATGTTAAGGCTTCGTTTGAATTATTCCAGTCCTCTTTAAACAAGTTTGGAAAGTAAATTGTTTGGTTTATTTCCCTTGCAAAAAACCATTTTTTCCAACATGGAAGAAAATCTTAAGAATACTGGCATCTTGTTGGGCAAACATTTAAACCTGCTTATTTAAATTAAAAAATCTTATTTAAAAACATTTTAGTAGCAGGGCGGGTAAGGTGCCTCGCTAGTTAAAATTTAAACTTCTTTCCATCCTCCTTCTTTGGCCTTGGGTGAAGAGGCAAATCCGATTGTCTTTTAGGGTTCTTGCTCCAGCCTCATTTAAGGGCCGCTTGCCTGCTTTTCCTTTCCAGGCCCTTTCTTAATCCCGGGCCCCGGCGGTAAACTCCACGGCTTGTTAATAGTCCTCGAATTTGGCCCCGCGCCAAATTCCGCCATCTTAGGAACCGGGCAGGTGTTCCGCCTCCTTTGGGCGATCCTCGGGTTGCCTAACCCCCTCCTCCTGGGCCCTGGCTCGGACATTGGGAAGTTAATTTTTTTGACCAAACCGGGGCCCAGGCCCATTTGAGGGCCCGAATTTAAAATTGCCAAGGAGAAGTGAAATCCAAAGGGGGCCCGGGCACAAGGGGAACCCCAACTTCCTTACATCAAGAAGCGGGAAAGGCTCAGGAACGGTTAAGGGACTCTTTTTAATTAAACTTCGGAACCCCGGGCTAAAAAAAGAATTGGGTTTTTCCAAAGCTGTTTTCAGGTTCGGTCCTCCTCTTTAATTTATTTTAAATTTAATATTTTTTTTCTTCTTCCTTTCTTGCATTTTTCCTTCTTTTTTTAAAACCTCCAACCATGGAAGAAAAAATAATTTCAGAAAATACCCTCCCCCTTCAGTTTGGGCAAATTAAAGGCCCCTCGTTCTTCCTTTTTAAGATCTCCAACAAAATCGGCTAGCGGGCCGCTTTTAAAAACATTTGCCCTTAAGGTTCGGAGAAAAATACCAAGAAGTAAGGGAATAGTTTTTACTGATGATAAAAAAGGGATAACCAATTACTTTTCGGGAACTCCCCTTGGGTGAGTTCCTTGGCGCCTGTTGTAAGGAAATCCGCTATTTTTGCATATAAGTCCAAACACCACGTGAGACACGGTCTTTGAGCACGGTTCGTAGTTGTTCCACGCTCGGGCATTGAAGTTTGTAACTATTTTAGATTAGAATATACTACTCCTCCGCTGCTAGTAGTAGAGCGAGTCCTACTCTACTACTCTACTCTAGCAAGCTAGGGCATAATCTTGTAGTAGGTCTTGTAGGGAGTACCAGATGTTGTGATCACTCAAGCAAGTTATGCAGCATCGATATGACCCTCGCTGCTGGTATGTGTCTCATAAGTCAAGCGGTGTCTTGTAGTCATCATCACTGTCCACTTCCCGCAGCACATATTAAGCTTATCCATCTTTGTCCGCACATAATCTCGTCAAGCTTCCATCCCGCTAAGGCGCCTCCCCTCGTCAAAACCCATGCACTAACAATGGCGAGAACCAAGCAGCGTCCGCCCGAAGAGTGGCTGGAATTCGCTCCCCAGAGGTAATCAAGCTCATTGTTTGGCGTGTGGACAATCTCGAGTACCATGCCGCTTCGCCGGCGTGCTCGTCGGGGCTGTACCGTTTACTCAAAGCCCTCAGGCCGGAGCTTTTTAAGCCAGCTCCTTGCTTGCTCATGCCGCCTGGTCTTCAGAAACGGCATGTCACGCAGCATAACGATCGTAGGGCGGCGAGCATCAACCCCCTTCACTGCGATCCGATCCCCGTCAGCCTCAGCTACATTAACGGTATGTACTGGGTCGGCATGAACACGTCTTGGATGGTGCTCGTCGACGGTCGCGGCAGCTGGATGCTCGTGGAGGTCTACACCCGGCGATTGATCCCCCTTCCTTCGATTAACACTGCATTGCTTTGGTGCCGCGGCCCAGAATACTCGGAATCTTACAGTAGCCAACATGATACCAAGTTTGATTTGCTCAAGGTTGTAATCTGCCAAGTGCCCACAAGATCTGCGAATTATAAAGATTTCAGGCTAATTGCGTTCTTCAACCGCGGTCTCGCCTATCTGACAGGTCACTGCGGTAAGTGGATAAATCTGCACATCCATCGCAAGATCATACATCCTCCATGGTTCTCTGATGCCATTGAACACAAGGGCTTCATTTACGCTGTCGACTCCTTCTATGGCTGGACGTATTGCTGGCCTACTCCGATCATCGCTACAAACGGCTATTACAGCGGTATGTTACTTTCCTATGATATCATGATGGCTTGCTTATATTCTGTCAACATTTATGAAAAAATATTCATGCTCATAACATGCTGTTCTTAAGATTGACTAAATCAAGAGCCCTTTTTATTTGACTCCAACTTGATATGATGTTGTAGGCCTTTGGTGTCCCTACCCTTCCTAATCCCGAACCTTTCAAAGAAAAGCGGCATGGCGATTGCAGGTGGTTCTGGCTCGATCGATTTACGGCGAAAGATTGATGATCGTTCAGACGCATGCGGACGTGTTGTTTCGCGGAATACAATCACAGTCACTGCAAGGTCTTTGAGCAGGATCCCAGCTTCTCTGGGCCTTCTGGAATTTTTGACTAGAGGCTGTTAAGTAGCCTTGGTACACGCTCTCTATTTGTCGGACTGAATTATCCGATTAACCAGGAGATAACCGACAGCAAGGATCATGATGGCAGCGCGGTTTCGTTGATCAGGCAAAACTGTGTGTACACATCGTACCATGTGTCTCTGCATGCACCATACCCTGATATGTGCTGCCACGCTCTGCAGCCCAAAATAGGAGAGAGGGCCGCAAGTATCAGACTTCGACCTGCTGGCTGGAGTTTCCCCGTCGAGCACCCATCTGGTTCAAGCCGTCGACCAATCTCCACATCTTAATAAATAGTAACGTCTAAGCGAGCGAGTTAGTTAGATCGCGCACACTTGGTGTAGTAGGATCTTTATTTAGTTTGATGCATACACTTGTTCTTTTTGGTAGCCCTTTTGTAATGATGGCTGATGTTTGGTTTGGAAGAGAGAGCTGCGTCTTCACTCTTACGGCCTGCTTCTCGCTTACATTGCACCCCAGCCCTGGTTGCTGCTGCTGCTGTTTTCAATGTACAATCAGTAGTATATTTCGTTGGTTGAATAAATGTGTTGTTTTGGAAGTCGTTGCACGGTTTGATCCTTTAGTGCCCCCTACCGTACGTAGCTCATACTATTTTTTGTACGGAACACATTTTCCACTTGTTGATAACATGCAGCCCACTGATGAAGGCCCAATAGAGAAACCCATAATTAACTGGAAGGGAGGCTCTCACATGAATCCAGCCCAGGTACATGCTCATGGTCCCCTAAACATAAATAAGTAAATAAATAGATAAAGCTAAATGCTCATGCACCAGTTCTTTGAGAAAATAGGTAGCTCAGTATTTCTTTTTGAAGAATATCCAAGCTAGGCCTATTTGTTTTCTCTGAATTACTGGGCTGCAAATCTTTCAAGACGAGGAGGGATGCATTCAGTCTTGGCCAAAGAGTACGGTCAATGTCTGTTAAAAGTAATATCAAAAGGGGTTGAAAATTCCAAAAAAATTATAGCAAATGGGATATTAGTTTTTTATTTTGTTCTTCAACGATATCTTATCGTATTTCATTGGATTTAACATGACATAGTACTAATTTATTTTAAATTTGTTTTAGTATGGCTATTAATTTTGGATTAAGAATGTTTCGTTCCCCGACAAAAATTTGCAAATTTTAAAATTTACCACATATTTAGTTAATTTTTGACCACAGTGCTGACGAGAAAATGGCGGCAATTCTAAAAATGGAAAGCGGGCTACAATAAATTCCATATGAATTAGAAAATGAGTAAAATTATAAAAAAATAGCAAATGGGCTGTACACGCCACAGATTTGAGGCTGACTTGTTTACTCAAGGCTTTGTCAGTGAACACACGATTCTAGCAGCAGTGACTGTTGGATGTCCATCCAATGGCCGACGTGCTTCTTCAATATCTGATCTTCCTGCTCCAGCCGCCTAAACTAGCACCGGTCGGACCGCCTGCTCCCTCCTCTTGTGGCACGCTATGATACCGCGCAGGCTTCCCCAGCCCACCCTACTCCCTCCGCTGGCCTGGCCGCACGCAATGAACTGCCTCCTTATTACGCGAAAAAAATGATTCCTCCCACTAACATCTGGGGCGCGCCGGTTGGGAGGCTGACCAGTGGGCCTACTACGTTGACGCGTACGCAGGGCTTGTCAACTTAGTCAACAAACGATTCTAGCAGCAGTAACCCTTGGATTTGAATCGAACGGTCCTTCTGCTTCTTCAATCGCTGCTCTTCTTGCACCAGCCGCCCAAACCAGCGCCGGGGAGACCGCCTGCTCCTGCCTCCAGTGGCCGGTTGTGCCGCCGTTGAGGCCTCATCGCCCCCTACTACTCCCACCGCTAGTCAGGCCCTGCGGCAACGGCAGCCTCACACCGCAGCCGAACTAGTGAACCCTCGTACTCCTCTACGCGTGGGCATCCACTGCCACGTCTTCCCCGGCTCCGCTTCGTCCCCTTCCTAGGCCTCGCCGTCGTCCACCGCCTTGGTGCTCTCGGCGCGGCGTGGTCAATGTGGTCAACGATATTCCATCGGAAGAGTACTGTACGTGGAGAGGCTGACAGCTGGGTCCACGGCCACAGCCTAGTTTTTTTGTGATTTGCCAAGTAAGTCGCTTTGTCAGGCCTGTTGGGCTACAAAGCTTTCAAGACGAGGAGAGCTTTCATTCGGCTGGCCGAGAAAATGGCCCATCAGTAATGAGAAATGGGATGTACATTTTTAAAACACATCAAACCGGCAATTAGTTTCAAATATCTTTTTTTATTTCGAGATTTTAAATTACATTAATTTTTATGCGTGGAGAATTTGTTGGATTCTATATTGATATACATTTATTTTTAAAATCAGTTTGAATGTGAGTCGAAATTTTGGGATTAAAAACAGTTCGGACCGCACCAAAATATGCAAAATTTCGTATAATTTTTTAACCGTGGGCACAGTATGGGCTGTAATGCTAACAAAAAGAATATGGGCTCCAAAAAATCCTTAAGAATTAGCAAATGGGCTGTAAATTATTAGAAATAATGGCAGATGGTTTGTATGTTGTTTTCCAGAGATTGGAGGCTTTCCTAAAAAAAGGTTGACGCACAAGCAGTGACTTTTGGATGTCCGTCCAACAGCCGTCCTGCTTCTTCAATCTCTGCTCTTCCTACTCCAGCCGCTCAAACAAGCGCCAAGGGACTGCTGCTCCCTCCTCCCGGCCGGCTGTGCTGCCGCAAGCCAGAGCCTCACCGCCCGCCAGACTCCCATCGCTGGCCTAGCCATCCCTCTCTGACTCACGCTGCTGTTATTCTCCGTGACGGCAGACGAACGATAAACCCTCGTGACAACGTACTCCCCTCCGCGTGGGAAACAACTGCCGAGCCTTCCCTTCCTCCGTGTCGTTCCCTTCCTAGGCCTCGCCGTCGTCCACCGCCCTGGTGCTCTCGGCACGGCCTGGTCAACGTGGTCAACGACCGAGATGCATCTGAAGTGGACTGTATGTGGAGAGGCCGACAGCTGGGTCCACGGCCGCATGCAAGGAAATGCCTCCTTATTACACGCAAAATAATGATTCCTCCAGATGGCATCAGGGACCCACCGAAAGGGCCTCTGTATTTTGCGAAAAAAGCGTTACCGCCGCTGACAGCTCGGACCCATCAGCTATATCTTCGCACGCAAGGAAGTGCCTTCTTATTACGCACAAAAAAATGAATACTCCCCCTGTTAGCTGGGACCCAGTATAGTGGCAGCCTGACTTGTGGGCCTACTAAGTTGACGGGGACGGAGGGCTTTGTCAACTTAGTCAATATGCGATTCTAGCTCCGATGACCGTATGATGTCCATCCAACGATCGTGAGTGCTTCTTCAACCTCTGGTCTTCTTGCTCCAAATTACCAAACCAGCGTCGATCGTGCCTCGTGCTCCTGCCTCCCGTGGCCGGCTACGATGCGGCGGAGGCCTCACCGCCCCCTACCACTCCCACCGCTGGCCAGGCCATCCCTCTACTCACCCACACCCCCTGTTATTCTGCGGCGACGGCAGCCTCACACCGCAGCGAACCAGTGAACCCTCGTACTCCTCTACGCGTGGCCATCCACTGCCGCGTCTTCCCCAGCTCCGCGTCATCCCCTTCCTAGGCCTCGCCGTCGTCCACCACCCTGGTGCTCTCGACGCGGCGTGGTCAACGTGGTCAAGGAACGGCTTCCCTCGGACGTGGACTGTACGTGGAGAGGCTGACAGCTGGGTCCACGGCCGCAGCAAGGAAGTGCCTCCTTATTACGCGCAAAATAATTATTCCTCCACCTGACAGCGGGGACCCACCGGACGGGCCACCATATTTCGCGAAAAAAATGTTTCCCCCCTGACTGCTGGGACCCACCAGCTACACCTTCGCACGCAAGGAAGTGCGTCCGGGCAAAAAAACAAAACAATTCGCCCCCTGACTGCTGGGACCCACCAGCTACATCTTCGCACGCAAGGAAGTGCGTCCGGGCAAAAAAAAAAAACGATTCGCCCCCCTGACTGCTGGGACCAACCAGCTACATCTTCGCGCAAGGAAGTGCACGCGGTGGGACCCACCTGGTCGAAGCGTGCGTGGCGTTGTCATTCTGGTCGTGAGCGTTATGCGTATATATATACTGGTGGATGTATAGGCGCGCCGCATCGTAGTAGTAGGCGTGCACGTAGCATGTACACGTACGTACAGCGGTGAGGGTGCAAGAAAGAAAATACGGCCACGTACGTACATACGGGCAGGGTCTTGTGGCGACCGATTCTCCGGGTATTAATTCCCAGAAAATGGCCCTTGTGCTCATCAGCCCCAGGATTACTGTTAGCTGATGAGACACCAACTTGATACAGAAACTCCAAGCAAAACATAAAATATGTGGTCCAAGACCATTCTGGTCTGTGAGTACAACAAATGGTTTCTAGCGGTTGATGGCGGAAGCGGGTTGTAAATCATCAGTGTCTATGGACTCCATTTCCCACGGGAACAGCTGACCAGGTTAACTCCTATCTTCGCGAGGCTGCTATCACCGTTGCTTAGGTTCCGGGGCTGTCGACACGGTCGCTCCTTTCCGCGCAAGAAATCTGGCCAAGACAATAGCCAGGGACAAGCCAGTGAGTACTTTGAATGTACTCGCAAACATTATGAACACAGGAATAATATAACAACGATGTTCCGAAATATTTATGCTCATGACGTCAGTCACAAAAGGTAAATGAATTTCTGATGCATGTAAGCAGGTTATTTATGAAAATGTAATAACATAATGATAATAAAAGGCACCGAGCGGGCGTCTGAAGCAACGCCACATAAAAGACTTATGAAAGAAATGCCACGGTCGGGCGTCTGAGCGACACCACATAAAGGGCTTTAGAAGAAATGCCACGATCGAGGCGTCGGCGACACCGCATAAAGGGCTTTAAAAGAAATGCCACGGTCGGGCGTCGGCGACACCACATAAAGGGCTTTAAAAGAAATGCCACGGTCGGTACGGCGACACCACATAAAGGGCTATTAAAAGAAATGCCACGGTCGGGCGTCGGCGACACAACAAAAAGGGCTTTAAAAGAAATGCCACGATCGAGGCGTCGGCGACACCACATAAAGGGCTTTAAAAGAAATGCCACAGTCGGGCGTCTAAGCGACACCACATAAAGGGCTTTAAAAGAAAAACCATCATAGTGAATATCCAGGAGGTAGAACCGTCCCAGGGATATTCGATAATACCAATAATATCACGGGTTAGTCCACAACAAAAATAATAATCATCATTACCACATGTCGCAAGTCATAATATCAGTTTTAATCTAACAGTTTCACCTCCAAGACCGACACTAAGACCGACCGTGACCCATCCTGCATCGTAATCCTTAACCATGGACACGGCTATTCGAATAGGTTTAATCTCTGCAGAGGGTGTACTCTTTACCCACGAGTAACAGATTCCTTTAGTCCATCCGGACTAATTCCGTCTACGGCCTTTTTGTTGAAAACACACCTAACTTGCACACACCAGCTTAAATCACACGTGTCTGGAATCACCCACGACACCTGTCAAGCAAACTCTAAGTGGGGAGGTTACAACCTCGCGTAGCATGGGATCAAATTTATACTGCGTGCTCTAAGGGGTGGCCTTCCCTCTCGGTCTCAACCGAAAACACCCATGCCCCCGGACCAGGTGGCCTACCTACCAGCTACAACCGGTATCTTCCACCTGGCCTCTCATGCAGTGTGTGCTAGAAAGAGTTTGACAACTTCTTGAACCATACTCTACTTGTCAGTAGAGGCAGTGGTAGTCTGAAACAAGTATGGGGGTTCTTGGCACAAGACTCGATCTATGGTCGACTCAGGGAGGTTTATAAATTTCCTGCATGACATGTATAGAAAATAATTCAACCAACAGAATCACCGCTCACTATACCTTACCATGCCATACGGACATAACCGTCCCGGCGGGGACGGTGACAAACTCATGCCTACCCAAGGCAGAGGTGTTTCCGGACTTCTTCCGGCATGCATGCAAGGTACATGAGGATGATTATCATCACAAGTGTGTTCATTCCCAACAGCATGGAAATCATTAATATGCATCCATGCACATGATCATATCACATGAAATAACGAGTCCTCCGAAATGAGGTGATGTTATAAACGTGTCAACGAACTCACAAAAAATATTATGCCGGGGTTCAGAATGCTTGCCTTCAGGTCACGGGAAGGCAGGGTGCATTTCAAACTCTTGAAATAATTCTCCTCTCTTCAAAAAATCCTATTTTGAAAATATAAAAGAATTAACACACAAAAATAAAAACAGCACAAAAGTTGTTTTGAAAATTTTTCAAATAAATCTTAAAATAAACTAGACAATATTTGAAAGAGGTAGGAAAAAGAATCAATTTAATTGGAGTTGTATTTTAAAAGATACAGCAGGTCAAAGTTCGGTCAAAATCTGTTTTTTTTAATAAAACAGAAAAGAAAACGTTTTAAAAGAAAAACACGTCGAAGGCGTATTCGGAAAAGGCGCTTCCACTTACTCCTGCGTGGACAGGCGCTGGGTCACTGACGGTGGGCCCGCTCGCCCATCGGTCAGGTTTGACCAGCCACGCGTCGTTCCCCTCGACCGAGCGGAGCGGAGCTCGGCAAGGATTTGCCGTGACGAGGGCGTCTCTTGGTGATCTGAGGACATGGGTGTGCTCGGGGTCGAGACGAGTCTTTGGGTACCCGCCATGGTCGCCGGCGTGGGCGGAGTCACCGCGACGAGCTTGGCGGGCAGCAGTGTTGGTGGATAGTGGGTTTGGGGCTACGGTGGTCTCCGACCAAAATTGAGCGAGGTTGCACTCATGAGAGGGAGGGAGTTCTTGGTGGAGAGAATGGAGAGGAGGGGGCCTTGGTGGCGGGAATCGGCGGAACGAGGCGGCGATCGAACCGGACGGACTCGGGAAGAAGGCCTTCCCTCCTCATTGCTTGCCCGGTAGCTCTAGGGGATCGAAGAGGTTGCCCGAGAACTTCGATTGGTCTCCGGGGCCCTTATATCTGTGATGGAGGTCGGTTCCAGGTGGCGGCGATAAGGATGACGGCGAACCGTCTTTCTGTAACAATGGCGGCGTGGCGGCGGCGCGCTAGGAGGCAAGCTGCTGGTGGTGGAGATGTAAGGGGCAGGTGGCGGCGGAGGAGGTTTGGGTGGCGCCGTCCATGGATCGACATAAGCGTGCCGCCAAGAAGCTTCTCTTGGCGCTTGTTAGCGAGCGAGTGGGCGGGTGGGGCGCGACACGGCTATGCCGATGTATCGATCGAGTTCGAGGAAGGGTCAACACAGGGGCGCGGCAGCTCGGCGCCAGCGCGCGCGCGTGCAAAGCAGCGCTCTGGCGCGCCAGGCGTGCAGGAGGTGTTCGATACAATGCCGTAGCATGCTACAATTCACAGTGAGGTTGGCAAACAACGTAACTAGGTTAGAGATAGAGGAAACTCAAGGGACAAGATGGTTTGGTCGGTGGCCAAGTTCACAATGCCAACAACAACTCATGTCAAATCAGTTCATGCCCTCCAAGTGTTTGACAAAATGCCACGAGCACCTAGGCATTTCTTGGGTGGCCAATACTTCCAGTCGGTGTCTCCTTGGATGCACAAGAGGGTGGTGAGGTTAGTTTGTGAAAGCACAAACTTGCTAGTGCAAGTTTTGCGAACTTCAAATCTGGACAGGAGGTGGATGGCATTATAACTTGAACCAAAATGATCAAATGAGTGCATGCTCCTGGACTTAGGGGTTTTGCATGGAGGACTACAAGTAGGAGAAAGAATCTAGGGCCAAAGAGCAAGCAAGACTATGGTTCTTGTACAAATCATCATGTTGGACCAGAATGGAGATGAAGTTGATTCACTCAAAATTTCAAATAACATCCCTGGATTTTTGCATAAAGAGGAATAATATGCTCCTACTGACATCCCATAATTTTGGTGGAAGCTAGAAAGAAATATTTTAAAGGGTTGTAGTGTAAAATTGTCCCCTGGACCAGAGAAGAAAAACATGTGTAGCACTCAAAATATGCAGTGAATGAAATATATTATTGCACAAAAGTGATTTAGAGACATCACATGACATCTCCAAATTTTGGTTGGATTTTTAGTTAAGTTTATCAACTGGTTGTAGTACAAAAAAGGAGCTCCAAAACTTAAAACAAGTCATTTTAATGAATAAAGCTCAGGGTGATATAATTTAATAAATAAATCTCTGATTGAGAGATGTTTTTAAAGAGAGGGCATATAAGTCCAAAATGTTTTGGAAGGACCCACTTGGGAAAAACTCCTTAATATTAAAAGAAAAGTTTTGAAATCCACAGGGATATTCTTGCAGGCAAAAATTTTAAACTCTTGGCAAAATTTTAATAACTGAAACCTGGTTAAATTTTTGGGGTGTTACAGGTCTCGAATGCCTACTCGCGCATACGTACATGGCTGGGTCGGAGCGGAGAAACAGCTTTGTCGTCGTGTTCATGGGGAGGCAACGAAATGCGTCATGTTCATGTGGAGGCAACGGAATGCGTCGTGTTTATCGGGAGGCAACGGAACGCGTGGGAGCCAACCGGCTGGGTCGGAACGAAATGTGTGTCGTGTTCATCGGGATGGCTTGGGCCAGGCAGGCGATGGAATCGAGGCTGGCGTACCGCTGGCGGAGAAAGCGGCCTTGTGTTCGACCGCCCACGTTAAACGGGATCCTGTTCGCCGGGAGAAGTGCAGCGTCCGCCAAAGCGGAGAAGCGGACCTCCCACGGTCGAAACGGGGTCTGTTGATCGGGAGGGGTGTGGCGTACCGCAAAATGGAGAAGCGGACCTCCCTACGGTCGAAACGGGGTCTGTTGATCGGGAGGGTGTGGCGTACCGCAAAAGCGAGCAAAACGGACTTGTGTTGGGCGCTACGGTGAAATAGGGTCCTGTTCGCCGGGAGGGTGTGGCGTGCCGCAAAACAGGACTCCCGGATAATGTTCATCTCCACCGTCGACCTCCTCCAGTCTCCACGGGCTACCGTCGACCTCCTCCAGCCTCCACGGGCTCCTGTTCATCCAGCCTCCACCGCGCGCTACTCCACCGGCTTCTATTCAACCACCCCTCCATGGGCACCCCTCCACCGTCTACTGTTCATCCAGCCCTCCACACCACGGGTCTGTTCAACCACCCTCCACGGCCACCCCTCCACCGTCCACAATTCATCCAGCCCTCCACACCACGGGTTCTGTTCATCCGAGGCAACGCCACCCTCACTTCATCCAACCCCCCCAACACTCACTATTCATCCAATCGATCGGCTTGATTAGCAGCGATAGAAAGAATCGCTCGATCGGCTTGATTAACAGCCATCGATCGATCGCTCGGAGTTCGATGCTAGCGTAGCTGCGGTCAATCGCTTCGTGTTCGATTAGAGCCCAACGCCTCGCTCGGGTTTAGTTAGAGCGAACGCCTCGCACACACGCGCGTACGTACAAGAGAAACTCACATCGCTTCTACCATAACCGGCAACTCCCCGAAATTTTCCTCCCCCTCGCTTCTACCACGGTTTTTTCCGTCATGGACGGCCCAAAGAATGTCATGCAGCTGCGTCTCCGGCCCAGCCAGGACGAAAAGCCATTTTCTATCATGATTTTTTGTCATAGAAGTAGGAGCCCACCACATCTATGATGATACCGGGTTTTGTCACAATTATCGTCATAGAAGTGTCATATGTATGACAGAAAAAAATTTCGTTCGGCCCAAAATGTCATGGATGTGTCTTTTTTTTTGTAGTGCAAGCTCCAGCGATCCATTTAGGGACTGGTGCAAGCCTCTCAGAGTTGGAATAAATGTTTTGATAGTGTGATCAAAGCATATGGTTTTATCTGAGACTTTTGGAGAAGCTTTGTATTTACAAGAAAGTGAGTGGGAGCTCAGTAGCATTTCTAATATTATATGTGGATGACATATTGTTGATTGGAATGATATAGAATTTCTGGATAGCATAAAAGGATACTTGAATAAGAGTTTTTCTATGAAAGACCTCGGTGAAGTTGCTTACATATTGGGCATCTAGATCTATAGAGACAGATCAAGACGCTTAATTGGACTTCCACAAAGCACATACCTTGATAAATTTTTGAAGAAGTTCAAAATGGATCAGTCAAAGAAAGGGTTCTTGCCTGTGTTACAAGGTGTGAAGTTGAGTGAGACTCAATGCCCGACCACTGCAGAAGATAGAGAGAAAATGAAAGTCATTATATCATGTATGCAATGTTGTGTACCAGACCAGATGTGTGCCTTATTATAAGTATAGTAGGGAGGTACCAAAGTAATCCAGGAATGGATCACTGTAGAGCGGTCAAGAACATCCTAAAATACCTGAAAAGGACTAAGGATATGTTTCTTGTTTATGGAGGTGACAAAGATCTCATTGTAAATGGATACATCGATGCAATCTTTGACACTGATCCGGATGACTCTAAGTCACAAACCGGATACGTATTTATATTGAATGGTGGAGCTATAAGTTGGTGCAGTTCCAAACAGAGCATCGTGGCGGGATCTACGTGTGAAGCGGGGTACATAGCTGCATCAGAAGCAGCGAATGAAGGAGTCTGGATGAAGGAGTTCATATCCGATCTAGGTGTCATACTAGTGCATCGGGTCCAATTAAAATCTTTTGTGACAATACTGGTGCAATTGCCTTGGCAAAGGAATCCAGATTTCACAAGAAAACCAAGCACATCAAGAGACGCTTCAATTCCATCCGTCATCAAGTGTCGGAAGGGGACATAGAGATTTGCAAGATACATACTGATAACCCACAAGCGTAGGGGATCGCAACAGCTTTCGAGGGTAGAGTATTCAACCCAAATTTATTGATTCGACACAAGGGGAGCCAAAGAATATTCTCAAGTATTAGCAGTTGAGTTGTCAATTCAACCACACCTGGATAACTTAATATCTGTAACAAAGTGTTTAGTAGCAAAGTAGTATGATAGTAGTGGTAACGGTAACAAAAGAGTAATGAAAGCAAAAGTAATATTTTTGGTGTTTTGTAGTGATTGTAATAGTAGCAACGGGAAAGTAAATGAGCGTAAACCAGTATATGGAAAGCTCGTAGGCATTGGATCGGTGATGGATAATTATGCCGGATGCGGTTCATCATGTAACAGTCATAACATAGGGTGACACAGAACTAGTTCCAATTCATCAATATAATGTAGGCATGTATTCCAAATATAGTCATACGTGCTTATGGAAAAGAACTTGCATGACATCTTTTGTCCTACCCTCCCGTGGCAGCGGGGTCCTAATGGAAACTAAGGGATATTAAGGCCTCCTTTTAATAGAGAACCAGAACAAAGCATTAGCACATAGTGAATACATGAACTCCTCAAACTGTGGTCATCACCGAGAAGTATCCCGATTATTGTCACTTCGGGGTTGTCGGATCATAACACATAATAGGTGACTATAGACTTGCAAGATAGGATCAAGAACTCACATATATTCATGAAAACAT
This sequence comes from Aegilops longissima, assembly GCA_021605205.1. Classification (NCBI taxonomy): domain Eukaryota; kingdom Viridiplantae; phylum Streptophyta; class Magnoliopsida; order Poales; family Poaceae; genus Aegilops; species Aegilops longissima. The sequence goes on from CM038682.1 coordinate 87,492,414, forward strand.
AATAGGTTCAGATCTGAAATCATGGCACTCGGGCCATAGTGACAAGCATTAAGCATAGCAAAGTCATAGCAACATCAATCTCAGAACATAATGGATACTAGGGATCAAACCCTAACAAAACTAACTCGATTACATGATAGATCTCATCCAACCCATCACCGTCCAGCAAGCCTACGATGGAATTACTCACGCACGGCGGTGAGCATCATGAAATTAGTGATGGAGGATGGTTGATGATGACAACGGCGACGAATCCCCCTCTCCAGAGCCTCGAACGGACTCCAGATCAGCCCTCCCGAGAGGTTTTAGGGCTTGGCGGCGGCTCCGTATCATAAAACGCGATGATTTCTTCTCTCTGAGTTTTTTCTCTCTGAAATCCAATATATAGAGTTGGAGTTGGCGTCGGAAGGTCTCCAGGAGGCCCACGAGGTAGGGGGCGCGCCCAGGAGGGGGGGGGCGCCCCCCACCCTCGTGGACAGGTGTGGGCCCCCTGGTCTTCATCTTTGGCGAGGATTTTTTATTATTTTTTCTAAGATGTTCAGTGGAGTTTTAGATCATTCCGAGAACTTTTGTTTTCTGCACATAAAACAACATCATGGCAATTCTACTGAAAACAGCTTCAGTCCGGGTTAGTTCCATTCAAATCATGCAAGTTAGAGTCCAAAACAAGGGCAAAAGTGTTTGGAAAAGTAGATACGACGGAGACGTATCAACTCCCCCAAGCTTAAACCCTTGCTTGTCCTCAAGCAATTCTGTTGACAAACTGAAAGAGAAAAAGAAAAACTTTTACAAACTCTGTTTGCTCTTGTTGTTGTAAATATGTCAAGCCAGCATTCAGGTTTTCAGCAAAGATTACAACTAACCGCATTTGCAATAATTCTCAGGTCTCATGTTTACTCATATCAATGGCATAATCAACTAGCGAGTCATAATAATAAATCTCGGATGACAACACTTTCTCAAAACAATCATAATATGATATAACAAGATGGTATCTCGCTAGCCCTTTCTGAGACCGCAAAACATAAATGCAGAGCACCTTTAAAGATCAAGGACTGACTAGACATTGTAATTCCTGGTAAAAGAGATTCAGTCATAGTCATACCCAATATAAATTAACAGTAATGAATGCAAATGACAGATGCGCTCTCCAGCTAGTGCTTTTTAATAAGAGGGTGATGACTCAACATAAAAGTAAATAGATAGGCCCTTCACAGAGGGAAGCAGGGATTTGTAGAGGTGCCAGAGCTCGATTTTGAAATAGAGATAAATAATATTTTGAGTGGCATACTTTCATTGTAAACATAACAACTAAGAGATGGCGATATCTTCCATGCTACACACATTATAGGCGGTTCCCAAACGGAATGCTAAAGTTTATACTCCCCTCCACCAACAAGCATCAATCCATGGCTTGCTCGAAACAACGAGTGCCTCCAACATACATCAGGTCCCAGGGGAGTTTTGTTTGCAATTAATTTTGATTTAGTTTGCATAAAGCATGGGACTGGGCATCCCGGTGACCAGCCGTTTTCTCGTGAGTGAGGAGCGGAGTCCACTCCTCTTGAGAATAACCGCCTAACATGGAAGATAAGGACATCCATACTTGATACATGAGCTATTCGAGCATACAAAACAGAATGTTTATTTGAAGGTTTAGAGTTTGGCACATACAAATTTACTTGGAACGGCAGGTAGATACCGCATATAGGAAGGTATAGTGGACTCATATGGAATAACTTTGGGGTTTAAGGGATTGGATGCACAAGCAGTATTCCCGCTTAGTACAAGTGAAGGCTAGCAAAAGACTGGGAAGCGACCAACTAGAGAGCGACAACAGTCATGAACATGCACTAAAATTAATAAACATTGGATGCAAGCATGGGTAGGATATAATCCACCATGAACACAAATATCGTGAAGGCTATGTTGATTTGTTTCAACTACATGTGTGAACATTTGCCAAGTCAAGTCACTTAAATCATTCAAAGGAGGATACCACCCCATCATACCACATCACAACCATTTTAATAGCATGTTGGCACGCAAGGTAAACCATTATAACTCATAGCTAATCAAGCATGGCATAAGCAACTATGATCTCTAATCGTCATTGCAAACATGTTTATTCATAATAAGCTGAATCAGGAACGATGAACTCATCATATTTACAAAAACAAGAGAGGTCGAGTTCATACCAGATTTTCTCATCTCAGTCAGTCCATCATATATCATCATAATTGCCTTTCACTTGCACGACCGAACGATGTGAATAATAAGAGTGCACGTGCATTGGACTAAGCTGGAATCTGCGAGCATTCAATAAGCAGGAGAAGACAAGGCAATATGGGCTCTTGGTTAAATCAACAATAAAGCATATAAGAGCCACTTCAACAATTTAATCATGGTCTTCTCCTATCGACCCCCAAAGAAAAGAAAAGAAATAAAACTATTTACACGGGAAAGCTCCCAACAAGCAAAAGAAGAACAGGAAATATTTTTGGGTTTTTTTAATTATTACTACTAAAGCAAGAAAAGTAAACTAACTAGAAGTTACTACTATTTTTTTTATTAAAGTTTATTAAACACACAAGAAGAAAGCCGGAAAAAGAAAATAAACTAGCATGGATATTACAGTGAAAGAGTATGAGCACCGACATCTAGCAATGAGTGTGTGAACATGAATGTAATGTCGGTGGGAAAACGTACTCCCCCAAGCTTAGGCTTTTGGCCTAAGTTGGTTCATTGCCAGGGATGGCCTAGCGGATACCCGTAGGTGTAGCTGGGTCGTCTTGCGATGCAGTGACCTCTGATCCGCCACTTGCCGGGCAGCCACCTCCGGATCCCAAGAATAAACAGACTGGCGTGGAGGCTCATATTGTGGTTCCGGTTCCGGGGCTGGTGCAAGATTTCGATAGGCTTGAACGGCCGCCCACGGAACGAGGTGAGGTCCTGCAGACAAGTTAAACAAAGAAGGAGCAGGCAAAGTAATAGTCTCAGGGTGATGTTTATCAAAGTACAATTTATATTTGAGCTCCTCTTCACGACTCTTAACAATAAAATCATGTGCTAGCATACTCTTATAATCTAGATAAGCATTAGGCAGCAATTTTTCTTCTTTCTCAAAATGCCTAATAGGTATGCCAAAATATTCAGCTAGGCGTGAAGCATAAATGCCTCCAAAGATGGGGCCCTTAGTACGGTTCAGACTTAACCCTCTAGCAACAATTCCACCTATACTAACAGAGTTATTGCGGTATAAACCATGGAAAAATAATAATATCAGGAACACTAAGGTTTCCACATTTCCCACGACCAATCAAGCAACGACTAGCAAATAAGGCAAAGTAGCGTAAAACAGGAAAATGTATGCTAGTAATTCTTGCATCCGAAACCTTCCTGGTTTCTCCCACAGTGATAGTGTTAATAAAAGCTTCTACTTCATTACGGTATGGTTCATCCAAGGTACCCTCAAAGGGTATTTTGCAAACCTCGCAAAATTCAGCTAATGGCATCTTCTTAACAACGTCATATAAATGAAACTCTACTGATGGAGGTGATTCCTTAGGAAAATAGTAGAAGTTTTGCACAAAAGTATTAGTGAGTAAGAGATACTGATGACATTGGTCGTGGAGGAAGTCGGTGAGGCCAGCATTCTTAATCAATAAATAAAAATCCTCATAAATTCCGGCTCTCCTCAAGAAGTCATCGGAAGGCCATTCACACGGCGGACCTCCATGTGTGAGGCAAATTATATTTGGGCTTCATGCTTCCTCCTTTTGTTTTTCCTTGAGCTTGACTCGACGAGCCCCTCAAAAGTCTCTTCATTATTTTCTGAAATAATCTGAAATTTTTAGTAACTTCAAACAAAAGTGAACCAACTTCAATAAAATTGATGGCAACTACTCCTACAAGTTCCTAGAGCCTTTATCATGCATTAAAACTACTTGGAACCATATAATATGAACATGCAAGCTCAAGAACATGGTCACCTATGCAGCACAAATTTGCAATGAATAAAGCACTAGAACAAAAACTAATTGGACCAATGGAGGAGTCGCATACCAAGGAACAATCTCCCTAAGCAGTTTTGTGAGAGGTGCTTTGAGCAAGGAGATCGAAAATCACAGCAACGGGGGCTGGAACTCGTGTTTGAGCTGGTTATTCATGTTTGTGGGAGGAAGAAGAAGAGGATGGGTGCAGGAATAAGTGGAGGAGGGCCACCATGGGCCCACGAGGCAGGGGGGCGCACCCTCCACCCTCGTGGCTAGGTGGCAGCTCCCCCTGTGGTGATTTTTACACCATAAATCCTCAAATATTCCCGAAAAAATCATATTAAATTGGCATGGCATTCTGAGGACTTTTATATTCGGGATATTTTTATATTGCACAGATAAATAGGGAAACAGACAGAAAAATACTATTTTTACTTTATTTCAACTAAATAATAGAAAGTATAAAGAGGGTACAGAAGGTTGTGCGTCTAGTTTCATCTGTCTCATGCTCATCAAAAGGAATCCATTAACAAGGTTGATCAGGTCTTGTTAACAAACTCATTCCGATTAACATGGAACCGGAGAAATTTCGAATAACACTAAGTTACCTCAACGGGGATATGCACATCCCGTATAATAAGAATATCATATTTCTTCTTGACAGTAGGGAGAGGAAATTCAAAACCTCCAAATATAATCGATGGAACTTTTCCAATAGAATTGATACTATAAACTTGAGGTTGTTTCCTCGGAAAGTGTACCGTATGCTCATTACCATTAACATGAAAAGTGACATTGCCCTTGTTGCAATAAATAACAGCCCCTGCAGTATTCGGAAAAGGTCTTCCAAGAATAATAGACATACTATCGTCCTCGGGAATATCAAGAATAACAAAGTCTGTTAAAATAGTAACGTTTGCAACCACAACAGCACATCCTCACAAATACCGGCAATTATAGCAGTTGATTTATCAGCCATTTGCAAAGATATTTCAGTAGGTGTCAACTTATTCAAATCAAGTCTACAGTATAAAGAGAGAGGCATAACACTAACACCGGCTCCAAGATCACATAAAGCAGTTTTAACATAATTTCGTTTAATGGAGCATGGTGTAGTGGGTACTCCTGGATCTCCAAGTTTCTTTGGTATTCCACCCTTAAAAGTATAATTAGCAAGCATGGTGGAAATTTCAGCTTCCGGTATCTTTCTCTTATTGGTAATGATATCCTTCATATATTTAGCATAAGGATTTTTTTCGAGTACATCAGTTAATCGCATACGCAAAAATATAGGTCTAATCATTTTAGCAAAGCGCCCAAAATCCTCATCATCCTTTTTCTTGGATGGTTTGGGAGGAAAAGGCATGGGTTTCTGAACCCATGGTTCTCTTTCTTTACCATGTTTCCTAGCAACAAAGTCTCTCTTATCGTAACGTTGATTTTTTGATTGTGGTTATCAAGATCAACAGCAGGTTCAACTTCTACATCATTGTCATTACTAGGTTGAGCATCATCATGAACATCATCATTAACATTTTCACTAGGTTCATGTTCATTACCAGATTGTGTTTCAGCATCAGACATAGATATATCATTTGGATTATCAGGTGGTTCAGCAATAGGTTCACTAGAAGTTTGCAAAGTCCTATCATTTTTCTTTTTCTTCCTTTTAGAAGAACTAGGTGATTCAATATTATTTCTCTGAGAATCTTGCTCAATTCTCTTAGGGTGGCCTTCAGGATACAAAGGTTCCTGAGTCATTCTGCCAGTTCTAGTAGCCACTCTAACAGCATAATCATTTTTCTTACTATTCATTTCAGCGAGCAATTCTTTTTGAGCCTTAAGTACTTGTTCTACTTGAGTGGTAACCATAGAAGCATGTTTGCTAATGAGTTTAAGTTCGCATCTAACATTAGCCATATCATCACCCAAGTGTTTAGTCATATCGGAATCATATTTCAACTGTCTACAAAAATAAGCATTAAAATTTTCTTGTTTGACAATAAAATTATCAAACTCATCCAAGCACTGTCTAGCAGACTTACAGTGAGGAATATCACCTTCATCAAATCTATAGAGAGAATTTACCTTTACTACCTGTGTCGGGTTATCGGGATCAGGAGGTTCTTCAGTAGGTAATGGATCAAGATCATATGTTTCTTCAACAGGCGGTAAATTAATACCATGTATTTCTTCAATAGGAGGTAAATTCTTAACGTCTTCAGCTTTAATACCTTTTTCCTTCATAGATTTCTTTGCCTCTTGCATATCTTCAGGACTGAGAAATAGAAAACCTCTCTTCTTCGGAGTTGGTTTAGGAATAGGCTCAGTAATTGGCTCAGGAGCTGGCTCGGGAGGTGCCCAATTATTTTCATTTGTCAACATATTATTCAATAGAATTTCAGCTTCATCCGGTGTTCTCTCCCTGAAAAGAGAACCAGCACAACTATCCAGGTAATCTCTGGAAGCATCGGTTAATCCATTATAAAAGATATCAAGTATTTCATTTTTCTTAAGAGGATGATCAGCAAAGCATTAAGTAACTTGAAAGCCTCCCCAAGCTTGTGGGAGACTCTCTTCTTGATTTGCACAAAGTTGTATATTTCCTTTAAAGCAGCTTGTTTCTTATGAGCAGGAAATATTTAGCGAGAAGTAATAAATCATATCACGGGACTACGCACACAACCAGGATCAAGAGAATTAAACCATATCTTAGCATCACCCTTTAATGAGAACGGAAATATTTTAAGGATGTAAAAGTAGCGAGATCTCTCATCATTCGTGAACAGGGTGGCTATATCATTTAATTTAGTAAGATGTGCCACAACATTTTCAGATTCATAACCATGAAAAGGATCAGATTCAACCAAAGTAATTATATCAGGATCAACAGAGAATTCATAATCCTTATCGGGAACACAAATAGGTGAAGTAGCAAAAGTGAAGGAAATATGCCCTAGAGGCAATAATAAAGTTATTATTTATTTCCTCATATCATGATAAATGTTTATTATTCATGCTAGAATTGTATTACCCGGAAACATGATACATGTGTGAATACATAGACAAACATAGTGTCACTAGTATGCCTCTACTTGACTAGCTCGTTAATCAAAGATGGTTATGTTTCCTAACCATAGACATGTGTTGTCATTTGATTAACGGGATCACATCATTAGGAGAATGATGTGATTGACTTGACCCATTTCGTTAGCCTAGCACTTGATCATTTAGTATGTTGCTATTGCTTTCTTCATGACTTATACAAAGTTCCTACAACTATGAGATTATGCAACTCCCGTTTACCAGAGGAACACTTTGTGTGCTACCAAACGTCACAACGTAACTGGGTGATTATAAAGGAGCTCTATAGGTGTCTCCAAAGGTACATGTTGGGTTGGCGTATTTGAGATTAGGTTTTGTCCTCCGATTGTCGGAGAGGTATCTCTGGCCCTCTCGGTAATGCACATCACTATAAGCCTTGCAAGCAATGTAGCTAATGAGTTAGTTACGGAATGATGCATTACGTACGAGTAAAGAGACTTGCCAAGATGCGAGATTGAACTAGGTATTGGATACCGACGATCGAATCTCGGGCAAGTAACATACCGATGACAAAGGGAACAACGTATGTTGTTATGCGGTTTGACCGATAAAGATCTTCGTAGAATATGTAGGAACCAATATGAGCATCCAGGTTCCGCTATTGGTTATTGACCGAGAACAGTTCTAGGTCATGTCTACATAGTTCTCGAACCCGTAGGGTCCGCATGCTTAACGTTACGATGACAGTTTTATTATGAGTTTATAAGTTTTGATGTACCGAAGGTTGTTCGGAGTCCCGTATGTGATCACGGACATGACGAGGAGTCTCGAAATGGTCGAGACATAAAGATTGATATATTGGAAGCCTATATTTGGATATCGGAATCGTTCCGGGTGAGATCGGGATTTTACCGGAGTACTGGGGGGGTTACCGGAACCTCCCCGGGGGTTAATGGGCCTACATGGGCCATGAGGGAGAAGAGGAGGGCCGGCCAGGGCAGGCCGCGCGCCCCCTCCCCCCCTAGTCTGAATAGGACAAGGAACGGGGGGGCGGCGCCCCCCTTTCCTTTTTCCCCTCCCCCCTTTCCTTCTCCACCAAGGCAAGAGGAGGGAGTCCTACTCCCGGTGGGAGTAGGACTCCTCCAGGCGCACCCCTAGGGGGCCGGCCGCACCTCCCCTCTCCCTCCTTTATATACGGGGGCAGGGGGCACCTCTAGACACACAAGTTGATCTTCGTGATCGTTCCTTAGCCGTGTGCGGTACCCCCCTCCACCATATTCCACCTCGGTCATATCGTTGCGGTGCTTAGGGGAAGCCCTGCGTCGGTAGAACATCATCATCATCACCACACCGTCGTGCTGACAGAACTCTTCCGCGATACCCTGCTGGATCGGAGTTCGGGGATCGTCATCGAGCTGAACGTGTGCTGAACTCGGAGGTGTCGTACGTTCGGTGCTTGGATCGGTCGGATCGTGAAGACGTACGACTACATCAACCGCATTGTCATAACGCTTCCGCTTACGGTCTACGAGGGTACGTGGACAACACTCTCCCCTCTCGTTGCTATGCATCACCACGATCTTGCGTGTGCGTAGGAAATTTTTTGAAATTACTACGTTCCCCAACAGTGGCATCCGAGCTAGGTTTTATGCGTTGATGTTATATGCACGAGTAGAACACAAGTAAGTTGTGGGCGATACAAGTCATACTGCTTACCAGCATGTCATACTTTGGTTCGGCGGTATTGTTGGATTAAGCGGCCCGGACCGACATTACAGCGTCGCTTACGAGACTGGTTCTCTTGGCGTGCTTTGCACACAAGTGGCTGGCGGTGTCGGTTTCTCCAACTTTAGTTGAACCGAGTGTAGCTACGCCCGGTCCTTGCGAAGGTTAAAACAGCACTAACTTGACGAACTATCGTTGTGGTTTTGATGCGTAGGTAAGAACGGTTCTTGCTAAGCTCGTAGCAGCCACGTAAAACTTGCAACAACAAAGTCGAGGACGTCTAACTTGTTTTTGCAGGGCATGTTGTGATGTGATATGGTCAAGATGTGATGCTATATTTTATTGTATGAGATGATCATGTTTTGTAACCGAGTTATCGACAATCGGCAGAGCCATATGGTTGTCGCTTTATTGTATGCAATGCAATTGCCCTGTAATGCTTTACTTTATCACTAAGCGGTAGCGATAGTCGTAGAAGCATAAGATTGGCGAGACGACAACGATGCTACGATGGAGATCAAGGTGCCGCGCCGGTGACGATGGTGATCATGACGGTGCTTCGAAGATGGAGATCACAAGCACAAGATGATGGCCATATCATATCACTTATATTGATTGCATGTGATGTTTATCTGTTATGCATCTTATCTTGCTTTGATTGACGGTAGCATTTTAAGATGATCTCTCACTAATTATCAAGAAGTGTTCTCCCTGAGTATGCACCGTTGCCAAAGTTCGTCGTGCCCAGACACCACGTGATGATCGGGTGTGATAAGCTCTACGTCCATCTACAACGGGTGCAAGCCAGTTTTGCACACGCGGAATACTCAGGTTAAACTTGACGAGCCTAGCATATGCAGATATGGCCTCGAAACACGGAGACCGAAAGGTCGAGCGTGAATCATATAGTAGATATGATCAACATAATGATGTTCACCATTGAAAACTACTCCATCTCACGTGATGATCGGACATGGTTTAGTTGATTTGGATCACGTGATCACTTAGATGACTAGAGAGATGTCTGTCTAAGTGGGAGTTCTTAAGTAATATGATTAATTGAACTTAAATTTATCATGAACTTAGTACCTGATAGTATTTTGCTTATCTATGTTCGTTGTAGATAGATGGCTCGTGTTGTTGTTCCGTTGAATTTTAATGTGTTCCTTGAGAAAGCAAAGTTGAAAGATGATGGTAGCAATTACACGGACTGGGTCCGTAACGAGGATTATCCTCATTGCTGCACGGAAGAATTACGTCCCGGAAGCACCGCTGGGTGCCAGCCTGCTTTGCAGAGCAACGCCAGATGTTATGAATGTCCGCGAGTAAAGCTGATGACTACTCAATAGTTCATGTGCCATGCTTTACGGCTTAGAACCGGGTCTTCAACGACGTTTTGAACGTCATGGAGCATATGAGATGTTCCAGGAGTTGAAGTTAATATTTCAAGCAAATGCCTGGATTGAGAGATATGAGGTCTCCAATAAGTTATATAGCTGCAAGATGGAGGAGAATAGTTATGTCAGTGAGCATATACTCAAGATATCTGGGTATAATAATCACTTGATTCAACTGGGAGTTAATCTTCCGGATGATAGCGTCATTGACAGAATTCTCCAATCACTGCCACCAAGCTACAAGAGCTTCGTGATGAACTATAATATGCAAGGGATGGAAAAGACAATTCCCGAACTCTTCGCAATGCTAAAGGCTCCGGAGGTAGAAATCAAGAAGGAGCATCAAGTGTTGATGGTCAACAAGACCGCTAGTTTCAAGAAAAAGGGCAAAGGGAAGAAGAAGGGGAACTTCAAAAAGAACAGCAAGCAAGTTGCTGCTCAAGAGAAGAAACCCAAGTCTGGACCTAAGCCTGAAACTGAGTGCTTCTACTACAAGCAAACTGGTCACTGGAAGCGGAACTGCCCCAAGTATTTGGCGGATAAGAAGGATGGCAAGGTGAACAAAGGTATATGTGATATACATGTTATTGATGTGTACCTTACTAGAGCTCGCGGTAGCACTGGTATTTGATACTGGTTACATTGCTAATATTTGCAACTCAAAGCAGGGACTACGGATTAGCGAACACCGCCAGGGACGAGGAGACGATGCGCGTGGGAAATGGTTCCAAAGTCGATGTGGTCGCGGTCGGCACGCTACCTCTACATCTACCTTCGGGATTAGTTTAGACCTGAATAATTGTTATTTGGTGCCAGCGTTGAGCATGAACATTATATCTGGATCTTGTTTGATGCGAGATGATTATTCATTTAAATCAGAGAATAATGGTTGTTCTATTTATATGAGTAATATCTTTTATGGTCATGCACCCTTAAAGAGTGGTCTATTTTTGATGAATCTCGATTGTAGTAGTACACATATTCATAATGTTGAAGCCAAAAGATGCAGAGTTGATAATGATAGTGCAACTTATTTGTGGCACTGCCGTTTAGGTCATATCGGTGTAAAACGCATGAAGAAACTCCATACTGATGGACTTTTGGAACCACTTGATTATGAATCACTTGGTACTTGCGAACCGTGCCTCATGGGCAAGATGACCAAAACGCCATTCTCTGGTACTATGGAGAGAGCAACAGATTTGTTAGAAATCATACATACAGATGTATGTGGTCCAATGAATGTTGAAGCTCGTGGTGGATGTCGTTATTTTCTCACCTTCACACATGATTTAAGCAGATATGGGTATATCTACTTAATGAAGCATAAGTCTGAAACATTTGAAAAATTCAAAGAATTTCAGAGTGAAGTTGAAAATCATCGTAACAAGAAAATAAAGTTTCTACGATCTGATCGTGGAGGAGAATATTTGAGTTACGAGTTTGGTCTACATTTGAAACAATGCGGAATAGTTTCGCAACTCACGCCACCTGGAACACCACAGCGTAATGGTGTGTCCGAACGTCGTAATCGTACTTTACTAGATATGGTGCGATCTATGATGTCTCTTACCGATTTACCGTTATCATTTTGGGGATATGCTTTAGAGACGGCTGCATTCACGTTAAATAGGGCACCATCAAAATCCGTTGAGACGACTCCTTATGAACTGTGGTTTGGCAAGAAATCAAAGTTGTCGTTTCTGAAAGTTTGGGGCTGCAATGCTTATGTGAAAAAGCTTCAACCTGATAAGCTCGAACCCAAATCGGAAAAATGTGTCTTCATAGGATACCCAAAGGAGACAGTTGGGTACACCTTCTATCACAGATCCGAAGGCAAGACATTCGTTGCTAAGAATGGATCCTTTCTAGAGAAGGAGTTTCTCTCGAAAGAAGTGAGTGGGAGGAAAGTAGAACTTGATGAGGTAACAGTTTCTGTGACACCTACACCAATTAGTGAGGAAGTTAATGATGATGATCATGAAACTTCAAATTAAGTTGTTACTGAACTTCGTAGATCAACCAGAGTAAGATCCCCGCCAGAGTGGTACGGTAATCCTGTTCTGGAAGTCATGCTACTAGATCATGGTGAAGCGATGGTGAGCCCAGATTCCGCAAAATGGCTTGAAGCCATGAAATCTGAGATGAGATCCATGTATGAGAACAAAGTGTGGACTTTGGTTGACTTGTCCGATGATCGGCAAGCAATAGAGAATAAATGGATCTTCAAGAAGAAGACTGACGCTGACGGTAATGTTACTGTCTACAAAGCTCGACTTGTTGCAAAAGGTTTTCGACAAGTTCAAGGGGTTGACTACGATGAGACCTTCTCACCCGTAGCGATGCTTAAGTTTGTTCGAATCATGTTAGCAATTGCCACATTTTATGATTATGAAATATGGAAGATGGATGTCAAAACTGCATTCCTGAATGGATTTCTGGAAGAAGAGTTGTATATGATGCAACCGGAAGGTTTTGTCGATCCTAAGGGAGCTAACAAAGTGTGCAAGCTCCCGCGATCCATTTATGGACTGGTGCAAGCCTCTCGGAGTTGGAATAAACGCTTTGATAGTGTGATCAAAGCATATGGTTTTATACAGACTTTTGGAGAAGCCTGTATTGACAAGAAAGTGAGTGGGAGCTCTATAGCATTTCTGATATTATATGTGGACGACATATTGTTGATTGGAAATGATATAGAATTTCTGGATAGCATAAAAGCATACTTGAATAAAAGTTTTTCAATGAAAGACCTCGGTGAAGCTGCTTACATATTGGGCATCAAGATCTATAGAGATAGATCAAGACGCTTGATTGGACTTTCACAAAGCACACACCTTGATAAATTTTGAAAAAGTTCAAAATGGATCAAGCAAAGAAAGGATTCTTTCCTGTATTACAAGGTGTGAAGTTGAGTCAGACTCAATGCCCGACCACTGCAGAAGATAGAGAGAAAATGAAAGTAGTTCCCTATGCTTCAGCCGTAGGATCTATCATGTATGCAATGCTATGTACCAGACTTGATGTGTGCCTTGCTTTTAGTTTAGCAGGGAGGTACCAAAGTAATCCAGGAGTGGATCACTGGACAGCGGTCAAGACCATCCTGAAATACCTGAAAAGACTAAGGATATGTTTCTCGTTTATGGAGGTGACAAAGAGCTTGTCGTTAATGGTTACGTCGATGCAAGCTTTGACACTGATCCGGATGATTCTAAATTGCAAACCAGATATGTGTTTATATTAAACGGTGGAGTTGTCAGTTGGTGCAGTTCCAAACAAAGCGTCGTAGCGGGATCTACATGTTGGGGAACGTAGCAGAAATTCAAAATTTTCCTACGTGTCACCAAGATCTATCTATGGAGAAACTAGCAACGAGGGGAAGGAGAGTGCATCTACATACCCTTGTAGATCGCTAAGCGGAAGCGTTCAAGAGAACGGGGTTGAAGGAGTCGTACTCGTCGTGATCCAAATCACCGGAGATCCTAGTGCCGAACGGACAACACCTCCGCGTTCAACACACGTACAGCCCGGTGACGTCTCCCACGCCTTGATCCAGCAAGGAGAGAGGGAGAGGTTGAGGAAGACTCCATCCAGCAGCAGCACAATGGCGTGGTGGTGGTGGAGGAGCGTGGCAATCCTGCAGGGCTTCGCCAAGCACCACGGGATAGGAGAAGGGAGAGAGGTAGGGCTGCGCCAAGGAGAGGTCAAACTCATGTCTTGGCAGCCCTGAAGACCTCAACTACATATAGGGGAGAGGGAGGGGGTGCGCCCCCTCTAGGATTTCCACCCCAAGGGGTACGGCTGCCCCCAATCCCATCTAGGGTGGCGGCCAAGGGGGGGAGAGGGGAAACTTGCCCCCCAAGTTAGGTGGGTGCGCCCCCTCCCCCAACCCTAGGCGCCTTGAGCCCTTGTGGAGGGGCGCACCAGCCCACTGGGGCTGGTCCCCTCCCACACTTGGCCCATGCAGCCATCCGGGGCCGGTGGCCCCACTTGGTGGACCCCCGGGACCCTCCCGGTGGTCCCGGTACGTTACCGATAAAACCCGAAACTTTTCCGGTGACCAAAACAGGACTTCCCATATATAAATCTTTACCTCTGGACCATTCCGAAACTCCTCGTGACGTCCGGGATCTCATCCGGGACTCCGAAACATTCGGTAACCACATACAAACTTCCTTTATAACCCTAGCGTCATCGAACCTTAAGTGTGTAGACCCTACGGGTTCGGGAACCATCTTGAACATGACCGAGACGTTCTCCGGTCAATAACCAACAGTGGGATCTGGATACCCATGGTGGCTCCCACATGTTCCACGATGATCTCATCAGATGAACCACGATGTCAAGGACTCAATCGATCCCGTATACAATTCCCTTTGTCTAGCGGTATTGTACTTGCCCGAGATTCGATCGTCGATATGCCGATACCTTGTTCAATCTCGTTCGGCAAGTCTCTTTACTCGTTCGTAACACATCACCCCGTGATCAACCCCTTGGTCACGTTGTGCACATTATGATGATGTCCTACCGAGTGGGCCCAGAGATACCTCTCCGTTACGGGAGTGACAAATCCCAGATCTCGATTCGTACCAACCCAATAGACACTTTCGGAGATACCTGTAGTGCACCTTTATAGCCACCCGATTCGTTGTGACGTTTGGTACACCAAAAGCATTCCTCGGCATCCGGAGTTGCACAATCTCATGGTCTAAGGAAATGATACTTGACATTAGAAAAGCTTTAGCATACTGAACTACGATCTTTGTGCTAGGCTTAGGATTGGGTCTTGTCCATCACATCATTCTCCAAATGATGTGATCCGTTATCACATCCAATGTCCATGGTCGAAACCGTAACCATCTGCTGATCAACGAGCTAGTCAACTAGAGGCTTACTAGGGACATGGTGTTGTTTATGTACCCACACATGTATCTGAGTTTCAGATCAATACAATTAAAGCATGGGTAATAAGCGATTATCATGAACAAGGAAATATAATAATAACTAATTTATTATTGCCTCTAGGGCATATTTCCAACAGTCTCCCACTTGCACTAGAGTCAATAATCTAGTTCACATCGCCATGTGATTAACACTCACAGGTCACATCGCCATGTGACTAACATCCAAAGAGTTTACTAGTGTCACTAAACTAGTTCACATCATCATGTGATTAAGACTCAATGAGTTCTGGGGTTTGATCATGTTTTGCTTGTGAGAGAGGTTTTAGTCAACGGGTCTGCAACATTCAGATCCGTATGTACTTCGCAAATCTCTAGGTCATATTGTAAATGTTGCTTCCACGCTCCACTTGGAGCTATTCCAAATGGTTGCTCCACTATACGTATCCGGTTTGCTACTCAGAGTCATTCGGATAGGTGTTAAAGCTTGCATCGACGTAACCCTTTACGCCGAACTCTTTATCACCTCCATAATCGAGAAACATGTCCTTATTTACTCCAAGGACAATTTTGACCGCTGTCCAATGATCCATTCTGGATCATTCTTGTACCCTAGACCGACTCATGGCAGGCACACTTTCGATGCGGTACAAAGATAGCATACTATAGAGCCTACGTCTAAAGCATAGGGGCGACCTTCGTCCTTTCTCTCTCTTCTGCCGTGGTCGAGCTTTAACTCTTAACTTCATACCTTACAACTCAGGCAAGAACTCCTTCTTTGACTGATCCATCTTGAACACCTTCAAGATCATGTCAAGGTATGTGCTCATTTAAAAGTACCATTAAGCGTTTTTGATCTATCCTCATAGATCTTGATGCTCAATGTTCAAGTAGCTTAATCTAGGTTTTCTATTGAAAAACACTTTTCAAATAACCCCATATGCTTTCCAGAAATTCTACATCATTTCGATCAACAATATGTCAACAACATATACTCATCGAAATTCTATAGTGCTCCCACTCACTTCTTTGGAAATACAAGTTTCTCATAAACTTTTTATAGACCCAAAATCTTTGATCATCTCATCAAAGCGTACATTCCAACTCCGAGATGCTTACTCCAGTCCTTAGAAGGATAGCTGGAGCTTTGCATACTTGTTAGCGTCTTTTAGGATTGTCAAAAACCTTCTGGTTGTATCACATACAACCTTTCCTCAAGAAAACTGTCAAGGAAACAATGTTTTGACATCCTATATGCAAGATTTCATAAATAATGCAGAATCGCTAATCCAATTCCAACAGACTCTTAGCATCGCTACGGTGAGAAAGCCTCACCGTAGTCAACTCCTTGAACTTGTCGGAAAATATCTTTAACGACAAATCGAGCTTTCTTAATGGTGATACTTACCATCATTGTCAGTCTTCCTTTTAAAATCCATCTTTACCCAACGTCCTTACGACCATCAAGTATTTCTTCCAAAGTCATGGATCCTCTCTCGGATGTTATGGCCTCGAGCCATTCGTTGGAATTCGGGCCCACCATCGCTTCTCCATAGCTCGTAGGTTCATTGTTGTCTAGCAACATGACCTCTAAGACAGGATTGCGTATCACTCTGAAGTAGTACGCGTCCTTGTCGACCTACGAGGTCCGGTCGTGACTTGATCCGAAGCATCATGATCACTATCATCAGCTTCCACTTCAATTGGTGTAGGTGCCACATGAACAACTTCCTGTGCCCTGCTACACACTGGTTGAAGTGATGGTTTAATAACCTCATTAAGTCTCCACCATCCTCCCACTCAATTCTTTCGAGAGAAACTTTTCCTCGCGAAAGGACCCGTTTCTAGAAACAATTACTTTTGCTTCCAGATCTGAGATAGGAGGTGTACCCAACTGTTTTGGGTGTCCTATGAAGATGCATTTTTATCCGCTTTGGGTTCGAGCTCATCAACCTGAAACTTTTTCACATAAGCATCGCAGCCCCAAACTTTTAAGAAACGACAACTTAGGTTTCTCCAAACCATAGTTCAAACGGTGTCGTCTCAACGGAATTACGTGGTGCCCTATTAAAGTGAGTGTGGTTGTCTCTAATGCCTAACCCATAACGATAGTGGTAATTCGATAAGAGACATCATGGTACGCACCATATTCAATAGGGTGCAACTATGATGTTCGGACACACCATCACACTATGGTGTTCCAGTCGGTATTTATTGTGAAACAATTTCCACAATGTCTTAATTATGTGACAAAGCTCAGAACTCAGATACTCATCTCTATGATCATATCATAGACATTTTATCCTCTTGTCATGATGATCTTTAACTTCACTCTGAAATTACTTGAACCATTCAATAATTCAGATTTGTGTTTCATCAAGTAAATATACTCAACATCTACTCGAATCATCGTGAAGTAAGAACATAACGATATTCATCAGATGCCTCAAAGACTCATTGGACTGCACACATCAAAATGTGTTACTTCCAACAAGTTGCTATCTTGTTCCATCTTCTTGAAACGAGGCTTTTCAGTCATCTTGCCCATGTGGTATGATTTGCATATCTCAAGTGATTCAAAATCAAGTGAGTCCAAACGATCCATCTGCATGGAGTTTCTTCATGCGTATACACCAATAGAAATGGTTCACGTGTCTCAAACTTTTCAAAAATGAGTGAGTCCAAAGATCCATCAACATGGAGCTTCTTCATGCGGTTTACACCAATATGACTTACATGGCAGTGCCACAAGTAAGTGGTACTATCATTACTATCTTATATCTTTTGGCATGAAAATGTGTATCACCACGATCGAGATTCAATAAACCATTCCTTTTAGGTGTAAGACCATTGAAGGTATTATTCAAATAAACAGAGTAACCATTATTCTCCTTAAATGAATAACCAGATTATGATGCACATAATCCAATCATGCTTATGCTCAAGTCAAAAACCAAATAACAATTATTTAGGTTTAACACCGATCTCGATGGTAGAGGGAGCGTGCGATGCTTGATCACATCAACCTTGGAAACACTTCCAACACATATCGTCAGCTCACCTTTAGCTAGTCTCCGTTTATTCCGTAGCTTTTATTTTGAGTTACTAACACTTAGCAACCGAACCGGTATCTAATACCCTGGTGCTACTAGGAGTACTAGTAAAGTACACATTAACATAATGTATATCCAACATACTTCTATCGACCTTGCCAGCCTTCTTATCTACCAAGTATCTAGGGTAATTCTGCTCCAGTGGTTGTTTCCCTCATTACAGAAGCACTTAGTCTCGGGTTTGGGTTCAACCTTGGGTTTCTTCACTAGAGCAGCAACTGATTTGCCGTTTCATGAAGTACCCCTTCTTGCCCTTGCCCTTCTTGAAACTAGTGGTTTCACTAACCATCAACAATTGATGTTCCTTCTTGATTTCTACTTTCGCGGTGTCAAACATCATGAATATCTCAAGGATGATCATATCTATCCCTGATTTGTTATAGTTCGTCACGAAGCTCTAGCAGCTTGGTGGCAATGACTTTTGAGAAACATCACTATATCAACTGGAAGATCAACTCCCACTCGATTCAAGTGATTGTTGCACTCAGACAATCTGAGCACAAGCTCAATGATTGAGATTTTCTCCCTTAGTTTGCAGGCTAAGAAAATCGTCGGAGGTATTATACCTCTTGACGTGGGCACGAGCCTGAAATCCCAATTTCAGCCCTCAAAACATCTCATATGTTCCGCGACGTTTCGAAAACGTCTTTGGTGCCTCAACTCTAAACCGTTTAACTAAACTATCACGTAGTTATCAAAACGTGTATGTCTGATGTTCGCAACATCCACAGACGACGTTTGGGGTTCAGCACACTGAGTGGTGCATTAAGGAAATAAGCTTTCTACTGTCCGCATAATCGCTACTGTCAACTTTCAACTATATTTTCTCTAGGAACATATCTAAAACAGTAGAACTAAAGCGCGAGCTATGACATAATTTGCAAAGGGTTTTTTACTATGTTCAGGATAATTAAGTTCATCTTATGAACTCCCACTCAGATAGACATCCCTCTAGTCATCTAAGTGATTACATGATCCGAGTCAACTAGGCCGTGTCTGATCATCACGTGAGACGGACTAGTCATCATCGGTGAACATCTTCATGTTGATCGTATCTACCATACGACTCATGCTCGACCTTTCGGTCTCTTGTGTTCGAGGCCATGTCCGTACATGCTAGGCTCGTCAAGTCAACCTAAGTGTTCCGCGTGTGTAAATCTGGCTTACACCCGTTGTATGTGAGCGTAAGAATCTATCACACCCGATCATCACGTGGTGCTTGAAACGCAGCGAACTTTCGCAACGGTGCACGTTAGGGGAACACTTTCTTGAAATTTTAATGAGGATCATCTTATTTACTACCGTCGTTCTAAGCAAATAAGATGCATAAACATGATAAACATCACATGCAATCAAATAGTGACATGATATGGCCACTATCATTTTGCTCCTTTTGATCTCCATCTTCGGGGCTCGATGATCATCATCTCACCGGCATGACACCATGATCTCCATCGTCATGATCTCCATCATCGTGTCTTCATGAAGTTGTCTCGCCAACTATTACTTCTACTACTATGGCTAACGGTTAGCAATAAAGTAAAGTAATTACATGGCGTTGTTCAATGACACGCAGGTCATACAATAAATAAAGACAACTCCTATGGCTCCTGCCGGTTGTCATACTCATCGACATGCAAGTCGTGATTCCTATTACATGAACATGATCAATCTCATACATCACATATCATTCATCACATTCCTTTTGGCCATATCACATCACATAGCATACCTGCAAAAACAAGTTATCGTCCTCTAATTGTTGTTTGCATGTTTTACGTGGCTGCTATGGGTTTCTAGCAAAACGTTTCTTACCTACGCAAAAGCCACAACGTGATATGTCAATTGCTATTTACCCTTCATAAGGACCCTTTTCATCGAATCCGATCCGACTAAAGTGGGAGAGCGGCACCCTAGCCACCTTATGCACCAAGTGCATGTCGATCGGTGGAACTCTGTCTCACGTAAGTGTACGTAAGGTCGGTCCGGCCGCTTCATCCCAAAATACCGTCGAAACAAGATTGGACTAGTAACGGTAAGCATATTGAACAAAATCAACGCCCACAACTACTTTGTATTCTACTCGTGCAAAGAATCTACACAATAGACCTAGCTCATGATGCCATTTGTTGGGGAACGTGGCGAAATTCAAAATTTTCCTCGTGTCACCAAGATCTATCTATGGAGAAACTAGCAACGAGGGGAAGGAGAGTGCATCTACATACCCTTGTAGATTGCTAAGCGAAAGCGTTCAAGAGAACGGGGTTGAAGGAGTCGTACTCGTCGTGATCCAAATCACCGGAGATCCTAGTGCCGAACGGACGACACCTCCGCGTTCAACACACGTACAGCCTGGTGACGTCTCCCACGCCTTGATCCAGCAAGGAGAGAGGGAGAGGTTGAGGAAGACTCCATCCAAAAGCAGCACAACGGCGTGGTGTTGGTGGAGGAGCGTGGCAATCCTGCAGGGCTTCGCCAAGCACCACGGGAGAGGAGAAGGGAGAGAGGTAGGGCTGCGCCAAGGAGAGGTCAAACTCATGTCTTGGCAGCCCTCAAGACCTCAACTATATATAGGGGAGAGGGAGGGGGTGCGCCCCCTCTAGGGTTTCCACCCCAAGGGGTGCGGCTGCCCCCAATCCCATCTAGGGTGGCGGCCAAGGGGGGGGAGAGGGGAAACTTGCCCCCCAAGTTAGGTGGGTGCGTCCCCTCCCCCAACCCTAGGCGCCTTGGGCCCTTCTGGAGGGGCGCACCAGCCAACCTGGGGCTGGTCCCCTCCCACACTTGGCCCATGCAGCCCTCTGGGGCCGGTGGCCCCACTTGGTGGACCCCCGGGACCCTCCCGGTGGTCTCGGGACGTTATCGATAAAACCAAAACTTTTCCGGTGACCAAAATAGGACTTCCCATATATAAATCTTTACCTCCGGACCATTCCGGAACTCCTCGTGACGTCCGGGATCTCATCCGGGACTCCGAACAACATTCGGTAACCACATACAAACTTCCTTTATAACCCTAGCGTCATCGAACCTTAAGTGTGTAGACCCTACGAGTTCGGGAACCATGGAGACATGACCGAGACGTTCTCCGGTCAATAACCAACAGCGAGATCTGGATACCCATGTTGGCTCCCACATGTTCCACGATGATCTCATCAGATGAACCACGATGTCAAGGACTCAATCGATCCCGTATACAATTCCCTTTGTCTAGTGGTATTGTACTTGCCCGAGATTCGATCGTCGGTATGCCGATACCTTGTTCAATCTCGTTACCGGCAAGTCTCTTTACTCATTCCATAACACATCATCCCGTGATCAACCCCTTGGTCACATTGTGCACATTATGATGATGTCCTACCGAGTGGGCCCAGAGATACCTCTCCGTACACGGAGTGACAAATCCTGACTCGATTCGTACCAACCCAATGACACTTTCGGAGATACCTGTAGTGCACCTTTATAGCCACCCGATTCGTTGTGACGTTTGGTACACCCAAAGCATTCCTCGGCATCCGGAGTTGCACAATCTCATGGTCTAAGGAAATGATACTTGACATTAGAAAAGCTTTAGCATACGAACTACGATCTTTGTGCTAGGCTTAGGATTGGGTCTTGTCCATCACATCATTCTCCAAATGATGTGATCCCGTTATCAACGACATCCAATGTCCATGGTCAGGAAACCGTAACCATCTGTTGATCAACGAGCTAGTCAACTAGAGGCTTACTAGGGACATGGTGTTGTTTATGTAGCCACACATGTATCTGAGTTTCCTATCAATACAATTAAAGCATGGGTAATAAACGATTATCATGAACAAGGAAATATAATAATAACTAATTTATTATTGCCTCTAGGGCATATTTCCAACACTACATGCGAAGCGGAGTACATAGCTGCTTCGGAAGCAGCAAATGAAGGAGTCTAGATGAAAGAGTTCATTTCCGATCTAGGTGTCATACCTAGTGCATCGGGACCAATGAAGATCTTCTGTGACAACACTGGTGCAATTGCCTTGGCAAAGGAATCCAGATTTCACAAGAGGACCAAGCACATCAAGAGACGCTTCAATTACATCCGGGACCAAGTCTAGGTGGGAGACATAGAAATTTGCAAGATACATACGGATCTGAATATTGCAGACCCGTTGACTAAGCCTCTTCCACGAGCAAAACATGATCAGCACCAAGACTCAATGGGTGTTAGAATCATTACTGTGTAATCTACATTATTGACTCTAGTGCAAGTGGGAGACTGAAGGAAATATGCCCTAGAGGCAATAATAAAGTTATTATTTATTTCCTCATATCATGATAAATGTTTATTATTCATGCTAGAATTGTATTACCCGGAAACATGATACATGTGTGAATACATAGACAAACATAGTGTCACTAGTATGCCTCTACTTGACTAGCTCGTTAATCAAAGATGGTTCTGTTTCCTAACCATAGACATGTGTTGTCATTTGATTAGCGGGATCACATCATTAGGAGAATGATGTGATTGACTTGACCCATTCCGTTAGCCTAGCACTTGATCGTTTAGTATGTTGCTATTGCTTTCTTCATGACTTATACAAAGTTCCTACAACTATGAGATTATGCAACTCCCGTTTACCAGAGGAACACTTTGTGTGCTACCAAACGTCACAACGTAACTGGGTGATTATAAAGGAGCTCTACAGGTGTCTCCAAAGGTACATGTTGGGTTGGCGTATTTCGAGATTAGGTTTTGTCACTCCGATTGTCGGAGAGGTATCTCTGGGCCCTCTCGGTAATGCACATCACTATAAGCCTTGCAAGCAATGTAGCTAATGAGTTAGTTACAGAATGATGCATTACGTAACGAGTAAAGAGACTTGCCGGTAACGAGTTTGAACAAGGTATTGGATACCGACGATCGAATCTCGGGCAAGTAACATACCGATGACAAAGGGAACAACGTATGTTGTTATGCAGTTTGACCGATAAAGATCTTCGTAGAATATGTAGGAACCAATATGAGCATCCAGGTTCCGCTATTGGTTATTGACCGAGAACAGTTCTAGGTCATGTCTACATAGTTCTCGAACCCGTAGGGTCCGCACGCTTAACGTTACGATGACAGTTTTATTATGAGTTTATAAGTTTTGATGTACCGAAGGTTGTTTGGAGTCCCGGATGTGATCAAGGACATGACGAGGAGTCTCGAAATGGTCGAGACATAAAGATTGATACATTGGAAGCCTATATTTGGATATCGGAATCGTTCCGGGTGAAATCGGGATTTTATCGGAGTACCGGGGGGTTACCGGAACCTCCCCGGGGGTTAATGGGCCTACATGGGCCATGAGGGAGAAGAGGAGGGCCGGCCAGGGCAGGCCGCGCACCCCCTCCCCCCCTAGTCCGAATAGGACAAGGAAGGGGGGGGCGCCCCCCTTTCCTTTTTTCCCTCCCCCCTTTCCTTCTCCACCAAGGCAAGAGGAGGGAGTCCTACTCCCACTGGGAGTAGGACTCCTCCAGGCGCACCCCTAGGGGGCCGGCCGCACCTCCCCTCTCCCTCCTTTATATACGGGGGCAGGGGGCCACCTCTAGACACACAAGTTGATCTTTGTGATCGTTCCTTAGCCGTGTGCGGTACCCCCCTCCACCATATTCCACCTCGATCATATCGTTGCGGTGCTTAGGCGAAGCCCTGCGTCGGTAGAACATCATCATCGTCTCCACGCCGTCGTGCTGACGGAACTCATCCCAGACACCCTGCTGGATCGGAGTCCGGTGATCGTTATCGAGCTGAACGTGTGCTGAACTCGGAGGTGTCGTACGTTCGGTGCTTGGATCGGTCGGATCGTGAAGACGTACGACTACATCAACCGCGTTGTCATAACGCTTCCGCTTACGGTCTACGAGGGTACGTGGAAAACACTCTCCCCTCTCGTTGCTATGCATCACCATGATCTTGCGTGTGCGTAGGAATTTTTTTGAAATTACTACGTTCCCCAACAAAAAGCAGGGTCAGGTTTCATTCTGCCTCTAAGAGATTCTTTACTCAGCCTCTTAAGTTCATATCTATCTTTACAAGCAAAAATAGCTGCAGAAGATTCCATATCAAAAAGATAACCCTCAGGAATAGCAGGCATATCTTCATCATCACTTTCATCAACATAATCAGTTTCAATAGTTTCTTTCTCTCCAGCCCTAGAAATTTGTTCATCAAGAAATTCACCAAGGGGCACAGTAGTATCAAGCATAGAGGTAGTTTCATCATAAGTATCATGCATAGCGAAGTAGCATCATCAATAACATGCGACATATCGAGCGAATGGCGAGAAGCGAGGCTTAGGTGTCGCAAGCTTACTCATAACGTAGGTGAATCAAGTGCGAGCTAGATGGCAGTTCCTTACCTCCCTCGTAGTTGAGGGATAAATTTTTGTCTTAGCGTCTTTCAAGTTCTTCATAGTGTCTAGCAGATATAAATCCCAAGTAACTCAAAGAATAGAGCTATGCTCCCGACAACGGCGCTTTTAAATTGGTCTTGATAACCCACAAGTGTAGGGGATCGCAACAGCTTTCGAGGGTAGAGTATTCAACCCAAATTTATTGATTCGACACAAGGGGAGCCAAATAATATTCTCAAGTATTAGCAGTTGAGTTGTCAATTCAACCACACCTGGATAACTTAATATCTGTAACAAAGTGTTTAGTAGCAAAGTAGTGTGATAGTAGTGGTAACGGTAACAAAAAAGTAATGAAAGCAAAAGTAATATTTTTGGTGTTTTGTAGTGATTGTAACAGTAGCAACGGGAAAGTAAATAAGCGTAAACCAGTATATGGAAAGCTCGTAGGCATTGGATCGGTGATGGATAATTATGCCGGATGCGGTTCATCATGTAATAGTCATAACATAGGGTGACACAGAACTAGCTCCAATTCATCAATATAATATAGGCATGTATTCCGAATATAGTCATACGTGCTTATGGAAAAGAACTTGCATGACATCTTTTGTCCTACCCTCCCGTGGCAGCGGGTCCCTAATGGAAACTAAGGGATATTAAGGCCTCCTTTTAATAGAGAACCGGAACAAAGCATTAGCACATAGTGAATACATGAACTCCTCAAACTATGGTCATCACCGAGAAGTATCCCGATTATTCACCTATAGACTTGCAAGATAGGATCAAGAACTCACATATATTCATGAAAACATAATAGGTTCAGATCTGAAATCATGGCACTCGGGCCCTAGTGACAAGCATTAAGCATAGCAAAGTCATAGCAACATCAATCTCAGAACATAATGGATACTAGGGATCAAACCCTAACAAAACTAACTCGATTACATGATAGATCCCATCCAACCCATCACCGTCCAGCAAGCCTACGATGGAATTACTCACGCACGGCGGTGAGCATCATGAAATTGGTGATGGAGGATGGTTGATGATGGCAACGGTGACGAATCCCTCTCTCCGGAGCCCCGAACGGACTCCAGATCAGCCCTCCCGAAAGGTTTTAGGTCTTGGCGGCGGCTCCGTATCATAAAACGCGATGATTCTTCTCTCTGATTTTTTTTCTCTCCGAAAGCCAATATATAGAGTTGGAGATGGCGTCGGAAGGTCTCCAGGGGGCCCAGGAGGTAGGGGGGCGGGCCCAGGAGGGGGGGCGCCCCCCACCCTCGTGGACAGGGTGTGGGCCCCCTGGTCTTCATCTTTGGCGAGGATTTTTTATTATTTTTTCTAAGATGTTCCGTGGAGTTTCAGGTCATTCCAAGAATTTTGTTTTCTCATATAAAACAACATCATGGCAATCTCTTTGAAAACAAATACGGTCAAGGGTTAGTTCCATTCAAATCATGCAAGTTAGAGTCCAAAACAAGGGCAAAAGTGTTTGGAAAATTAGATACGACGGAGACGTATCACATACGGATCTAAATGTTGCAGACCCGTTGAATAAGCCTCTCTCACGAGCAAAACATGATCAGCACCAAGACTCCATGGGTGTTAGAATCATTACTATGTAATCTAGATTATTGACTCTGGTGCAAGTGGGAGACTGAAGGAAATATGCCCTAGAGGCAATAATAAAGTTGTTATTTATATTTCCTTATATCATGATAAATGTTTATTATTCATGCTAGAATTGTATTAACGGACACTTAGTACATGTGTGAATACATAGACAAGCAGTGTCCCTAGTATGCCTCTACTAGACTAGCTTGTTAATCAAAGATGGTTAAGTTTCCTAGCCATAGACATGTGTTGTCATTTGATGAATGGGATCACATCATTAGAGAATGATGTGATGGACAAGACCCATCCGTTAGCTTAGCACTATGATCGTTTAGTTTATTGCTATTGCTTTCTTCATGACTTATACATGTTCCTATGACTATGAGATTATGCAATTCGAATACTGGGAGGAACACTTAGTGTGCTATCAAACGTCACAACGTAACTGGGTGATTATAAACATGCTCTACAGGTGTCTCCGATGGTGTTTGTTGGGTTGGCATAGATCGAGATTAGGATTTGTCACTTCGATTGTCGGAGAGGTATCTCTGGGCCCTCTCGGTAATGCACATCACTATAAGCCGTGCAAGCAATGTGACTAATGAGTTAGTTGCGGGATGATGCATTACGGAATGAGTAAATATACTTGCCGGTAACGAGATTGAACTAGGTATGATGATACCAACAATCGAATCTCGGGCAAGTAACATACCGATGACAAAGGGAACAACGTATGTTGTTATGCGATTTGACCGATAAAGATCTTCGTAGAATATGTAGGATCCAATATGAGCATCCAGGTTCCGCTATTGGTTATTGACCGGAGATGTGTCTCGGTTATGTCTACATTGTTCTCGAACCCGTAGGGTCCGCACGCTTAACGTTCGATGACGATTCGTATTATGAGTTTATGTGATTTGATGTACCGAAGGTTGTTCAGAGTTCTGGATGATATCACAGACATCATGAGGAGTCTCAAAATGGTCGAGACATAAGGATTAATATATTGGACCATGTTATTCGGACACCAGAAGTGTTTTGGATAGTTTCGAGTAAAACCGAAGTGCCGAAGGGGTTACCGGAACCCCCCGGGGGAACTAATGGGCCACCATGGGCCCTATTGGAGAGAGAGGAGGGCAGGCCGCGCCCCCTCCCTTGGAGTCCGAATAGGACAAGGGAAGGGGCGCGGCGCCCCCCTTTCCTACTCCCTCTCCCTCTCCTTCCTTCCCTCTCTCTCCCTCTTGGTGGAATCCTACTAGGACTTGGAGTCCTAGTAGGACTCCCCTCCTTGGGCGCGCCCCCTAGGGCCGGCTCACCTCCTCCCTCCCTCCTTTATATACGGGGGAGGGGGCACCCCATAGACACACAAGTTGATCTTTTAGCCGTGTGTGGTTCCCCCCCCTCCATAGAAACACACCTCGGTCATATCGTCGTAGTTCTTAGGCGAAGCCCTGCACCGGTAACATCATCATCACCGTCACCATGCCGTCGTGCTGACGAAACTCTCCCTCGAACTCAAATGGATCAAGAGTTCGAGGGACGTCACCGAGCTGAACGTGTGCAGATCGCGGAGGTGCCGTGCGTTCGGTACTTGGATCGGTTGGATCGCGAAGACGTTCGACTACATCAACCGCGTCACTAAACGCTTCCACTTTCGGTCTATGAGGGTATGTGGACACACTCTCCCCGCTCGTTGCTATGCTTCTCCTAGATAGATCTTGCGTGATCGTAGGATTTTTTTTTTGAAATACTACGTTCCCCAACAGTTTGTAGCACATTTTTCATGACTACGTGTTTTACTTCACAAAGGTGCTCGATTGCTCACCTAACGTATGTAAAAGTTGAAAATGCATTCGAGCATCAATACACATGAAATCCTGATTTGAAATGTGCTAAAATTTGAAAGTCGGCTCATATTTGAAAATCAACTCAAATTTGGAACATGGCACATAGTTTTCAAAGTACAACACACATCAAAATACAAGTAGAATTACATCACACAAAATATGAAATTGTTCCTACTCAAATTAAAATTCACAACATTACAAAGTTCAAACTCAAGTTCAGAACATCAAAAGGGTCACAACATTACAAAGTTCAAGCTCAACTTCAGAACATCGAAAGGTTCACAACATTACAAGGTTCCAACTCAAGTTCACATCATTTCAAAGTTCAAACTCAATTTCACATCATTTCAAAGTTCATACTCAAATTGCAATCCTTTCTTGGCTCCATGTGTTTCTTGTTAGATTCACCACCTTGCTCCTTGTGTTCCTTGCTGGGTTATTGGGTGGCTTCACTAACTTTGTTCTTTTGGTCTTCACAACAGGTTCTGGCAGTGGAGCTGGTGAAAGAGCACTTCCAGTAATAGAACATGTGATGGCCAATGGGTAAACAACTTCAGGGGCCACATGTTGAAATGCTCTTTCTTCTGCTTCTAGCACTTGAAAACCTTTGAAAGCCATTCTTTGAAAGTCATCATTAAATGTGGCTTCAACAGTTGGTTCACTTTTAGTTGATGTCAAATCAACTTGTGCTATGTTCCTTTTCACCCCTTTCTTTGCCTTTGTTATAATTATGTGTGCTTTATCTTAAAGCTGTTCATAGAGCGACAACATTAAATTTTGTTTAAAAATGAGGAGAAATGCATAAAGAGAAGGCACACATGAACACTATACTTGCAACCAATGATAGCTCAAGTGGCTCAAGTGGTGCTTGTTCTAGTTCTTATAGTTGTTTTAGAGCTACTAGTTCTTCTGCCTCTTCTACAGTTACTTCATGATCCTCTGCATTTTCGGCGCCCCATTGATCATCCTCTCCAAATGATGGGTTCACTGGATTGGTACAAAGCCTAGCAATGTACCCTAGTCCTCACCATCTTTTGTACTTGCGCCTCCTACGTGTACCTCCCTCTGCACTTTCTCTTATCCAGTTCTTCCTCGGCCTTCCTGGTGCTCGAACTAAAACTAGAGCGCGAAACTTAAAACCTGGATCGACGATGGTCCATTGGTCTTTTCCCACAATGCACGCATGTTCTTAGCATATGTTGCCTTAAACTTCACAACAAAGAAGTATTGAGACACATACTAATCAACCTCACCATGTTCACCCTGATGAGTGTCAAGAAAGCCAGGGCATGCATGCATGGCTGCGCATGGATCTGCCATTGCCTACAGCTGCTTGTCTTAGTACTTAAATCCACTAGATACCTCCATTCCCCGTTTTTAGTATCA
The DNA here is from genome assembly GCA_021605205.1 of Aegilops longissima. NCBI lineage: Eukaryota > Viridiplantae > Streptophyta > Magnoliopsida > Poales > Poaceae > Aegilops > Aegilops longissima. The sequence goes on from CM038682.1 coordinate 87,521,817, forward strand.
TAGACGAGATTATGACATGGCCAGCATATTGTGTATCTGCAGTTCTTCTACGGAAATACATCTTTATCATGATCATCTGCCTAATCTTGTCAAATGCTTGCCACAACATAAGCCCTTTCACTGACTTAATTTTTGAATTGAAACTATCGGCAAGGTTATTGGTCACATAGTCTACCTTGCATATTTTATTGAATTTGCTTCTTGACAACACCTTTCCATGATGTGCTTCCATGTATTCCCGTACAACAGAATTTTCAGCATAAAAACTCTCAAGTGGTGCTCATGCTTCCTCAAGCTGCAAGTGTATGGTGCTAGCAATAGGTTCTTATCATACACTTTACCCCTGAATTTCTTTGTAAAGTTAGTAGCTAGGTGTCTCATACATTCCCTATGGTCAACTCCATGGAATACTACATATACTGCAGTCTCTAAACCCTAGCAAGCATCTGCGTGTATAGCCAATCCTGGTGGTTGCCCTATAATGTTGCATAAATTCTTCAAAAACCACACCCAACTTTCCTCTGACTCCATCTCCAACACATCATATGCCATAGGGAAAAGCCAGTTGTGTGCATCAACTATGCAAGCAGTTACTAGTTGTCCCCTAAATCTTCCATTCAAAGTTGTTGCATCCACAGCCAAATAAGGCATGCAACCATCCAGAAACCTCTTCCAGCAAGGCTTGAAAACAAACAAAAGCTCTCCTGAAACATTCCTTCTGAAATGCCTTCCCCCTAATTTTTTTAATCCACATATGCTTGTCAAGCTCTACAACATTGCCTGGACTTGCCATCTCCACTTCAACTTTGTAGGTGCACAACTAAGCAAAAATTTCATTCCATGGACCATTAATTCTCATGTATGGTATGCTCATCTTATACTTCTCAAACAACAATTTGTGTAGTGATGTAGGACCAAGTGTTGGTGTCTCTCTAAGCCAATCCATGATTGCATCTGCCACCCACCAAGTTTTTGCTAATTTTGTTGTTTGAGCCTTCCCCCTCAAGGAGGGCAAGGGTGCGTATGTGGGTTTAGTTTGACCTGAAATTCAATGAAACAAGTGTATCAAAGAAAAGGGATCAAGCATCACTGAAACTAATGTAGTGTGCAAAATTAAATACCTAAATATATTTACTTGTACGCATACGGGAGGCATGCAACCTCCACCTACACCTCTCATACGGACAGTGAACCGTCAACCTTTTGAGTTCACTCTTGTCAATCACAAAATCATTTTGAGCAAGAATGCAGTATGTAGTCAATGCATTCCGACAATCCATCATCAATTCGAATATTGTTCCTGGAGTAAGCTTAGGACCGTTCCTGTCCCACTCAATTGTTGGCATGTGCTCACCAGCGTATTCGTCTGGAACCAACATGTTAGCGTTCTTGTCCTTCTCTTCATCATCAGTGTCATCAAATCTAGTAGGGTCGGTTGGCTCCTCTGGCTATTCATCCTACATTGCACGTTTGCTACATTCATCAACCAATTTAGGGTACATCCTCTCATCCTCGTTATTGTTTTGAGGCACTGGCTCGTCAGCTGTGCATCATCTTCTACATCCACTGCAGCACTCGCCCGGCTTTCACTACCAGTAGGTTTAGCTGGTCCGGACCTACGAGTTGTGTGGGGCCGCTCTCTATTAGCAGAGTTATCAGGTGCCGCTCCCTTTCCCTTTTCCCATTCTTTTGGCGGCTGGAGCACGTTGATTCTAATTTTACCAAAACGACTGCCAACATTCAAACAAAAAAGTTTTTCTACATCTCATCACAAGTTAGTCGCACAAATTTTTGCTCACTACTATCAAAATATTTCAGTTTAATAACATCGGCTTGGCTCCAGGGATAATTAAAACATAGGGAGTTGCATAAATCTTTAAACGACATAATTGTTTCTACCACCTTGGATAGCAAAATCCAGACAATGATGTGCTTTTGTACCTCGCAGGATGCTAGTTTCCATTCTAACTGCGAGTTGAAAGGCAAGTGCTCGATCAATTCTAAATTTAGGCAGGCAGGCAACAATCCACGCGCCCATTGGTCAAATGCTAGGCATATTATTGAGTTAGATCACACATTGCAAGGTGTTCGAGGCTTACCCAGCCGGAATCCATGAGTTATCTGTTGCTCCTGGTTCGACCCAATCCTCCCCATGTTCGATGGGATGGAGGCCGGTGTTCCTCGACATTTGTAACGCCCCGGATTCGATGCGCCAGGTGTCCTTCAGTTATTCGTCGGTGTTGCCATGTCATTTGCTTGCGTGTCTCTCTTTGCCATGTCATCATCTGCATTTCATATCATGTCATCATGTGCATTTCATTTTGCATACGTGTTCGTCTCTTGCATCCGAGCATTTTCCCCGTTGTCCGTTTTGCAATCCGCACTCCTATGTCTCCGCGGCCCTTTTACCTCTTTTTTCGTATGCGGGTGTTAAACGGTCTCGGAATGGAACGAGGTTTGCCATGCGGCCTTGGTATAGCACCGGTGACCGCTGTCAAGTTTCGGATCATTTGGAGGTCGTTTGATACTCCAACGGTTAACCGGTAACCGCAAAGGCCTCTTTGTGTGCAGCCCAACACCCTTCCAAAGTGGCCCAAAACCCAGCAAACTCCCTCCATGCTCTCGGTCGTTCGATCACGATCGCGTGGCAAAAACCGCTCCTCATTTGGAGTCTCCTAGCTCCCTCCACCTATAAATATGTGTCCCTCCGGATTTTTTCGCAGGTCAACCCTAACCTCCTCCTCCTCCGCGTCGCGGATATGTCCGCCTCCGCGCGGACATGTCCACCGCCGCCGCCACGTCGCTCCGACGAATCGGAGGACGCCACGTCGCGCCGCCGCCTCCTCCTCCACTCACGCGCGCCACCTCAGCCCCCCTCTCTCTCTCTCCGCGCCACAGCAGCCCGCCAAGCCGGGCCGGCCCAGCCGCCCGTTCCGCCGCCCGCCTCCGCAGCGGGAAGCCCGCCGCCGCCGGGTTTGCGCCGCCGCCGCTCCTGGCGCCCCTCGGCCGCGCCTCGCCTCGGCCGGCCGCCCGCCGCCGCCGCCCGGCCTCTCGGCAGATCTGTCGAGGCGGCCGGATCCAGCGCCCCCACGCTCCGGCGACCCCTCTCCGGCCACATCTCCGGCGAGTCCCGACCGTCCTCGTAGTCCGTGCCATGAGGTTGACTTCCCCCCCTCGAAAATTCCTCTAAGTCCCCGAAATTGTTGCATATTGTATTGCATTTTCATCGCATCATAACTCTCTGCATATAGCTCCGTTTCGTGCGTGTAATATGTCAAAATGTTCGTCTCGAAGAGTAGATCATTTCATCTCATTGCATCATTTTCATTTGAGCTCATCTTGATGCCCGAAATTCTGTTAGAAGAGTGCTATGTGATGTTAGTTTCTGTTTCTTAACAGAACATGCACTTTTGTCATTTTTGGCATGATTGATGTGTGCATCCTATGATTTTGAGTCCTTCATGTGTTTTGTAATATGCCATGCCATCTTTCCAGGGGTGTATGCCATGTATTTTTGTGATCTATGTGGTGACTAGCACAAGCATGCAAACTAGGCTTCCTGATGTTGCTGATTTCAGCCCTGTTCTGCTGATATTTTTATGCCATGTTAACTTGATGCTACCGAGAGATCCATGCTTATTTTGAGATACTTAAGTAAGGATGTTTTGTTCTACATGTCTTGATCTATCCATCCATGCCCTTGTTTGCAATTATGGAGTGCCATAGCTTGAGTCAATCGAGCTCTACTTTTGCTATAAAATGTTCCTGGCAGATTGTTTACATGTTATTCAATTTTGTCAAGGTTGTTGTAGTTGATCCAAGCACGCTATGATGTTGTTCTTGCCATGTATAGCTTCTATGCCATGTCTTCTTACTGTTGGTTGCCTTGCCATGCCATGTATTGCTCTGTGGTGAGTGGTTCAAGCTCACCAACATGCCTACTCATCGTTGTTCCTGCCATGTATGAATCTGTAATATAACTTGCCATGTTTTCATGGGTGCCATCATATTTTCTGATCCTTTTTGGCTCATGGTCAGTAAGGGACTTTTGTTCTATGCTTTGAGTAGATTCATGCCATGCCTTTGTTTGCCATGATAAGTTTCTGTAGCATGTTGTTTCATAGCTCTAAACATTGCTACCTGATGTTATTTCTGCCAATGCCTGAAACTGTTATTATTTGCAATCTTGCCATGTCGTTTTGAGCATGTTCTAGTGATTTATGGAGATAGCTCAGTGTTCATGTTTTGTAATGCTTTACCTGTACATCATGCCCATGCCTTTTGTTTTTACGTTGAGGTCCTGTAGCATGTTGTTTCGATGATTGCAATATGCCTAGTTGCTGTTTTGGACAGATTGTTGCTATAACTTGTATTGTGTGTATGTGTTGAACCGTTGCTCCGTTTTGAGTGTGCTCTATATGAAACTTGCTTGTTTTTGCATGTAGCTTCATATTATCATGTTGCATCCTTGTTTTGAGGTGTTTGCTTGATGTTTGTATGCATTTTGCATCAATGCCATGTTTAACTTGTTTTGCTCATATCTTCTAGGCCGTAGCTCCGAATCTAATGAACTTTATATGTAACTTGACTAGAATTTCGTGTAGATCATCATGGTGCATCTTAACTTGCTGTTTAACAAATTGAACATAAGATTTATTCAGATCTGGACCAATTTCGAAATTTGCATATGAGGACTTAACGGAATTGTTCTATGTTGCTTCCGGCCTCATTTAAACTTGCTTTGATGTGTTGATCTTGTTTGCATCATCTCTTGCCAAGAGTAGCTTCATGTAGCTTTGTCATGCATCATGCTTGTTGTGCATCATGTCTTGTTCGTGTGTGGTGTGTTTACCTATGTTGTGTGCTTCTTCTTGTTAGTTCCTGTTTCGTTGCGATCGTGAGGATTCGTTCGTCTACGCTTGGTTCGGCTTCATCCGTTCGTCTTCTTCATGGACTCGTTCTTCTTCTTTGTGGGATTTCAGGCAAGATGACCGCTACCCTGGATCTCATTACTATCATTGCTATGCTAGTTGCCTCGTTCTATCGCTATGCTGCATTACCTATCACTTGCTGCTCAAGCCATCCCAAATTGCCATGTCAGCCTCTAACCTTTTGCACCCTTCCTAGCAAACCATTGTTTGGCTATGTTACCGCTTTGCTCAGCCCCTCTTATAGCGTTGTTAGTTGCAGGTGAAGATGAAGTTTGTTCCTTGTTGGAACATGGAGATGTTGTTCCTTGTTGGAACATGTTTACTTGTTGGGATATCACAATATATCTTATTTAATTAATGCATCTATATACTTGGTAAAGGGTGGAAGGCTCGGCCTTATGCCTGTGTTTTGTTCCACTCTTGCCGCCCTAGTTTCCGTCATATCGGTATTATGTTCCCGGATTTTGCGTCCCTAACGCGGTCGAGTGATTTATGGGACCCCTTGACAGTTCGCTTTGAATAAGACTCCTCCAAAGAAGGCCCAACCTTGGTTTTTCCATTTGCCTCACCACCACCTATATTTCCCTTGGGAGTAATTAACCCAAGGGTCATCTTTATTCAGCCCCGGGCCAATGCTTGTCTAAGTGTTGGTCCAAACTAGAGCACCGTCTTGGACCATCCCTTGGCAACATGGGTTATGTCGGTTCTCAGACGCTTCGCTTATCCGGTGTTGCCACGAGAACGAGATATGTGCAGCTCCTATAGGGATTGTCGGCGCATCGGGCGGCTTTCTTTGGTCTTGTTTTATTCTTTGTCGAAATGTCTTGTAGCCGGATTTGAGACTGATCGGGTCTTCCGGGAGAAGGAATATCCTTCGTTGATCGCGAGAGCTTATCATGGGCTAAGTTGGGACACCCTGCAGGGTTTGAACTTTCAAAGCCGTGCCGCGGTTATGTGGCGATGGGAATTTGTTAATATCCGGTTGTAGTAAACTTGAAGCAAACTCTTCTAAAATACACCAACCGTAAAGCGTAATCGTGAGTGTCTCTTTTCGGGTTGATCGAGAGGAGAACACGGTTCTTGGGTTATGTCGGCGTAAGTAGGAGTTCGGATCACTTCTTGATCATTACTAGTTGACGACCATTCCTTTGTTTCTCTTCTCGCTCTCATTTGCGTATGTTAGCCACCATATATGCTTAGTCGCTGCTGCAACCTCACCACCTTTACCCCTTCCTTTCCCATTCAAGCTTTGCTAGTCTTGATACCCATGGTAATGGGATTGCTGAGTCCTCGTGGCTCACAGATTACTACAACAACAGTTGCAGGTACAGGTTTCGCGATGATCATGACGTGAGAGCGATGCTTGCTTGTCTTGAGTTCTTCTTCTGCTTCATCGATCAGGGGATAGGCTCCAGGTCGGCAGCCTGGGCTAGCAGGGTGGATGTCGTTTGAGTTCCTGTTTATGTTTCATCCATAGTCGGATGTTGGTCTTGTATATGATGTTGATGTATTCTTGTGGCATTTGTGCCTTATGTATGTATCCCCATCTATTATATAATGTTGATGTAATGATATCCACCTTGCAAAAGCGTTTCAATATGCGGGTCTATCCTTGGTCGGACCGTCGAGTTCCTTTTGGATAGGGTCACATATTGGGCGTGACAACATTGCCCAAGCCTATGCATCTCAAGTTCTTGACGCAGGTCCACCCTCCAGATCCGATCGAGCCACTACAAGCCTAGGGCACAGAACATGGCGGATCAGTGCATTGTGGGCGAGGATTCCTGTTGATTGCAGGCTAGATTGGGTGATGGTGGTGGGTTGGGTAGGTAGGGGTTTGGGGGGACGTGCGGTGCAACCTTTCTTCAGTTTCCCCGCCGGCTGTTGGCGGATGGTGTAGCGACGGGTGCTCCGGTGGCGGCGGCGGTTGTGTGGGGAACGACTCGGGTACGGGCTGTTACAAATGAGGCAAGAGAGAGAGAGAGAGAGAGAGAGAGAGAGAGAGAGAGAGAGAGAGAGAGAGCGTCCACCTGCCTAGGGCCCACCTTTAGTAAGTTCCCTTCGCCCCACCTATCAGGATATCAGGCGGCCCCATTAGTCAGGAGGAGACCCCAAAAGAACAAGTCGGGAGGTAACGGCTTTGACCGGACGACAGTGCAATGTTTGGGCTTTTGTGAGCAGGTGGTGAAGGTGGGAGGGCAAAAGTGAGCAAAGTTAGTTGGCTTGGGCAAAACTGATGAGGAATAAGCAATGAGGGGTACAAAAATAGAAATCCCTAAAATAAATGGGCTAAAGCCTAATAATTTCAACGGATGGTTCAAAAAATTCGGAAGAGAACCACCTAGGAGATCCTTGTACTGTTTAGCCAAATGCCTCACATACTAAGAGATCAAGCCCAAAACTTGTTTCAAGGATATCCAAGTACACCTATTAAACACAATATAATCCCTAAAGTTCGAAAGACCCCGTAGAAGAACATAAGTGATGATTACATTCAAGTGCAAGATTATTTTTGTTATGTGACCAAAATCAGCTACAAATTCAAAGGTATGCATAGAAATTCCAAACACCCTGATTTTAGAGATTAGGGGTTCAAGATTTGATTAACATCATCTCCATGACTTTAAGGATTAAAAATCAAAAAATAAAACGCATGACCCTTTCATCCTCCAAAAGAAAATACTCCTAGACGATTAGGTTCCCTCCTCCTCCTCCTATTGAAGCCGTCACCGGCCCGCCCTGCCGCCTTTGATGGCCTTTGGGCCATGGAGGTGCGGAGGACCTCGACAACCTGTCGATAGAAGGGACCCCGCTCTCGTTCTTGTTAGATTCGTCGTCTTTGTCGGGGCTATGCGGTGGCTGTGAGGCCCCTCAGTAGGAATAATGTCTCCCACATTCGATCCCCGTCCAGATGGTGCTTCTATTATCGCCGGAGGGCATGCAGAGGTGTGTCTTCGTCGGATCTTCTGGGATTCGGTCGGTGCTGGTCTTCTGTGGATCTGTTTGGCAGTCTTTGTCCGTTTGCAAGCTTGTGTTTATAGGTTTGACCCTTGTGATCTATGACTCTCTTTATCGATGATGGTTGTTGCTTTGGTGCATTGGTCGTGTTGGGCACTAGCAAGACGACTTCTTGAGTGTCTAATACAACAAAGTTTGCCAGACTCCGGTTAGGGAGGCGTGATGATGGCGACATGCCTTCGGCTCGCTCTAGTCCATGGACCTGGTTGTATTTTTTGTTAATTTTGGTGTTCTTTGTACTGCCATAATTCATTATGAGTAGATTAGAAGTTCGTCCCACAAAAAATGAAAATTGAAATGTGACATCGTGCTCATATGCTTCCCCATGAGCAATAAAATTTAAATAAATAGTAATAAAATATTTTAAGATAGTATTTTCAAGGACATGTTTCGTGTGTTCTTAGTGTTTGCAAAATAGTAAAGAAAAGGCATGTGTGGTGATCTCGAAAAAAGATGCTCCCTTCGGTACATATTACTTGTCGTTGGTTTAGTATAAAGCTGAGTTGTACTAAACCAACGATAAATAATATAAATTAGAGGGAGTAAAATTGGGCGATCAAAGGAAGGAACCCTCTCTTTGTTTACCACACACATGTGTTTTCTTTTTTTGAACACAGTACATACGTAAGCGCTCATATACACGCGCATACACTTACTTCTATGAATGCACACACGCACACCCTACTCTTATGAGCATCTCTGAAAGATTGAGCTGACATATCATCTTGAAATTTACGAAGTCACCGTAGGCACCTCATCGTCGACAGGAACGTCTCCTCTCACTCAATACGCATCGCCGGAAATCGTGTAATAAATGCAGGAATAAATGCGAGCACCAGGACTTGAACTCTGGTGAGCTGGGATGTCACAGTCCCTCTAACCATCCAACCACAGGTTGGTCGTCACATGTGTTTTTTTAGGTTGTCACATGTGTTTTCTTGAAGGTAGAAGAGATGTTCATATTCATTGTCGAAAACAAGCTTTACGTTCCCTCAAAAAAGAAAAGAGAAAACAAGCTTTACGATTTACCAGAAAATATATGCCAACGAATACTCACGTTTATGCCATGGGATCTCGACCGTCCAATCCCTAATCCAACCGCCCATGCCTCGGGTCGCCCAATGAAGCGCGGCAGCTGGTCACTGGTCACACCGAGCCAGAGCCACCCCTGCGCCCACCCATCCGCAACTCTTTCCCTCCACCCGCTCGCGCTCACGGCCGCCGCGATGCCGCCACCGCCACCGCCGCCGGTCCACCTCCGCCTCCGGGTCTCCATCACCCCGCCCCACCCTCTCCCTCTCCCCTACTCCCGCCGCTTCTCCTCGGTCACTTCTGGCCCAGCCACCGCTCGCCACCTCTCCCTCCGCTGCGGCTGCCGGCGCCGCGCCCCCGTGTGCGCCGCGCGGAGCGAGGCCGCGGGGGCGGAGGGGTTCGACGAGGAGCTCGGAAGGCTCCTAGAGCTGCTTCCCGAGGAGCTGCGTCAGAGGGTGGAGGACCACCCGGAGCTCCCCGCGCTGGTGGAGGTGGTCATGGACCTCGGCCGGCCCCCGCTCGCGCGCTTCCCGTCCGGCGACTTCCTCCTCTCCCACCGCCCCATATCCTTCGACGACCTCCGCCAGGCCACTGCGAAGGTCAGGCTCATTCTGGACACCACGATACGCTCCCGCTGTTGCTGCTGCACTATGAAACGAGTCCAATTTAGCTTATCTGCCTTTGGTAGGTTGGGGACTTTGGAGGCGACAATCGCGCCGGGATTAGCCGGACGCTGCACCGGATCAGCGCGATTAGGAACAGGCAGGGAGACATTGTAGGACTGACCTGCCGCGTCGGGAGGGCTGTGCCCGGAAGTGCTAATTTGCTTCAGGATTTGGTGAAGGATGGTGGGTCGTTGCTGCTCATCGGCCCACCAGGGGTGGGGAAGACAACTGTCATAAGGTATGCTTGGATGATTAAGAAACCTCCGGCAGTGATTTTACTACATTGTACTAGTGTACTGGTGAATAGTGATAGATACTTACACGTGTGGCAGTTGCAATTAGAAGAGTTTGTTTGCCAGTATGTACCAATTTTAGCATCAGATTGTTGCCTCGTCTTGCAGAGAAATTGCACGAATGCTAGCAGATGACTACGACAAGCGGGTGATGATTGTTGATACATCCAATGAGATAGGTGGAGATGGTGATATTCCTCACCCAGGCATAGGCAATGCCCGTAGGTTGCAAGTGCCCAACCAAGAAATGCAGCATAAGGTTTGTTCTCTTAAGTTTGTTGCATTATACTGCTCATAAGCCTATTGCTCGGCATTGACATGCGTACCTAAATCAGGCGTTACTACTTGTTGGTCAAGTTCGTCGGATGATTTTATACAGTATCGAACATTTATGTTCCTTTTAGCACACCGCTTACAATGTATGTTAAATATGTTTCTTTAATGCCAATCAGGTGTTGATAGAAGCTGTGGAGAATCACATGCCTCAGGCAATCGTCATCGATGAAATTGGAACTAAGCTAGAGGCTATGGCCGCTAGCACCATTGCACAGCGGGGGATACAACTTGTTGCCTCCGCTCATGGTGTAACAATAGAGAATCTGACCATGAATCCTTCACTAGATATGCTTGTAGGAGGAATACAGGTAATGGCATGCTGCACTTGATTCTATTGACTGTTATGAAATGATCGTATTTTCACACTGCAGCAAAGATGAACTGTATCATTTCAATTGAAGTTTTAAACAGTGATGCAGTTCATCTAAATAACCTTACTTGACTTTGTTTTTTAGAGACAGTATGATTTTCTGTTCGTGTAGCTTTAGAACATACTATTAAATATTACTGGTTTTCTGTTTCACCATGGTTGCTAATTTACATCATTGTCTCTGCTCCATTGTTTCTCTAAGAGCGTCACCCTTGGCGATGAAGAAGCAAGCAGGAGAAGGGTACAAAAAACTGTCCTAGAGCGCAAGGGCCCATCAACATTTGCATATGCTGTAGAGATCGTGTCGAAAACTGAGTTACGTGTCCATCGTAGCCTGGAAGCTACAGTAGATGCTCTGCTTGCAGGTTCTCTCTGCTTGTGCCAATAATCAACTATATTATTACGTTACATTTGATGCTATGATTTTCTCATAGTCATAGTATACATGAAGCTGTGATGCCATTATGACTAGATTTTGTTTTGTTGGTGCAGGTAGAATGCCTAATGTTGAAATTCGTAAGTTAGGTTCAACCGGCTCGGTGCAGCAGGAAGTTTCTGTGCAGAAGGATCAATTTCGTCGTGCTCCTTACGAAATTGCGTCTCAATCTGAAGTTGCTTCCTTAAGTAATGCAAGAACAAGCTTGGACTCTGCATTTAATCTTGATTCTGCCAACGGACATATAGAGAACTCTAGTGTGTCTGAGGCAGCCTTCAATCTCTATGCTTATGGGGTACGAATTTCTTCAATAGACCATTTCCTTGATGCTCAATTTTTTTTTACAGTGATCTTCATTAGTTCGTTTACATGTTCAAGGTTTTAGTTTGGGAGTGTTATTGTTAACACGATGCTTATTTGGTATGGACGTTGATTCCATTTGGCTGTATAATATCAAACTTTTGGGCGTCTTTATGGAAGTATGCTCATCCTTACAAAAAACAACAACAACAAAGCCTTTAGTCCCAAACAAGTTGGGGGTAGGCTAGAGCTGAAACCCATAAGATCTTGAAACCAATTCATGGTTCTGGCATGTGGATAGCTAATTTCCACACGACCTTGTCCATGGCTAGTTGGTGATATTCCAGTCCTTCAGATCTCTCCTTACGGACTCCTCCCATGTCAAATTTGATCTACCCGGGCCTGTCTTGACATTATCAGCAAGCTTTAACCGTCCGCTATGCTTTGGAGCTTTTGGAGGCATGTGTTGTATATGCCCAAACCATCTCAGACGGTGTTGGACAAGCTTCTCTTCAATCGGTGCTACCCCAACTCTATCATGTATATCATCATTCCGGACCTGATCCTTTCTTGTGTGGCCACACATCCATCTCAACATGCCCATCTCCGCTACACCTAAATGTTGATCATATTGCCTTTTAGTCGTCCAACTCCCAGTGACATACAACATTGCAAGTCGAATCGCTGTCTTATAGAACCTGTCTTTTAGGTTTTGTGGCATTCTCTTGTCGCACAGAACGCCAGAAGCTTGGCGCAACTTCATCCATCTGGCTTTGATTCGATGTCTCACATCTTCATCAATATCAGCATCATTCTGCAGCATAGACCCTAAATATCAAAAGGTGTCCTTGTGAGGTACCACCTTCCCATCAAGGCTAACCTCCTCTCCTCCTTGTGCCTAGTAGTGCTGAAACCGCACGTCATGTAGTCAGTTTTAGTTCTACTAACTCTAAAACCTTTTGATTCCAAAGTTTTGTCTCCATAGCTCTAAATTTCTATTAACCCCCGTCCGACTATCATCGACTGGCAGCACATCATCCCCAAAGAGCATACACCATGGGATATCTCCTTGTATATCCCTTATGGCCTCATCCATCACCAAAGCAAAAAAATAAGGGCTCAAAACTGATCCTTGGTACAGTCCTATTTTAACCGGAAAGTCATCAAGTGCCGCAATCACTTTTTCGAACACTTGTCACAACATTATCGTACATGTCCTTGATGAGGGTAATGTACTTTGTTGGGACTTTGTGTTTCTCCAAGGCCCACCACATGGCATTTTGTCGTATCTTATCGTAGGCCTTCTCCAAGTCAATGAACATCATATGCTGGTCCTTCTTTTGCTCCCTGTATCTCTCCATAAGTTGTCGTACCAAGAAAATGGCTTCCATGGTCGACCTACTAGGCAAGAAACCAAACTGATTTTCGCCCACGCTTGTCATTCTTCTTAAGCGGTGCTCAATGACTCTCTCCCATAGCTTTTATCGTATGGCCCATCGGCTTCATTCCATAGTAATTAGTACAACTTTGAACATCCCCCTTATTCTTGAAGATTGGTACTAATATACTCCGCCTCCATTCTTCTGGCATCTTGTTTGCCCGAAAAATGAGGTTGAAAAGCTTAGTTAGCCATGCTATCGCTATGCCTCTAAGGCCTTTGCACACCTCAATGGGGATGCAATCAGGGCCCATCCCCTTGCTTCCTTTCATCTTTTTTAAAGCCTTCCTGAACTCAGGCTCCTGGATTCACCACACAAAATGCCTGCTGGTATCATCAAAGGAGTCGTCCATCTCAATGGTAGAGCTCTCATTCTCTCCATTGAACAACTTGTCAAAGTACTTCCGCCATCTATGCTTGATCTCCTCGTCCTTCACCAGGAGCTGATCTGCTCCGTCCTTTATGCATTTGACTTGGTTGACATCCCTCGTCTTCCTCTCACAGATCTTGACCATCTTATATATGTCCCTTTCTCCTTTCTTCGTGTCTAAGTGCTGATAGAGGTCCTCATATACGTCACTTACAGCTCGCTTTGCGGCTTTCTTTGCCACCTTGTACTTTCTCTATGTTGTCTGCACTCCTACCCAGGTGTAGGTGTCTGAAACAAGACAATGGTGAATTTGCGGCCTTATTTGCCACCTTGATAGTCCTAGTTTGGTTTGTTGAGAAGTGCTCCTGCATGCATGCTGCTAGTGTGTGTGTGTCCTTAATCGTAATTTTTTTTTTGATAGTCCTAGTTTGGTTTGTTGGAAAGTGCTCGTGCATGCTGCTAGTTTGTGTGTTGGGGGGTGAGGGGCTAATGCTGCCTTTTGGTTTTTTTATTGTTCCTGTGACTGCAACAAAGAATGGTGAATTTGCAGTAAATGGTCCATGAATTTTGTTAGCTGTGAATTACTTGTTTAAAAATCTTTTGTAGAATTTTCAGTACTGACTTGAAAAAAGAAGTTTGACAGTCCTAGTTTGGTTGTTGGAAAGCGCTCCCGCATGCTGCTAGTTTGCTTGTTGGGGGTGAGGGGTTAATGTTGATTACAACTTATGTAACTTCCCTTCCTTTGACTGCCACAAGACACTGGTAAATTTGTGGTAAATAATTGATGATTTTTGTTAGCTGTCAACTACCTGTTTATACACATTTTGTAGAATTTTCAGTACTTAGTTTGAAACTTATTGGATAGGGTGTTCTAGATATCCGAGGAAATTGCCTTGCAAGCGATTAAACAACTGGAGCTGGAGGACATGATTACTTTGACTTATAATATCAGTGAAGCTGATGCAGTGATTGCTTTGCAATCGAAGCTCAAGAAGAATTCTCAGATTCAGGCTGTGTTGAAATCTGAAGATATACCGGTTTTCTTCGCTAAGGTACGCACTTGCGCCCTTCATTTGCAATGTACTGTTGTTTTTTGAAGTGGCAGAATGATTATATGGTGACTCACTTTCCTTCATAGACGAACTCCCTGGTTCAAATAACCAGGGCACTTCGCGTCCTTGTCGATGATCACGTGGATGGGTTGATCGATGTTGAAGATAAGGAGGAAGTAAGATCATCAGAGGAAACCGATGCTTTGGAGGTACCATCATCTTAGTCAACTTGCCCTGGATACAACCTTTGTTGAGCATAACAAACCCATAGCTTCTTTGATAGCAGGAAGCGAGATTGGCAGTCGAGCAGGTAGTGATCCCGAAAGGGGAGAGCGTGCAGCTCCTGCCCAGACCGTCAACCATCATCTCCTCCCAAGTGAATCTCGTCGAAACTTTCAACCTCAAGTGGGAAGTCACAGGCAAGGAGCCGAACGCTTGCCTGAGGATCCTTCCGCAGTTCGCGGACAGGGAAGAAGGTACCGTCTCGGAGCAAGAGACCTCCGAGACCGCACCCGGGCACACAGATTCTGATGGCAGCTCCGATGGCATGGACTATACGCAGAGTGGTATCGCCAGGCTACCTTTCCTCCCAGAGTAGCATCTTGTTGAGCTCCTTGGCTGTCTCTGTACGTAGCTGTATATTCTGTTTCTTTCTTTTTGCAGCCATTCGTCGTTTCTTTTAGCCATTCGTTGTCGTTGATACCCTGGTAATTCTCTCTCGACTCACACCACAACAGGATAGATAGTGCTGCTTTCCAACTCACACCGAACATAACGGGATCGGATCCAACTCAGAACTGCACGACAACGTCCGGATCTTCTCGCATCTTTGCTAGTCGGTGACGACGTCGTTGGCATGAATCTTGCCGGCTATCAGTGCTGAGACGATGAGCAAACTCTGTATTTTATTTTGTCTGAGTTGCAACTACGCCATGGGGGATCGATGGCCTGTCGAATGTTGCGACCATCACTGTCATCCATGGCACCATGCATGCCCACGTTTTCACACGGCACCGTGCATGCATATCAAGAAGACTTAGAATGTCTGCCGCCTCACTATACTCTGCTGCTACTGCTGCCATTCTCTGGTGCGTCAGTTTACTCACGAAAAGAGGAAAAGATCCTCAGCCTCTGCATTGATGATGCCAATGAAAACAATAGCGTGCTAAGATAGAATCGTGTTGCCCTTAAAATATGATATTACATTGAATGCTGATTTATTTAACAAAACATTGCTTAGAACGAACACTGTAGCACGCTATTGTTTTCACTGATTGGTGCATATATTATTAATTATTCATAATGCTGGACAAATCGGTCTACAATGAGAAAAGATAAAATAAGAATCAAAGCCATCCACATAGGACAGCATTGCCAAATCGTACCAACCAACCTACGACATCATATTAGCATGCGAAGGACGCAACGCCTTCAAGAAGAAACAGATGCTCGTGCATGGATGGTGGTTGGTCCATGATTTTTCCCAAAGTAGATCTTGAAACCATGTCATAAGGAAAGGTCATGAGTTTTCACAAGTCTGTTTGATGCCATAGTCATTCTCTTTTGTGTCATGATATGTATCTGCATCCTGCAGTTCTGCACATCTTCCTCTTTGCCCCCACGCCATTCCCATTTTCTTCTCCGGCGGAGAAGATCAATAATGCCACGGCCGGTGGCCTGGCGCTGTACCTGTACCTTCCATGCGTGTTTAATCAGAAGAGCGTGCCCATATATGGCTCCCCACTGGTTGCCGCATCCGGCCTCTCTGCCTCCCCGAGAGTCGCATGGCCTATGGGCGGAAAGCTTCCAATGGCCGGCCGCCTTCGTGCATGCACGCACGAACGCCCATGGTTGCCAGAGTGCATTCCGTGGAGGGGGTCTCTTGACCGTAGTTTATAACCTTCATGGCCGCCATTGGAGCCATACCTAGAAGCCTACAACTCCCTCCATGGCGCCCATTGCTCCGTCCAGCTTTATATATATATATATATACAGTTGGCCGGCCGGTGGAAAGTGACACGGAGCGCCCTAGGCGATGGAATCATGCATGGCCGGGTCGAGCTAGCCGAGGGCATATATTTGCATGCACTGTGCTGCACTCATGCACGGGTGGCCAACGAGCTGCCGGTACGCATAGTATAGACGTACTAGGGTGGTTACCCCCCTTTAAGAGTAGCCTACTTCATTTAGCAATGGGAAACTCTTAAAGAAACGGTGCTCCTCCTGCCTAGCTCGCTGACTCGACCGATCTCGGCTCCAATTTGGTAAGGCCGGTGGAGTTATAAATGGGTGCGTACGCGGACACAACCTCCTTGTCTTGACAAGTACGTTAATGGTGCGTGCTTGCGTAGTGTGGAGTAGGGACAAAGTTCATGTGGTGACAAACAAACGAAATGATACTCCACTTATGAAGCGGTGAGAGATATGTACCAGGATGAAGATCACGGCGGCTGCTGATTCGCGTGAGGAGATCCGGATCAAAGATACCATATCGCATGGATTTGGCTGTCATGCCAACATGTCATACAACGGTTTTCAACTCATACAAACAACGAATGGACCTTGATAACGATGGTTTGGTCCAACGAACAAACCAGTCACTTCAGCACCGAACACACATGGTGCATGCCTGTAAGACTCCTGCCGTGGAGAACCGTTGAGGAGGGGCCAGGGAAAGGTCTTTTTCTACGGCCAACATGGCAATTTGTATTTGCAACATGGCATAGGTTTGGACCACCAGCACCGGCCGGCGCCGCACACAGGCCGGCCATGAGCAGAAAGTTGGCCCGTTTTATTCGGCGTTGAGGATATGAGGTCACCGTCCTCTCGTCGTTCGCTCGTTCGTCGCAGTCAGGGCGAGTGCGACACAGGCGACCTCCACCATCGCAATGCTCAGTTCCTCGTAACGGCAAACCGCTCGCTCGGGCGCGCGCGCCTATAAATCACCTCGGTGTCGTGCAGCTACGTACCCAACTAACTCACCACCACCGCCACAGTCTAGAGCGCAGGAGGTAGCAACAGACTACAGAGCCTATAGCATTCCACAGCGTACGAATCCAGCTAGCTATACCGATCTCATGGCGTCCAGCTCGAGCGCGCTGAGGATGCCCGCCGCGGTGTGCGCCGTGCTCATCCTGCTGCTGCTGTCCGCCGACGTCTCGTGCTGCGAGGCCGACCTCCTGCAGGTAACGGTGGCCGGCGGCCGGAGAATGCTGGCCGGTGGGAGCAATGCCGCCGCCTTCTCGCGGCAGGTGGAGACGACTGCCGCGAGTAGCACGTGGCGGGCAGCAGCTGGGAGGGCGACGGCGGCGATGCCGTACTCTGAGTCGAAGAGGTCCAGCCCCGGCGGCCCGGACCCTCAGCACCACTAATAATTAAGTAAAGTCGCCTTGTAAAGTTGTCGGTTAAAGATGATGTTCGCCTTAAGTTGGAATCTACAAGTCCCCCGACTTCTAGAGAATGATAAGTTACTCAGACATGAGATTTGTAGTTCGTGTGTTTGCGGTATGCAAGAAAAATAAAGCATAATATCATAGTGATCTGAACGCTCTACGGAAGGTGTATATGGGTGACCACCAATCCACCATGCTATCCAACTTCTTTTCTCCTTTTCATTCAATGGCCGGTGAATTCAGAATGTACCGTTTTTTTTTTTTTTGAGAATCAGACTTTACCGTACCTGCAACATGGGTATGTGCCCGGGCTGCACGACGTCTCCGGCAAGCTCCCAAGGCAGACAAAATCGCTTCAAAAAGACTAGGTTCAAATTTTATTTTTTGTGAGGAGGGGACTAGGTTCATAAATGGGCCAGCTAGGCTCCCAAGGCTTTACCAAATCGCTTCAAAAAAAGACGACTAGGTTCATAAATTGGCCAGCTAGGCCACTCCGCTTCTTGGGTCTTACTACTCCATAACAGCAGCCAGTGCCTTGAAAGTAAGAAAAAAGCCAATGGAGGCCGAGCTCCAGGGAGCTCGTTTTCAAATTTTATTTTTTACAGAGCATGATTTTTTTTTTGAATTTATTTGTGAACACACATACACGTGTATACTACATATGTCAAAATTTCACAGCATTATGCTTTTACATATGGTATAAAAAAAAGACAAATACACGGTTTTAAACAGGCCTTTTATTTTTGTTGTTGGGCTGGAATTTATTTTATTTTTGACAGCCTACAATCACAAAAAACTATACGGAATTGAAATCATTCTTGTCGAATACATATATGTTTCCATGGATTTTTTTGAACCTTTTAAATATGTCCTATGATATTTTCAAAATACGGAGCTCACTGGAGCCTGGCCTCCAAAAATCCGCACTCTGGAAAGTGCCCCTACAAAAAACTAATGATTTTGCCCTAAAAAGAACTAATGATTCTACCCCTCAAAAAAATTAATGATCCTAAAAGAAACTAATGGTGGAAAGTGTCCCTCAACAAAAAAAAACTAAGGGTGGAAAGTGGGAGTGGATAATCGGAAATATCCAATATTCGTATTCGAGAAAATGTCTATTTGTACCTGAAACATCCGCATTCGAACTAAAATGGAAATGAAAGATATCCCATGTTTATTTTGCAAATAAAATATGGTACAGGATTTTGACACAAATATGAATATGGAAGTGGATATATATGTATCCAAATATTTTTTCGTGGGCTAATTTAAGCGATTCTAGCTCCAATATGCCAATTATCCAACATAAAAGATTAATGAGTTGTCAAAATTTACTTTTGGTCTGGCTAAACTTATGGTTATTATGCATTATAGTAGTATTTATTGATAAACGTGTCTATCATTGACTTATTATAAGTTGCAAATTGATTATATTATTTCACACAACCATTGACTTATTTCCTTTAACTGATTTGTCACCATTATTCATATCCATTTCGTATTGAGTAAACATCGATATGTATCCGTATTCGAGTAACATCTGATCCACATCAGTATCTGCTAACAATTGTATTAGGGAAAACCTCTGAAATAGTTTCTGTATTGACTTGGAGATCTAAGAGTTCTGAATCGAATATCTTTAGAAAGAGGGTCTTTTGTCTCATGGTAGCCTCCCGTCCCCTTATGAAACTTTCATTATTGGCTTAGCCATATTAACATTCATAGTTGTTTGGAAAAATGAAAATGGAAGTGATAAGAGCACTATCTAATCCGTTTCCATTCTTGAACCACATCAAGCTTGGGCAGAATCGCATTACAATTATGGATCAAGTGTGAGAGGGAAACTTGGTTTGAACTGTTGAAAAACGTATTATCTAGCAGGTTGGTAATGGCACCTCTGTACGAACTTGGTGGGATCCGTGGAACCGTAGAAGCCCATTGGATCGTTCTGTTACACCAAAACTTCAGTGTCAGCTGAATAGGGTCTCTGATTTACTACACAATATAGGGGTGTGGAGATACAATTTGTTGCAACAACACTTTGAGGATGTAGATGTTGAGTTCGTACAGAGAATTCACACATCACCGCCCCAGCAACATGATTTCCTCGCTTGGCAAGCTGACCCAAATGGTCATTTCACTGTCTGTAGTGCTTATAAGCTGGCAGTGGAAACATGAAGAGAAATTCATGTCGGGTGCCTCAAGCTCGAGGCCGGATGGTGAAAGGAAGATTTGGAACCTAATTTGGCAAGCTCACACAAGATGCATGTGAATGCATGGAAAGTGGCTTCAGGTGCACTGGCCACTATGAAGTACAAGTTAGATCACCATCTTGGGCACATAGCGACCTGTCCCTTGTGCAGTACTACTGATGAAGATACCTATCATTCCATGGTTGCATGTGATAATGCTCAAAATTGTGGAATGTTGTGGGGGGAAACCTAGCCTATCCGCCCGATTGAGCAGGTCGTGTACACTGGGGATAAGTGGCTACAACATTTACTCTCTTTGCACTCCAACAAGTTACTGTAGCTCCATCCAAAATGCACAACAGCTGACAACCAAATACATTATCAAAGGTAAAGCCCCTTCCGATGGTCCATGCACTTGGACGGAACAACCTAAGTGCCCACCGAATCGGCCTTGGTCGCCGCCACTGGTGGGGTGGCTAGCGCTCTTTGTTGATGGCTCCTATGCTCCCGAGGATGGCTCAATAGGTGCATGGATGGTGTTAAGGAATAGCAAGAGAGGTAATCTTTGCCTTCTACTAAGTGTTATTCTACCGCAGTCTTGGGAGGGATGTCTCCCTTCTCTCCAATGGTCGACCCTCCCAGACATTGTGGCAATCCGATTCTTTGGAGACTTTATCTACTCTTTCGGATGGATCTCTCACTAAATCGCCGTATGGTCACCTGGCAATCAAGACGCTCATTATTGGTTGAGGGGGAGTTTGTTCCGGCCAAGAATGCTTGATCCCATAATACGGTTTCACATTGTCCAGCCAATTATGCTTGCATGGCTCGTAGCACCACTTATTGGTTACAACAAGACCTTCCTCTCATTTATGATCATGCATTAGCACACTACTCTTCATTTATGGAATAAACTCCTTGACCCTGCAAAAAATAACGAAAATACAATTCTTACAAGTACGGCTTCTACGAGATCATTACATTACGTACTATGTTGATTCAGCTTGTAATAACGCCCCCTTAATTTTCTTTTTCTAACCGTCCCATAAATGTACTAAGTACACAACCTTTTTTTTTGTAAAACTTGTATCGTGTAGTACGTAAGAATAGCATTGCTACCCTGAATAATAATAAAAAGAATAGCATTGCTAAAAAAATACTCCCTCCGTCCGAGAATACTTGTCATTAAAATGGATAAAAAAAGATGTATCTAGAACTAAAATACATCTAGATACATCCCTTTTTATTCATTTTGATGACAAGTATTTCCGGACGGAGGGAGTATTGAGTAAGCCAGAGATCGCTTTCCACTGGTTGCCGCGCGTCTGGCTCCTCTAGCTGCCCGAGAGTCGCGCGGCCTATGTATGGGGAAATTAAGCTTCCAATGGCGGGGGACCTTCGTGCATGCATGGTACTGCCATAGACCCATAGTGCAGGTCGTGGGGGTCTCCTTACGGTAGTTTAACTAGGCCGCCATTCGAGCCCTACGTGAACTCCCTCCCTTGTTCCGTCCTACGTATATACTACTAGTATATACAATTAGCTGGCCGGTGGAAAGTGACACGGAGCGCCCTAGGGGTTAGCTGCCGGGAGGGGGTGTTTGCATGCTGCAATGCCTCTCATGCACGGATGTGCGTCGTAGAAGAATTACTCGCCTTTAGCTTTAGGCCCCGCTTGGATTGTTGAATTTTTCCTACACCTGTAAAGTTTAACACCTGTAACTTACTGGTCTCCAACCGAATACATGCCATCGAGTTGTATTTGCTTTTGGTTGTAAGCCGTGCTTGGCTGGGGGTTGCAAATCCGGCTGTAATATGTGCGCAGCTCCCAGGCTTTTGATTTACTCCAAGGAGAAGCACCCCGCCGCCGGCTGACCGAGGAAGGGACGGGGAGGAGAAGGAGAGGAGGAGGGGCAGAAGAGGAAGAAAGATACCTTGATGGAGCAGAGGAGGCCGCTTGGAAGAGGAGGGAGTCGCCGTCGCGGTCAGGACTTCAGGTCAACATCGCCGACGCGAGCGAGTCCCCGTCGAGGTCAGGAGCGAGTCGCCGTTGTCGTCGAGCCTAACCTCTACCGTGGTCAACGTCGCCGGCGCCTCACCA
This sequence comes from Aegilops longissima, assembly GCA_021605205.1. Lineage (NCBI taxonomy): Eukaryota > Viridiplantae > Streptophyta > Magnoliopsida > Poales > Poaceae > Aegilops > Aegilops longissima. The sequence continues at coordinate 87,543,742 of CM038682.1, forward strand.
CGATCGCTGTCGCGAACGCATTGGTTCACCAGTCGCGGACACCGGCGCCGGCGCCTCCCGGCCGCGCAGCCCTCGATCTAGGTTTCGAGCGAGACTAGAGTGGGGAAAACAACGGGGACTGGTCTGTATCGGATACCGGCGTATTACAGGTGTAAACGAGAAAACCAGTGTAAAAATTACAGCCCAAAAACGACATATCAAGCACCTATACGAGGCCCATCCGTATTTTTCTCACAGCGGTATATTTTACACGTGTTTTGAGGCCCAAAACGATGAACCAAGCGGGGAGTAGCCCGTAGATGTATTTCTTTTCGCAAACATGAACTCTTGAACAAACGGTACTCCTCCTGCCAAGCTCGATGACTCGACCGATCCATCTCAAGCTCCAATTTGGTAAGGTCGATCGACGGTTATAATTGGACGCAACCTCTTTGACATATCAATGGGGTGCGGGCCTACGTAGTGTGGACAAAGTTCATGTGGCGGTGGGAGATATGTATATATCCGGGTCCACGAATATTGCAGCGATTGGTGATTCGCCCGCGGTGATCTGGCCAAAGATATCATTCCCACGGATTTAGTTGCTCATGTCATACGACGGTGCAATGAGACAGTTGGTGATGGTTGGTCCAACAAACAATGTCAAACATGCATGGATATCTTTCTCTTTTCGAGATTTGCGTGGATATCTATAATGCGCGATTTCTCTCCGTCCTGAAAATCTGATCGGAAGGGGGGGTCATAGAAAAGAAAGGCCTCTTTTTACGTCCAACTTGCCTATTTGTATTTGCAACATGGCATATATATATATATATATATATATATATATATATATATATATATATATATATATATATATATATATATATATATATATATATATATATATATATGATGGATCACACGGGGCCATGAGCAGAAAGTTGCCCCTTTTTCGATCGACGAATGAGGGTAATGAGGCCACTGCTCTCGTCTAGGGCTGCAAACGAGTCGAGCTCGAGCGAGTTGGAGTTGGCTCAGCTCAACTCATATAAAATTCGGGCAAGCTCAAACTAAGTGAAGCTCATGATCGAGCGGTAGAACATGACTCGTGCTCAACTTGTAACGATCTCGAGTCGATCTCGAGCTAGTTTCGAGCTAAATGAGACGGTAAAAATTATAAATCTATGGATGAAAAACAAAAAAATAAGGTGAATATGGTCGGAAACTTTGCCAAAAATATAGGATATTTAACACATAGTCGACCGCGTGCTATAATTAGGCCTAAATCTTCTGTGCATTTAATGAAGTTTCCATATTCGTTGGTAAATAAAATGGAGAAAAATTATGGAAAACATATATGGTAATAAATTACCTTATTTCCATTTCATATATGGCATGATCATTTGACATAACGATATTCTTCGACCTATCGAGCTAAAATCGAGCGAGCCAACATTGGCTCTAGATCTGCTCGTTTCTCGGTCGAGCTACATAAAGTGTTCAAACTCAGCTCGTTTCTTTTCGAGCCAATCTCGAGTCGATTCAAAAAAGGATTCGATCTCGAGCAGCTCACGAACCTCGAGCTTTTCTTACAGCCCTACTCTCGTCGCTCGTTGGTCGCTGTCAGTGCGAGTGCGACACAGGCGAGTCTCCACCCATGGCGCCAAACGGCAAACCGCTTGCTCGAGCTCCTATAAATGAGCACAGCGTCCTGCAGCTACGTACCGAACTCGCCACCGTCGCCACATTCTACTCTAGCGCGAGCTGTGAGGTAGCATTCCATTCATGGTGTCCAGCTCGAGCGCGTTGAGGATGCCGGCGGTGTGCGCCGTGCTCATCCTGCTGCTGCTTTCCGCCGACTCGCGCTGCGAGGCCGACCTCCTGCAGGTGGTGGGCGGGCGGAGAATGCTGGCCGGTGGGAGCAATGCCGCCGCCGTCTTCTCCCGGCCGGTGGAGACGACTGCCGCGGGTACCATGCGGCGGGCAGCAGCTGGGAGGGCGACTGCGGCGATGCCGTACTCTGAGTCGAAGAGGTCCAGCCCCGGCGGCCCTGACCCTCAGCACCACTAACGAAGTATTCGGATGCGAATTTTTAGAGCACGGGCTTCTGGACACTTCCTATCCTCATCATCTAATATTGCTTTAAGATCCGTGCTACCCATCTAAGATTTTTTTCTATTCTCATAGTCGTAACCGGAAAGATCCGTCCTGCAGCTTCTGTACATTAAAACTTTCTTTTTTTTGTTTCTTCAAAACAAAACAACAAATGAGCTTGAAATTTTCCAGAACAACAAAACATTCTTTGAACAATTAGGGATAAAACTTTCAGATTTTTTTGTCCAAGAAAACTATAAAAAATGAGATTTTTTTAATTAAAAAAAATATTATTTTTAATATTCATGATGCACGAAAAATCTGAAAAGTTTCTTCCCACATTCTAGTAAGAATGTTATGTTGTGCTGAAAAGTTAGAAGTTCATATGTTAAACTATATGAGAGAAAAAAAATAAAAAAAATGACTTGCACGAATCGCGATGCAAAATTGGATGGCTAGATAAGGGGTGTCCATGAGCCTAAGCTCCACAGGATATTTTCCCGAAGTATTCTCGCCGCCGACGTACGTGCAACCTGTCCTGAAGTAGCTTATACTGATTAAGATTAAGAGGACGGACGTACGTACGGAGTACTTAGTAAGCTGGAATAATGAAGTCCCTCGACTTCTAAAGAGTAGTATATAGTATACTACTTACTCAAACATGAGTTTTGTAATTCGTGTCTCTGAAGCAAGCAAGAAACATAAATGGCATATTTGATCTTTCACCTTTTCCGACTCATAGTCATATATCGATCCAACAGATATAAAACGAGTGACTCTTCTACCATGCAGCAGGCTATATAATGTACATTGATACTACCGTTAAATGTGGTATAGATTGGTGCATCTTCAATTTAATGGTTTACATAAGTTGAAACAATACAAACACTAAGATACATTCTCAAACAAGAAGCTTGATAATAAAGATTAAAATCCTGAGTGCACTCCTATTTTGTTGGCACACAACGTAACATCATGAAAGAGGGGTGATTGCTTTGTCTTTTCTTCTTCTTCTTCTTTTGCCAGGAGACGATGGCTCTGTCAAAACAGAAAACGTGGCTCGAATGACAATGGGTTTGTGTTTATTTTGTTTATGTATTAAGACGCTGGTCCTGATTTCGAAATTGTTTAGAGTTTTATATGTTGTTTCCGTTGCAAAATGATGGGTCTCCTTCGATAACTTTCCGGTTACGAGTACGAGAATAGAAAGACAAGAAAATTCTCAATTCTCTACGGCGTCCAGTAGATAGATAGAATATTTTCACGAACAAGAAAATCAGAAGAATCTTTCTCTCTATTCACTATCATTCCGCGTCTCCGACTTCTATTAGTTTCCTTTTTTCTTTAATGCAATAGCTAGAGTTTGATATAAGAATTCATTTCTTAAAGTAATGGAAACCATTCTTTTATAGAAATGGTTCGAAAATTGCTATTCACTTTTTAGGTATCATGAAAAGTGATACCTGTAAAGACCGCGCATTTCAGTCAAATCCATGATTTATAACCAAATTGGATAGATCTTCCACCTGTTTAGCTAAGAATATCACCTTGATGCTTTATTTTGAGTTAATAAAGAACACTCTTTATAAAAAAACGGACAATGGATGTCGGACACTGTATAGCAAGCATGCGAAAGTCATTTCTCCAGATACACTACTCTCTTTTAAAAAAAACACTACTACACATTCATTGCATTGAAATGCATTTTCCCTTCAAATTTCATGAATGTGATGTTGGGCCAGCTCAGCGCTTGTGGACAGCTGATCTCAACTAAATCTACGACTGATATGTCTCTTTGTTTCGGAAGAGGAGGGAGTAATAAGAAAGAAATTTTGCCTGTCTTTCAAGCAAAGGCTTTGTTTGCGGCGACATAGGCACCCAGAGAACAGAAGGATACCTTTGTTTAAACATAGTATATAGACTCAAACGCTCACAACACGTATGCATGCACACCAATCCCTATAAATGCACGCACATGACCCTAGCCCATATGATCATGTGTGAGAGACTAAGCCGGTATATCTTGAAATTGCCAAAGTTGACACATGCCCCTCATAGTTGACAAGCACGTCATACCACTAAAAGAGTAGCATCAGGGAGCCTGATATAAATCCAGGAAAGATGTGGGCATCTATGTCAAGTCTAGAAATTGAATCTGGGTGGGCTGGTTCCACCATAAGAAACCAACACCCAAGCTAAGCTTGCTAGGTTAGCTAAATTTTCTGTGACTAGGGATTGGTTTGAGGAAGCTATGAATGAAATTGTAAATTTTCTTACTGACGATGTAACTTATATTTCTAATAAAATAGAGGGGTTGGTTTGTTTTCAAAAAAAAAAAAAAAACCAAGCTAAGCTTAGTTTGCGGTAGAAGGAGAAGTGAGACTATGACTCTTCAAAGGCGGACACGGGAGTCCATGAAATGGGAAACATGTTCAAGCGCAGCATCCCTTCTGTTCGCGGCAATGTCTAGAAAATCCCATTGAGGGGGCGTGTCTATATGTCGCCTTTAGCGAGCCAGATGCTCGCCTCGCCTCGCCTGCATGACGATTTTTTGGAATTCCAGCAGGCTCACGTCCCAGAGGTCGGTGACACAGTCACACCGAATACGCGTGTCGCACGCCATCACAAGCCTAGAGTCACCCACCACTTCCGTCACATGCGTAGATGCTCTTGGCGACACGTACGGGTGCTACCGATGAGCTTGAAGTACGACGCTGAAACGATAGGAACAAGAAAACAAGTTAGAAATAACCTAAATTGGCCATGTTTGCCAGAGTGGAGATGGTGCGCCATCCCTTAAGCAAACATGAAGTTATCCTGAATACAGAGGCCTTTGAGGAAGGCTGATTGAGATGGAGAGATGAGCTCGTCGATCCACTTGGTGAGGCGCATGACGAGCAACTTCGTGAACAATTTTGCAACACTATGAGTCGGCCAAGGAAGCAGCGGCATCATTCCTCGCGAGTAGGATGATATTGGCAACTTGAGCCGGTGCAAGCTGGCTTTGTTCACCAGGCAAAGTTGCCAGCAAACCAACACTAGGTAAGGGAGAATGACCGTCGCATTGGCCTTGAAGAAGTCCTATGCGAGAATCTCCTCACGCGCAGTCACTAGGCATGGCTGCAAGAATCTCCTCCGGGGAGAAAGGCTCATCGACCTCCTCAAGGTTACCCACGAGAGACCCAGGCCCTCCCAATCGAACGTCGCGCGGATCACGCTGATCCGGCGATCCGATGAGCTGCTGGTAGTAGCTCCCCACGACATCAGACTTAAGCTGCTGGTCAGACGCCATGACACCGTCCCCCTCGAGCGAGGCGATGAAGCTCTAACGCCTCCTAGCATTTGCCCTTAAAGTGGAAGAAGTTGCTTAACGTGCGTGGCAACCATGGGAGTTGGACCTACTATAACCGGCATCCAATTTGATCCGTTCTACATATAGAATGTGTCAAACATGCTGTTACATTGGTACGTAATACATCGGCGCGTCTACACCTGAGCCGCACCTGGAGGTAGTTAGGATAGATATAGATGAGTTGTTTCTTTCTCTCCAAGTTCTATCTTCTCCCTGAATATCTCCTGTATCTAAACTACTTTGTATGCGATGTACGGGAGGTGCGCCCCGCTATATTAACACGTACCCGTCGGCCTCAACAGGCAAGACGTTTCTAGCTATTCGCACATGATAGTCAGAGCTATCCTTTTCCCATCGAAGCTCCCTGCAAACTCCATCTAGCCCTAGCCATGTCTTCCACCTCCGACGCATACCAAACCAGCCTCAATGGACAAGTTACCTAGAAGCTAACCCGCACAAATTATGTGCTATGGCACACGCAAGTCATTCCCCAGTTGCGCGGTGCCGGTGTCTACGGCTACGTCGACGGCACCCAGCCGGAGCCGGCGAAACTCCTCGTCACCACCAAGGACGGCAAGGAGGTCTCATCATCGCCCAACCCTCTCCACCCAATCTGGGTCCGGGAGGATCAGCAGGTTCTGGGATACCTGCTGAACAACCTGACGCGTGAGGTGCTGCTCACGGTGACCACGGTCACCACCGCGGGCGCGCTCTGGACGACGCTCGCTGGGATGTTCTCGTCCCAGTCCGCCAGCCGCATCAACAACATACGGACGTCCCTCATCAACGCGCAGAAGGGGAATCTCTCCGTTGCCTCCTACTTCGCCGCCATGCGTGGCTACGTCGACGAGCTAGCTGCCGCAGGCAAGGCGATACCCGACGACGAACTCGCCTCCTACATCATCCATGGGCTCGACGCCGACTATCAGCCTCTGGTTTCTGCCCTCGACGCTCGCGTGGCCGGGGTAACCCTTGATGAACTCTTTGCCATGTTATCCAATTTCGATCAGCGCATGGCTCACTTCCAGGGGGCCGGCGGCGGCGACTCTTCAAATCATCCGCGAACGCGGCCACTTGCGGGCGGGGCGGCGGCTCTCTCTCACGTGGTTCCTCTCGCAACAAGGGCAGGTCCAGCGGCGGCGGCAACCGTGGCGCCGCGCCAACCCAATCTGGTGGCCGAGGCCGCCGCGGACGCGGTGCTGGCGGCGGCGGCAGGAACCGTCCGGACAACCCTCGGTGCCAGATCTGCGGCAAGCTCAGGCATAAACAAAGGATTGCTGGTACATGTATGAGGAGGACGACTACGACTCCCAAGATGAAGAAAAGGTCGCTGCGGCGGCTGATGGCTCATATGGTGTTGACACGAACTGGTACGTCGACAGTGGTGCTACCAACCACATCACCAACGAGCTTGTGAAAGTAACCATGAAGGAGAAGTGTCGTGGCAAGGATCAAATCCACACTGCCAGTGGAGAAGGTATGAGTATAAGTCACTTTGGTCACTCAATATTTCGTACACCTCATCGCAATATCCATCTTAGAAATATTTTGCATGTTCCTAGTGCCAACAAGAGTCTTCTTTCTGTCCATAGAATTGCCCTTGATAATCATGTATTTCTTGAATTTCACCCTTACTTCTTTTTTGATCAAGGATCAGGCAACGAGGACAGTTCTCTATCGAGGTAGATGCGTTGGCGGCCTCTATCCGTTGATTCCGGAGTTTGGAAGACCAAATAAATATGCTTGTGGTGCCATCAAAATTTCGTCCACACAATGGCATGATCGTTTAGGACATGCATCTTTTTCTTTAGTTGAAAAATTGCTTAAGAAAAATAATCTCCCGTTTGTTGGTGAGCGTCACAATGAGACAATTTGTGATTGATGTCAGAAAGCTAAAAGTCATCAGTTGCCTTACCCTATTTCTAGCAATGTTTCTACCAAACCATTACAATTGATTTTTTCTGATGTTTGGGGCCCTGCCCCTACTTCTGTTGGCAGACACACCTATTATGTTAGCTTCATCGATGATTTTAGCAAATTTTCTTGGATCTATCTTTTAAAGAAACGGTCCAATGTGTTTCAAGTGTTCAAAAATTTTCAAGCTCTTGTTGAGCGAAAATTTGACAACAAAATCATCGTTGTCCAGTCAGATTGGGGAGGGGAGTACGAAAAGTTAAACTCCTTCTTCCAAACAATTGGTGTCTCACATCAAGTGTCATGTCCTCATGCTCACCAGCAAAACGGGTCAGCTGAACGCAAGCATCGACACATTGTCGAGGTTGGCCTTGCCCTTTTAGCTGGCGCCTCCATGCCTCTAAAATTCTGGGATGAAGCGTTTTTAACCGCAGTCCATATCATCAACATGCTCCCTAGTCGTGTTATTCATAATGAAACTCCGATAGAAAGGCTTCTCCACACCAAACCAGACTATAAGTCCCTTCGTGTATTTGGGTGTGCATGTTGGCCCAACCTTCGTCCCTACAACAACCGAAAGCTCATGTTTCGATCAAAACACTGTGTATTTCTTGGTTATAGTGCACATCACAAAGGGGTCAAGTGCTTAGATGTTTCCACCGGGAGAGTGTACATCTCCCGTGATGTCATTTTTGATGAAACCAAGTTTCCATTCGCCGATCTCCACCCAAATGCCGGTGCACTACTTTGAGAAGAAATTCTCCTCCTACCCCCCCCCTCCCCACTTCACTAGTTTTGATAAAGGGGGACTAAATATTGATGATCATTCGTTGACTAACTCATCTAATGGCATGCATGAGCTTTGTGTTGATGAAACAGGAGACAATTGTGAAGAAAATAATCAAAACGGTGAAAAATCCGGGCCATATTTCATGTGTCCCGTGGCAGGAGACAACACGCCAGGGGACAGATCCTCCTCGGGATCGGCAGCGCAGCAGCAGACCAGATCCTCCTCGGGATCCGGTGGTGCAGGGACGCCAGGTGCAGGCGTGTGCGCCGCTCCGCCAGATGCGCGCGCCTCCACGACAGACACGCGGGCCAGCCTCGACATGCGGGTCCCTCTAGGAAGCACACGGTACGGTTCCCGTCCCGTCACGTATCAGCGGCACGAATCCGCGCGGGTCAGTGCGAACGCGGACCCCGGAGCCGGTCCCACCGGCGCTGATCGACCGACCGGCGCGCGGACCCGAACCACAGCGTCATCATCGCGCAATGTTGAGCGGGCCCCCGCCTCGAGATCTTCTGAGCCAACCCTTGACGAGGCGCCTCAGCCAGCGGCCACAGAAGATCCGGCCAGCCCTGCGCTGACTGGAGCTGCTGCTGCAACTGCTGCTGGGTCCGCGGCAGGATCCCCCTCGGGATCTGTTGCTGATCCATCCATGCAGTCCTCTGGATCCTCTGTGGCTGCGGATTCTATTGCCCCTCCATCACGACGAACACGGCTCCAACAAGGGTTAATTCAGCCTTTAAATTATAAACATGTAACTAAATATGGTTTGGTCTGTTCCACAGGAGAACCAGATGAGCCAGCAACTCTTCATGCAGCACTTCGTGATGATAAGTGGAAGAAGGCAATGAATGAAGAATACATGGCATTAAAGAAAAACAAGAGTTGGCACTTGGTTCCTCCACAGCAAGGTAAAAACTTGATTGATTGCAAGTGGGCTTTTAGGATCAAAAGGAGATCTGATGGAACTATTGATCGCTATAAGGCTAGGCTAGTTGCAAAAGGCTTCAAACAACGGTATGGCATAGACTATGAGGATACGTTTAGTCCTGTGGTAAAAGCAGCCACTATTCGTCTCGTTTTGTCCATTGCTGTTTCTAGGGGATGGAGTCTCAGGCAGCTTGATGTACAGAACGCGTTTCTTCATGGTGTTCTGAAAGAGGAAGTGTATATGAAACAACCTCCTGGGATTGAAAGTAAGAAAACTCCCTCCTATGTGTGCAAACTTGATAAAGCTTTATATGGATTGAAGCAAGCTCCAAGGGCGTGGTACTCACGTCTTTGTCACAAGATGCAAACACTTGGATTTATTCCCTCTAAGTCAGACACATCATTGTTCATTTATAACAGATCCAATACATGCATATTTGTTCTCATCTATGTTGATGATATAATTGTAACTAGTTCATCTGATGAAGCAATTAGAGGACTGTTAAAGGACTTGAGTGCAGACTTTGCGTTAAAGGATCTTGAAGACTTGCACTATTTTCTTGGGATTGAGGTAAAGAAGCACTCGAATGGACTTCGCCTTTCTCAAGCTAAGTATGCAACTGATCTGGTTAAAAAGGCAGGACTGCAAGGTTGTAAACCCTCTCTCACACCATTATCAAGCTCTAAAAAGTTGTCACTTATGGAAGGTAAACTTTTGAGTCAGGAAGATAGCACAAAACATAGAAGTCTAGTAGGAGCTCTTCAGTACTTAACTCTTACCAAGCCTGATCTTTCATTTGTTGTCAACAAAGTTTGCCAATTTTGCCATGCACCTACCACTGTTCATTCGACAACTGCAAAACGTATCATTAGATATGTTAAACATACTATGAGTATAGGTCTGAATTTCAGCAAGTCATCCTCTACTCTTGTCAGTGCATTCTCTGACTCTGATTGGGCAGGCTGCCTGGATGACAGGCGCTCCACAGGAGGTTTTGCAGTATTTTTTGGACCTAACCTGATATCATGGTGTGCACGTAAGCATGCTACTGTCTCTAGGTCAAGCACTGAGGCAGAGTACAAGGCAGTAGCAAATGCTACAGCTGAAATCATATGGGTTCAGTCTATGTTGAAAGAGCTTGGTGTAAAGAGCAAACAAGCTCCATGCTTGTGGTGTGATAACCTTGATGCTACTTATCTTCCTGCTAATCTTGTGTTCCATGCCAGAACAAAGCATATAGAGATAGATTTTCATTTTGTTAGAGAGAGAGTTGCTCAAAGACAACTTGACATTCGGTTTGTGCATTTCAAAGATCAAATTGCAGATGGATTCACAAAGCCCCTGCCCACAAAGAGCTTTGAAAACTTCAAGCATAATCTCAACTTGATAAAGTTGTGATGAAGGGAGGGTGTCAAACATGCTGTTACATTGGTACGTGATACATTGGCGCATCTACACCTGAGCCACACCTGGAGGTAGTTAGGATAGATATAGATGAGTTGTTTCTTTCTCTCCAAGTTCTATCTTCTCCCTGAATATCTCCTGTATCTAAACTATTTTGTATGCGCTGTACGAGAGGTGCGCCCCGCTATATTAACACTTACCCGTTGGCCTCAACAGGCAAGACGCTTCCAACTATTAATGGACAAGTGGAAGGTGACAAGGAATGCCCTGATAGTTATAGCTATGGATGATGGTCGGTCGGGCTAGCTGGCTAACTAACTAGAAGGGTAATTTCATGCTGCCCTGCACTCATGCATGGACGGCCAACGAGCGACCGGCCGGTATGGGCAGTAACATTGGCCCAGTTTTTTTGGGCGATTCTCCCAGAATCTTGAGAATTGACCCTTTACCCAGCTTCTCCCAGAATCTTGTATTTATATATTTTTTACAATCCTAATTATTCACATCCTAACTAGCTAGGATTATAAAAAAAAATATGAGTTCAAGATTCTGGAAGAAGCTGGATGGAGGATCGATTCTCAAGATTATGGGAGAATCGGCCAAAAGAACTGGGTCATTATATACTCCTACATGCATTGCTCACAGGGTGGTTGCTGCCTTTACGGGTAGCCCGTGGATACATGTATTCTTTTTGCAATGGGAAACTCCTAATGAATCTCGATGATTTGATCCGTCTCAACTTCGGTTCGATAAGGTGGATCGATTTATCAAATTTCAATGGTTGCGAACGTGTAGTACACAACCTCTTTGACAAATTAATGGAGAAGAATTAGAAGTAGCGGACCTAGTGGCGGCCGGCGAAGTTCATGCGAGTGTAGTTAAGTACCTGGATGAACATTACGACGAGAAGATTGTTTGTTGCTCAAGTCAAAGAACGATACCATGAAGAGCCTTTTATAATGCCCTGCAAAAAAAAAAACCTTTTCATAATGATGATTGGTCCAACAAACAAAATCGTTTCTCCCGCGCAAAAAAAAGGACATCGTTTCTGCACAGAATTCTCGAAAATGAAAAACGTTTGTGCACTAAGGGCATCTCCAATGGCAACCCGTAAATTTTCTCCTGCATCTATCCGCGGACATGGTTGTGGGAGGCCGCCATGCAACCGTAGTCACATATTTTCAAACTCTTTTTCAATAAACCAGATGAAATTCGTGCAAACAAGGCTGAATTTCATATAAACATGCCGGATTTCATAAAAACACGGTGGATTTTCATTACATTGCGGACATCTAAAACAACAACAACAAAAAAGATCCGACCCTAAACCTGTCCTAAGGCATCGGTGCCCGGCGTCCAAGCTCGTGTCGTCCTCCGTCCACCTTTTGCATGGTCACCGGCGATAAGACCGATGAAGTGAAGGTGCGGTCTCCGGAGAGGAAGAGTAGAACACGGGAGACAGACCGGCCCACATGGGACATAAGGCACCAGCGCCTCCCGTGGCATATTAATCCTCGCAGGAGTCCACGACCCATCCATCGCCGGTGGACGTGAGGTCCACGATGGAAACGGCGGCGTTGGGTGCTGTCTTCGTCCCACCGGACCGGCTGATGGTTCGTCGGCGACGCGTAGGAGGCACAGCTGGTGTTGTTCTCCTCGGTGATCGCCTGCAGCTGCGCCTCTACGGCGGTCGCTTCCCGGCGGGCGGCGGCTTGCGCGGATGTCATCATAGATAGCACGCTACTCCACTACGAAGTTGGGGTTCGCCGGGGCCATGGCCTCCACGGCCTCCTCGCTCGCCTGCTCGCCACAGATCTGGCCCACCGCCAGCCGGTGCTGCTCCAGGAATAACAAGGCGTACCACTGTTTCTCCTGCGCCTGCTGAAACGCCGAAAGAGGCGCCGACACAGGATGCACCTCTGCCATCGCGACATTGTAGTGCATCTGCGCCTGCTCCATGGTGAAGCCGACGTGCACAGGAGGCGCGGGAACCGGGGCAGTGTCATCGGAGCCCGTCTCCATCGTGGTCTCGTCCTCCTTGTCAGAGAACTCGGGCGAGCTGGCCGGCAAGCCGGCCTCGATCCGCCTGGCACGACGGCTCTACCAAGTGGCCACCAGGGCGGCCATGGCGTGCTTCATCTCCATGGAAAGGCTTTCCCACTGAGCTTCGCCGCCTGCAGTCATGGCGGATGCAGTGCAAGGGAGGAGGATGGCGAGGGGCCTGTTGTGGTGTGGAGTTACTCGGGTGTGGCCACCTTATATAGTGGATTCCGGTGAGGCGAGGCGTCCGGGTGCATCAATGCACGGGGCCGGAGTGGGTTTCTCGGCCGAGGAGCCTATTTAATGGCGGCATACAGATGCACAACGGCATTGAACGGGCGTGGTAGATATTCGTCCCGTCTAGTCATGTGTCTCCGGTCTTGAACAGGCGCGGACACTTGAGACGCGTCACATGAGAGGTCGCGTCCATCCTGAGCCGCCTTAAATATCGAGCGGCACACTCTACAGCGGCATAAATGCAGGCAGCTGGCGCCGGGCGGGAACGCGCACGGGCGAGGCAATAGGGGTTTTGATTGGCCAGGACGGTCTAAAGAGGGTGTAGGATCGGTCCGGATTCCCATAAAAGCCCCTACATTTGACTCCGGTTTGCAGGAGAAATCTTGTCCGGACCGCCCCACGAACCGATAGTATGCCTGCGTTGGATGGCATTCGCTGTCCGGACAGCGTTGTCCGAACGCGTGCGCAAGGTTTGCAGGTCAACGTCGAAGAAGCCCTAAGACACGCATGCGCGCGAGATTTCTACCTGAAAACCCGGTCTTGAGGGCCAGCTTGTCCATTTGTATTTGCAGCATGGCACCGGCCATGAGCAGAAGGTGTCCGTGTTTTTGTTCGGTGAGTTGCAGTCAGTGCGACACAGGTAGTCTCCACCAAGGCAATGCTTCGGCCGCGCCCCAATAAATAAGCTCGGCTTGGTGCAGCTACGTACCGAACTGACCACTACCCGCCCAATCTAGAGCGCGCGAGGTAACTACACAGCCTAGCTAGACCGATACCTCGATCGTACCTCTCTCATGGCGTCCAGCTCGAGCACGTTGAGGATGCCCACGGTGTGCGCTGTGCTTATTCTGCTGCTGCTGTCTGCCGTCCCACGCTGGGACGCCGACGTCCTGCAGCTTGTGAGGGGCGCTCGAAGGATGCTAGCCAGCGGGAGTAACGTCTTCTCGCGGCCGACCAGGGCTGCCGCGAGTAGCGCGCAGCAGTCAGCTGCTGGCAAGGCGGCGATGCCGTACTCCGAGTCGAAGAGGTTGAGCCCTGGCGGCCCGAACCCTGAGCATCACTAATAAAGTAATCTCGCACGGACGTGCAAGCTCTTGCCAAGTAGCTTGTGTTTGTAAAGTGGATGTACGTGGTAAGTTAGCGTCTACCAAGAAAAAATATATGCTACTCGAACATGAGTTGTGTACTTCGTGTATGTGATGCACGTAAGAAACATAAATGGTTTGCGACTCACTGATTGATAGAGGTACAACGGGAGTCGTTTTTGTACCAAGCATTCTATCGCTATAAATATAGCGTACATTAAGCCACCGTTGAATGCTGCATTTTTTTTTTGTGGTCTTGAATGGGTTGCACATTCGAGCATTAGGAAATTAGTCGTATTAGATAAAGTGTTACAAGAAATTAAGACAATACATAGGTAAACAAGAAGAAAAGCATGATAAGGTATACAAAATCCAACTAGTGAAAGGCTCGCGACCCTCCTGCATCCCCCCCGCAGGCGCCCAGGAGGGAACCCTAGCCGCCGCCGCTGGGGCGCCCCCTCCTCCTCTCCTCCCTCCCTCGCCGCCGCCAGGGGGCGCAGCCGGGCGAAGCGCGGCTGGCGCCTGCACCGGCGGGGAGATCTTGTCCTCTCGCGCGGTGCCCTAATGCGGGACGGGGCGACCGGGCTGGCGGCGGGCGTTGCGGCGTGGCGGGGAGCCGAAGCTGTGCGGCGACGGCATCTTGCTGGCTGCGCGACGGGCTTCGTGGTGGCGGAGCGTGCTGGGCGGCCGGTGGCGGCGGATGATGCGGGCCAACGCAGCTCCGCCAGATCTAGCCACGTCGCGACGCGGGCTGCGGGCGGCGAGGACTGCGGACGGCGCCGTGGGGTGCGGCGGTGGTCGTCCTTGGCAGCGGTGTGGCCTCGGCTGGTGTCCGGGGCGGTGGTGTGTGCTTGGCGGCGGCGGCCCCATCCAGCACCATTTTGGTCTGGCGGGCGTGTGGGCGTCGGGCGGTGCGGGGGCAGGCTGCGACCTGGTGTGGTCGTGGCCATGTCCGTGGTCCTCGGTGGCGCGCTAGCTGCTGCTGCTGGCGGCGGTGGTGGTGGCAGGTTGATTGCGGCGGCGGCCAGATTTTCCTAGCGTCGGCCGTCTGTAGGTTGTCTGTATCGGCCTTCGACCCCTCTCCTCGGCATCTGTTCACTTCTCTCACTGGAGGGCTGGCCTTCTCCCGGCTGCGGTCCATCATCCGTGTCGCACCCGGTGACGTAGGACCGAGCTGGTCTCGCGCCCGGCAGTAGGACTGCGCTCGTCTCGCGCCCGGCAGTAGGACCGGCCCGTCTCGCGCCCAGCGGCAGGACTGTACTCGTCTCGCGCCCGGTGTAGCAGGACGGCTCGATGGAGGCTTGTTGTGGCCGGCCTATTGGGTCTCGGCGTTGGGACCGGCCAGGGGTGTGAAAGGCGGATCCTTTCCGCCCGTCTCTGCGGTGGGGGTAGCGGTGGGGCTCGGAGGACTCGGTGTCAAGGTCTTGGATTCCGGGGCGGCGACCCTGGTGGTGGTGGCGCGGTGCTCATGGGCAGAGCTCGTGCCTCGGTGCTGCCCGGCTATCACGGCCGTGTGGGCGGCGTGGTAGCCGGGGTGTGGCGTTCGGTGGTGGTGAATGTTGGCCAGGGTGAAAACCTCTCGATCTTCGGACGGACTGGCGATGGCGAAGATCGCTCCCTTCTTGAAGGCGTCATCGCGGCTATCACTGCCCGTCGTGGTGCTCCAGGGGTAACTCTGATCCTCGGATCGGGCGGTGGCGACGCTCCGGTGCCGTATCCTTCCTGAAGGCACCGCCTTGGAGCCCACGGTTCGTCATATGCGGCTTCACTTCTTCGGATGAAGCCCCCGGCGGCTCTTGTAGTGCTAGGGTGTGTGTTGCTGCGCTCAGTGCCTATGTATCCTGCCTTCGGTGCGTGTGTGTGTGTGTGTTTGTGGTGGGTGAGTGCGGTTGTACAGGGCACTGTGGATCTTTGCTTTATATATAAAGCGGGGCAAAAGCCTTTTTGTGTAAAATCCAACTAGTATGATCTTATTTTTTTATACACAATGAAACACTACAATAAAGACTATGAAGGTTATGAGCACCAAGTTGTTTACTTCAATAGACGATGCCTGAAGAAAACCACTGAACCCTTCCTTCTGGAACACCATTCTATTACCCAAACCAATGAAATAGGAATAAGGACTGCTCACATATATATCATCAGTGTAACATTCCCAATTAACTTGAAGGGTTAAAATGCCGGTCCTAGGAACTCACACAAATTCCCTAAAACTGCTCACAACCATACTAGGAATAACTTGACAAAAACAACAAGCTATTACCAGTAAAACAAAAATTAAAACTATAAAAAGATGAAATAATTAAAAATAAATAGAAACTAAGAAAAACAGTGGAAAATAAATATGACCATATGATGATCATTAACATTAATGGAATTCATCCTGAGAACAAAAGGATAACAGAGTATGTAGATGTCATCAAACAGTTGTCGCGACACGAAATACATTTGCTGATAATTGAGATCGACACCACGACTATAAAAACAAGTGCCAACAAGATCCTTATCAGAGTCACTGAGATCAACAAGAGCTACAACATAAAATTTCACAGTTTCGAGCGAAAAGCAAATCATGAGAAACGAAACAAGCTAAAACTTTCTTAAAAATAAGCCTTACCAACAGACGGTAAAAGGGGTAACACATCTCCACGACGATAAAAATCAACACCAATCCACGTTCCATAATGCTCAAGCCTAACGGTCATTATATCACAAGGACGAACACCATAATCACTGACCAATCATTCCCAGGAAGAACCATGAAATTTGCTGCTCACCCGACCATGACTAAATAGAACACCATATAAACAACCCTCATTCCAGTGAAGAGCAAGATCAGTATCTTTGTCACCCCTCCTTATGGCTAAAGCCCTACACTCCTTGATGTAACGAGCAAGATGAGCTCTAACACTACACGGAACATACTGCACAAGGAATCGAAACAATGATCATAATCAAAATCAAAACACCATGAGCAACACCAAAAAAAAAGCATGTGTGCCAAAAATTAAACAACTACAAAATGTTATTCTTACAACACGAATCGAACAACGCCGATCTAGAACCACACTGAACCCATCTATAGAAGAATTAGCAGAAGAACACGGGCCACCTGGCATACGGCAAAAAGGACAAGCCATACCTGCAAAGAAGACAATGATTATCAAGAACTAATTGCACAAAACGAGTTGAAAGTTAACATCTGATAGTATTGAAAGCCTCCACAAGTAATTACCCCATATATCTTCATATCCTGGAAATATAATGGGAACAAATAGGGAAACAAAAAGAAAACATGGAATCAACGAATGCAACCTGTAGGCAACGACGATGGTGCGAACGGGGAAGCGACGTCCACAGTAAAGAAGGGCCGCCGTAAGCAGGCGACAAGAGCGGCAGGCGCGACGGGCAGCAAGGACGGCAATGAAAGCCCAGTCGACGGCGATGGTTCGACGACACCAGAGAGAAATAGATCTCAAAACAGATCAAAAGTGTATTACAAAACACAAAAAGTACAAGGTCTAAAGTGAAAAAAGTAAAAACCGGAAAGGAAAACCGGAAACCGAAAATCATGGGAGTGCCCCTCAGCCAAGTGTCGCGCGCGGAGCGCCCCGGAAAAGTCTCACGAGCACCCCCGCGTGACGCTTATCACGCGCGGAGCGCTCCTCGACTAATCGTTGCGGGGAGCGCTCCTCAACTAGCGATTTCGGCTGAAAGCGTCGTCTGGTATGCGGGATACGGAGAGATGACTAATGGGCTTCTCTTTACCAGGTTTTACACTGATGGGCTTCAGTGGAAGACGGAGGAGGCCTTGTTTGATTAATTACCAGAGTTAAATATCTCAGAGAAAAAATTACCAGAGTTAAATCACACCATTAGTTGAAAAATGCTGATGTGGCAAGGCTGCTGAGGTGGATAGGCTGCATGTCAAGAGAAATATGATAGTAAGGATGAACTATTTAGGTATTATAAATACGTGAAGATCAATGCAGGCATGTATGCAGGTTTGCACTTACACAACTCAGATTCTTTGGAGGGTCGCCCACTCGTAGTTTTCCATCAATAGTCATCTCCAACGTCAACCCTCCAATTGGAGACCAATTAGAAGGCGTTGTGGGCGTCCAGACATCTGGCACACCCGCGTCGATCGCCATGGCACATCCAAACCCCCTCCCTCTCCCCCGCATGCTTCCAACCCGAAACGGTCATCGTTGATCGAGAGCGTCAGCGTCGCATTTATGCCCGTCCAGAGCGGACACGACCTTTCACTGGTGCCAGCATTGAAGCTGTGCGCCAACGGAGAGAGTGTCGCCCGTGCCACTTCTCGCTGCACGTGACTGCTCCGTGTTCAAACGACATCACCACGGCCCGTGTCTGTCCGCCTGCCGCCCACATTAATGACACGTGGGTGCCGAGGAAACTACTCCGGCGCCACTCGTCAACCCCTCTACCGCCCACACCATTGCCATTCACCTGCTATAAAACCGCAACCCCGACCATATAGCAGCATTGTTCCTTCTCCGGTCCATTTATCATCTTCTAGACCACTCCCACGTCATGGACGCCAAACCTCTATGGGACGGATTGTCACCGGAGAAGAAGGAGATGGCGGAATAGCCGACGACGTACGTCCTAATGGACTACGTGGCCGACGACGAGCCCGCGCCGGTCATTGCTGGTGCATTGCACCATGACCATGGGCGAGACACCCATGCCCATTACACGCATGGACATGTTGCAGGAGGAGGAGCGGGAGATGCAGGCAGTCAAAAAACATAGAAACCATCCATGAATCCAAAAAAAAAGACAAGCCATCAAAGGTCAAAAGATTGTCATTGTGAATCTTCCATGCGTATATACATCTGTGTACATGCGAAGAAGATTCATACTGACAGTCCATATCCACCTCAAAGTACTATGATGACTAAAATTTAATTTTGTGTCGGATGACGCGGCTATTTAAGCCAGTCGAGTCTGCTCCTCGCGCGGCGAGGTGGGACTAAACAACATCTTTAGACTTGCTCGGCAGGCTGGCTGCGAATGGTCACATGTTTACCGAGTTCTTTCCGTTGGGAACTCAGCAACACCGTGACCCATGAACTTCTACCAAGCACACCTGTCTTTACCTAGTTTCGATAGCATGCAACTCGGCATATACATTCCCTCAAAAAAAAAAAAAAACTCGGCATATATATGCGTCTTTTTTGAAACCAAAATGTATGGCTTTCACCAGGCGGGGTTGGGTGCTTTAAATAGCCGCGTACTTCAAAAGCACTATGCTTCTTTCTCAAGTATCAATGCTCTCTTTGTGAAGCAGATGAACAATCCTTTATTGTGTCACACGATAGTTCAACATCTTCACAAAGTAAGGATTGATGGATGTAATCACATTGAGAGAGAGTTTTTTAAGTTAAGTCATTTTTGAGCGAGGAGAGGCCAGCTGAGCTTGTCTTTACACTAGTGCAGAACCGGGCAATAGCACCGATTCGTAAGGCCCTTTAATGCCGGTTCGGTAATCGGCACTAAAGTGTGGGGATTAAAGATCCCCCCTTAGTACCGGTTCCGCACGAACCGGTGCTAAAGGGCAACCACGTGGCACGAGCCAGCACCGGGGCAGGGAGCCCTTTAGTACCGGTTGGTGACACCAACCGGTATTAAAAGGTTGGGGGTTTTGGGTTTATGATTTCTTTTCCATTTAATTTTGTGTTTTCCATTTAATTCTTTTTCGTTTGCTGGTATTTTACGATACTACATATTGTACACGTTATGCATATATATAAATAGAATTTCTAATAGAACCGATCATATATATATGTATGTATGGAAAATCCATCCAACCACCCGGTGGTAGTTACCCCATATGTCTCATATACTATCATGTGGTACTATATATACTACTTTATCATTTTAAATATATTCATATACTATATCTAAGATATTTGAAAGCAAGTTACATGAAAGAATTACATATAAACCCATAGTTTTTGTTATATTTGTGAAATACGTACATATTTATACGTAAACAAGAGCATACTCAAAACAAGGTATATACTACCTAAAATTAGTATACATACTACATAATCATTGTTATATACTACATACTACACGTACGTACTCTCAGTTTTGACAAATACTACATACAACATACAAAACGCAAGTGGTGGTAACTATCACTGCTTGTAGGAAACATTTGTCCTATATAGTATACAATTAGCTAGATATATACAATTTCTCCTAATTGGTGCCTTCGGAGCCAGTGGCATTAGCCTAATTGGTGTCTTCGGAGCACGATGATAATTGGAAGTGGTTCATGGGGGCAGTAGCGGGTAATAGTATTCTCCGTTCGTATCTATGACCTGGTCGAGCAAAAATCTCGCTATTTCCTCTTGAATTGCTTGTATGCGCTCCGTTGGTAGGAGCTTCTCCCGCACCTCGCTGAACTGTTAAGAAGGAGATCAATATGCATGTGTATTAGTTGTCTGACTAGATATCGATAATGGTGTAAAAGTTGTGAATAGTGTTCTGACAAACGTACCCAATCCTGTCTTTGAGATCTGCTCCTTTCGGACGCCATCATGCGAATGTTTTCGCAAACGTAGTATACACACAGATCATTCCTCGGCGCCTGCTTCAGGGCCTTTACGAGAATGAAATTTGATCAGATAATAATTAGCTAGTACTACTTAATTACTTACCTTGGGTCGATACCGTTTCAGCTTTTGTTTCCATTGGCCTGGAGTGACGTTGATGAACTTTGCCCAAGCCCTGCTCGTCGACAAAGAAAATGAATAAAGAGGTTATTAAATTGTTGTTATCAGGAAATGACAAACTAATTAAATAGGCCGAGATATAGTTAATAATGATTGAAATTACCTGTCGACTATCCCCTTCACGATGGTGTAGTCACTTTAACTGTTCCTTCATCAACTTTAATGATTAACAAGATCCAGTGAAAACTGCATGCACACACGTTTGCATGTCTTAATTAAGCGGGCATATGTAAGCAAAAACATGTAGCTAGCTAGTAAGCAAAAACAAAATTTATAGTACAAGACAGTGTGACTCACAGGAAGTTGTAAGGAAGTAGTATATCTTCATTGTATTTGAGGCGCTTCAAGAACTCTAGCATGCTTTCCTCTACACTTTCTCGATAATATGTATCTAATTTTCATGTGTATTCATTAATGGAATTTGGGTCGATGAACCCAATGCCATAGCATGCACTTTATTTATTTCATACATCTTCATCCTGCATAATACCACAAAAAAGAATATAGTGAGGATAATTACAGGTAATGATTGATCAAAATGATCACTACAGCTAGCTTGAGACTTAAATTACAGAAAGAAATCACTTACATACAATAGCAACTGACGATAGATTTGTCGAGTGCGTCTTGATTGTATAACTGAAATAGTTCTGAATACTCAACGGACACAACTTTCTCATGGTAGTAATGATCCTTCTTGACATTCACCATGAGGGACTCTCGATTGTAAATCTCGGTAATGTTCATGTACCATTGATGCAATTCATACATTCTCGTTGGGAGCTTCTTGACCTCGTCTGGCTCGACCAAAGGTTGGCCCCGGACATATTTCCGTTTCATTTCCTCCTCTCTAAGCGGAGACATGGGCTCGATCTCGAGGAGTTGTCCAACAGTGATCTTCAGCACTTCAGCCTGCGTTATATGCTCCTCGGTTATTACCACATCGCCCAGCTGGGGAACGTTAACGGTTTGCCCACAATAATATTGGGCGCGCGTACTCTTATGTGTTGTTGGCACAACAAGCGGGGGGATTGATTGCGCCGCCTGTTCTCCTAGCTAGGGAACTGTTTTACCGCATTTTTGCCAGCTGATTTGCTCGAGCTCGAGCTCGCCTCATTCTGTAGACGTGCTCGATTTAACTTCCTGAGGTGGCGCTCATAATCTGTGTCAAAAGGCTTGGGAGCTGGTGCTCTAGCCATACGAATGAAGTGGTCAATCTTTTCCTCAGGCACTTTCTCCGTTGGCGGCGGTGGCGGTTTAGGTGCAAAATAGGCTTCCACGTGGGCCTTCGTTATGGCTGCGTTTTCCTCCTCGGACTTTTCGTAAGGCCTCTGCGGAAGAGGCGCGAGGCTTGGACCATATGGTAAGAGCGTAGCTTGCATGACCCTGATGTATGCCTTCTTTTCCCTGCATACGTTGCTGGTCCTCCCGTGCCTCAGGTGTATCTTTTGTCTTCCCATACACGCCCAAGAAGCCAAGCAGGGTCTCACAGATTCTTCATCACGTGCATCACGTCGATTGCGGAGCAGACCTCTAGGTCTTTCCAATAGGGCAGGTCCCAAAATATAGATTTCTTCTTCCACATGGGTGCGCGTCCGTCAGCGTCATTCGGAACAGGTTGTCCACCAGGACCCTTTCCAAAGACTACCTTCAAATCCTTGACCATATCATGTACATCAGCTCCAGTACGGTGGCGAGGCTTCGTCCGGTGATTCGCCTCACCTTTTAAATGCTTGCCTTTCTTTCTTACGGGATGCCTGCTCGGAAGAAATCGACGATGTCCCAGGTACACATTCTTCCTACAATTGTCCAAATATATACTGTCGGTATCATCCAAACAGTGCGTGCATGCACGATATCCCTTGTTTGTCTGTCCTGAAAGGTTACTGAGAGCAGGCCAATCATTGATGGTCACGAACAGCAACACCTTTAGGTCAAATTCTTCCTGTTTGTGCTCATCCCACGCACGTACACCTGTTCCATTCCACAGTTGTAAGAGTTCTTCAACTAATGGCCTTAGGTACACATCAATGTCGTTGCCAGGTTGCTTAGGGCCTTGGATTAGCACTGGCATCATAATTGTAAGGGCATATTTATCCCTAAGGTGTTTTGGTGATTGATGACAATGCTTTTGCGGACTAATTGTGTGCCTTGAGTTTCTCAGACGTTTCATCATTAGGCACAAGACGGTTTGGTGCCCCTCGAAGACTATTGAAGACGGCGTTTTTTCTGAGTTTCTTTTTGGTGGATTTGAGTCGTAGGAAAGCCGTACTATTAAGAGGGGGTCCGCTTCGGAAAGGTTTGGGTGGAATCATCACGTACACGTCTCCTTCCTTGTCTCCACCTTTCCCTTGCACCTTGGAGCATCCCCCGTTTATCCTCTATGCGAGTGCCCTGGCGACTGTTGCTTAGCTTGCGGTAGTACTGCTCCCTGGAGCGGTAGTACCGCAAGCATCCGCGGTAGTACCGTGCCAAGGCGCGGTAGTACCGCGGGAGCCCACGGTAGTACCGCTCCTCTGGAGCCGTAGTACCGTGTCCCCCGGGCCTAGTGCCGCTGCATCGCGGTAGTAGGGGCGGATGTAATTTTTTACATCCGCGCCTTCGCGGTAGTACCGCGCTTCGTGCGTGGTAGTACCGCGCGCGGTCCGGTCCAGCTGCCATGCGGTAGTACCGCTCCCCAGCGGTAGTACCGTGCCGGATTTTTGCATCAATTTATTTCCAGCGGAAGTAGGCACGGATGTAATTTTATTCATCCGCGCTCTTTCCAGGCTAGGAATTTCCTGCCTTGCGGTAGTACCGCAGGGGGGAGCGGTAGTACCGCGCTTTCGCGAAATCTTGCTCTCGGTCGGCATGTTCGGTCCTGCAGCTGCCGCGGTAGTACCGTGATTCCTCACGGTAGTACCGCGTGGCCTTGCGGTAGTACCGCGTATCTGGGGCGGAGTACCGCATGTCGCGGGCTGGTTAAGTGGATAACGGTTGGATTTTGTCCTCAGCTATAAAAGGGGTGTCTCCTACCTCTAGTCACTCACCTCTTCCAACCCTAAGCTCCATTGCCGCTCCAAGCTCCATTTTCGCCCGATCTCACTCCCTAGTCAATCAAACTTGTTGATTTCCTTGGGAGTGGTTGAGAAGGCCCCGATCTACACTTCCACCAAGAGAAATTTGATTCTCCCCACTAATCCCTTGCGGATCTTGTTACTCTTGGGTGTTTGAGCACCCTAGACGGTTGAGGTCACCGCAGAGCCATAGTCCATTGTGGTGAAGCTTCGTGGTGTCGTTGGGAGCCTCCAATTAAGCTGTGGAGATTGCCCCAACCTTGTTTGTAAAGGTTCGGTCGCCGCCTCCAAGGGCACCAATAGTGGAATCACGGCATCTCGCATTGTGTGAGGGCGTGAGGAGAATACGTTGGCCCTAGTGGCTTCTTGGGGAGCATTGTGCCTCCACAACTTCGGTAACACATCCTCGTCTTCACCGGCTCCACTGTTGGTTATCTCGCTCCTTTGCTTGTGCAAGCTTATTTGTGTAGTATCTATTGCTTGCGTGTGTGCTTATTGTTGTTGCATCATATAGGTTGCCCACCTAGTTGCATATCTAGACAACCTACTTTGATGCAAAGTTTAAATCTGTAAAGAAAAGCTAAAAATTGTTAGTTGCCTATTCACCCCCTCTAGTCAACTATATCGATCCTTTCAATTGGTATGAGAGCCTCGTCTCTTTATTAAGGACTTTACCGTCCGAAGAGTATGGTTGACGTCGTAGACGAGGTGGAGGAGCACTCCGGTGCGAATCCGATCTCGTCTACGGGAGATGGGGATACCGCGGTCTCTCGTGAGGAATTCAATGTGGCTTTGGAAACATTGAAGACCTCCATGACGACCGAGGTCAAAAGCATGTTTAATAAATTCATAGAAGGGCTTAAACTTTCCACCGCACCGTTGAAAGTGGGTGATCCTGCTAAGAAGGTGACGGATGCTAACCCCGACAAGGGGGAAGCTACTAGTGAGAAAGCCCCTTTATCTAGTGGTAAGAATGTCACCGGCATCTTTGCCCATGTGGAACCTCCACCGGTCTATGGTGGACCGATTCCTTCTACTCACTTGAATCATGCCGGTCCTCCCCCCAAGATTGATAAAAAGGAGGATTTTGATTCTTGGGTCTATCGTTTTAAGCGTCATTTAAATAATGTGAACACTAGCCTTTGGAGAATCATTGAAGAAGGTTTTTATTCGCATGACCGAAGCAACTTCACTCCTAGAGAAGCCGTGGATGATCAATTCAATGAGAATGCTCTCTTCATCATCCAAGAAGCAATCCTTCCCGAAGACCTTCCTCATCTCCGGCCCTACTCCTTGGCTAAAGATGCTTGGCGCCAAGTGGTTTCCCTCTATCGGGGAAGCGCAAGCATTCAACGTTCCAACTATGAAGTGGTGCAAGATGAAGCCGATGATTTTGCAATGAAAGAAGATGAAGAACCTCGTGAGCTTTATCGAAGAGTAACCAAACTCGCGGTCTCTCTCCGAAATCATGGAAGTAAGGACACGGATGACAATTGGATCAAGCGCAAATTCCTCAAGGCAATGATGCCCTATCACAAAACCATGTCCTACGTCATTCGTCAAAGGCCGGACTTCCACACATTGTCCTCAAGTGTGGTGTTAGATGAGTTTGTGGCTATGAGCATATTGGACAAGACCGCCGACAATGCGGTACTATGCTCTCAAAGAGCAAAGAAGCCCAACCTTGCTTTGAAGGCCAAGGTGTGTGTCGAAGAAGAGGAAGAGGAGGAAGAAGAAGAGAGCAACCTAGAAGATACGAAGTATGCCTATCATGAACACATGGCCCTTGCTTCAAGGCAATTTTGGAGCAAGAAGAACTCAAGGTCCAACTTCAACAAGAACAATTGAAGTGGCTCAAAGGGAAAGCAACGAGTGAGGACTTGTTTCAATTGTGGCAATGTGAGCCACTTTGTTGCGGAGTGCCCGTATGAGAAGAGGGAAGACAACGGCGGCAAGCTCATCCGTAAGGACAAGGCCAAGTCGTTCCCCAACAAGAGCAACTTCACCAAGAAGACTCCTCACAAGGCATTGGTGGTATAAGAAGAGTACAATGAGGATGATGACGATGATGAAGATGGTGAGTCGGTTTCCATGGCCTCCATTGCCATTGCGACGACTCCACGGGTGTCTCTCTTCGACTCACCCAATGAGAGCATCACCGCCAAGTGTCTCATGGCTAAAGTCACCAACAAGGTAACCCCCAACATCAAAACTACTATCATTGATCATCCTTCTTCGACGGATAGCATCGATGAACGTGAGGGAACTAATGTGGAGGAGAATGAGTTTGAGGCATTTATGGGCAAACTCAAGGGTAAATCCAAGAAGCACTTCGTTGCTCTCTTGGAACAACTTGGTGAAGCCAATGACATGATTGAGGCTCACGAAGATACCATCTCTAAGATGGAGGGGCATAGTCGTGACTATGTCGATGAGATTTTGGATCTTTCCAATGCTCTTGAGGAAGAGCGTGGTCTTCGTTTGGCTCTTGAGGAGTCACACAACGATGATCATGCTAAACTAAAGAAAGATCTTGATCATGCTCTTGTTGTTTCTCGTGTGCTAAACTCCGAGAAGGCAAAGCTTGGGGTTGATCTTGCTAGACTCAAAGAGGAGTTTGACATTCTCGACAAGGCTCACAAAGTCTTGAAGGGTGTTCATGCTAGCCTCAAGGAGTCTCATGATCAACTCCAAGTAAAGCTAACCAAGGAGAAAGCCACCTTTCCTCATATGGTGTTGATTGAGAATGCAAATGCTACTAACCCTTGTTGTGAGCATGTGCATCTTGTTGAGGAGAATGCTAAGTTGAAGGAGCAACTTGAGAAAGGTCTTGTGTCATGCATACAAGGTGAGAAGAACCTCAACGACCTTTTGATCATTCAAAAGGAAGTTGTGGCCAAAGAGGGGATTGGGTTCACACCCAAACCAAAGAACAAGAAGAAGAATGACAAGACCAAACGAACTCCTCCTCTCAAACAAACCTTTGTGAAGGAGGGAGAGGGTGCTTTCAAGGAGAAGAAGAACAGTGCGAAGGGTGGCGGTGTCAAGAAGGGCAATGCCACCCCACCCAACAAAGCCGGCGACTTTAATCCTTCTTATTTGTTATGCCGTGCTAGTGATAGGCATGTTTATGCCAAATTTGTTGGTTCTCCTCATGAATACATTGAATGGTCTATTTGGGTTCCTAAGACCCTTGTTACTAACATCAAAGGACTCATTACAAAATGGGTACCTAAAACCAAGCATTGATCTCTTGTAGGTGTTTGCTTCAGGTGGGGGATCATGGTTGCTCGATAGTGGAGCTACAAATCATATGACCGAAAGGAAGGACTTGGTGGTGGACGTGCACAATATTCCATCTATGCCCACCAATGTCGAGTGGGGTGATGCCTCGTCTTCTAAGGTATTGGGACTCGGCAAGGTTGTCATTTCTCATGATCTCACGATCGAGAAGGTCATGCTTGTTGAGTCCCTTGCATACAATTTACTTTCCATTCGTCAACTTGCAATCATGGGCTTTGCCACTTTCTTTGATATTGATTCCGTGGCCCTCTTGTGGAGCAATACTCTTAAAATAGCCTTTGTTGGGCATGTCGAGAACGGTCTATATGTGGTTAACTTTTCGGAGTGACCCACTAAGGCCGCGACATGCCTAATGGCTAAAGTTGACGTGGGATGGCTTTGGCATCGCCGTTTATCCCATGTCAATATGAGATCTTTGCAAAGTATTCTCAAGGGGGACCATGTACATGGACTAATGAATGTTAGTTTTGCTAAAGATCGTGTTTGCAGTGCTTGTATCGAAGGAAAGCTACATGAGAACTGTCGGTGTCAAAACCGGCGGATCTCGGGTAGGGGGTCCCGAACTGTGCGTCTAGGCGGATGGTAACAGGAGACAAGGGACACGATGTTTACCCAGGTTCGGGCCCTCTTGATGGAGGTAAAACCCTACGTCCTGCTTGATTGATATTGATATTGTGGATGTTTACAAGAGTGGATCTACCACGAGATCAAGGAGGCTAAACCCTAGAAGCTAGCCTATGGTATGATTGTAAGGGTTGTTGTGATTGTTGTCCTACGGACTAAAGCCATCCGGTTTATATAGACACCGGAGAGGGCTAGGGTTACATAGAGTCGGTTACAATGGTAGGAGATCTACATATCCGTATCGCCAAGCTTGCCTTCCACGCCAAGGAAAGTCCCATCCGGACACGGGGGGAAGTCTTCAATCTTGTATCTTCATAGTCTTGGAGTCCGGTCGATGATGATAGTCCGGCAAATGATAGTTCGGCTGATGATGATAGTCCGGCTATCCGGACACCCCCTAATCCAGGACTCCCTCAGTAGCCCCTGAACCAGGCTTCAATGACGATAAGTCCTGCGTGTATATTGCTTGGCATTGCAAGGCGGGTTCCTCCTCCAAATGATAGAAGATTGGGAACACCAGGATAGTGTTCGGCTCTGCAAAATAAATTCCACATTCCACCGTAGAGAGAATAATAATATGTACACAAGCTCAATCTGCGGCGTTTTCCGTGGCATGGCGTCACACCACTACCAAGCCATTACTCGAATTGTTTTTACTTTACCACCTCGGCGCATTTAGCGAAGCGGTTTCCTTGGCACGTCTTGTCGAGCGAGATCGCGTTTCCCTTAATCCGTGATTCTCATCAATACGGCGTGGGTAACCCAACCGCATCATTGATGGTGACGCTTGGGAGATAAGCGAGTTTTACCAGGCCAGTGGGGGACGCGTGAGATTTCGCCCGCCCATATAAGGGATAAGGATTCACTTCTCACCTACGCCTTCTTCCTCCTTTGCTTATCCATCTCCGCGCACTCAAGCTCCAGCGCCCAAGTTCGCGCATCTTGTCTCAACCTTCTCCGACCATGTCTGGAGCGGGAGGTAAATGGTTAGCCTCCACCGTTAAGGAGGAGCAAATCGCCAAACTGCGCGGCGCCGGATACCTCTCCGGCGACATCACGCACCGGCTGCTCGACGAGGGGCAGCTCATCCCCACCCCTAGGCCCCATGAGAGGGTTGTCTTTCTTTCCCACTTCCTCCGCGGACTGGGCTTTCCACTTCACCCCTTTGTCCGGGGCTCATGTTCTACTACGGCTGGATTTCCATGATCTGCGCGAACTTCATCCTCAACATCTCGGCGTTTATCGTGGGTGTGCGAGGCCTTCCTCTGCATCCAGCCCCACTTGACATGGCTCAAGACCTTCAATGTCAAGCGAAGGTAGTGAAAGGCATTCAAGCGGAGTGCGGGCGCCATGTTGGGCAAGATGCCCAACATCCTTTAGTTCAAGGGCCTTCGTGGAATCCGTCAAGGGTGGCAATCGGGTGGTTCTACATCACCGAGCAGCGCGACCCTAAATGGGCGGCGGCCCCGAGTTTAGATCTGGTATCCCCACGCAGCTCACCTCACGGAAAGAGAAGGGCTTGCTGTGGGGCAGTTTGAAGGAGCTAACGGGACTCGGACACTGTATCAAGAAGCTGGTGAAGAAGCTCGGGCTGGTTAACGTGGTCCAAGTCATGCTCGTCGCGGATTCTCCCATGCCAAGAGCGGGCATTCAATCTATGGGAGTTCGATCCGGAACAGCACCAGGCGCTGAACAAGCTCTTCGACACAACGTACGAAGGCGCCTGGAAGGTGCTGTTCAAGGGCGCCGAAGCCCCCGCATCCGCGACTGAAGATCGCGGATTTCACTCGCAGCGCCAGGCCGACGAGGTAAGTGATTCTACCCCTTTACGGGACACTCGTTTTCCATAGTTTGACTCTATGCGGGTTTTAATTTCCCCTTTTCCTTTGACAGGACTGGATGAAGAAGGCGGAGCAGATTACCTGTCCGGCTCCTATGCCGAAAAATCCGATGGGCCTTTCGTCTAGCGAGGCTGCTGGTTCCGGCACCGCCGTGGTGCGGAGAAGAAAACCAAGAAGGAGGCCACGGGTGCTCGAAAGAGTGCCCGTTTTCAGGTGTCCGGCGACTCGGGGCTGACTCCTCCCCGAAAATGAGGAGGAGGAGGACTCTCTCGGAGGAGGAGAGAGGAAGAGGAAGGCTTCCCCAGCCCAGGGGAGGCGGAGGGTCAAGAGGGAAGGACTATTCCCGGACAGCTCTGCCAACATCAGCGTTGGCGAGGAAGAATGGCCTTCAAGGGCCAGGCCTCGGCGAGATCGTAAGTATCCGGATTCTGAATGATTTATAATTTCTTTTTCTGCGTCACATAGTGTTATTCTAACGCCGCATGCTACCTGTAGTCCGGCCAGTGATGATCTCCCCGCTTCATCGAGCGGGTCGTTGGCTTCGTCGGATGTAGACTCCATGCCGACCGCCTCGACCCCTCGCGACGCCGAAGACGCGGGTGGGATCCCGAAGGACCCATCGGGGAGGCTCGGGCGCCACAAGCGCCCTCCGGACTTCGCGGACCCTAGCAGAACCCGCAATGGTTCCGGAGTCAGGCGGCGGCCCTTCAATCGAAGGGCAAGACCGTGGCGCGGCGGCTTCCGTCCCAACCGGGCGCCGGGCAATTTGTTGGGCGCTGCAGAGCGCTTCCATCGAGGAAGAACACCGCACTATTATGAGTGCGGTGATTCAAAAATGCAGCTTCGCCAAAGGCGGGTTGACGAAGCCTGCAATAGCCTTCTATCGGGCTTTGAGGTAAGAAAAACATGCAAAGTAATACCGCATAGACAGTAGCCCCGATGCTCGGTTCGGTGTTGGAAAGAAAAGCGGATGAGGATCTTAAAAAGATATCACGAGGGTTGCTAAAAATTATGTCAATATGGGTTGCAGGCTGCGCTGCTGACCTCTGCCGCCTTGATCTGCGGAGGTCGGTGCGTTGAAGCAGAGCTCGGCGGTCGGGCAAGAGCTCGGCCGCGTAAAAAGCAGCTCAAGACAAAGAAGGTGAGTAACACCGCTTTGAATTTGTACCTTCTGAAAAGGATTTAGGTTGCAACAAAAATAACAAGGATAACATGGGTACTGCAGGGCCCACGAGCGAGGTGGCGGCCTGAAGGAGGCCGTGTCATGACGAGCATAATCTGACCACGGAACAGGCAGAGCGAGAAAAGCAAGAGGCGAGGTGGCGGTGGTTCAGCAAGAGCTCCGTGCTCTCATGGAAAAGCATGAGAGTTTGGGCGTGACTCAAAGACTCGAGAGTCGAGCTTGCCTCGGCTCTCGAAAGTGCAAAACCGCCAAGGCCGAGGCCCATAAGTCCCTTCAGGAGGTTGAATTGATGAAGAAGATAGCGGCGGGTAAGGCATTTTTCATGCAAAGCAAGCATGTGAATGTAAATTACGTGATACTTACCCGTTCGGAGCTCTCGAGGCGTTTGCAGATCTGCCTCGCAGCGTGTACGATGCCGCCGCATTCTACCGAGCCGAGGAGGGAGCTCAGCGGAGAAGGTCTTCGGTCTCGATATCTTTGAGGCCAGCCATCGATGCCCCTAGTGACCTGCTGAAGCAGCTGGTCGAGCTTCACAAGGTGGCCGAGCAGGCCATGAAGGGCTCATAGTCCGGCTGTGGCCGGAGAGGCCATGCACAGGAGCTACTTGCCTCGTCGCGGGCTGGTGGATCGTGCCCCTGGTGGAGGTTATCAAGCGCTCCGCCTGTATTGAAGGTGCTCGTCGGGCCCTTGCCAGCGCAAAAGGTGCATTGGGGCAAGCTGGATGCGGAGAAGCTAATCACTGACGCACCACCAGCGGGCAAGGAGCATCGTACGCCCGAACTTTACTATAAGGCTGTCCTGAAGGGTGCCCGCAAGATTGCGGATGAGTGCCCCAGAGATGTAATTATTGAGTGAATTCGCAATGTGTTATCCTGTGCGCTGAAAACTTTGTTCATATGCGCTAAGCAACGCTTGTTTAATTTAAAATATTACCTTCTTTGCGGCCGTTTATTAAATCTGAGATGGCAAGTCGTCGGCTTCAGCCCCCATGCCACAGTGCTGGGGTGTTCGGGATAAACTTGAGCACTCTTGTTCCCATTTTGGGTCCATCTAGAGGCGCTCAACACAACGAACCAGTCAACGGGACTTATAGTGCTTGAACACTCTCCTTAGCCATAGAATTCTATAATTTTAAATTTGGTGAAGCCCCTAGCATTCGGAAAACCGAATTGGGGCGCTATCCACGCCTTCGTCGGACATAATCCGAACTTAGCTCGAGCGGCGTAGGTCTTTAAGGACCCGAAAGGACCTCTCGAACAGCGACCAGTCTCACGCCTTATCATGCCGGTCAGTTTAGCTTTCTCCTTTGAGGCGTTAACCCGGCTCAACCGGGCGCAATCGCATGGTTCTCCCGTGCTACCTTAGCCGATAGAACGGGAACGTAAGGTGCCAAACATGGGAGCCGGCAAACCCAACTATTGACCCAAGACATGATTGGAGCCGATTCATATAATGCTATAAGTTCGGGTGCCGCACTTGTGAAAGTGTCGGACTTTATCACACCATACAGCGGAGGACATAAGCCCCTGGTGTATTTGGCGTACCAAGATGCACGGGTGCAACATGTAAGTAAATGAACATATATATATAAAGTTATGCAATTAAAGGCAAAAAGTGCTGCATTTTATTCGAGAAGATATGCTATCGGTGCGGAATGATACAAATAGTGCGGAAAGCAAGGGATTGGACGAATTAAAGGCGTCTCCCTCGAGGGTAGGCAGCGGAATGTTGTATTTTAACAAATTTAATGCTCGTGATGGAGACCACCTGAGTGTTCATCGCGCCTTAGTCCTTCCCTGGCTGTTGCATCATGAGTTCGGCGGTTCGCGCCGGACTGAGTTCTGTATAAAAAGAGAAAATAAAACAAAGAGAGCGATACACTTGGGAGCCCTGGTGTGGTCGAACCGCACTCTGGGTCTGTTGTGGTGGTGCCCTTCCCCTATGCCCATGGTATCTCCAGGCGTAATTATGTCTGTGAGAGTTTTTCTTGCAGTTTTGCGAGGGCTGGGGTTGGGGCGCATTACTCTGGCGTGCAGGCGTGCGGTGGTCTTGGTTGATGTTACTCGGGCGCGTTTGGTGCGTGTCCGGTCGTTTAACGGCGGACTCGAAATTGCCTTAAAAGGCTGATCTATACTTCTGCCGAGAGCGCTGTATGTTCCTCCGTTCGGAGGGCGTTCCGTGTTTCCATTGACCGTGATGACTCCACGAGGGCCTGGCATCTTGAGCTTAAGGTATGCATAATGCGGCACCGTGTTGAACTTTACAAGCGCGTTCGTCCGAGCAAAGCGTGATAGCCGCTGCGAAGCGGGACTATGTCGAAGATTAACTCCTCGCTTGGAAATTATCCGGGATCCGAAGACCACTTCGGTGTAACGAGCTCGTACAATTGGCCTCTACCCTGGTATGGCGCTTTGAAGGTCGTCGTTGTAGGTTTAATCCTTGAAGGGTCTATGCCCATCTTGCGCACTGTATCCTGATAAAGCAGGTTCAGGCTACTACCGCCGTCCATAAGGACTCTCGTGAGTAGAAATCCATCAACGATTGGGTCTAAAACCAATGCGGCGAATCCGCCATGGCGGATACTGGTCGGATGGTCTCTTCGATCGAAAGTGATCGGGCAAGAGGACCATGGGTTAAAGTTTGGGGCGACTGGCTCCATCGCATGTACGTCCCTTAGTGCACGCTTCCGCTCCCTCTTGGGAATATGCGTTGCGTATATCATGTTTACCGTCCGAACTTGAGGGGGGAATCCCTTTTGTCCTCTGTTGTTCGGGCGGCCGGTCTCTTCCTCGTCATCGCTGTGTAGCCCCTTGTCACTGTTTTGGCGATTAATTTGCTGCTGCTTGAATACCCAACAATCTCTGTTGGTATGGTTAGCTGGCTTTTCGAAGTACCATGTATTTGACAAGAGCGGTCGAGTATTCGGTCCAAATTGGGCCAGGCCTGAGTGGTTCTTTTGAATGGCTTCTTCCTTTGACGGGTTTGGAGCCTCGGAATCCGGCGTTGACTGCTGTATCCTCATTCTTGTCGCCGTTAATGCGGCGTTGTTTTGTTTCGGCGCAACCTGCCATTGCGGTCCTTAGTATCCGGACTGCCAGCGTTTTTGCTGAGGTTGTTACTACGAGCGAGCCAGCTATCCTCTCCCGCGCAGAAGCGGATCATGAGGGATGTGAGGGCTGCCATAGATTTCGGCTTCTCCTGTCCTAGGTGCCGGGCCAGCCACTCATCACAGATGTTATGTTTGAAGGCAGCGAGTGCCTCGCATCCGGACGATCAGCGATTTGATTTTTCTTTGTTAGGAACCGTGTCGAGAATTGCACGCGATTCGATCGGCTGCTGGATTATGTGTCTTAGGTCATCTGCGTCGGTGGTCGCTTTATCGTGCCACTGGAAGTTGTCGAGAATGCGGCTTCCGGTCTTCCCAACATCAATTGACTCTGCGGGCAGGCTGTTAAGCCAATGCCGAGCTGGTCCTTTAAGCTTGGCGGGAGATATTTGATGGCGTGAAGGTGCGTTGCCGCGGCCATGTGTATATGGAGAAGATAATCCTCAATCAAGACCGCGGGGTCTGTTGTGCCATCGTGGGATTCGATATTAGCGGGTTTGAACCCTTCAGAGGATTTGATGATCCATTACTTCGTCGATGAAGCATAGTGGGTGTCGGCGCCTCAGATTGAGCAATATCGCAGCGTAGCTCGAGAGGCGTTATGCTGCTGTGTTCGGCCCGGCGGAGTAGTTGTATCCGTGCGACGGTATTAAATGCGTGGGTGGTGGGCGCCCACGTGATCCATAGATAGATCTGGATTGTCTTGCCTTATCCTCAATATATCTACAAGTCCGGCGCGTTCCCACGTGGCTTCCTGCTTTTAGAGCGATGCCGGGGTACGGTTTTGGTGGAGGGCTTGCATGCCTCTCTATCGCGGCCACGAGGTGGTCGGTTTGCCGTATTATGCGCTGGTGATGCTGCCTCCTCTAATCGGGGGAGCAACTTGTGTTTTGGGTAACTTTTGGAGGGGCGTTCGAGTTCGTACTCTTCGGCCGCGAGGACCTCGGTCCATCTGTCGGCCAGTAGGTCTTGATCAGCTTGAAGCTGTTGTTGCTTTTTCTTTAGGCTGTTTGCCGTGGCCATTAGCCTGCGTCTGAAACGCTCTTGTTCGACGGGATCCTCAGGTACGACGAATTCATCGTCGCCGAGGCTTGCCTCGTCTCCGGAGGGAGGTAAGTAATTGTCATCCTCGACCTCTTCGTCTTCCGCCCTCTCCTGAGGGCTTGCTTCTGCCTCCTCCTGCGCTGGATCGTGCTGGAGGGAGTTGTCTTCGGCACTTTCTGGGGTGTTATTATCTCCTGTGCCGGAATCTCCGTTCTTGCTGTGGCGGGATTTAGAGCGGCGCCGCTGACGTCGGCGCTTGGGCTGTTTCTTTAAGGAATCGGCCTCCGCTGCTTCTTCGCCGTCCCCATCTTTTGGGGTGTCCACCATGTATATGTCGTATGTGAGAGGGTTTCGGTGTCCTGTGAGGCCTTTGGTTCTTAGTAGTCTCCGACATCGTCGTCCATACCGTCGATGTCTTGGAGTCGTGGTCAATCGTCGGTTAAATCGTCGGCGGTGGCTCTGAAGTGGGTGGTGGGTGGGATCTGAATTTCTTCGTCATCCGCATCCCAACCGTCCCGGCCGTAGTTCGCCAGGCTCTCCGAGATAGCGAGATGCTTCAATGAATTTATGATATCGCCAAAGGGCGAGTGCTGAAAGATGTCCGCAGCGGTGAATTCCATGCTCGGCGCCCAATCGGATTCGACTGGCAGGGGCGCAGGAGGTTCGGAGTCCGGCAGGGAGTCCGGCACCTCGGAGTCATGGGCTTTACGTGGGACAAGGTAAGTGTTCGGCTCCATCGCCCGTAGGAATTGCGGCTCCCGGGCGGTGTCCAGCCATCCGTCCTTGATTGAGCGATCGGCTCCGGACTATGAGTCGGGCGGATCCGAGTGCGACCTCAAGGTGCTGTCGGCGGCGAGTTAGGTCATGCCCATCGTGACAGCGTGGCGCGATCGGTGTGGCTCGAGATCCATCGAGATCAAGTCCCGCGGATATCGGCCGTGAAGTTTAAGCTTCAAACCTGACCGACGGCTAGGGGCGTAGCTTCGATCTGCTCCAGATGGCCAAGGAGTTGGCCCGCGATCTGAAGCCGCCCGAATCTGAAGATCTGTCCGGGAGAAAGGTCTCACCGGGACTGCGTCGTTGTTGATTGAAGAGGCCATCAAGCCTATCGGTGGCGACACGAGGAACTCTCAATGAAAGCACCAATGTCGGTGTCAAAACCGGAGGATCTCGGGTAGGGGTCCCGAATCTGTGCGTCTAGGCGGATGGTAACGGGAGACAAGGAAGCGATGTTTACCTGGTTGGGGCCCTCTTGATGGAGGTAAAACCCTACGTCCTGCTTGATTGATATTGATATTGTGGATGTTTACAAGAGTGGATCTACCACGAGATCAAGAAGGCTAAACCCTAGAAGCTAGCCTATGGTATGATTGTAAGGGTTGTTGTGATTGTTGTCCTACGGACTAAAGCCATCCGGTTTATATAGACACCAGAGAGGGCTAGGGTTACATAGAGTCGGTTACAATGGTAGAGATCTACATATCCGTATCACCAAGCTTGCCTTCCACGCCAAGGAAAGTCCCATCCGGACACGGGGGGAAGTCTTCAATCTTGTATCTTCATAGTCTTGGAGTCCGGTCGATGATGATAGTCCGGCAAATGATAGTTCGGCTGATGATGATAGTCCGGCTACCCGGACACCCCCTAATCCAGGACTCCCTCAAGAAGGCTCACCCTCCCACGGCTATCATCTACTCAAAGAGGCCTTTGGAGCTCCTTCATTTGGATCTCTTTGGGCCTCCATCCTTTGATAGTCTTGGGGATAGGTAGTATTGCTTGGTGATTGTGGATGACTATTCAAGATACACTTGGGTGTATTTCTTCAAGAGGAAGAGCGAGACCCAACAAACCGTCATCGACTTTGCAAATGAAGCCCAACGTCAACACAATGCAAAGATCTTGACAATAAGAAGTGACAATGGCACCGAGTTCAAGAACTACACCTTGGATGAGTTCCTTAGTGATGAGGGGATCAAGCATCAATATTCTGCACCTTACACCCCTCAACAAAACGGTGTTCTGGAGAGGAAGAACCGGACGTTGATGGATGCGGCAAGGACCATGATGGCGGAGTTCAAGTCTTCATACAACTTTTGGGCCGAAGCCATCAACACCGCATGTCATGCATCCAATCGGCTCTACCTCCGCAAGGGCTTGAACAAGACTCCATATGAGATACTCACCGGTACAAGCCAAACCTCAAGTACTTTCGGGTGTTCGGGTGTAAGTGTTTCATTCTCAAGAAAGGTGTTCGGTTGTCTAAATTTGAGGCTAGAGCTTATGAGGGCATATTCGTTGGTTATGCTACAAACTCTCATGCTTACCGTGTCCTCAATAAATCCACGGGACTTATTGAGGAGACGTGTAACGTGGAGTTTGATGAGAATAACGGCTCCCAAGTGGAGCAAAGTGGAACTTGTGATGTAGGTGATGAAATTCCTCCTCAAGCCATAAGAAGAATGGGTGTTGGTTTTTTCCTACCCGTTGAGTAACCCCTTCTGGCCGAAGGAGAAGGTCAATGCTCCACTCAAGTGGAGCCATCACCAACCCAAGGCCCACATGCTTCCGAAGAACAAAGTGAAGGCCCTCAACCTCATGAACAAGACCAAGGGCAAGATCATGCTCAAGACGGTGTTGACACACCAAGTGATGCCCAAGGTCAAGTTCTCTCCCCCGAGCAAGTTCAAGATAAAGAACAAGCTCAAGACGGCGCTCAAGATGATCAAGTGACCGCTCCTCAACTCACCACCGAGGAGGAACTAGAGCGTCGTGCCGCCAAGATTGCTTCCAAGCTCTCCACCAAAGGTCATCTCATGAAGAATGTACTTGGAAGCATTCAAAAGGGGGTAAGCACTCGTAGACAATTGTCAAACTATTGTGAACATCACGCGTTTGTCTCTTGTGTTGAACCCCAAAAGGTATACGAAGCACTCAACGATCCGGATTGGCTTAATGCCATGCATGAAGAACTCAACAACTCGAGTACAACAAAGTGTGGAGATTGGTGCCAAGGCCAATGGGGAACCACAATGTCATTGGGACCAAGTGGATTTTTAAGAACAAGCAAGATGCTCATGGGACCATCATTCGCAACAAGGCAAGATTGGTGGCACAAGGCTACTCCCAAGTCGAGGGTATCGACTACGGTGAAACCTTTTCTCCCGTTGCTCGTCTTGAATCCATTCGTTTGTTGATTGCTTATGCTTCTCATCACAACTTTAAGTTGCAACAAATGGATGTCAAGTGTGCTTTTCTTAATGGTCCTATTAATGAGTTGGTTTACGTCAAGCAAACCCCTGGGTTCGAGGATCCCTACTTTCCCAATCATGTGTATCAACTCGATAAGGCACTCTATGGCCTTAAACAAGCCCCACGTGCGTGGTATGACCACCTTACCGAGTTTTTACAAGATCGCGGGTTTGAAGTTGGGCTAGTCGATCCCACTCTTTTTACTAAGAATGTCAAAGGGGAGTTGTTTGTGTGCCAACTATATGTTGATGACATTATCTTTGGTTCCCCTAACAAAGCTTTCAATGAGGAATTTGCTGCACTAATGACCTCAAAGTTCAAGATGTCTTCCATGGGAGAGTTGAAGTTCTTTCTCGGTTTCGAAGTGAAGCAAAGAAGAGAAGGTACGTTCATCAACCAAGCTAAATACACTCAAGACATGCTCAAGAGATTCAAGCTAAGTGATGTCAAGCCGGCTTCCACTCCAATGCCCACCAAATGCCAACTTGACATTGATCCCAATGGTAAAGCGGTGGATCAAAAGGTATATCGTTCCATGATTGGATCCTTGCTTTACCTTTGTGCATCTAGACCGGATATCATGTTGAGTGTGGGAATTTGTGCACGGTTTCAAGCCGCACCTAAGGAAAGCCACTTTGTGGCGGTCAAGCGAATCTTTTGATATTTGGCTCATACTCCAAACTTTGGCTTGTGGTACCCAAGAGGAGCAAACTTCAAGCTTGTAGGATACTCAGATTCCGATTGGGCGGGAGACAAAGTGGATAGGAAGTCCACTTCCGGAGGGTGCCAATTCCTTGGTTGCTCTTTGGTAAGTTGGTCTTCTAAAAAGCAAAGTTGTGTGTCTCTCTCGTCCACCGAAGCGGAGTATGTGGCGGCCGGTAGTTGTTGTGCACAACTCTTATGGATGAGGCAAACTTTAAAGGATTACAGTGTCATTTGTGACAAAGTGCCTCTTTGGTGTGACAATGAAAGTGCCATCAAGATTTCTCTCAACTCGGTGCAACACTTCAAGACGAAGCACATTGAGATTCGGTATCACTTCATCCGGGATCACATTAGGCGAGGGGAGATCGAGCTCAACTATGTCAACACTCATGATAACCTTACAGATATCTTCACGAAGCATTTGGATGAAGCAAGATTTCGCGAGTTAAGGCATGAGGTAAATATGATTGATTCGAGCAATGTTGCTTGAACCCTTGCACACCCCACCATACTCAACTTGATGTCTTATTTAGGTGTAGGCATGGACATAGGGGGAGTGTTGTTCTCTCAATGAACTCTCCCTCCCCCCATTATGCATAAATCGATCAACTCTTTCACATTAGCCATTTTTGAAAGTACTTGTGCTTCAAAGACGAGTTTTGGTCATGGGCCCAAGGATAACTCTTCGCGGTGCCATACCAATTGACTCACACATAGGTGGCTCCGGCCACCGCCCTCTCTTTGGAGAGGTGGTGTCTCGTGTTTGGCTCTTGTTGTCGTTTGCCTTCGTGTTAAGCGTGTTCTTGTGGTGTCTGGTTGGCTTGAAGATTCGATGCGAAGAACCATTTCTTTTTGTTTGAAACGTGCAACTTCTTGAGCTCATGGTACTACCACGGTCAACCACGGTACTACCGCGTATGGAGGGTATGGTACTACCGCACCTAGTGCTTCAGTAATTTTTTACTGCCGCCCAGGAGAGCGGTACTACCGCTCAAGTGCGGTACTTCCGCCGAGCGGTACTACCGCAATGAAGCGCGGTACTACCATGCTGATGAGTGGGCGTGGGGGTTATGACTCGGGCAGGGGAGTTCCAACTCCCCATACCCATTCACTTGTTTCTCTCCCCACCATCTCTCTCTCTCTTGCTCAAGAACGGCGCCGGAGGTCCTCGCCGGATCTCCGTCTCCGGCCACTCTCCTCGGATTTCGACCGGTGGGATCATTCCCCACCACTTCCTCTTGCCATGGAACAAG
The DNA here is from genome assembly GCA_021605205.1 of Aegilops longissima. Classification (NCBI taxonomy): domain Eukaryota; kingdom Viridiplantae; phylum Streptophyta; class Magnoliopsida; order Poales; family Poaceae; genus Aegilops; species Aegilops longissima. The sequence goes on from CM038682.1 coordinate 87,583,705, forward strand.
GTTTTTCCCCAAATCCCTCTCGTTCTTGGTTGTTTTTTTCGCTTCTAGGTTTTTGGGGAGATGCATATTGTTCTTGAGATTTTTAGGCCAAATCTTTGCAAGAATAGGATGTAGGAGAATCGTGTTGCGTAGGAATTATACTTGATATGTTGTCCTGGGATAGATTTGATCAACCATAGTACCGTCGTGGTTTCGTAGTTCTTCTCAGATTCAAAACTGGTTCGGATCTGACGCGGTGCGGTACTACCGCGCCACATGTGCGGTACTACCGCTCGTCCGGTACTACCGCCCGTCCGGTGCGGTACTACCGCATGAGCTGTGGAACTAAGCTCTTACTACCGCTCCCAGCCCCGGTACTACCGTGACTTCTCACTGTACTACCACGATGTTGCATGGTACTACCGTGACTAGGAGCGGTACTAAAATTTTAGTACCGCAACACCTGGCAGTACTACCGTTGGGGTCCGATCTTTCTCGTGGCAATTACCACGTATGCTTTCTATGTGTTTCTGTTGCTTTGCCGTGGTCTTTGCATTGATCCTTCTTGCTTGTCATGTGTGTTTTGCGCTTTGTGTCTCAGGTGGTGGCTCTCGCTGTTCCAATCCCAGTCGTGACACTAGCTCCAAGCGTCTGCGCAATCAAGATGAAGCGCCAGCAGGCTCCAGTGCCCCCAAGCGCCATGTCAAGACCCCCGCTGAGGGAGTCCCGGATTAGGGGGTGTCCGGATGGCCGGACTACCATCATCGGCCGGACTATCATCGGCCGGACTATCATCATCGACCGGACTCCAAGACTATGAAGATACAAGATTGAAGACTTCCCCCCGTGTCCGGATGGGACTTTCCTTGGCGTGGAAGGCAAGCTTGGTGATACGGATATGTAGATCTCTACCATTGTAACTGACTCTATGTAACCCTAGCCCTCTCTGGTGTCTATATAAACCGGATGGCTTTAGTCCGTAGGACAACAATCACAACAACCCTTACAATCATACCATAGGCTAGCTTCTAGGGTTTAGCCTCCTTGATCTCGTGGTAGATCCACTCTTGTAAACATCCACAATATCAATATCAATCAAGCGGGGCGTGGGTTTTACCTCCATCAAGAGGGCCCGAACACAGGTAAAACATCGTGTCCCTCGTCTCCTGTTACCATCCGCCTAGGCGCACAGTTCGGGACCCCCTACCGAGATCCGCGGTTTGACACCGACATTGGTGCTTTCATTGAGAGTTCCTCTGTGCCGTCACCGATAGGAAGGATGCCTCCTCCCGTCTTCAAGGACGGTATTTTCGCCAAAGGAGCCTTGGCCGCCGGCCAAACTATCCGGCTAGGTGGTTTTCTTATGACCGCCTGTCCGGCCACCGCTTCGACAATGACCTCTCAAGTCGTCAAAAGCAATTTTCACGTCAGCTCGGAATTCGCCGAGCGGCTGGATCCAATAGAGCTCTCGTCCGTAAACGAGCTCTTGGATCGCATCGCCGCCCTAGGAGTCGCTCTGAGACTATAAACAGATTGGGCTGAAAACCGATCGAGAGATTAACTCTCCCGGTCACCCACCACGCTGCGATGGTAGAGGAACAATCTTGGCGACTTCTCCTATATTGAAAACTAGTCATGTCCGGGCTCCCGAACCCCCATGCGGATTCCGCGGAGGGGCGGACTTGATCAAGCACTGAATTTAAAGTCGGGCATCGGACGGACTTCGTTGGACAACGTCCAGCAACCCAAGCTTCAAATTGGAAACTTCTCGGCCTCGAGCCTTGAGATGGGTAGGGTTCGGACTTAATTCCACCGCCCGCCCGGACATATCGATCTATCTCTAATCGGCAAGAGCCCGCTGAGGCGGTACATCACTCTTGGGCGATTCCTCCACAGTTATGGACAGGATAAAGGACTGCCGAGAGGAAAACATAATCTCAATTTTTGCAATAATTGCACGGACGAGGAATCTTGAGCGCCGTCGCCATCGTGAAATTACACGCCACGACTGGCGTCCATAATCTGAAATCTTGTGCGATGGAGAGTTTCGGACAACCGAAAATAAGTTTTGGGACAATCCGGCCCGAATACAACCCTAGTCCACAACAAAAGGGTGCATTACACTCGGGTACCAGATACAAAAACCAAAAGCAAAAACCCCATAAAGACGCGGAACCGTACTAGAGGGATGGCTCAGCGGACCTGTAAAATTCACAAGATCTGAAGGCGCCGCCCCAACACATAGCCTTCGAGCATGTTGGATATTACGGCAGGTGGCCAAAAGTGGAAGGAGCTTCTAGCCACGAAAACCACCCCAACAACATCGATGCGGTATCAACAGTCTTGAGACTTTCGCATCAAATAATATGTGAAGCGAACAATCCGCAGCCTCGCGAAGTCTACCAAGTAGCAACAACCAATCCATGGGCGACACAGCCATCACCTTCAACGCCAGCGACGAACCTACATTCCGGACAGCCCGAGCTCCGGCCGCCTTGGTACTTAGTCCAATAGTAGGCGGCTTTCGACTTACGAAAGTCCTCATGGATGGCGGCATCGGATTAAACCTCATCTACGAGAAACCCTTCAAAAATGGAAATAGATGGAACCGTATTGAGCGAAGCAGCACAACCTTTAGAGGAATAATCCCTAGCAGGGGCGGCGCTGCACTGAGAAAAATCACACTCGATGTGGTATTATTTCGCCGGACAATTACAGATCCGAAGAAGTCACGTTCCAAGTGGCCCGTTCAATAGCGGATATCACGCTATATTAGGGCGAGAGGCATTCACAATTTTTCAAGCCGTACCCCATTACGGGTACATGAAGCTCAAAATGCACGGGCCGGCGGCATAATCACTCTCGTTAGTGATCCGGACATAGCACTCAGCGCCGAAAACAAGACAGCCGCGTTAGCCTTAGAGGCACTATCCAAAGCCCTAGCGGCGAGAGGAACTCACCACGCTGCGCACTACGGTGAATAGGGACGATGTGATACTCGATAAGAGATCCAAGTCCACCTCCTTTAAACCAGCAGATGAAATAGTAAAATTCCAGGTCCACCCAGCGGACCCGACAAAGGCGGCCTCCATCGGGCACAATTGAACCCGATGTAGACGCCAGACGCCGAAATTCCCGGGAAAATTGGGACATTTTTCTGGCACCCTCGGATATGCCGGAATCCCACGATTGGCGAAACACAGCCTAAACATCCTAAAAGGATCAAGCCGATCAAACAGGCTCTTGATGATTTTCGAACCCAAAAGACAGGCAATGGGAGAAGAGCTAGCCAAACTATTGGAAGCGGATTCATCGAGACATCAAGCACCGGATTGGCTAGCAAACCTGGTAATGGTACCAAGAAGGACAAATCCTGGCGCCTATGTGCCGATTTCAAAGACCTAAATAAAGCCTGCCCAAAGGATCCCTTCCCCCCCCGCATCGACCAAATCATCGATGCCACCGCGAAACACGATTCATTGTGCTTCTGGGCGCATACTCCGGCTATCATCAAATCAAGATGGCGAAGCGGATCAAGGCATAGCGGCATTCATTACTCCATATGGACCATTCTGCTTCAACACGATGCCCTTCGGACTTAAAAACGCCGGCGCAACATATCGGCGCATGATTCGGACATGGCTGGCCACCCAGATCGGCAAAACAGTAGAGGCATCGTGAGCGGCGTAGTCGTCAAAACTAAACTGCGTCGAAACTCTAGTAGGCGACTTGAGGCTCACATTTGACAACCTCAGAGGATATGACATCAAGCTGAATCCGGAAAAATGCGTTTTCGGCGTACCAGCTGGAAAGCTGCTGGGCTTCATTGTATCCGGTAGAGGAATTGAAGCAAACCCAGCCAAGATCCGAGCTCTGTCACAGCTAGATATCCCAAAAGACCTCAAGCAAATACAAAAATTGACTGGATGCGTGGCGGCTCTAAGCCGCTTTATCTCCCGTCTAGGAGAAAAGGCATTACCCCTCTATCGCCTCCTTAGGCACACCGAACACTTTGAGTGGACGGATGCTGCCACCGCCGGACTCGAAGAAATAAAGGCCATATTAGCAACAAATCCGGTCCTGGCTGCGTCCAACCTGGGCGAACCAATGTTGTTATACATCGCAGCTACGCATCAAGTTGTAAGCGCGGTACTCGTCGTCGAGCGAGAAAAGAAGGGCATAAATTCCCTCTTCAAAAACCAGTATACTACGTATCCACTTGTGTTAACCCCTGCAAGTCCGTTACCGCACTATCGAGAAGATAGCATACGCGGTGTTCATGGCATCCGGAAGCTCCGACACTACTTTCAAGAGTGTTCAATAACAGTGGCCTCTGAAGTACCATTAGCGACATTATAAACAACATGACGACGACGACGGCAGGATTGCAAAATGGGCCATTGAGCTCTTACCATTTGATATATCTTACAAGCCTCGTGAGCTATAAAGTCACAAGTTTTGGCTGACTTTGTCGCTGAATGGACGAAGCGAACTCCCTAAAGAATCGGCGCATACTCCAATTGGATTATGCACTTGACGGCTCTAAAATGTTAGCTGGATTGGGGGCTGGCGTTGTATTGATGTCCCCGACCGGGACATAGTCCAATCGTGCTTGAGATAATGTACGGACTCCAACAACGCGGCGAATCGAGGCCCTTTTACATGGTCTCCGGATGGCAATCTCCATGGGCATTCAACGCCTAGAGGTGCGCGGGGATTCAAACCTCGCAATATCCCAAATAAACGGAGACTTTGACGCCAAAGATCCGAAAATGGCAGCATATCGCAACGCTGTCCTCCAGATGTCAGCCCGGTTTGAAGGACTTGAATTCCATCACGTAGTCCGGGATAATAACCAAGCAGCCGACATACTGGCGCGCATTGGCCCAAAACGCGACGCTGTCCCTCCTAACATCTTCCTGGAACGGCTCTTCAAGCCATCCGTACTATGGGAAGAGGAGTCCGGAACTAACAAACCGGAACAAGCCGCACCAACCGGCGATTCAGCCGATGACATAACACCTTCCGCCCACGACATAATGGCAGTAATTGCCCCGTGGAAAGAACCATTCCTCGCCTACTTGCTTAGGCAGGAGCTTCCCGAAGACCAAAATGAGGCCCGCTGCATTGTCCGTGATCTAAAGCCTACAAGGTCCATGAGGAGAACTTTATAAGAAAAGCACAACGGAGTCCTTCAAAGGTGTATCTCCGAAGAGGAAGGGCGAAACCTCCTGGCTGAAATTCATGCGGACTAGGCGGACACCACGCCGCAGCTCGGGCCCTTGTAGGAAAGGCATTCCGTATAGGATTTTCTTGGCCGACGGCCCGAGCGGATCTCGGGACTTAGTCCAAAGATCGTCGGTTGTCGACTCTTTGCTAATCGAGCCATATGCCACCCACCGCCCTCAAAACTATACCCATTACCTGCGTTCGCGATGCAGGGGCTTGACATGGTTGGACCACTTAAAGGGAACCCACAAGCAAAGGTACCTATTGGTCATGGTGGATAAATTCACCAAATGGATAGAGGCCAAGCCAGTTAAAGCGTCGAGTCCGGACCAGTGATAGACTTTATATCCGGGTGGTACACCATTATGGTGTCCCCACAGCATCATCACCGATAGCGGCACGAACTTCACCGCCGATGAGGTTAAATCATGGTGCAAAAATATGGGCATCAAGCTCGATTACGCTTCAGTCTATCATCCTCAAACCAATGGTCAAGTGGAACGAGCAAATGGTCTAATAATGAGCGGCATCAAACCCAGACTAGTGCGGTCCCTTATGAAATCTGACACGCACTGGGTAGAGGAGCTCGACTCCGTACTCTGGGGGCTGCGGACAATGCCTAACCGTACTACCGGATTCACACCATTTTTTATGGTATACGGCACAGAAGCAGTTTTGCTCTGCGACATCATTCATGACTCACCTCGAGTGCGCATGTACGAAGAAAGAGAAGCCGAGTTGGATCGGCAGGACAACTTGGACGCATTGGAGGAAGAGCGCGACGTCGCCAAGGCTCGTTCCGCATTCTATCAGCAGCAGGCTCGAAGATATCAAAGCAGAGAAGTACGGGCCAAGACTTACAACGTTGGCGAACTGGTTCTACGCCTGCCGAACAAGAAAAAGGACAAGCTCAAGCCCAAATGGGAAGGCCCCTTCATCATCGATCAAGTCCTGACCGGCGGAGCGTACCGTCTACGAAATGCATCGGATAACCGACTCGAGCCGAACCCATGGAACGCAGCCCGCCTCCGACGATTCTATGGCTAGCGCCGGACTAAGAGTTCGTCCCTTTCCCCCCGTCCAATTTTTTTTTCTTACTTCAGCTGCCTTCTGTTTATCTTTTTCTTCTCAACCCTATTCATCCAAGCCTCAAAGGGCCTACTTGCGCAACATTCGCGCACAATTGATGTGCTATCCGCACTCATTATACCTGGGGGCTTCTTTACCAGAAGCTTAATTATACGGGCTTCATGCCCAGCACATGTGTCAAGCCTCCACATGTACCTTTTATTCACCATTATATGCATCGATATGACTTAAGTTTTGGCCAAGCTGGGTTGCCTGGCTCCTGTGCTTACCCCTACGTTCCCGATTGTTCGGCTAGGAGGTAAAGGGAGCACCTCTGCGATTATTCTTGCGGGTCAGCGGATGTGTACCTCGGTGGGTGAAGCCGAAAGCTAAGCGTTCTTAAGGGAATATTCGATCGGTGACTTAAAAGATGATTTTCTATCCACTTATTTATCTGCCCCGGATGTTTTTACGCTTTTTTCGCATCCGGACATGCACTTTAGGACATACCACCCCGGAGGAAAGGAACCCTTAACGGAACTATTCTCCACGGAAGATGTTTCTTACTACCCATGTAATATAACATAACTAGTTGGGCACTTATGCGATAAAGCATTGATGACCCCTACGCTGGTCTCCATGCATACCCGGTTGTTTCATAACCGAGAAGGTATTCGGACACACTCCGGACTCTAGGGTCCCGAGGTGAAGCGAAAAGGTCAAGAACGACAAGCGATCTACAATCTGCTAGAAGGCATTTTATATGTCATTTTATAATACATTGTCAAATCGGTGATTGTATTCTTCCTCAATCCCGTCTAACAGGTTGTCAATTTACGATCTGTTGGGAATATTTAGCGACCAACTCCACTTGGCGTATACTAAACTCACAGGATCTCCTTCCCATCGGGCCCCACAGTCCGACTTGACCATGTGGTTGGGATCCGCCTTCTTGTACAGCGTCTTTACCATGGCCCAGCCTCCACAGCACCTTGGCGGCAGGCGAAATCTTCCATAAATGGAAGCGCTGCCGCCTCCTGCAGCTTCTCCGCAAGCTCCCAAGACCCTCGGGTAAGGAGAAGGCTGGCCATAACGCTGGATGGCGCCGCTCATTGCTGCCGAACTCGTTCGATCGGTTGCAACAATTCAGGAAGTTGATCACCCGTTGATCTGGGCATCTCCTCCGCAGGCGACACAGTGAGCATACCTGCGGACATATTACATCAAATTGACTTCCTCGCCGAACTCTTCTTTTCAAAGGAGTTCGCTCGAGCACTACTATATATGCCGCGACAAAGCCGCTGATTCTCCTTAACGGAGCCCGACAGCTCGGCCGAGCGCCTTTCAGCTCTTCTCCAAGCTGGGCATGGGCATCCTGGAGCTTGTTCCTTTCATGCTGCACCTTATGCAGCACCCTCTCGCCGACCTTTAGTTGGCGCGAAGTTCTTGCTGTCCGGACCTTGTCCGGCAGCACCTCAACGTCATTTTTCTTTCAGGCTTGCGCAAAGGCCAAACGCTACTGATCTTTCTAAAATAATGCGTTACCAGGAGAGGTCCCTGCGTTTCCTCCTGCGCCAGAAAGTGCGGCCTCGGTTGGGCCTTGCACTCTTGCAGCTCTGAGACAGTTGGGTATTCTTCTCGGTAAGATCCTCGTTTCATATGATCCTTAAATCAGTTAATATAACTACTTTAAGTCTCGGGGGCTACTGCCATATATAACTATTAAATTCTCTTACCTGTATGTCTTTTACATACTGCTCCATGGCTCTGATAAAACCATCTTGAGCAGCACGAAGGTGCGCGTCCCCCGCGTTAAAGGCATTCAACGCCTCGGGGGAGAAGCACGCGTCACGAAATACTGTCCGGCGGCGCCTGTGATCCAAGGCACTCTCCACCTCAGACTTGGTGGCGGACAGTCTGTCGGCATCCTCCGTCGGAGGAACGTCCAGCTCGCGCCTTGCGCTCGCCTCCCCTCGACCAGTGCGGGAGCTGGCTGGTAGAGGTTGGATTGACAACCTCCGCCCGCATGATCCGGCGGACGCTTTTTCCCTATAAAAGTCATGAGCACTCAAGCGCTTCCTAGGAACGTTGTTCTAAATAATGAATTGTGAGCTACACCTTTGCGGCGGCGTTTGATCTGCGCGCGCTCCTCTTCCGCCTCTTGGTCCGAATCGCCCTTGTTGGTCAGCCACTGCGGGCTCGGCTTCTCGCCCTAGGGGCGCCTCCTGCACTGCGCCATCATATCACGGTGGTCGAAAATAAGCAAGGAAGGAATAGCGGTGTCGGGGCTTGGCCGCAATCACACAGGAAGCGGATATAGTCCGGGATAGTCGGCCGTGATGGCGACTAAAGCATTGTCCATGCTGAGCTGGTGGAACACCCGTCGATTAGCTCCACCTTTATGTCCGGATCCGGGATCTCTGGATCCTCGGGCTGCGGAGCCGGACTTAGCATGCCCTCCACGGTCCGGCGCGGTTCTGCGTCGAAGAAAACACAATATAAGAAACTTAAGTTTGAAAGGCGCAGGTCGGACACGCAGAGTGTTCGCTTACCCAAGGCCGGGGATTATTCATGGAAAACCCATTTAACGGGTTCGTCCGAAGGAAATCCTCCTTCTCCCCCTTATACAGTCCGGACAGGATCGTCACCAGATCTTCGGCCGAATCCGGCCCTTTGCGGCCATGACGGGTGGCATCGTCCTCCCCGTTGAAATCCCACATGGGGTGGCCCCTGTATTGTAGTGTACGCACCCCAGCGTAATGCATGTTGCCATGATTCGATCATGGACAACCCGGCATGGGCGATAACCTTATTCGCCCATCAAACAATGGGCGCTCTTGTCTTCCTCCGGATGGGGGCTCGCGGGCGCCAACTAAAGCGTTTCTTGAGAGGAGCATTGCTGAACTCCGGGAGGCCGATCCGAACAGGTCCGGCAGCGGGCGTCTTCTATATAAAACCATTCGAAGGCCGGTCTTGAGCGCCTTCTTAGGGGTTCGGATGGATATCCGGTCCGGCAATCGCCATATTTGGCGCCGCCCACTTGATATATGGACCCCTCGTGAGAGCGGGGTACAAGGCAGAACAACCTCTTCCACATCGCGAAGTGGGGCTCGACGCCCAGGAAAAGCTCGCAAAGAGCTACGTAACCCGCAATATGCAGGATTGAGGCGGGCTTGAGGTGATGAAGCTGGAGTCCGTAGAACTCCAGGAGCCCGCGGAGGAATGGATGTACAGGAAATCCGAGCTCCCTTATCAGATAGGGCACGAAGCATACCCGCTCCCCTTTGTTGGGATTTGGGGTAACCTCCGCTTGCTTCCCACCTTTGTAGGTGGCCAGCCCGGCTCGAACCGGAACCATGAAGGCGGAGGGAGATATCCCCCACTTGGAGCTTCACCAGCTCGTTGTGCGGAACAGAGCATCTCCTCCAATCTCTGGCAAAGGGCGGGGCGCGAGAAGAGGAGCCGTTGGCGGTCCATGATGGAATGGATTCTTGGTCGGCGCTCCGATGAGTATTTGCGAGAGGAAGATGGTGATTTGGATCTGGATTCTTGCCTCCCTTATAGGCAGATTATTCGCACAGCTAGGGGTAAAACATAAAAGGCATACGGCTTTTCACGTTCAGCGCGACACGTGGGAGAAGGCCATTATTAGGCGTGGAAGCCAAGACGCAGCATAACATTGATGAGGAAGCTGGACACTGCTCGGTAGAGTACGTAGAACTTGAAGGAGAACCGCCTTGCAGCGCCGAAGACTACAAGCATCTGGACTTATCGTCATTGAAGCCTGGTTAGGGGACTCTTGAGGAGTCCCAGATTAGGGGTGTCCGGATGGCGGACTACCATCATCGGCTGGACTATCATCGGCGGACTATCATCATCGACCGGACTCCAAGACTATGAAGATACAAGATTGAAGACTTCGCCCGTGTCCGGATGGGACTTTCCTTGGCGTGGAAGGCAAGCTTGGCGATCTGAGATATGTAGATCTCCTACCATTGTAACCGACTCTATGTAACCCTAGCCCTCTCCGGTGTCTATATAAACCGGATGGCTCTAGTCCGTAGGACAAGAACAACAACCCTTACAATCATACCATAGGCTAGCTTCTAGGGTTTAGCCTCCTTGATCTCGTGGTAGATCCACTCTTGTAAACATCCACAATATCAATATCAATCGAGCAGGACGTAGGGTTTTACCTCCATCAAGAGGGCCCGAACCTGGGTAAAACATCGTGTCCCTCGTCTCCTGTTACCATCCGCCTAGACGCACAGTTCGGGACCCCCTACCCGAGATCCGCCGGTTTTGACACCGACACCCGCCAACAAGCACAAAGAACCCGCTAAGGGCATGGACGAGATTCCCCTTTCTGAGTTCATCCGTCTCAGGCAGATCAACCCTTATGTGAATGCTCGTGCTACCCTCAGAGGTAGTGAATTGTTTTGGAACAAGCAGCAGACTCTCACTTATCTGGATGTCATCAAGAACAAGCAAAATACCTACGTGGATGTCAAGTGGATAGACATGCATCACCTTAGGAAAGACAAGTTTCGTGAGTACTTTGGAGAGGCTCTGGATTTGGTGGAGCAGTTCGGGATTGAACATGTGGTCTCTTTCCACCTTGATTATGACCCTGAGCTTATCTGCCAGTTCTTTGCCTCAGTTTACTTTCATCTTGGGGAGGAGCGGAGGATGACCTGGATGACCAATGGTCGTCAGTTGACTGCTACCTGGAAAGAGTTCATGTATCTGCTCCAGGTTCCTGATGACGGGCTCAACACTCCAGTGGGTGTTCGCCCCCACGCCAATCCGGAGTCTACTAGCAAGAACAAGTTACATCCGTACTATGTTAAGAAGGCGCTTCCAAATGGCAAGTCGTCGTGGGTGCTGAACTCTTTTCTGGATATCATGTATCGCATCTTCCGCAACTCTCTGTTCCCTCGCATTGGAGACAAGGACAAGGTTCATGCCTACATGGTGAATATGATGCTCCTGTGTGAGGAGGCATGTGTGTCTCAGACCCAGCCTCTTGATGTCTCACACATCATGTGGTGTGAGCTTCGGTTTGCGGTGTTCAACCGCAAGGTGCCTATCTATGGGCCATACCTGTTTCTGTTGATCTCCAAGACTTGGGAGAAGATGTTCCCTGATGATGAGTTCCTTGCTCCAGACTGGATTCGGCATGAGCCCATCAGTCTCCGTGTCAAGTCCAACTGGGCTAACACTACTACTCATGGTGAGGCATCTGCTGCTAGGAGGGCTGTTGATGAGGAGGCGGCAGGCGCAGAGGATGTTGTTGAGGACCATGCTGCTAGTCTTCCCCTCGTTCCTCTGAGCCCTCGTGGGCCAAGAAGCTCAAGGACAAGATGAAGAATCTTTTTTGCATGCAAGCAAAGGGGCAGTACAGGACTCACGTGGCGTCCAAGGAGAGTCGCCGCCGCGACAAGAATATTATGAAGGTCTTTGGAGAGGACGTGTCTGGCGGTTCTGAGGAGGTCATCCCCCCGGAGGCCGAATGGATGGCGAAGCAAGGCTTCAAGTAGTCTGATTCTGACGAGGACATCGAGGAGGACGTCCCTGCTGCCGAGTCTGATGGGGAGCATTGAGATGATTTCTCTGCTTGAGCCACCCCGTGTGTGTAGGTGTCCTCTCTGCCTTTTTGGCGTCTCGATGCCAAAGGGGGAGAGAGTGTAGGGATTTGCGTGCTTACGTGTCATGTTCGTTCATTGTGTTTGCTTTCTCGTTTGAACCTCGTTTCGGTTGCTTTGGTTTGGTTCGAGACTTATCCTTCATTTGGTGTAAGACATATGCACTTTATCCTATCGTAGTGAGCTTATGTTATTTCGTGCTACCTATGTTTTATGCTTTTGTTTAAATGTTAGTCTTTCTATTGCATGATATGCCTTGTCTCTAAAATATAGGGGGAGTGTTGATCCTAGTTTGTGTGATGTGCAGTCCAAAGCATCCATCTAGAGTGCACACATCTAGGGGGAGCCCATCTATATTTTAAGAGAGGAGGGGTTTGCCTATGCTATATATTATTTCCCTTTGTGCAAATCCCGTATTGTCATCAATCCACCAAAAAGGGGGAGATTGTAAGGGCATATTTATCCCTAAGGTGTTTTGGTGATTGATGACAATGCTTTTGCGGACTAATCATGTTCCTTGAGTTTCTTAGACGTTTCATCATTAGGCACAAGATGGTTTGGTGCCCCTCGAAGACTATTGAAGATGGCATTTTTTCTGCGATTCTTTTTGGTGGATTTGAATCGTAGGAAAGCCGTACTATTAAGAGGGGTCCGCGTCGGAAAGGTTTGGGTGGAATCATCACGTACACGTCTCCTTCCTTGTCTCCACCTTTCCCTTGCACCTTGGAGCATCCCCGTTTATCCTCTATGCGAGTGCCCTGGCGGCTGTTGCTTAGCTTGCGGTAATCTTGCTCCTGAGCGGTAGTACCGCAGAGCACCAATGATAGTACCGTGCCAGCGCGGTAGTACTGCGGGAGCCCACGGTAGTACGCTCCTCTGGAGCCGTAGTACCGTGTCCCCCGGGCCTAGTGCCGCTGCATCACGGTAGTAGGGGCGGATGTAATTTTTTACATCCGCGCCTCCGCGGTAGTACCGCGCTTCGTGCGCGGTAGTACCGCGCGCGGTCCGGTCGAGCTGCCATGCGGTAGTACCATGTCGGATTTTTTCATCGATTTATTTCCAGCGGAAGTAGGCACGGATGTAATTTTATTCATCCGCGCTCTTTCCAGGCTAGGACTTTCCTTCCTTGCGGTAGTACCGTAGGGGGAAGCGGTAGTACCACGCTCGCGGAAGTACTGCTCTTAGTCAGGCATGTTCTGGTCCCTGCAGTTGCCGCGGTAGTACCGTGATTCCTCACGGTAGTACCGCGTGGCCTTGCGGTAGTACCGTGTATCTGGGGTGGTAGTACCGCATGTCACGGGTTGGTTAAGTGGATAACAGTTGGATTTTGTCCTCGGCTATAAAAGGGGTGTCTCCTACCTCTAGTCACTCACCTCTTCCAACCCTAAGCTCCATTGTTGCTCCAAGCTCCATTTTCGCCCGATCTCACTCCCTAGCCAATCAAACTTGTTGATTTGCTCGGGAGTGGTTGAGAAGGCCACGATCTACACTTCCACCAAGAGAAATTTGATTCCCCCCACTAATCCCTTGCGGATCTTGTTACTCTTGGGTGTTTGAGCACCCTAGACGGTTGAGGTCACCGCGGAGCCATAGTCCATTGTGGTAAAGCTTCGTGGTGTCGTTGGGAGCCTCCAATTAAGTTGTGGAGATTGCCCCAACCTTGTTTGTAAAGGTTCGGTCGCCCCCTCCAAGGGCACCAATAGTGGAATCACGGCATCTCGCATTGTGTGAGGGCGTGAGGAGAATACGGTGGCCCTAGTGGCTTCTTGGGGAGCATTGTGCCTCCACCCCGCTCCAACGGAGACGTACTTCCCCTCAAAGGGAAGGAACTTCGGTAACACATCCTCGTCTTCACCGGCTCCACTCTTGGTTATCTCGCTCCTTTGCTTGTGCAAGCTTATTTGTGTAGTATCTATTGCTTGCGTGTGTGCTTATTGTTGTTGCATCATATAGGTTGCCCACCTAGTTGCATATCTAGACAACCTACTTTGATGCAAAGTTTAAATTGGTAAAGAAAAGCTAAAAATTGTTAGTTGCCTATTCACCCCCCCCCCCTCTAGTCAACTATATCGATCCTTTCAATAATGAACTTCCACTTCATGCACAACCAAGGAGGAAGGTTATACAAACATAGAGTCACAGGCCTGGTGCTATGGTTGCTGCTCTGCTCCCCAAAAGGATTAATGCCATCTGCGCTTAGAACAAACCATACGTTCCTTGCGTCATCTGCAAACTCCTTCCCGAACTTTCTTTTGATTTTTCTCCACTGCGACCCGTCAGCGGGTACTCTCAACTTTCCGTCTTTCTTACGGTCTTATCTGTGCCATCGCTTCGCCTTGGTATGCTCTTTGTTTTGGAACAAACGTTTCAACCGTGATATTATAGGAGCATACCATATCACCTTGGCAGGAATCTTCTTCCTGGGGCGCTCGCCCTCGACATCACCAGGGTCATCGCGGCTGATCTTATAGCACAATGCACCGCATACCGGGCAAGCGTTCAAATTCTTGTACTCACCGCGGTAGAGGATGCAATCATTAGGGCATGCATGTATCTTCTGCACCTCTAACCCTAGAGGGCAGACAGCCTTCTTTGCTTCGTACGTACTCTCGGACAATTCGTTGTCCTTTGGAAGCATATTCTTTATCATTACCAGCAACTTTCCAAATCCCTTGTTAGATACACCATTCTCTGCCTTCCATTGCAGCAATTCCAGTGTGGTGCCCAGCTTTTTCTTGTCACCTACGCAATTCGGGTACAACAATTTTTTGTGATCTTCTAACATGCGTTGCAACTTCTTCTTCTCCAAATCACTTGCGCAATTTCTCTTTTTATCGGCAATGGCCCGACCTAGATCATCAATGGGCTCATCTGATGCCTCTTCTTCAGCTTCTTCCCACATTGCCGGCTCAGCTTCTTCCCGCATTACCGGCTCAGCTTCTTCCCCCATTGTTGTATCATCGTATTCAGGGAACCCATGGCCAGGATAGCTGTCGTCGTCCTCTTCTTCTTCATTGTCTTCCATCATAACCCCTCTTCCTCTGTTCTTGGTCCAAACATTATAGTGGGGCACGAAACCGGACTTAAACAGGTGGACGTGAATGGTTCTTGACTTAGAGTAATTTAATTCATTCTTACAGCCAACACATGGACAAGGCATAAAACCATCCGCCCGCTTGTTTGCCTCAGCCGCAAGCAAAGAAGTTTGCATGCCATTAATGAACTCGGGAGAGCATCGGTGATCGTACATCCATTGTCGGCTCATCTTCAATACACAGCACCGAAAACACCAAATTAATACAATACATAAAATTCATAAAGTTCATACAACACTAAAATGCAACAAACAAATAACTCTCTAGCTAAAGCATTTAAATGCAACAACAAATGCGATCAAGATCGCAACTAAGGTAACAATTGATCCAACAGCATAATGATACCTAGCCTCACTATCAATGGCATATTTTCTAATCTTTCTAATCTTCAAGCGCATTTTCTCCATCTTGATCTTGTGATCATCGACGACATCGGCAACATGCAACTCCAATTCCATCTTCTCCCCCTCAATTCTTTCAATTTTTCTTTCAAATACTCGTTTTCTCTTTCAACTAAATTTAACCTCTCGACAATAGGGTCGGTTGGAATTTCCGGTTCACATACCTTCTAGATAAAAATATCTATGTCAACTTGATGGGCATAATTTGTCATAAACACGAAATGCAACAAATAGTTTTAAAAGAGAATATACCACATCCGAATCATAACAAGGACGAGGGCCGACGGGGACGAATATCAAAACCATGGCACTATGTATAACAAACAACGTACGGGTAAGATAATTATACGAGTAACTATATATACAAATCACACAAACATCAATTTTTTATATAAAATTTCATGAACAAGAGGCTCACCACAAGGTGGTGCCGGCGACTGGACGGTGCGGGCGATCGACGGTGGTTACGACGGAGATTTAGAAGGCACAAAGTAAACCACACCTACATATGCAAACTAAGTGTTATTTTGACCTTAAATTGCATATAAATCAAATACTACCACATATAATTCCTCCCAAAATACTAAAACCCACAATTAATCACTATATAAACCAATGCAAGAGCTAATCTAGCAATGAGAGATGAAAGGACAGAGTTGCTAACCTTTGTGATCATTTGAATGGATGGGGGCCTGCAAATCTTGACAAATTTTGGGCAAAATTAGTGATGAACTCGAGAGGAAGAAGGGAAGAACAGAGGAGAGGGAGAGGGGAAAGGGGGAAGAACAGAGTGCGGGTGGACGAAGGGTTTATATAGGACGACCTTTAGTACCGGTTCGTGCCACGAACCGGTACTAAAGGTGCTGGAAGGGCCCCACTCTGACAACATCCCGCCACCACTCTCTTTAGTACCGGTTCGTGGCACGAACCAGTGCTAAATGTTCGCCACGAACCGGTACTAAAAAGCTCCTCCCGCCTAGCCGTTGGAACCGGCACTAATGGACACATTAGTGCCGGTTCTGTTACAAACCGGGACTAATGTGTCTCACATTTGACCCTTTTTCTACTAGTGTTACCGACGAGGGTGGGCCGAGGACGCCCTCCGACCTCTACACTTTCGAGGACTCCGAGTACATGAGGTTCCAGGAAGGGACGCCGCCCCCGCCGGCCAATGAGGACGACGATGACGAGGAGGCGGAGGACGAGGAGCACGAAGCATGGTGGCAAGGAGGAGGAGGACGATGACGAGGATGACCAGGAGCAGCTATATGTTGTGGTTTTTATGCGGTACTTTAATTAGGTAAAATGCTATGAGCTAGTAGCTAGCCGTTGTCGGATCCTTCGGAGAATGAAGTAGTGAGTGCAAATTAAAAGATATTACATATTTCATGAAACAGGCTGTATGGACCGAAGAAGCTTAATGAAATGATTCAAAAAAGACTAAACCAGTCAACAATGCACTTAATGATGGATACGATCTGTAACTGTGAAAGTTAACTGCTTATCATATGCAGAGAAATTTTATAATGACACTCATATCCACCACAAAGTGTAATGATGACTGTAGCTTACTGCATCTGAAAGAAGCGGCTATTTAAGCTAGTCTCGTCGCTCCTCAAGAAGCGAGGTGGGACTAAACCACCAACTATGTTTGCCGAGTTCTTTCTGTCGGGAACTCGGCAAAGAGATGAACCCTGGAATTGCGATAGAAATATAAAAATTGGAAAATGTTGTACAAACTAGGAAAAGATGATCTCAGAGCACATCAACGTTCAACGGTATTATACAGTCCCACATGTTTCAAAAAAGAGCCGAGCACCGATAGAGCTTAATGAAATGATTCATAAAAGAGCCGAGCAGTCAGCAATGCTCACTTTGTGAGAGATACAAACGGTCATTATGATACTTCTGTGGTTAAGATAAGCAGTGAACATTTGCTTATGTTAAGCAGGGAAGATTCATGGTGATAGTCATATCTTTCACAAAGGGTGCAATGATGACTGTAGCTCACTGCTTCTGGACGACACGGCAATTTAAACTGGTCCCATGGCTTCCCAAGAAACGAGGTGGGACTAAACACCAACTTTGTTTGTCGAGTTCTTTTTGTCGGGAACTCGAAAAAGATACGACCCCTGAAATTACGTTTTTAAAAATTAAGTAATAGAAAAATGTTTACCTAGTTGCCGTTAGACGAAACTCGACAAACGAAGAGCGCCGTCATGGCTCCGTCGCTTGCTGCAAGGAGTGGCCGACATGTCAGTGTTCACTGAGTTTTTTCTGTCCGGTATTCGGTGAAATTGATATTCGGCCGAGTTTGTTTTGTTCGCCGAGTCGTTTTTCATCAGAACCCGGCAAAGGCACAGCTCCGCCGAGTTGCTTATCGCTGCCGCGTATGATTTTGGATCAAACTCGGCAGACAGAAGTTCGCTGAGTTTTCGGTAGAATGAACTCAACGAAGTCTTAGAACTCGGGACAAAACCAGATTCCAGTAGTGCAAGGAGCCAAACGCTTGCGTGAGGATTCTTCCACAATTTGCGGACAGGGAAGAAGGTACCATCTCGGAGCAAGGTGCATCACCCGGGCAATGTGTCAAAAAAAAATGTGTCAAAAAAAGGTGCATCACCCGGGCTCAAAAATTCAGATAGCAGCTGCGATGGCATGAACTATACGCAGAGCGGTGTCACCAGGCTACCTTTCCTCCCAGAGTAGCATCTGGTTGAGCTCCTTGGCTGTCTCTGTACGTAGCTTTTTTTTGCAGTTTCTTTCTTTTTGCAGCCATTCGTCGTTTCTTTTAGCCATTCGTTGTCGTAGATACCCTGGTAATTCTCTCTCGACTCACACCACAACAGGATCGGATCCAACTCAGAACTGCACGACAACGTTCGTATCGTTTCGCATCTTTCTGAGTTGGTGGCGTCGTCATTGGCACGAATCTTGCCAACCATCAGTTCTGAGGCGAGGGAACTCTGTATTTTATTTGTGAGTTGCAGCTGACCCTGGCGGATCATGGATCACTTTATTTGTCGAATGTTGGGACCATCACTGTCAAAAACCACCTCTTCCCTTTAGCCATGGCACCATCACCATGCATGCCCACGTTTTCACATGCCACCATGCATGCCTCAACTCTGTTGCGGTTCTGCACATTTTCCGATTTGCCGGACGTCAAATTTCCATTCTCTTTTCCGGCCGAGGAGATCAACAATAATGCAACGAGCACTCGATCGATCGGCCGGTAGCCTGGCGCTGTGCCCGTACCTTACATGTTTGTTAATCAGAAGGGTGTGCCCATGTCGGGAAAGCTGCCAATGGCCAACCGCCTTCGTGCATGCATGCACGGCCATGCCCAATTGGCCATAGTGCATGTCGTGGGGGTGGGTCTCCTTACGCTAGTTTAACCAGAACCCCGTTGGAGCCACACCTAGAACTCCCCTTCCATTAGCCATACCTAGAACTCCATCCATAGCTCCGTCCTACTTTACACAATAACACAATAATTGATGGGAAAATTAAAAAAAACAATAATTGATGGGCTGGTGGAAAGTGACACGGACCGCCCTCCCTTGCTAGGTGAGCTCGGCACTGGGCTCGTCTTGGTCATGCATGGTTCGAGCTAGCTGGGAGAGGGCATTTGCATGCATGCACCGAACTGCACTCTCCACTCATGCACGGATCGATGACCAACGAGCTGTCGGTACGCATTGTATAGCTAGCTAGGGTGGTTACTCGCCTTTACGAGTTATTAAAGCATCTCCAACAGCCGCGTTGGAAAAATTCTGTTTTTTGCGTGCTCGCAGCCACTCCTGGCGCTGCAGCGGAGGTATAAAAAACGCGCACGCGGGGCGAAATGGCATCACGCGCCGCTTATTTCGTGCGCCCACTCCCGCGCGTTGCACACTCGAGCGCCCGCGCCGCAACTTTCACCTACCACTAATCCATTCGACGTACCGAAACGTATGATGATCTTCAGAAGGATCTCATCGAGGAGTGGTGGGCATGAAATGGCCGACAAAGAGCATGGTGATTTGTATGTTTGATGTTGTATTGTTGAACTATTTGTTCGAGTTATAAAATTGAACTATTTATTGTTGATTTATTTTTTTCTGTTTGATCTTCTTGGTTTTGTTTGGAGTGCATATGTTGTTTGTGCTGAGCGCGCACGCCGTTTTATTGCGGCGCCTGCTGGAGCGGCTCGTGCGCGCTATATTTTGCAGCGGCCGATGAAGCCAGCACTCAGCTGCGCGCAAAAACTGGCTATTTCGACGCTACAAAGACACTTTTTGCGCGGCGCGCGTTGCATGCCTGTTGAAGATGCTCTTAGGCGAATGGGAAACTGTTTTTTTTCGCGAATACGCAAAGCTTGCGTATCTTTTCATTGATAGAAGAAGAGAAAATGAGTACAATAGAGGGTACAACACATGAGTATGGAACCCAGAGCAAAGAGAGGGATGCTCAGCCCGAACATGGAAAAGACACAACAAAACCCACCAAGCCTAAAACTCGAGAGGCAGACCGAATGAGCACAACATCGAACATCTTCAGAGCCAACAACGGAGACATCGCGAGCAAGCAAGATGACGCCTTCAAGAAGGGAAACGGCATTGTGACGCCGTCGCCATCCGATCCGACGAATTGGACCTAGAGTTTCCCCCGAAGCTCGAAGAGGGGCACGGTGAGAGGCCATGGCAGCGCCTCCAACAAGGAAAACGACACCCACGAGTGTCGCCGCTGCCAGCATCGGCAAGCCGAGCATGGATTTCGCCAAGCCTGTATCCGTGCAATCCCATAGCCACCAGGTGAGGAACTGACGATGAGGAAGCCCGCCTGCCGATCGATCGCCACCTCATTAGGGGGGAAGGGGTGGGGCTGCATCTGCCGCCGGAAAAACACGAGCTTTGGAGCCGACATGGCCTGTAGGAGGATGGGCTCGGGGAGGCAGCAAGGTAGAGAGCCCACGCGGATGGGTAAGGTGACGACAAGCATCGTCGGCAAGCCAGGAACCGGAAGGGGAGCGCAGTTCCGAGCTGCCGAGGACGGAGTAGCCAGAACACCGGCGAGCCAAAGAAGCTGGAAGGGACGCAGCAACCCAAGCGCCGGGGCCGAAACCGTGCCGGTAGGACGCCGGCATGCCATGGACACCGGAGAACGCAGGTCCGTGACCGCCGGGACCAGAGCGGAGCCGACAAGGATCCACCGCGAAGCTTCAACCGCTGCCAAGATCCGTGACCTCATACCAGCAGATGTTGGCACCGCAGCTCGGAGGAGACGCCGTGAGAGACGGAGAGTGGCCTGCACGGGGCAGGGCCAAGCCTTGGCCAGCCCGGCCACCTCCACCCAAGAGCCTTGCGCACGCCCCCACGAACAGCAGCGCGGAGAAGAAGGGCTGCGTCGACGGAGGAGGAAAGGGTGGGCGGGGAGGAGAACCAAGGGCGTGACCGCACCGCCGCGTCGGACCGGCAGGGGAGAGGGCAGCTGTTGGAGAAGGGAAAGGCCGCCGTGCGCCAGATCGGATCTGGGGCGGAGGGGAAGGGGCCTCCGGCGCCAGGGAGACCAAAAACCGCCCCGCCGCCGCCATCCCCAGGCGCGGCGCGGGTACTCCGGTCGGCCCTCCGGCAGCGGGGAAGCAGCGGAGGTGGTGGAGGGCGGGGCTTTCTGCCGGCAGTCGAGGTTCCCCCCGCGTCGCCAGGTGTAGGCGACGCGGGGGCGGAGGAAAGTCTCGGGAAACTCTTGCTTAGCTCAATGACTCGACCGATCTCAGAATCCAGTTGGTAAGGTCGATGAAGTTACAAATGGGTGTGTGCGTGGACGCAACCTCGCTCTTTGACATATCAATGGCGTGTGCGCCTACGTACATAGTGTGGACAAACTTCGTGTGGTGGCAAGAGGCGGTGAGAGATATGCATGTATCCGGGTGAAGATTACGGCGGGCGCTGATTCGCCCGCTGTGACCTGGTCCAAGATACCCATTCCCACGGATTTAATTGCTCATGTCATTCCATTGGTGACTCTAAACCTATCGATAATGATGGTTGGTCCAACAAACAATGTCAAACATGCATGGATGTCTTTCCCTTTTTTTAAAGGTTTGCATGGATATCTATAATGCGAGATTTCTTTGAAAATCCCATCAGGAGGGGCCAAAGAAAAGAAAGGCCCCTTTTCAACGCCTAACTTGCCAATTTGCATTTGCAACATGAGTGTAGAATAGCTTATTCTACACCCCCTAGTAACGCTATATACAAAATCTAGTAAAACGGTGTATAAAATATAGTAATTTGGAAAATATTTTTTTATCATTTAAGTTTGTAATTTACTACATTTTTAAGGAAATTACTATATTTTACATAGTGTGTTACTGTATTTTGTATGTACCGTTACTGGGGTGTAGAATAAGCTATTCTACACTCACACTTAGTTTAGCGTTATTATATTTTATACACCGTTATATATATATATATATGATGATGATGATCACACCGGGCCAAGAGAAAAGGCTTGTCCAGTTTTCGTTGAGCGAGCGAGTGAGAGTGAGGTCACCGCCCTTGTCGCTGGTTCGTCGTTGTCATCGCGAGTGCGACACAGCCGATCTCCACCCATGGCGCCAACGCTTATTAGTATTTAGTATATAACGGCAAACCGCCTGCCCGGCCTCGGACGCTCCCCTATAAATCACCTCGGCGTCGTGCAGCTACGTACCAAACTCACCACCACCGCCAGAGTCTACTCGATCTAGTGCGAGCTGCGAGATAGGTAGCGTTCCGTTCCACGACGGATCCAGCTAGCTAGCTACGGCGTTACATCATAGGCTCATACCCTTCATGGCGTCCAGCTCGAGCACGTCGAGGAGCATGCCGGCGGTGTGCGCCGTGCTCATCCTGCTGCTGCTGCTGTTCGCCGCCTCACGTTGCGAGGCCGACCTCCTGCAGCTGACGGTGGTCGGCCGGAGAATGCTGGCCGGTGGGAGCAATGCCGCCACCGTCTTCTTCTCGAGGGAGGTGGCGACGACCGTGGCGAGTAGCGCACGGCGGTCATCAGCTGGGAGAGCGGCGATGCCTTACTCCGAGTCGAAGAGGTCCAGCCCTGGCGGCCCTGACCCTCAGCACCACTAATTAAGTAAACTCGCCTTGTAAAGTAGCTTGTGTTCGCTAAGGACAATGTACGCCGTAGGTTGGAATCTATGAGTCCCTCGACTTCTAGAGAATCATATGTTACTCAACACATGAGTCTAGTAGTTCGTGCCTGTGCAGCACGCAAGAAAAATAAACGTATGAATCATGCCATATGGGTGACACTAGACCACCATTCCTCGGTTCTCCTTTATTGTTTGGCAATGCAACTCTCAATTGAATTGGGTGCATATACGAACGTATATATGTACAAGATGTAGCCCACGGCCTCGACTATACAAGGAAACAAGAAAGCGGGGCTAGGTAGGAAATGATCCTATCCATATATGCGATATACTGTCTATACATATATATTCAACACCCCCCGCAGTCGATACGGCATCGGTGATGCATAGACTGGACCAAAACTCCTCGAATATAGTCGCCGGTAATCCTTTGGTCATGACACCAGCGAATTGCTGAGCAGTGGGAACATGTAAGACCCGAATGTGTCCGAGAGCCACCTACTCACGCACGAAGTGAATGTCGAGCTCGATGTGCTTCGTGCAACGATGATGAACGGGGTTGGCGGAGAGGTAGACGGCGGAGACGTTGTCACAATAGACAACAGTAGCCTTGGCCATGCCAAGGTGCAACTCCTGAAGAAGCTGTCGTAACCAGAAGCACTCGGCAACAGCGTTTGGGACGGCACGATACTCAGCCTCGGCACTCGATCTGGACAATCACTATAAGAAATATGTCAACTTATGACCCTCACTATTGGTCTCTGAAAGGTCATAGTTTTTCATTTGCGACCTTTTTGTGACCAAAACCAGAAGGTCAAAAGCCGGCGGTCGTAAACTGAAATTATTGATCTTCTGTAAAAGGTCGTTGGTTCCACGACCAAAATTTTGGTCACTAGCAACCTCCCCAGGCCATGTAGGCATCCAGCATGGCAAGCTGATGTGGCACAAGATTCAATCCGGTCCAATTCGGTTTTCTACATGGGCCTAGCCCAACAATTCGGCCTTATTAATGTATTTTTTTTGTTAATTTTCGCTAGCTACATGGGCTTGGGCCATTAATTCGGCCTTTTTTTTTCTAAGATGCAGCCTTTTACAGTCTACTGATTTTTTTATGTTCGTCCTTTTTTTGCCACTGGTCCCACCAATCAGATTGGTCCCACTTGTCATGCTTATCACAAAATTGATCCCACACATCACAAATTTCAAAATCTGTCAAACAACCATTATAACTTGTCAGGTTTCCATTTGACGGGTATTCAAATCACATACACAATCATTATTTCAAACAATCCAAATAGCAAATGAAATTCGTCCAAAACAACACGGCATTAGTCTACTACAAACATTACAGTATACTACAGCCCAGGTAATCCTACTACTACCTACATTTACAACACATAATATGCTAGTCTTTGTTGATATGCTTCACAGCTTCGAACTTGGATTCGCACTTCACCCGTGCAAAAAACAAGAATGAACATATAAGAATAAGAATGTGTACAGAACATCAAACAGTAGCCAATGAGAGATCCAATAACTTATAAGCAAGAATTCAGCAAATGAGATGTACATAAATAGTATGACTAACACTAACCAGTATGCGTTCATGGAGTGACTAAAATGTTCTCACTAGCTAGGGTCTTTTTTAGTATACAATATACTGACATGTGCAACTCTCTAAATTGATCATAGAAATGAAAACTGTAGGTGCGCTGCAAGCCAGATCATCATATTTGAGCATTAATATTTCTGTATTACTACACAGCAACTACAACACTAGGAGTACACAGCAACACTAGGACATATCAAAGAAGTCTAGTCGGACCATAAGCAAGTATTCTTCACATGTTAACCTTGTTGCGGGTGCGCCAAAATGCACACAGGGCTGGTTTAATTAAGCACACAGGGCTGGTTTTAGAGAAATGTCAAACGCTCGCCAAAATGCACACAGGACTGCTGTTATTCAGTGTACACCAAATTTTATAATGTGCAATTAAAAAGCTTCACAATGTGCAATAAAAAAGCTTCACTAAACTACTGATGTCCTACTGATGAAAAAAGAGTTGTACTGATGTGAGCAGCAGCAAGTGCTATACTACTGCTGCCCTACACTAAATTACTGCAACCAAAAAAATTAATTGAAGAAAAAGGTTTCATTTAAATGAAAAGATTTATTTAGTTTTAAAAGAGTTCCAGTTAATTCCAAACTACTGGATTCAGCCCAGGTGTGTGTGTGTGTGCGCTCCATTGCTGACAAACCTAGATTGAATGTAATAAACTTGTACATTCTGTTAAGTGGCTCATTCCAACCATAATCGTACCGTGGCACAGAAAACAATTCAGTGACCTCACTGCTACAAATTAACTTGATGTTCTATTACTAGACCATTCAAGCTCATGGCCGAGATCGACCAAAATCAGAACATAATAAACATAGAAAACATATGTGGAAATGATTTTCTATTCAAAACAGCAAATATCCCTAAATGAACATATTCTAGAATGAACATTCTAGAGCACAGATTCTAGAATGAAACACAACATAGTGTGGCCGCTTCAGTGGGCTAACAAAATCATCATGTTCCAGTCAATGGCGATTTCAGTCAATGGCAACAGAAAAGCTGCAGCAGGCTCTCCGTGAAAAACAAAGAGGCCAGCTCTGTATCTGTTGTTGTTCACAACTTCACACAGGTTATATGCACAACATGTCAACTTATCCGAAGCAAGCAACAAATTATTTGGGACCGAAGCAATGTCTGCATTCGACTAGTAGTACAAATTAAGCAAAGACACCATAGCAGAATGGAAGCTCCAAACTGCTGCTGCACAAATTTGAAGAGATGAACACGTACAGAGCATATGCATATGAAGAATCATCAGATCATCAGCAGAAACCAGAACTACATCCGTTCTACTGTACTACAAAATGAAGCAAAGACCAGATGCATTCAAGAAGCATTCATCCATAGCAGGACAGAAGCAAGACAAACTGTTGCTCCACACATATTCAAATGGGAGAAACACAAATAGATCGAGCACAAATATATATGAAGAAGCATATCACATCATCAAGCAGTGTGCCCACAGAGCAAACAATCCATGGAAGATAAAGAGAGCAGTAATCGCGTTCCAATCGAAGAGAGGGGGGGAAAGGCTACGTGCCTGCCTGCTCCCCTACCTGGATGGGGAACAACTTGGTGATGCCCTTGGCGGAGAGCTTCTCGATGATCTCCGACGAGATCCCGAGCTTCGCGATCTCCAGTCCCTCCTCCTTGGCGCCTGTGACGCCCGGGTAATCAAGCTACAGTAACCCTCTGGTAATGATGCCACGTCACCTCGATTATTGTTGATAATCTCGCGTTAGTTCAGAACCAATCCAAATTCAAATTTGAATTAAAGTCAAAACAATTAAAGTTTTCAAAAGTCAAAACTAAATTGTTCCTAATGTGTCAAATATTCCATAATAAATGTTGGTGAAGAAATCATCTTTTAATAAAATAGTTAAATGCACTAATTAAACTAAAACAACGATAAAACAATTATCTAAAATGCTTTTAAGATAATAAGCAAATGCAAAATACTTTATTTAAAGTGCCAAAATATTTGGGGCTGTGACCTATTTAATAACACCAAATTAGTTGTCGCTTTTAAATTTTATAAAACTAAAATAAAAGAAAACAGAAAAGTAATATAAATAAAAGAAAGAGCAAAACAGAAAGAAAAAAAGATAGGAGGGGAACCCCCCTGGGCCAGACGGCCCAGCTGCTAGCCAGGCCGGTCCCGAACCTGCCCAGGCCGACCCATCTCTCCCTGCATAACCCCCCACTACCCCGAACACTAACCTAGTGCGCCCCACTCCCCCCCCCCCACGTCGCTCGATCCCCACCCTCTCCCTCCAGCGCCGCCAGGGGAGAGCCGCACGCACAAACCCCCACTCCCCCCCGATCTCTCCCCCTCTCGCTCCCTCGTCTCCTTCCCCCGATCCAATCTGGATCGGGGCACGACCGCGCCGTTGCCGGAGGACCTCATCGCCCATCGCCGCCACCCGGAACCCCGCCGTCCGCCGGACTGCTCGTTCCCGACTCTTCCCCGCCGGCCCCATCAAGCCACGCCGCCCCCTCTTCCCGACAACGAACGTGAGCCGCGACCCCTCTCCTCTCCCCTGGTCACCACGCATGTCCGCCGCACGGCCCGACTTCCCCTCGCCACCGCTCGTCGCCCGCGCCTCGGGCCTCCCTCACTCGCGCCCCGCTTGGCCCGTGCCCGCGCAACTCCCCCCCCCTCCGCCTGTGGTTGCCACGTCCGGCGCCCCTCTGCTGCGGCCTCGCCCAGAACCCCCTGCTCCGTTAAATCGCCGCACCACCCGCCTGCGCGCGCCTCGGCCAGCCGACCTTGCCGCCGTGCCTCGCCCTTGCCATTGCTTTGCCGCCCCGTCTTTGCCGTCCCTTGCCCATTGTCGTGCCTCTCATCGGCAAGTGCCGCTGGCGCCTCGCCGCCGAGCCCGCGCCGGGTGGCGCGCTCAACCCCCTCGCCGGGCGATTTCACCAAGCAGGCGACGCCGATCCCTAGAGTCGTAATCATGGCGCCCGTTAAGTCCCTGGCCAATGACACGCGGGGTCCACCCGAAAATGAAAATAAATAAATAAATGAAAAGATATAATAATTAAAACAATTAGTTAATTAATTAAAAAATAAATTAATTAATCTAATTAGTCCATTTAATTGACATGTTAACTACCTAATTAGTTTAACTAAAACTATTAGTTAACTAGGCAGCCAATGACACGGGGCCCCACCCTTGTTGACCAGTCAAACTTTGACTGGTCAACTAGGTCCCCTTGGCCCACCTGTCAGCCTCTATGTACATTTTCTGTGTACACAGAGCTGGGTACCCATAGCATTTTGTCTATTAATTTCAAATTAATAATAATTTTAGAAAATGAATAAAACTTTGAAAAATCATAGAAAATAAACCGTAGTTCGGATGAAAATACTTTATACATGAAAGTTGCTCAGAACGACGAGACGAATTCGAATACGCAGCCCATTCGTCCGCCACTCATCCCTAGCATATCAAACACGCAACTTTCCCCCTCCGGTTCATCTGTCCGAAAACGCGGAACACCAGGGATACTTTCCCGGCTGTTTCCCCCCCTTCGTCGGTATCACTTCCTACCGCGTTAGGGCACACCTAGCACCGCGTATTGCCATGTTACGCTTTGAGATGCCTTCTTTGCTCTGTTATTTATTGTGTTCCCCCCGTTACTTCTTTTCGGTAGACCCCGAGACCGCTGCCGGTACCCCTGTGATCGACTACATCGACGACGAACCCTCCTTCTTGCAGAGCAATCAGGCAAGCCCCCCCCTTGATCACCAGATATTGCCTATTCTTCTCTATACTGCTTGCATTAGAGTAGTGTAGCATGTTACTGCTTTCCGTTAATATTATACTGATGCATAGCCTGTCCTTGCTACTACTGTTGTTACCTTTACCTGCAATCCTACATGCTTAGTATAGGATGCTAGTATTTCCATCTGTGGCCCTACATTCTTGTCCGTCTGTTGTGCTATACTATCGGGCCGTGATCACTCGGGAGGTGATCACGGGTATATACTATATACTTTATACATGATACATGCGGTGACTAAAGACGGGTCGGCTCGTAGGAGTACCCGTGAGTGGATCTTTGTGGCGGAGCGACATGGCAGGTTGAGACCACCTAGGAGAGAGGTGGGCCTGGCCCTGTTCGGTGTTCGCGGATACTTAACACGCTTAACGAGATCTTGGTATTTGATCTGAGTTGGGTCGTTGACCTTATACGCGCTAACCGCCACGTGGGACAAGATATGGGCAACCGGCGTCGTGGTATCGGTGAAGCATTTCGTGACGTCGTGGATCGAAGCGCGCCGCCAGATTGGATCGAACACACTGCTAGGCTAGGTGCCTTCCGACCGCCCGCATAGCGTGCAGGTGTGCTAAGGGCGATGGGCCCAGACCCCTGTGCGCTTAGGTTTAGACCGACGTGTTGACCTCTCTGTTATGCCTACGTGGGGCTGCGACGTGTTGATCTTCCGAGGTCGGGCATCACCCAGGAAAGTGTGTCCGGCCAAATGGGATCGAGCGTGTCAGTTAATGTGGTGCACCCTGCAGGAAGTTTATCTATTGAATAGCCGTGATCTTGATGTAAGGGACGACTTGGAGTTGTACCTTGACCTTATGACAACTAGAACTGGATACTTAATAAAACACACCCTTCCAAGTGCCAGATACAACCCGGTGATCGTTCTCTAACAGGGCGACGAGGAGGGGATTGCCGGGTAGGATTATGCTATGCGATGCTACTTGGAGGACTTCAGTCTACTCTCTTCTACATGCTGCAAGATGGAGGTGGCCAGAAGCGTAGTCTTCGATAAGATTAGCTACCCCCCTTATTCTGGCATTCTGCAGTTCGGTCCACCGATATTGCCTCTTTACACATATACCCATGCATATGTTGTGTAGCTCCTTGCTTGCGAGTACTTTGGATGAGTACTCACGGTTGCTTTCTCCCCCTTTTCCTCCTTTTCCTTTCCTTCTGGTTGTCGCAACCAGATGTTGGAGCCCAGGAGCCAGACGCCACCATCGATGACGACTACTACACTGGAGGTGCCTACTACTACATGCAGGTCGCTGACGACGACCAGGAGTAGTCTAGGAGGATCCCAGGCAGGAGGCCTGCGCCTCTTTCGATCTGTATCCCCAGTTTGTGCTAGCCATCTTATGGCAACTTATTTAACTTATGTCTGTACTCAGATATTGTTGCTTCCGCTGACTCGTCTATGACCGATCACTTGTATTCGAGCCCTCGAGGCCCCTGGCTTGTATTATGATGCTTGTATGACTTATTTATGTTTTAGAGTTGTGTTGTGATATCTTCCCGTGAGTCCCTGATCTTGATCGTACATATTTGCGTGCATGATTAGTGTACGGTTGAATCGGTGGCGTCACAAGTTGGTATCAGAGCCGACTACCTATAGGAATCCCCCTTCCACACTCCTTGGCCGAAGTCGAGTCTAGACATTGCAAAACTTTTTACTAACATGGTTGTGTGCCTTACAGGCCCACGTCGCCATTGGGTGGTATTAGGATCTTTTATTCCTCGACCTATGCTCTGGGACTCTGATCTCTATTCTATTCGGGTTTAATGAATTTACTAAAAACTAACTTTAGGTTCTCGAAAGTACTTTCTCCCGGAGAGCCTCTTCCGTCTAGATGATCGTCGGCTGCACAAGAAGATTTCAAAGATACTCTCCAATATTCTCTCGAGACCTTGTGCCCGTTGCTTTTGCAATTCCCTACGACCGAAATATCCGTATGGATAAATGCTTACACCTGTCGTTCTTACTTTTATTCCCAATCGATCTTGTTATGACAAGATACCCCGAAATTCTCTCTATTGCTACAAGAAAACTCTGTGCCTACTGTGTTGCAGTTTCTGCTCGCCTGAATACACCTACAAATTAATCCTCACACATATCGAGGATTTGTTTCTCCCAGTTGTTCATCTTTTTCACAAAAGTCTTCGAAATACTATTCGATCTTTTGAAAATCCTCAACAACATGTTGTTCTAGAAATTCTTACTTGCTTGCATTATGGTTTACCCCATAAGTCTAGTAATATTATTGGCATCCTTTGTCATTACCATTTCGAGTCCGTTGATTCAATATTGTGCGAATGCACGCAATCATCAGTTGATCCTTTTAAATTATCTTTCTGGCTCAGACGTCATTTTAAACATGGGCTGGTTCTCAACCAATCCAGTTGCCGTCGATTGTACCCCTAAGTCTATTCAACTTGTCCATCCTTGATTAGAGCATCTGCTTCTGATCCTTCGATTTGGAATCATAATTCCTTTACATTTAAGCTTCGAATTATTCAGATGGTTCCATAACCTGTTGCATTTTCATTCTTTCCTCTTCTGGTTGAGTACTGATACTCACATCAGATCTTTTGTGGACCATCAAGTCCTTTGTTGGATTTTATCCGACAATATCCTTCATATTCAATCACGTTGGAAGTTCTTTCCCTGATACATAATGCCAATGGTAAATCCTATTCTCTGATTTGTCCAACCATGCTCTGCTTTCGAGCTGGTGATAATTACTCCTGAAGTTTGTGGTATATGTCCTAAGAGGCCCCGTTGGGTTGGACATATGCTTTTTTCTTATCTGTGTGAACCCGAAAACTACTACGGGTCATACTCTACTGGTGTTATGTCAGATAAAATTTCAACACCACAACTTCTCGAGAGAGTTTGTCGGGTAGGGGCGCGGCGGGAGGGGGTAGGAGACCAACATCATTTTTTCTCTAGGGTTTGGGTGTCCTCGAGAGTTTTGGTCGGCGAGAGGGCGAGGGGGTGCTGCCGTGGTATAAGTTATCACGGATCGAGAGGGGGTATATATATCAACCGCCCCTCATGTCGATGTTATCCGGGAGGGGGTTATATCGACAACGACGCGACCAACATATACATGGGAAAATAATGTTATCGGGGAGGGGGTATGTCGACCCCCCCCCCCCTCGTATTGAAGTTATCGGGAGGGGTATATCGACGACGACTGACCCGATAAAACATAAGAAAACGAAGAAGAAATAAAAAGAGGAGAAGAAAAAAGGAATAGAGGAGAAGATCGAATAAAAAAAAGAAAAAAAGAGGAAAAGAAGAAAGGAATAGAGGAGAAGAAGAAAAAATAGAATATTTTTTTCTTCTTCTCGTCTATTCCTTTCTTCTTCTCCTCTTCTTTTTCTTCTTTTTTCTCTTCTTATTTATTTCTCCTCTTGTCCTCCTTTCTTCCTCTTCTTATTTTCCTTTTTCCTCTCATTCTTTTAGTATTGCTTGTTTTTTTTAAAAAATGTTCAAATAGAAAATTTCGAAAAAAACGCCGCCCATAGTGAGCCCCCGGGCCCTGCGACGGCGACGGCGAGGCACGGGCGACGGCGACGGCAGGGGCGGCGGACGGTATCAGGGCAGCCTGGCGGCGATGAACTCGGCGTCGTCGGGGGAAAATGGAGATGAGAAACTGAAATTTTGACAAGTCCTGGTTATATACCAAGAGCATTGGTCCCGGCTCATGGCATCAACCGATACCAATGCCCTCCTTTAGTCCCGGTTGGTGCCACGAACCGAGACCAAAGGCCAGTTTTCGGCAGCCCAAAGGGCGGGAAGCGGCAGCCTTTGGTCCCGGTTGGTGCCACCAACCGGGACTAAAGGAGGGCATTAATACCGATTGGTGCCACGAACCGACCAATGCCTTTTGATCGGTTGGTGCCACCAACCGGGACCAAAGGCCTTGCGCTGCCCGCGGCCAAAAGTTTAGTCCCACCTCGCTAGTTGAGAGGGGATCGGAGTGGTTTATAAGCCCCAATGCGGCTACCCTCTCGAGCTCCTCTCAAATGCAGGCTTACGGGCCTAATCTCACACTGTGCTGCCTGTGGGCCTATTGGGCCTTTTGCGGGCCTGAATCCTGGCCCAGGTTGGGTTTCTAGTCATATTCAAGCCGTGGTGGCCCGGCTAGGTGGCAATTTTTTTTATTTTTTTCCAGTTTTTTTGTTTTGTTTTTTGCATTATTTTTTTTCTTTTGTTTTTTGCTTTATTTTTTAATTCTTTTTTGCTTTTAGTTTTAGAAAAATTATAAACTTTCTGTTAGTGCCATTAGTTTTCAAATTTGAAAACACTTTTTTTTTTTTTTTCTTTGTTGCTTTATTTATTTTATTTTGTTTCTACTTACAAAAAATACTTATTGTTGCTATTTTTATTTTGTTTCCAGTTTTTGTTTTGTTTTCTGCATTATTTATTTTCTTTTGTTTTTTGCTTTATTTTTAATTCTTTTTGCTTTTAGGTCAGCAAAATTATAAACTTTCTGTTAGTGCCATTAGTTTTAAAATTTGAATTCTTTGAAATTTGTGTGAATCACAAGTTTGTGATTAACTTTACTAAAAAATGAACATAGATGCGCCTAGGGAGAAAATTCAACCTAAATTCATAATAAAGCATTTCAAATGAACTCTGAAAAAGTTGAAAGTTGTCATGGTATCATAATTTCACCCACATAGCATGTGCATGTAAAAAGCGGACAATGGTATCATACTAAATGCATTACAAAGTTGGCATGGTATCATCATAATAGTTATGGAGAAAGTCTTCACTTTTTCTTCGCTTGTGTCATTTGCTTATTGCGCAGTAACCATGGATAATCTTCATCGTTTATCGGGATCTCAGGTCAGCCTTGACTTTGAAGGAGGAATTTCATGAAACTTTTCATAATCTTGAGACATGTCTGTCTTGCCCTCCACTCCCACGATGTCCCTTTTTCCTGAAAGAACTATGTGGCGCTTTGGCTCATCGTATGATGTATTCGCTTCCTTATCTTTTCTTTTTCTCGGTCTGGTAGACATGTCCTTCACATAGATAACCTGTGCCACATCATTGGCTAGGACGAACGGTTCGTCAGTGTACCCAAGATTTTTCAGACCCACTGTTGTCATTCCATACTGTGGGTCTATCTGTACCCCGCCTCCTGACAGATTGACCCAGTTGCATTTAAACAAAGGGAGCTTAAAATCTACTCCGTAGTCAAGTTTCCATATGTCCACTATGTAACCATAATATGTGTCCTTTCCCCTCTTGGTGGCTGCATCAAAGCGGACACCGCTGTTTTGGTTGGTGCTCTTTTGATCTTGGTCGATCATGTAAAATGTATTCCCATTTATCTTGTATCCTTTCCAAATCATTACAGTCAAAGATGGTCCCCTGGACAACAAGTACAACTCATCACAAACAGTGCTGTCACCTCTGAGACATGTTTCCAACCAACTGCTGAAAGTCCTGATGTGTTCACATGTAATCCAGTTGTCGCACTGCTCCGGGTGTTTGGAACGCAGACTGTTCTTGTGTTCATCGACATACGGGGTCACCAAGGTAGAGTTCTGTAGAACTATGTAGTGTGCTTGAGACGAAGAATATCCGTCCCTGCATATTATTGAGTCCTTTCCAAGCGTGCCCTTTCCAGTCAGTCTCCCCTCATAACGTGATTTAGGGAGATCTATCTTCTTAAGGCCAGAATGAAGTCAACACAAAACCCGATGACATCCTCTCGCTTGATGGCCCATGGAGATGCTTCCTTCGGCCTAGAGCGATTCTGGACATATTTCTTTAGGATTCCATGAACCTCTCAAAGGGAACTTATTGTGTAGAAATCGGGCCCCAGAATGACAATATCGTCGACTAGATGAACTAGGGCGCAGCGTCATGATATTGAAGAAGGATGGTGGGAACACCAGCTCGAAATCGACAAGACATTGCGCCACATCACTCCTTAGTGTTGGTACGATTTCTGGATCGATCACCTTCGAGATATTGCATTGAGGAATGCACATAGCTTCACAATGGCTAATCGGACGTTTTCGGTAGAAGCCCCCTCAATGCAACCGAAGCGCTTGCGTCATAATCACGTGGCAGTTATGATACTTTAGGTTCTGGAACTTTTTCTCTGGCATATTTATTATTCCCTTTATATTTGTCGAGAAGCCAGTCGGGACCTTCATACTGAGAAGGCATTCAAAGAAGATTTCTTTCTCTTCTTTCGTAAGAGCGTAGCTGGCAGGACTGAGGGAGTCCCGGATTAGGGGGTGTCCGGATAACCGAACAATCACCTTTGGCCGGACTCCTGGACTATGAAGATACAAGATTGAAGACTTCATTCCGTGTCCGGATGGGACTTTCCTTTGGTGTGGAAGGCAAGCTTGGCGATACGGATATGTAGATCTCCTACCATTGTAACCGACTCTGTGTAACCCTAACCCTCTTCAGTGTCTATATAAACCGGAGGGTTTTAGTCCGTAGGACGAACAACAATCATACCATAGGCTAGCTTCTAGGGTTTAGCCTCTCTGATCTCGTGGTAGATCTACTCTTGTACTACCCATATCATCAATATTAATCAAGCAGGAGTAGGGTTTTACCTCCATCGAGAGGGCCCGAACCTGGGTAAAAACATCGTGTCCCTTGTCTCCTGTTACCATCCGCCTAGACGCACAGTTCGGGACCCCCTACCCGAGATCCGCCGGTTTTGACACCGACAAGGACATTCATACTGCTTCGGAGGCATGCCGTCTTTTTCGTGCAAGTGTTGCAGGTCCTCACGTGCCTCAGGTGTATCTTTTGTCTTCCCATAAACGCCCAAGAAGCCTAGCAGGTTCACGCAAAGGTTCTTCGTCACGTGCATCACGTCGATCGAGGAGCGGACCTCTAGGTCTTTCCAGTAGGGTAGGTCCCAAAATATAGATTTCTTCTTCCACATGGGTGCGGGTTTCTCAGCGTCATTCGGAACAGCTAGTCCGTCGGGACCCTTTCCAAATATTACGTGTAAATCATTGACCATAGCACTTACGTGATCACCGGTACGCATGGCGGGCTTCTTCCGGTGATCTGACTCGCCTTTGAAATGCTTGCCTTTCTTTCGACATTGGTGTTTGGTCGGAAGAAATCGACGATGGCCCAGGTACACATTCTTCCTGCAGCTTCCCAGGTAAATACTATTGGTGTCAAGTAAACAGTGCGTGCATGTGTGGTATCCCTTGTTTGTCTGTCCTGAAAGGTTACTGAGAGCGGGCCAATCGTTGATGGTCACGAACATCAACGCCTTTAGGTCAAATTCCTCCTCACTAGTGCAGAACCGGGCAATAGCACCGGTTCGTAAGGCCCTTTAGTGTCGGTTCCGTAACCGGCACTAAAGTGTGGGCACTAAAGCCCCCCTTTAGTACCGGTTCAGCACGAACCGGTGCTAAAGGGCAACCACGTGGCACGAGCCAGCTCCGGGGGGCGGGACCCTTTAGTACCGGTTGGTGTCACCAACCGGTATTAAAAGGTTGGGGGGTTTTTGGGTTTATGATTTCTTTTCCATTTAATTTTGTGTTTTCCATTTAATTCTTTTTCGTTTGCTGGTATATATATATAAATAGAATTTATAGTAGAACTGATCATATATATATATATCATCAAATGTCTCACAAACCACCATATTAATTCACACATACACACATGTATATATATATATATATATATATATATATATATATATATATATATATATATATATATATATATATATATACAATTAGCTAGCTATATACAATTTCTCCTACATGTTGCCTTCGGAGCCAGTGGCATTAGCCTAATTGGTGCCTTCGGAGCACGATGACAATTGGAAGTGGTTCATGGGGGCGGTCGCGGGTAATGGTATTCTCCCTTCGGATCTATGACCTGGTCGAGCAAAAATCCCGCTATTTCCTCTTGAAGTGCTTGTACGCGCTCCGTTTGTAGGAGCTTGTCCCGCATCTCTGTGAACTATTAAGAAGGAGATCAATATGCATGTGTATTAGTTGTGTGACTAGATATCGATAATGGTGTAAAAATTGTGAATAGTGTTCTGACAAACGTACCCATTCCTGTCTTTGAGATCTGCTCCTTTCGGACACCATCATGCGAATGTTCTCGCAAACGCAGTATGCACACAGATCAGTCTACTGCGCCTGCTGAAGGGCCTTTACGAGAATGGAATTTGATCAGATAATAATTAATCAAGCATGATAATTAAAGAGATGGCAGCTAGCTAGCTAGCTAGTACTACTTAATTACTTACCTTGGGTCGAAACCATTTCAGCTTTTGTTTCCATTGGCCTGGAGTGACGCTGATGAACGTTGCCCAAGCCCTGCCCGCCGACAAAGAAAATGAATAAAGGGGTTATTAAATAGTTCATATCAGGAAATGACGAACTAAATAGGCCGAGATATATAGTTAATAATGATTGAAATTACCTGTTGACTATCCCAAACAAGATGTTATAGTAAGTTTTTAATTTGAGTAGTGAGTCCAGTATTTCAACTGTTCCGTCGGTAACTTTAATGATACACAAGATCCAGTGAAATCTGCATGCACACACGTTTGCATGTCTTAATTAAGCGGGCATATATATGTAAGCAAAAACATGTAGCTAGCTAGTAGGCAAACACAGAGAATTTGTAGTACAAGACAGTGTGACTCACTGGAAGTTGTAAGGAAGTACTATATCTTCATTGCTATTGAGGCGCTTCAAGAACTCTAGCATGCTGTCCTCTACACTTTTTTGATGATATGCATCTATTTTCCATGTGTATTCATTAACGGTGTTTGGGTCAATGAACCCAATGCCATAGCGTCCACCTTTTTTAATTTCATACATCTTCATCCTGCATAATACCACAGAAAAGAATATAGTGAGGATAATTACAGGTAATGATTGATAAAAAGGATCACTACAGCTAGCTTGAGACTTAAATTACAGAAAGAAATCACTTACAGACAATAGCAACTGACGATAGATTTGTCGAGTGCATCTTGATTGTATAACTGAAACAGTTCAGAATACTCAAAGGACACAGCTTTCTCATGGTAGTAATGATCCTTCTTGACATCCACCATGAGGGACTCTCGATTGGAAATCTTGGTAATGTCCATGTACCATTGATGCAATTCATACATTCTCGTTGGGAGCTTCTTGACCTCGTCTGGCTTGACCAAAGGTTGGCCCCGGACATATTTCCGTTTTATTTCCTCCTCTCTAAGCACAGGCATGGGCTCGATCTCGAGGAGTTGTCCAACAGTGATCTTGAGCATTTCAGCCTGTGTTATATGCTCCTCGGTTATTACCACATTGCCCACCTCGGGTACGTAAACATTTTTCCCACAATAATATTGGGCGCGCGTACTCTTATGTGTTGTTGGCACAACAAGCGGGGGGATCGATTGCGCCGCCTGTTCTCCCAGCTGGGGAACGGTTTTCCCGCAGTTTTTGACAGCTGCTTGTTGTTTGCTCGAGCTCGAGCTCGCCTCCTTCTGTAGACGTGCTCGATTTAACTTCCTGACGTGGCGCTCATAGTCTGTGTCAACAGGCTTGGGAGCTGGTGGTTGAGCCATACGAATGAAGTGGTCAATCTTTTCCTCAGGCACTTTCTCCCTTGGCGGCAGTGGCGGTTTCAGTGCAAAATGGGCTTCCACCTCGGCCTTCGATATGGCTGCGGTTTCCTCCTCGGACTTGTCATAAGGCCTCCGCGGAAGAGGCACGAGGCTTGGACCATATTTATATCGCTTGCCTCCGCCAGTACTTCCTGTACTACCTCGCCTCGTACCGCTACACACCATAGCTGCGGCGTGT
This sequence comes from Aegilops longissima, assembly GCA_021605205.1. NCBI lineage: Eukaryota > Viridiplantae > Streptophyta > Magnoliopsida > Poales > Poaceae > Aegilops > Aegilops longissima. The sequence continues at coordinate 87,621,487 of CM038682.1, forward strand.
CTCTTCTACGATTGCTGAGGCGGCGGAGACGGCTGGCGTGGCTGAGTTGGATGAGGAGGAGTGGCCTGAAGTTGTGCCGGACTTGGAGGAGGAGTGGCCTGAAGTTGTGCCGGACTTGGAGGAGGAGTGGACGTCTGACGCTGTGTGGGACTTGGAGGAGGAGTGGCTTGACACTTTGCCGGACTTGGAGGAGGAGGAGTGGCCTCACGCGTTGGTGGACTTGGAGGAGCGGGAGTCTGCTGATTCGGTGGCGGACTTCGACGAGGAGTCGGGTGGCGCGGTGTCGGTGGCCTTCGAAAGAAGATGCAATCCTTTATCCATAGGATGACACGATGTATGGCCTCTCCCAATGTGCGCTCGTCGTCACCTCCAGGAATGTCAAGCTGTAGCCCCGAATATGGGTCCATCACCTCATCAACCAAGACACGAGCATAGCCCGCTGGAATCGGGTTGCAATGGTAGGTTGCCTCGGGGGGATTTGTAAAAGCAACGGCGTCCGCCACCTTCATGGATATGTTCTTCATTTTGTAGTGTAGCTCGCAGTTAGTGTTCTCCATGATGTCATCCACGGGGTATCTATCCAGTATTGTGTCGCCCGGGGCGGAACCCACGCTGCTTCTCGGCATGGATGGGGCGGTGCTATCCAATGCTGGATCATCCGCTAGCTGCTGCAGCTGCTGAGACCCCCTTTGCTGGCTAAGTGAGTCGATCTTCTCCTGCTGTCGCTGGAATTTGACTGCCAAGTCCGCGTGCCTTGCTTCTAGGCCTTGAAGGCATTCACAGTCCAGCTTCCTCTGCTCCTCCTCCATCTTCCTCTTCTCCTCCTCCATCTTCCTCTTCTTCTCCTTCGCAATCTTCTTTCTCGCACGGGTTCTGTAGTCGGCGTTCCAGTCCGAAAACCCCTCATACCATGGAATAGCGCCCTTGCCTCGTGTTCTTCCCGGGTGTTCAGGATTTCCCAGGGCACGCGTAAGCTTGTCGTTCTCTCTGTTGGGAAGGAACACCCCCGATCGAGCCTCTTCTATTGCAACAAGTAGCTTATCGTCGGCTCCGTTCAGACATGCCTTCGTCGAAACTTTGCCTATCTTCGGGTCCAACTCCCCCCCCCCATGCGCATAGAACCAAGTCCTGCACCTGGGGGGCCAGCTCCTAGTAACCGGAGTGACACCTGCATCCTCCATCTCTTTCTCAAACTTATCCCACTTAGGCATTGCCACCGCGTAGCCACCTGGCCCCAACTTATGGAACTTATCCTTTTTTTCGGCATTTTTCTTGTTTATTCTCGACCGTTCCTTAGCTAATTCCGAATCCTTGAATTTCACGAAATCGTCCCAATGAGCACTTTGCTTCTCTAGTGTTCCCTCGAATACTAGAGTCTTCCTTCCTCCCTTGATGTAATTGTTCCATTCATGATTCTTGTGGTTCTTGAATGCAACCGCCATCTTCTTAAGAGCAGCGTCCTTGACTTTCTCCACATCTGCATCTGTGAAATGATCTGGTAGGGTGAAATGTTCCATGAGAGTTTCCCAAAGCAGACCTTTTTGTCTGTCGTCGACAAAAGTAACATCTGGACGTGGCTTTGCTGGCTGTCTCCATTCTTGAAGGGAGATCGGGAGTTGGTCCTTCACAAGAACTCCACACTGACGAACGAACTTGTCCGCAATCTTCTTAGGCGCTAATGGTACGCCATTATGTTTGATGGCCTCGATATTGTACTTTACGCCCTCCTTCAACTTTTTGTTCGGGCCTCGTTTCGTCCTGTTGCCTGAAGATTTGCTCGATCCGGATGGCTGAAAGAAGAAAGATCGATTCATTAATATATCTTCAAGTCATTTAAAACATGTGATGATCACCAGATGCCTGCTTATATAAATATATATACCTCGCCGGTCTTTGTTGTTTCAAGATCAACATTTTCTTCGTCATCATCATAATCATAGTTCATGACTTCATCAGTTCGGTCGTCGCGGTCGAATATCATATCACCCTCCCCGGTGTTGTTTAGAAACTCGGAGCCGTCATAATCTTCTTCATTCTGATCATCATCTGGCCCGCGAGGATGGCGTATCATATCGAACATGGCCTGTTCTCCCTCTCTGCCGGTATTGTCCGTCATAGCTTTTTTTTAACTAATCCAAAAGAAATATAAAACAATTTAGTATTCAAATTACATCGTCTCGAATAATAGATATAATCTCGAATACATCGTCTCGAATAATAGATATAATCTCGAATACATCGTCTCGAATAATATATAATCTCGAATACATCGTCTCGAATATTATATATCGAATACATCACTTGCTAGGTAGCTAATAAAGATCGAATACTACAGAAGAATCTAGGACACTCGCGGTTCCTGCGGCGCGGGCGGTAGACACCCAAAGAGAAGGAACCCTCAAAGGATCATAGCTGAAGTGAGATCCCTGAAGAAACTGCCAGGTATTGGAGAACCTGCTGCCCTCTAATGCAACCATGTAGCGATGGACGTGCTCGTCCTCCTCCATGACACGGCGATGTACCACCTCCGGCGGGGCGGCTCCCTCCGCACCGAAACTGGCCTACGCGAACGCCACAAAACAAGATCAGGGTCGACGACGGGACCCGGGGCCGGGTTCCTCATCAAGCGGCGCGCCCCTCCAGGCAGCACCTCCCAGTGCCAGCCCGGCGGAGCCCAGTCCCGGACATGGGTCAGCCGGACGTTGTCGCGGATGGGTCAACGGCGAGGATGCGGGCCGGGCATCGTTGAGAACAAATACTAGCTATATGCCCGCAAAAAGTAACATTTTTTAATGATTGGATTTTGATAACTAAAATTTCTATAACATTTCTAATATTTCTATAACAAAAAAAAACAGAAAAAAAATTATAACATTTCTATATATACAACTAACATTTGTATAACATTTCTAATATTTCTATAACTAAAAAAAGAAAAATTTCTAACTTTTTTATAACTATTTCTATAACTAAAAAACAGAAAAATTTCTAACAATTCTAACTTTTTTATAACTATTTCTATAACTAAAAAACAGAATTTTTTTAAAAAATTCTAACATTTCTATAACATTTCTAACAATGCTATATAACTAACTATTTCTATAACTAAAAAATAAAAAATTTCTAACTTTTTTATAACTATTTCTATAACTAAAAAACTAAAAAAATGTATGTGTGTTTGTGTGTATGTGCGCGCTCACCGGCGAGGCGAGAGGCGACGGGGGGCGGCGACGGGCGGCGATGACGGGGATGGCGACGACGGGGACAGGGATGGGCGGCGACGACGGGACGGGACGGGCGGCGACGACGGGACGGGCGGCAGACGAGGAGGACGGCACGACACGGGACGGGCCGGACGGGCGGTGGTGACGACGGGGACAGGGACGACGGGGCGGCGACGACGGGCACGGGGATGACGGGGACGGGGCGGCGACGGGGGCGGCGACGAGAGGGATATGGAGACGGGGGCGGCGGGCGACGGGGCAGAGGAGAAGAAGCAGATGAGAAACTGAAATTTTTGAAGTGTTTAGTTATATAGGATGGACCTTTAGTACCGGTTGGAGCCACCAACCGGTACTAAAGGCCTGTTTTGGCCAGGCCAAGCGGCGGGAAGCGCACACCCTTTAGTACCAGGTGGTGGCTCCAACCGGTACTAAAGGCCCCCCCTTTAGTACCGGTTGGTGCCATGAACAGGTACTAAAGGGGGTGCGCTGGCGCAGGTGCGGTGTGGCAAGTTTAGTCCCACCTCGCTAGCCGAGGGGCGTCCGCACTGGTTTATAACCCCCCGTGTGGTAGCTCTCTCGAGCTCCTCTCCAAAGCAGGCCTACTGGGCCTACAAGTTCAGGTTGCCACAGGCCTCTCAGCCTTTTGGGCCTGCATCCTGGACCAATAACAGGTTGGGTTTCTAGTCGTATGCAGGCCGCTCTGGCCCAGTAGGCGGGCTTTTTTTTGCTTTATTTATTTTTGCTTTATTTATTTTTGAGTTGTTTTTTTGTGTATTTAGATTTTCTTTGTGAATATTTTTGCTTTAGGTACAAAAATTTACAAACTTTCTGTTAGTGCCCGTAGTTTTCAAATTTGAATAGTTTAAATTTTGAATTATTTGAAATTAGTGTGAATCACTAGTTTGTGAATAACTTAACTTTAAAAATCAGTAAAGGCATGAAAGAATTTGTTTGCACATAAAATTTCTTCGCGTTTCAAATGCCAAAACACATAACTACCCTAACTATTACAGAGATTCCCTCGTGGGTGTGAAACTGTCACATCCTAGTTAGACCATGCATTAGTGTGTGCATCATGTTTAAATTTCATTTGAATTTGAAATGGGGAAAGACATAAACCCCAGAACCCCTTCTAACCCAACTAGGGTTTACTAAAAATCATTTCAATGAACCTGAAATGCCCTTCAAAATGCTCATCACCTTTGCTTTGGTTCAGAGCCTCTGCCAAAAGTGGTGCACCATTTTCTAGGTCATCCAAAGGTCTTTGAATTAATTCATAGCTATTTGAGTTTGGGCATTTAAAATTATATAAAATATTTCAAATGTCCAAATATCCCCAAACAGAAATGTTTCATGTTGGAAATATTCCAACAATGGACCAGGAGCAGTTTGGTGATTTTTGAAACTGTTTTAGTATTTTTTAAAAACTCCACAAAGTTGCACAATAATAGAAAAAGGAAAAACAGGAAGAAACTTACCTGGCGCCACCTACCCGGCCCACCTGCCGGCCTAGCCCAGCAGCCGCGCCAGCGAGCTGCTTGGCTCGGCCAGGCAGGCAGCCAGGTGCTCGGCGGCGAGCACCGCATGGGTGCCACGCACCTGGTCGCTGCCTCGCCGCTCCCCTCACCTAGCCGCGACACGGTTCGCTCTCCCTCTCTCCCCCGAACCCCCTGGACACCTCCTCTCCTCCCCGGCCCCTCTCTCGCGCGCTCCCCCGCCATGGCCGACGCCACCGCCGCCGCACCATCGCCGTAGACGCGCTCCCCGCCGTCCGTGCTCCTCCCCACCGTGTCTAGTAGCCCCGCCGCCCTCAACTACGTCGGGCTAGCCGAGCCCCGCGTGCTCGAGTAGCCCGAGTCGACCGCACCGACTTCGCCCGAGTCCACCGTCGCCGGAGATCCCCTTCAACGCCGCTGCCGCCCGGCCCGTCCCGACCTCAACGAAGTTTCCCGAGTTGCGTGAGCTTAACCATCTCCCCTCCTTCCTTCCTTGCTCCCGAGCTGTGTAGTGACCTCCCGGAGCTCAACCGCACTCACCGCCACGGAGCTCGTCGCCGACGTGCTCCCGGTCACCCTCCGGCCACCTCTCGGTGTCCATTGCACTCACCGCACCCCATGGGGTCTAACCATGCACTCCCCGCACCTCACCGACCCCTCTAGCCTCAAGTTCGCCTTGTCAACTCCGGCGTCGCCTAGGTCGTCGCCGCGCCGATTCCGGCTGCCTCGACCCCAACCGACTCCACCAGAAGCTGCGGCATGTCCCCAGCTAACCATAGCCACCTTCCCCGGCTCGTTTGGTCGCCGGAATGGCCAAACTCACTTCCGCCGCCGCGTCGGGCTCGCCGGCGGCTAGACGCCGGGCAGCCGACGTTGACTTTGACCCCGGATGGGCCCTGGTTGACTCTGATGAGTCAATGACAGGTGGGGCCCAGCCCTGTTAACTAAATAGGTTTAGTTTTAATTAAACTTTAGCTAAACTAATTACCCTGACACCCTGGACCCACAGTCAGGTTTGACCTGGACGTCTCCGTTGACCCTGACGTCATGCTGACGCAATAATTTAATTTCTGGATTTATTCTAATATAGGAAATTCCAGAATATAGTTCAAACTTCAAAAATTCATAACTTTTAATCTGTAACTCCAAATGCAAAGATCTATATATGAAAAATGATCAGAAAAATCCATTCTATCCATTGGTACAGGTTTCATGCATGTTAAAACAAGTTAACCTTGCTGTTTAAGCAGAATAAGATATTACACTTTTAGGGCTATTTTAAATGAGCTAGCATTTGAATCTTTGTATCAAATGAGTTCATCCCTTTTTGTTTCAGCTTGCACTAGGCCAACACACATATATATTGCCATGTCATAGCATGCATCATATTGTTGCACATTGCCATGTGTGTTTACTTTCGGTATGCTTTTCGTGATAGGTTCTGCCTCCGAGGATAATCTCGAATATCCGTCTGAAGAGCAGTATCCTACCACCATTCCATCAGGCAAGCAACCCATTGATCATTCTGATACAAACCCATGTTCTCGCTTCTGCTCTTGTTTTACGGCATTAAGACAACGCGATTCAAACTGTTGTGTGCTGCGGTAGTTGAACCCACTTCCTTTGCATGACCTGTCATTGCCACAGTAACTAGATGAAACCCACTAGTATGTGTAGGAGTTGATTGAGCCATGTTTGTGATTCCTACCATGCTATGCTTGCTATGCTTAGAGTTGTGTCAGGTCTGGCTCATCGGGATGATGAACTGGAGTGAAAGGTTGTGTTGGTTCGAGAGTGAAAGTGTTGAACATGTTTTGGTAAAGGTATCGATGAGAGGCCATGTAGGAGTACATGGTGGGTTGTTTCATTGAAGCCGATCCTAAGAACTGAGATCTGTGTTTGTGATCCATGAAACAGTTACTACCACGCATTGGGATCCTTAATTGACCCTCTCGGCTTCTTAATCACCCTTGTTCTCAGTCCGGGAGTTGCAAGTAGTTTCTGGTGTTTGTAGCATGCTGGGGGCCGCACGCAACGCTGACCTTAGGGGTGGGTTGTGTTGCGGTAGGCACGTGGCCCGGTGTACCGAGTGCCCGTTTGGTATCTCGGGAACCCTGCACACATCGTTCGGGGCTGTATGGGAACCCTCGGCCGGACTCCCTGCGGATGGAACCCGAATAGGCGATAAACCTGGACTCGGCACTTGAGTGTTTAGGTAGGCTGTGGCCGACACCCACGTTGGGCTTCCGCTTGAAGGTTGCCGAGTACATGTCGGTAAACGGCGGTAAGTGGTGAGCGTGTGTGAAGAAGTACACCCTGCAGGGTTTAATATGATCTATTTGAATAGCCGTGTCCATGGAGAAGGACTTCGGGTTACCTATATCAGTTCATAGACAAGTAAATGGATACTACTAAAAGCCTCAAGATAAGTGTGAGTACCGCGGATGGCCCTCTCGTGGGATGACAAGAGAGGATCCACGGTGGAGTATTGTGATGGTGATTAGTGGACTCGTGTACGACAAATGCTTTGCAAGTGGTGTCACGTAGGATAGCTTAGCCAAGAGACAAAGCTGGCTTGCTGCAAATAACTCCACTACCTTCTTGAGAATGTGCATGTATGATAGGATTCTGTGGTAAGACTTCTTTGAGTACCCCGCACTCATGTTTGCTTAATTAATGTTTTTCAGAGGACAACACTGCCCCCTCCGATGGGTTTTATGTAGACCTTGACATCGACGAGTGAACTAGCCACCCAGGTGGTGATACAAGGCTTGTGAAGGGCCACTGTAGATAGAAGGGCTTCGACAAGCTTTCTTTCTTTTTAGAGTCTGTACTCAGACTAGTTTGCTTCCGCATGTGCTTGTATGTTTGTATGACTTGAGTGTTGGGTCATGTGACCCCTACATGTATGGATATGTTATTTATGGCTCCTCAGAGCCTCTTAAATAAAGTACCTTGAGTTGTAGAGTTTTGTTGTGATGCCTTGTTGTATCTACTCATATCGGGCATATTGCGTGTATGATTGAAATGCTTGGTATGAGTGGGATCCGACAAACTAGTTGTTTTTCCTTGGCAGCCTCTCATATGGGAAATGTAGTCTTGTGCTTCGAGCGATAGTAGTCCGCTACAGCCCGGTCACGGAGTCCTGCTAGGCCAGCACTACTGCTTGGACACTTGACTGGCGGCATGTGTTTCACTTCGTTCCTATATGTCTGTCCCTTCGGGAATGTCACGCGGTGTTATTCGAGTCCTGCCTAGCCTGCTACAGCCGGGATACCGGAGTCCTGTTAGCCATGCTACAGCCCGAATTTATACGTTGATGACCGACATGCTCGATGTGATTCATGTATGCCTGTCCCCATAGGTTAGCGCCGCTTTGGGTTCACAACTAGCCATGTCGGCCCGGTTCTTTGTCATGTGGATGCTAGCGACACCATCATATACGTGAGCCAAAAGGCTAAACGGTCCCGGGCCATGGTAAGGCGACACCCGTGGGAATACCGTGCGTGAGGCCGCAAAGTGATATGAGGTGTTACCGGCTACGTCGATGTGACTTGTAATCGGGGTCCTGACAGCGTTGGCATCAGAGCAGGGCTGCCTGTAGGTTCGCTAAGCCAAACTGGTCGATGTTGAGTCTAGAAATGCTTTAGTTATATGTAGGGAATTGATTGTGGGAGGAACGTAAGGCTCTTTTACTCCTTTACCTTATGTCCTCGATCTGAGTCATCCTCTTCTCATTCTCGTGGGTATAGGACTAGGCTCTCTTCTCTCTATCAGTTCACGTGTTACTAATCCGTAGTAACTTATAGGATTGTTGGTTACATCCTCAGTTCAGTTCTACTAATTTTTAGTATGCTATCAGTTGAACCGGAACCTTGATATAATGTTGTTGAGTGGTTTTGCAATCTGTTTTTGAATGTCTCAAATCTGATTTTGAGCATTTACAGATGTTATGCTGCCCGATTTTCGCTAGAAATTCTAATGTCTTTGCATTGTGGCTGTGCTTTCAGATGGCCACCCGTCCCCAGAACCAAGTGGTTCGTCTGACCCGTTGCATTGATGTGTGTGGTCACACGGCAATGTTGGTTCAGGTGATGATCGAGACCGGTTACCGATGGTATCCTGAATATACCGTCGAGGAGCAGTTTAGGGATTTTAATCAAAGCCAATATCTGTGCACGGTCAGGATTTATCCATCTTATCCCGGAGCTACTGAACCGCTCCACTGTTCTTATGGACTTGGGATCACTATTGGAATGTCCGTGCAATATGCAGCCTATTCAATGATGACTATTATTCGAGCCAGAACTGCCTTGTTGTGCAACACCGATTTCCGCTACATGCCAGCATCCCTCCCTGGGGCGCATGGCTACCTTCAGGGTATGTACAGCGATGCATCCCATGAGAACTCACTCCTTCGCACCACTACGGAGATGTTGGAAGACAAGGACCGTGAAAACCGGGCCTTGCGTATGGAGCTCTTTAATGGCCGTTCTAATCACTGGGCTACTCTGACTCGGTTTGCACCTGCCGTGCAAGCCGGATTCATGGACATGAGGGACTTATACCCTGTGCGGGCTGGTCTGCCAGACTTTATGGAGTGGCATGAGGTTGGAGGCATCACCCCTCCTCGTGGACCTCGTCTGCCGCCGTTTGTTGGACCACGGCCACATCCGAGTCCCTATGGTCCGCAAGCTCCACAGGATCGTCTGTTTCCGGATGATCATGTTCCACTTCCAGGCTTGGGTGGTGACTTTTATGAGGACTACTACGGAGCTTCCTGAGTTAGTAGTAGTATCCCTAGTATTGTAATAGTTGTATTTCCACCGTCCTGCGTGACTTGTGGAATATGACTTAGTGTGTATCATTCCGGAAGTGTAGAAAAATAATGTATAGGAGTTGGAATGCTTCCGATGAGATGTAACCCCTTTCCTTATAGTTGTACTCCGTCGGGCTTGTACTAAACTATGAATGGTGTGTATGACCGTTGGTATATATATGGCAGTTTTTATATTACCATGTCATACGGATGAACATCTTTGCATTTCGTGTTATCCGTTACATTCCGCACTTCCTTGCTAATTTCTGCCATCCTGGTTTAAAGCGTTGTTTTGTTTCCTAGGATGGTCAACACCCGCAACAATCCTGCTGCTCCGGAGCAGGGAGAAGCCAGTGCAGCCAGGAATGTAAATCTGCCTCAACCGCCATCTTTGGCCGAGGTTATGCTGGAAGCAGAATGCAATAAGCGTGAGACCAATCGATTACTGGAGCGGATTGAGAAAAACACCGCACGCCAGCCAAGAAATGATTTGGTTTCACTCAATGACTTCGTCAAGCTGTATCCACCGAAGTTCAAATATTCCGTTGAGCCTCTCGACGCGGATGATTGGCTCCGCAGCATCAACCACAAGCTGCATTCTGCCAACGTGGCTGAAGCTGATAAGGTTACCTTTGCCGCCTATCATTTCGAAGGCCCTGCTAGCCATTGGTGGGAGAATTATGAGGCTATGCGTCCGGTTGGACAAATTACTACTTGGGCTGAATTCAGTGCCGCCTTCCGTGAGCATCACATCCCAGAAGGTCTCATGGACCGCAAAAGGGAGGAATTCTGCAATTTCACCCAAGGTAGGCTGACAGTGGATGCTTACAGCCGTGAGTTTGGGAACTTAGCACGTTATGGTCCCGAAGAAGTTTCTACCGACGCCAAGAAGCAGGCAAGGTTCCGCAAGGGACTTAGCCCTGAGCTACGCCGAGACCTTCGTCTGCATGAGTGCACCTCTTTTCCGGAGTTAGTCAACAAGGCTATCGGTCTTTGGCTAGGCGGTCTGATTTTGAGGCTTCGCATAAACACGTCCGTGACTCGGATCTTCATCCGCTCGGATCTCGAAGCGCCGGGTTTGGATTCCAAATACTGCCCTGCCACCCAGGTTCACCCCGAGGCCATCCTTTGAGGCGCCTCGCCCCAACCAGCAGTATGTTCCGCCCAAGACCTATGGAGGCCCCACTGCTAATGCTGCTCCACGCCCCAATATGATAACTTGCTTAAAGTGTGGAGAGACGGGCCACTATATCCGTGAGTGTCCCCAAAGCAACCCCAGTCAGATTGGAAAGTCTGTTGGCCGTGGTAAGCCAGCAGGGAAGGTGCTCCATGCTAAACCAGTTGCCACTGCTCGTGGCCACGTCAACTATGTTTCAGCTGAAGAAACCTATGAGGATCCCAACGTCGTTCTCGGTACGCTCCTTGTTAATTGCCATCCGGCAATTGTTCTTTTTGATACTGGAGCATCTCATTCATTTATTTTTGAGAGCTATGCTCATTTGCACAACACCACATTCTGTGATATGCATACCTCCATGGAAATTCAGACCCCTGGTTCTAGATGGCAAACCTCTAGAATAAGTCATGGGAATGAAATTCTTGTCGACAGATTAGTCTTTCTTGCATCTTTAATAGCTCTCAAGTCCACGGACATAAACATCATCTTGGGTATGGACTGGATGTCAGCCCATTATGCTAAGATTGATTGCTCTACCAGAACTGTTCAACTCACCCATCCTTCGGGCAAGACGGTTAATGTCTTAACCCGAGTGTCTAAGCGCCAGCTTTACTCCTTAAATGCCAACCCCCTTCCAGACCTCGAAGATATTCCGGTAGTCCGTGATTTCCCGGATGTCTTTCCAGAAGAACTGCCAGGTGTTCCACCTGACAGGGATGTCGAGTTCGTGATAGATCTTGTTCCCGGAACCGTCCCAATATCTAGAAGACCTTATAAGATGGCACCCCTAGAACTAGCCGAACTTAAGAAACAACTCGATGAGTCCTTGCAAAAGGGTTTCATCCGTCCTAGTTCATCTCCATGGGCTTGCCCCGTCCTCTTCGTCAAGAAGAAGGATGGAACGGATCGGATGGTTGTAGATTACCGACCTGTCAACTTGGTCACTATCAAGAACAAGTATCCGCTCCCGGGATCAACGATCCGTATGATCAGCTCGCTGGATCCTCGATCTTTTCAAGATGGATTTGAGGTTGGGCTATCATCAAATCAAAATCAAGAACGGGGACATTCCTAAAACGGCCTTTGTTACTCGTTATGGCCAATACGAGTGCACCGTCATGTCCTTCGGATTAACCAATGCTCCAGCCACCTTCTCTCGGTTAATGAACTCAATCTTCATGGAGTATTTGGATAAATTCGTCGTGGTATACCTCGATGATATACTCATCTACTCTAAGAATGAGGAAGAACATGCCGAGCATCTAAGGCTAGTATTGATGAAACTTCGAGAGCACCGCCTTTATGCCAAATTCTCTAAATGTGAATTCTGGTTACCAGAAGTGACCTATCTAGGCCATGTAATCTCTGGTAAGGGCATTGCTGTCAATCCCGAGCGAGTTCAAGCCGTCCTTGACTGGACTCCACCTGAATCGGTCAAGCAAGTTCGGAGTTTCCTCGGTTTAGCGAGCTATTGCCGCCGCTTACCGAGAATTTCTCTAAAGTTGCTAAACCTCTAACCGAACTCCTCAAGAAAGATAAGAAGTTCGAATGGACGCCACAGTGCGAGTTCAGCTTTCAGGAACTGAAAAGACGCCTGACATCTGCTCCCGTACTTGTTCCACCAGATTTTTCTAAGGAGTTTATTATCTATTATGATGCCTCGCGACAAGGACTAGGTTGCATACTCATGCAAGATCGTCATGTGATTGCCTCGCTTCTCGGCGAGCCAGGCCACATGAGGATAACTACCCACACACGATCTAGAGCTTGCAGCGAAGGGTTCATGCACTCAAAACCTGGCGACATTACCTTCTTGGTAATCGTTGCAAAATCTACACTGATCACCAAAGTCTGAAATATATCTTCACCCAACCGGATTTGAATCTCAGGCGAAGACGTTGGGTCGAGTTGATTACAGATTACGACTTAGGAATATCTTACACCCCAGGCAAAGCCAATGTCATGGCTGACGCCCTAAGTCGAAAATCTTATTGTAACAATCTGATGTTACAACAAAGTCAACCATTTCTCCACGAGGAATTTCGTAAGCTTAATCTTCACATTGTCCCTCGAGGGTTCCTTTCCACCCTGGTGGCGAAACCTACCCTTACGGATCGAATCATAGCTGCCCAGCAGTATGATAGAGGGATATCTCGGATCAAGGAGAACATTGCTAGCGGAGCTGCTAAGTGTTTCTCCATAGATGAACGAGGTGTTGTCTTCTTTGAAAACTGCTTGGTGGTTCCCAAGAAACAACAGCTACGGCAACTGATCCTTAAGGAAGCTCATGACTCTCCTCTCACCATTCATCCCGGTAGTACTAAAATGTATCAAGACCTACGCCAGAGGTTTTGGTGGACCAGGATGAAGAGAGAAATCGCTCAATACATTGCTAATCGCGACGTGCGTAAATCGAGTTAAAGCAGAACATCAACGACCTGCTGGTACCCTTCAACCTTTGGAAATTCCTGAATGGAAATGGGATAAAATCGGTATGGATTTCATTACCGGGTTTCCCAGACCAAGAGAGGGAATAATGCTATCTTCGTTGTCGCCGATCGCCTTTCCAAAGTAGCCCACTTCCTACCCATTCGTGAGAGTATAACCGCTAGCCAGCTAGCTGATTTGTACATCTCTCGAATAGTGTCTCTTCATGGTGTTCCATTGGAGATTAACTCAGACCGTGGAAGTCTCTTCACCTCTCGATTTTGGGAAAGTTTCCAAAACGCTATGGGAACTCGCTCTCCTTTAGCACCACATTCCATCCTCAATCAAGTGGTCAAGTAGAACGAGTCAATCAAATCCTAGAGGATATGCTTGAGCTTCTCATCATCTCTTCGCATGAATTGGGAGAAATGCCTTCCATTCGCTGAGTTCGCTTATAACAATAGTTATCAAGCTAGCTTGGGCAAAGCTCCTTCGAAGTTCTTTATGGACGGAAATGTCGAACGCCTCTTAATCGGTCGAAACCGGGAGAGACAACTCTTTGGCCGGTTATGATTCAGGAAGCGTAAGAGCAGGTTCGCGTTATTCGTGAGAAATTGAAAACAGCCCAATCTCGTCAAAAGAGCCAATATGACCGCAAGCATAAGCCTATGGCTTATGAAATTGGCAAGGAGGCTTACCTTCGGGTTACTCCTTTGAAGGGAACCCATCGATTCGGTATCAAAGGCAAGTTGGCTCCTCGTTACATTGGACCCTTTTGCATTCTTGCCAAACGAGGAGAAGTTTCCTACCAATTGGAACTACCTCCGCATCTTTCCAAAGTCCATGATGTCTTCCACGTTTCCCAACTCAGGCGTTGCTTCTCGGATCCTATCCGTGGAGTGGACAACGAAACGCTTGATCTCCAAGATACCCTCACCTATCGAGAATATCCCGTTCGTATTCTCGATCAAACCGAGCATACCACTCGACGTCAGAATATCAAGTTTCTAAAGGTTCAATGGTCAAACCATTCCGAGCAAGAAGCAACTTGGGAAAGGGAGGATCGTCTTCGACTTGAGTATCCCACCTTTTTCACAACGGATCCTAAATCTCGGCACGAGATTCTTTTGAGTGGGGGTGAGTTGTCACATCCTAGTTAGACCATGCATTAGTGTGTGCATCATGTTTAAATTTCATTTGAATTTGAAATGGGGAAAGACAGAAACCCCAGAACCCCTTCTAACCCAACTAGGGTTTACTAAAAATCATTTCAATGAACCTGAAATGCCCTTCAAAATGCTCATCACCTTTGCTTTGGTTCAGAGCCTCTGCCAAAAGTGGTGCACCATTTTCTAGGTCATCCAAAGGTCTTTGAATTAATTCATAGCTATTTGAGTTTGGGCATTTAAAATTATATAAAATATTTCAAATGTCCAAATATCCCCAAACAGAAATGTTTCATGTTGGAAATATTCCAACAATGGACCAGGAGCAGTTTGGTGATTTTTGAAACTGTTTTAGTATTTTTAAAAAACACCACAAAGTTGCAGAATAATAGAAAAGGAAAAACAGGAAGAAACTTACAGGCGCCACCTACCGGCCCACTGCCTGCCCAGCCAAAGCCAGCATGCCCAATGAGCTGCTTGGCTTGGCCAGGCAGGCAGCCAGGTGCTCGGCGGCGAGCACCGCATGGGCACCACGCACCAGGTCATCGCCTCGCCGCTCCCCTCGCCTAGCCGCGACGCGGTTCGCTCTCCCTCTCTCCCCCGAACCCCCTAGACACCTCCTCTCCTCCCCGGCCCCTCTCTCTCGCGCTCCCCCGCCATGGCCGACGCCACCGCCCAAGACCATCGCCAGAGACGCGCGCCCCGCCGTCCGTGCTCCTCCCCACCGTGTCTAGTAGCCCCGCCGCCCTCAACTACGTCGGGCTAGCCGAGCCCCGCGTGCTCGAGTAGCCCGAGTCGACCGCACCGACTTCGCCCGAGTCCACCGTCGCCGGAGATCCCCTTCAACGCCGTCGTCGCTCCGGCCCATCCCCGACCTCAACGAGCGTTTCTCCGAGTTGCCTGTGAGCTTAACCATCTCCCCCTCCCTTACTTCCTTGCTCCCGAGCTGTGTAGTGACCTCCCGGAGCTCAACCGCACTCACCGCCGCGGAGCTCGTCGCCGACGTGCTCCCGGTCACCCTCCGGCCACCTCTCGGTGTCCATTGTACTCACTGCACCCCATGGGGTCTAACCATGCACTCCCCGCACCTCACCGATCCCTCTAGCCTCAAGTTCGCCTTCGGCCGAACTCCGGCGGCCGCCTAGGTCGTCGCCGGCGCCGATTCCGGCCGCCCCGACCCCAACCGACTCCACCAGAAGCTGCGGCATGTCCCCAGCTAACCATAGCCACCTTCCCCGGCTCGTTTGGTCGCCGGAATGGCCAAACTCACTTCCGCCGCCGCGTCGGGCTCGCCGGCGGCTAGACGCCGGGCAGCCGACGTTGACTTTGACCCCGGGTGGGCCCTGGTTGACTCTGATGAGTCAATGACAGGTGGGGCCCAGCCCTGTTAAATAAATAGGTTTAGTTTTAATTAAACTTTAGCTAAACTAATTACCCTGACACCCTGGACCCACAGTCAGGTTTGACCTGGACGTCTCCGTTGACCCTGACGTCATGTTGACGCAATAATTTAATTTCTGGATTTATTCTAATATAGGAAATTTCAGAATATAGTTCAAACTTCAAAAATTCATAACTTTTAATTTGTAACTCCAAATGCAAAGATCTATATGTGAAAAATGATCAGAAAAATCCATTCTATCCATTGGTACAGGTTTCATGCATGTTAAAACAAGTTAACCTTACTGTTTAAGCAGAATAAGATATTACACTTTTAGGGCTATTTTAAATGAGCTAGCATTTGAATCTTTGAATCAAATGAGTTCATCCCTTTTTGTTTCAGCTTGCACTAGGCCAACACACATACATATTGCCATGTCATAGCATGCATCATATTGTTGCACATTGCCATGTGTGTTTACTTTCGGTATGCTTTTCGTGATAGGTTCTGCCTCCGAGGATAATCTCGAATATCCGTCTGAAGGGCAGTATCCTACCACCATTCCATCAGGCAAGCAACCCATTGATCATTCCGATACAAACCCATGTTCTTGCTTCTGCTCTTGTTTTACTGCATTAAGACAACACGATTCAAACTGTTGTGTGCTGCGGTAGTTGAACCCACTTCCTTTGCATGACCTGTCATTGCCACAGTAACTAGATGAAACCCACTAGTATGTGTAGGAGTTGATTGAGCCATGTTTGTGATTCCTACCATGCTATGCTTGCTATGCTTAGAGTTGTGTCGTCCGCTCATCGGGATGATGAACTGGAGTGAAAGGTTGTGTTGGTTCGAGAGTGAAAGTGTTGAACATGTTTTGGTAAAGGTATCGATGAGAGGCCATGTAGGAGTACATGGTGGGTTGTTTCATTGAAGCCGATCCTAATAACCGAGATCTGTGTTTGTGATCCATGAAACAGTTACTACCACGCATTGGGATCCTTAATTGACCCTCTCGGCTTCTTAATCACCCTTGTTCTCAGTCCGGGAGTTGCAAGTAGTTTCTGGTGTTTGTAGCATGCTGGGGGCCGCACGCAACGCTGACCTTAGGGGTGGGTTGTGTTGCGGTAGGCACGTGGCCCGGTGTACCGAGTGCCCGTTTGGTATCTCGGGAACCCTGCACACATCGTTCGGGGCTGTATGGGAAACCTCGGCCGGACTCCCTGCGGATGGAACCCGAATAGGCGATAAACCTGGACTCGGCACTTGAGTGTTTAGGTAGGCTGTGGCCGACACCCACGTTGGGCTTCCGCTTGAAGGTTGCCGAGTACATGTCGTGTAAACGGCGGTAAGTGGTGAGAGCGTGTGTGAAGAAGTACACCCCTGCAGGGTTTAATATGATCTATTCGAATAGCCGTGTCCATGGAGAAGGACTTACGGTTACCTATATCAGTTCATAGACAAGTAAATGGATACTACTAAAATCCTCAAGATAAGTGTGAGTACATGGATGGCCCTCTCGTGGGATGACGAGAGGATCCACGGTGGAGTATTGTGATGGTGATTAGTGGACTCGTGTACGACAAATGCTTTGCAAGTGGTGTCACGTAGGATAGCTTAGCCAAGAGTCAAAGCTGGCTTGCTGCAAATAACTCCACTACCTTCTTGAGAATGTGCATGTATGATAGGATTCTGTGGTAAGACTTGCTGAGTACCCCCGTACTCATGTTTGCTTAATTAATGTTTTTCAGAGGACAACACTGCCCCCTCCGATGGGTTTTATGTAGACCTTGACATCGACGGTGAACTAGCCACCCGGTGGTGATACAAGGCTTGTGAAGGGCCACCGTAGATAGAAGGGCTTGACAAGCTTTCTTTCTTTTTAGAGTCGTACTCGCACTAGTTTGCTTCGCATGTGCTTGTATGTTTGTATGACTTGAGTGTTGGGTCATGTGACCCCTACCTGTATGGATATGTTATGTATGGCTCCTCGGAGCCTCTTAAATAAAGTACCTTGAGTTGTAGAGTTTTGTTGTGATGCCTTGTTGTATCTACTCATATCGGGCATATTGCGTGTATGATTGAAATGCTTGGTATGAGTGGGATCCGACAAACTAGTTGTTTTTCCTTGGCAGCCTCTCATATGGGGAAATGTAGTCTTGTGCTTCTGAGCGATAGTAGTCCGCTACAGCCCGGGTCACCGGAGTCCTGCTAGCCCAGCACTACTGCTTGGACACTTGACTGGCCGGCATGTGTTTCACTTCGTTCCTATGTATGTCCCTTCGGGGGAATGTCACGCGGTGTTATTCAGAGTCCTGCCTAGCCTGCTACAGCCCGGGATACCGGAGTCCTGTTAGCCCAGTGCTACAGCTCGAATTTATACGTTGATGACCGACATGCTCGATGTGATTCATGTATGCCTGTCCCCATTGGTTAGCGCCGCTTTGGGTTCACGACTAGCCATGTCGGCCCGGGTTCTTTGTCATGTGGATGCTAGCGACACCATCATATATGTGAGCCAAAAGGCGCAAACGGTCCCGGGCCATGGTAAGGCGACACCCGTGGGAATACCGTGCGTGAGGCCGCAAAGTGATATGAGGTGTTACCGGCTAGGTCGATGTGACTTGGAATCGGGGTCCTGACAGAAACACAGAAGGAAGTGATGATAGTGAAGCCGATCACATCCCAGATCTTTGGGTGAGAAACTTTTTCTTCGCGTGTGTCCCTTTGCGCCGTAACCATGGAAAATCTTCATCATTTAACGGGATGCTCGGGTCAATATTCACTGTGAATGGAGCAATTTCATCAAACTTTTCATAATCTTCGGACATGTCTGTCTTGTAATCCACTCCCACGATGTTTCTCTTCCCAGAAAGAACTATGTGCCGCTTTGGCTCATCATACGATGCATTCGCTTCCTTATCTTATCTTTTTCTCGGCTTGGTAGACATGTCCTTCACATAGAAAACCTGTGCCACATCATTGGCTAGGACGAATGGTTCGTCTGCATACGCAAGATTGTTGAGATCCACTGTTGTCATTTCGTACTGGGGGTCTTCCTTTACCCCGCCTCGTGTCATATTGAACCATTTGCACCAAAACAAAGGGACCTTCAAACCACGTCGATAGTCAAGTTCCCATATGTCCTGTATATAACCATAATATGTTTCCTTTCCCGTCTTGGTTTCTGCATCAAAGCGGACACCATTGTTTTGGTTGGTGCTCTTCTTATCTTGGGCGATCGTGTAAAATGTATTACCATTTATCTCGTACCCTTTGAAAGTCATTATATTCGAAGATGGTAACTGGGACAGCAAGTACAGGTCATCTTCAATTGAGGCGTCATGCATGGTACGTGTTCGCAACCAGTGGCGAAACTCCTGGTTTGTTCACGTGTAATCCAGTCATCGAGACCGCTCCGGGTGTTTGGGCGTAGCAAATTCTTGTGTTCATCCATATACGGAGCCACCAAGGCGGAATTCTGTAGAACTGTAGTGTGCTTCAAAGAGAGAATGTCCGTCCATACATATTATTTGTTCCCCTCCTAGCGTGCCTTTTCCATCCAGTCTGCCCTTATGCATGATTCAGAACACCAATCGGCTTAAGGTCAGGAATAAAGTCAATACAAAACTCAATGACCTCCTCATTGTGATGGCCCTTGGAGATGCTTCCTTCTGGTCTAGCACGGTTATGAACATATTTCTTTAAGACTCCCATGAACCTCTCAAAGGGGAACATATTGTGTAGAAATACAGGACCCAAAACGTTAATCTCTTCGCATAGGTGAACTAGGACGTGTGTCATGATGTTGAAGAAGGATGGTGGGAACACCAACTCGAAACTGACAAGACATTGCACCAAATCATTCTCTAACCTTGGTATGATTTCTGGATCGATTACCTTCTGAGAGATTGCATTGAGAAATGCACATAGCTTCACAATGGCTAATCGAACGTTTTCCGGTAGAAGCCCCCTCAATGCAACCGGAAGCAATTGTGTCATAATCACGTGGCAGTCATGAGACTTTAGGTTCTGGAACTTTTTCTCTGCCATGTTTATTATTCCCTTTATATTCGATGAGAAGCCATACGGTACCTTAATACTGAGCAGGCATTCAAAGAAGATTTCCTTCTCTTCTTTGGTAAGAGCGTAGCTTGCATGAACCTGATGTATGCCGTCTTTTCCATGCATACGTTGCTGGTCCTCCCGTGCCTCAGGTGTATCTTTTGTCTTCCCATACACGCCCAAGAAGCCAAGCAGGGTCACACAAAGATTCTTCGTCACGTGCATCACGTCGATTGCAGAGCGGACCTCTAGGTCTTTCCAATAGGGCAGGTCCCAAAATATAGATTTATTCTTCCACATGGGTGCGCGTCCATCAGCGTCCTTCGGAACAGGTTGTCCACCAGGACCCTTTCCAAAAACTACCTTCAAATCCTTGACCATATCATATACATCAGCACCAGTACGGTGGCGAGGCTTCGTCTGATGATCCGCCTCACCTCTGAAATGCTTGCCTTTCTTTCTTACGGGATGCCTGCTCGGAAGAAACCGACGATGTCCCAGGTACACATTCTTCTTACAACTATTCAAATATATACTGTCGGTATCATCTAAACAGTGCGTGCATCCGCGGTATCCCTTGTTTGTCTATCCTGAAAGGTTACTGAGAGCAGGCCAATCATTAATTGTCACGAACAGGTCGCCTTTAGGTCAAATTCTTCCTGTTTGTGCTCATCCCACGCACGTACACCTGTTCCATTCCACTGTTGTAAGAGTTCTTCAACTAATGGCCTTAGGTACACATCAATGTCGTTGCCGGGTTGCTTAGGGCCTTAGATGAGCACTGGCATCATATATGAACTTCCGCTACATGCACAACCAAGGAGGAAGGTTATACAAACATAGAGTCACAGGCCAGGTGCTATGGTTGCTGCTCTGCTCCCCAAAAGGATTAATGACATCCGCGCTTAGACCAAACCATACGTTCCTTGCGTCATCTGCAAACTCCTTCCCGTACTTTCTTTCGATTTTTCTCCACTGCGACCCGTCAGTGGGTACTCTCAACTTTCCGTCTTTCTTACGGTCTTCTCTGTGCCATCGCATCGCCTTGGCATGCTCTTTGTTTTGGAACAAACGTTTCAACCGTGGTATTATAGGAGAATACCACATCACCTTGGCAGGAATCTTCTTCCTGGGGCGCTCGCCCTCGACATCACCAGGGTCATCGCGGCTGATCTTATAGCGCAATGCACCGCATACCGGGCAAGCGTTCAAATCCTCGTACTCGCCGCGGTAGAGGATGCAATCATTAGGGCATGCATGTATCTTCTGCACCTCTAACCCTAGAGGGCAGACAGCCTTCTTTGCTTCGTACGTACTCTAGGGCAATTCGTTGTCCTTTGGAAGCATGTTCTTTATCATTACCAGCAACTTTCCAAATCCCTTGTCAGATACACCATTCTCTGCCTTCCATTGCAGCAATTCTAGTGTGGTGCCTAGCTTTTTCTTGTCACCTTCGCAATTCGGGTACAACAATTTTTTGTGATCCTCTAACATGCGCTGCAACTTCTTCTTCTCCAAATCACTTGCGCAGTTTCTCTTTGCATCGGCAATGGCCCGACCAAGATCATCAACGGACTCATCTGATGCCTCTTCTTCAGCTTCTTCCCGCATTGCCGGCTCAGCTTCTTCCCCCATTGTTGTATCATCGTATTCAGGGAACCCATGGCGGGATAGATGTAAATAGTCCTCTTCTTCTTCATTGTCTTCCATCATAACCCCTCTTTCTCCGTGCTTGGTCCAAACATTATAGTGGGGCACGAAACCGGACTTAAACAGGTGGACGTGAATGGTTCTTGACTTAGAGTAATTTTGACCATTCTTACAGACAGCACATGGACAAGGCATAAAACCATCCGCCCGCTTGTTTGCCTCAGTCGCAAGCAGAAAAGTTTGCACGCCATTAATGAACTCAGGAGAGCATCGGTCATCGTACATCCATTGTCGGCTAATCTTCAATACACAACACCAAAAATACCAAATTAATACAAGTTCATACATAAAGTTCATACAACACTTAAATGCAACATACAAATAACTCTCTAGCTAAAGCATTTAAATGCAACAACAAATGCGATCAAGAACGCAACTAAGGTAACAATTGATCCAACACCATAATGATACCAAGCCTCACTATTGATGGCATATTTTCTAATCTTTCTAATCTTCAAGCGCATTTTCTCCATCTTGATCTTGTGATCATCGATTTACATCGGCAACATGCAACTCCAATTCCATCTTCTCCCCCTCAATTCTTTTCAATTTTTCTTTCAAGTACTCGTTTTCTCTTTCAACTAAATTTAACCTCTCGACAATAGGGTCGGTTGGAATTTTCGGTTCACATACCTCCTAGGAAAAATATCTATGTCAACTTGACGGGCATAATTTGTCATAAACACGAAATGCAACTAGTTTAAAAGAGAATATAACACATCTGAATCATAACAAGGACGAGGGCCGACGGGGACGGATATCAAAACCATGGCACTATGTATAACAAACAACGTACGGGTAAGATAATTATACGAGTAACTATATATCCAAATAACACAAACATCATTTTTATATAAAATTTCATGAAGAAGAGGCTCACCTCAAGGTGGTGCCGGCGACGGGACGGTGCGGGCGGTCGACGGTGGTTACGACGGAGATTTAGAAGGCACTAAGTAAACCACACCTACATATGCAAACTAAGTGTTATTTTGACCTCAATTTGCATAGAAATCAAATACTACCACATATAATTCCTCCCAAATTAATAACACCCACAATTAATCACTATATAAAGCAATGCAAGAGCTAATCTAGCAATGAGAGATGAAAGGACAAAGTTGCTAACCTTTGTGATCATTTGAATGGATGGGGGCCTGCAAATCTTGACAAATTTGGGGCAAATTTTGTGACGAACACGAGAGAAGAAGGGGAAGAACAGAGGAGAGGGAGAGGGGAAAGGGGGAAGAACAGAGTGCTGGTGGACGAATGGTTTATATAGGATGACCTTTAGTACCGGTTCGTGGCCGGTACTAAAGGTGCTGGAGGGGCCCCACTCTGACAACATCCTGCCACCAATTTCATTAGTACCGGTTCGTGGCACGAACCGGTGCTAAAGGTTCGCCACGAACCGGTACTAAAGAGCTCCTCCCGCCTAGCCGTTGGAACCGGCACTAATGGACACATTAGTGCCGATTCTGTTATAAACCGGGACTAATGTGTCTCACATTTGACCCTTTTTCTACTAGTGCCTGTTTGTGCTCATCCCACGTAAGTACACCGTTTCCATTCCACAACTGTACAAGTTCTTAAACTAATGGCCTTAGGTACACATCAATGTCATTGCCAGGTTGCTTAGGGCCTTGGATGAGAACTAGCATCATAATGAACTTCCGCTTCATGCACATCCAAGGAGGAAGGTTATACATACATAGAGTCACGGGCCAGGTGCTGTGATTGCTGCTCTGCTCCCCGAAAGGATTAATGCCATCCGTGCTTAAAGCAAACCATACGTTCCTTGGGTCACTTGCAAACTCATCCCAGTACTTTCTCTGAATTTTTCTCCACTGCGACCCGTCGTGGGTGCTCTCAACTTCCGTCTTTCTTACGGTCCTCACCGTGCCATCGCATCAACTTGGCATGCTCTCCGTTTCGAACAGACGTTTCAACCGTGGTATTATAGGACCATACCACATCACCTTCGCAGAACCCTCTTCCAGGGGCTCGCCGTCAACATCACCGTGGTCATCTCGTTTGATCTTATACCGTAATGCACTGCATACCGGGCATGCGTTCAGATCCTTGTACGCACCGCGATAGAGGACACAGTCATTAGGGCATGCATGTATCTTCTGCTCCTCCAATCCTAGAGGGCATACGACCTTCTTTGCTGCGTATGTCTTGTCGGGCAATTCGTTATCCTTTGGAAGCTTCTTCTTCAATATTTTCAGATAGCTTCTCAAATCCTTTGTCGAGCACAACATTCTCGCCTTCCATTGCAGCAATTCGATGCGGTACCGAGCTTTGTGTTGCCATCTTCGCAATTGGGGTACAACCCTTTTTTGTGATCCTCTAACATGCGATCGAACTTCAGCTTCTCCTTTTGACTTTTGCATTGCGTCCTTGCATCGACAATGACCCGGCGGAGATCATCATCATCGGGCACATCGTCTGGTTCCTCTTGATCTTCAGCAGCTTTGCCCATTGCAGCATCATCGTGCACATCGTGTGGTTCCTCTTGATGTTCAGTAGCATCACCGTATTCAGGGGGCACATAGTTGTCATCATATTCTTCTTCTTCGCCATCTTCCATCATAACCCCTATTTCTCCGTGCCTCGTCCAAACATTATAGTGTGGCATGAAACCCTTGTAAAGCAGGTGGGTGTGAAGGATTTTCCGGTCAGAGTAAGACTTCGTATTCCCACATATAGGGCATGGACAACACATAAAACCATTCTGCTTGTTTGCCTCAGATGCTTCGAGAAATTCATGCACGCCCTTAATGTACACGGAGGTGTGTCTGTCACCGTACATCCATTGTTGGTTCATTTGTGTGCATTATATATAATTAAGTGTGTCAAAAACTATTACAGAACATCATGAATAGATAATTAAGTGACCAAATTAATAGAAGTTCATCATCACATTAAAACCAAAGTACATACATAGTAAAAGTAAGAAAATAATACAAGTATCTATCTAAACATACAAGTAAGAGTATTTTTCCTTTCAGAAAGAAGATAAGAACAAGAGGCTCACCACGGTGGTGCCGGCGATGAGATCGGCACGGGCGATCGACGGCCGTGAAGACGGAGACGGGACATGACAGACCGCTAAACCTAGACAAATATTGAGGAAAATGGAGTTTGGAGGTCGAGCTTGGAGAGGAGAAAGTTAAGTAGTGTGGCTCGGGCATTCCATCGAACACCTCGTGTGCATAGGAGGTGAGCTAGAGAACCACAAAGCTCTCCAACGGTCGGACAGAAAAACAGAGCAGTGAAGTGCTCTGCTTGCGGGCGAGGGGTATATATAGGCAATTCATTGGTCCCGGTTTGTGCCATGAACCGGGACTAAAGGGCAGCCTTTGGTCCCGGTTCAAGCCACCAACCGGGACCAATGGTGGTGGGCCAGGAGCGAGGCCCATTGGTCCCGGTTCGTCCCACCAACCAGGACCAAAAGGTCCAGACGAACCAAGACCAATGGCCCACGTGGGCCGGCCGGCCCCCGGGGCTCACGAACCGGGTCCAATGCCCCCATGGGTCTCGGTTCTGGATTGAACCGGGACTAATGGGCTGACCCGGCCTGGACCATTGCCCCCTTTTCTACTAGTGACCCTTGTTGACCAATCAAACTTTGACTGGTCAACTGGGTCCCCTTGGCCCACATGTCAGCCTCTATGTACATTCTGTGTACACAGGGCTGGGTACCCATAGCATTTTGTCTACTAATTTCAAATTAATAATAATTTTAGAAAATGAATAAAACTTTGAAAAATCATAGAAAATAAATCGTAGCTCGGATGAAAATACTTTAGACATGAAAGTTGCTCAGAACGACGAGACGAATTCGATTAGCAGCCCGTTCATCCGCCACACATCCCTAGCATAGCAAACACGCAACTTTCCCCCTCCGGTTCATCTGTCCGAAAACGCGGAACACCGGGGATACTTTCCTGGATGTTTCCCCCCCTTCGTCGGTATCACCTCCTACCGCGTTAGGGCACACTACTATGTCTTGAGCTTGCGTTGGTTTTCCCCGAAGAGGAGAGGATGATGCAGCACAGTAGCATAAGTATTTCCCTTAGTTTTTGAGAACCAAGGTATCAATCCAGTAGGAGGTCACGCGTAAGTCCCTCGTACCTGCACAAAACGATAGCTACTCGCAACCAACGCGATTAGGGGTTGTCAATCCCTTCACGGTCACTTACGAGAGTGAGATCTGATAGAGATAATATTTTTGGTATTTTTGGTATAAAGATGCAAAGTAAAAAGTAAAAGCAAAGCAAGTAAATAAAGTGATAGTGATTGATATGATGAGAATAGACTCGGGGGCCATAGGTTTCACTATTGGCTTCTCTCAAGAGCATAGATATTCTACGGTGGGTGAACAAATTAATGTTGAGCAATTGATAGAATTGAGCATAGTTATGAGGTTATCTAGGTATGATCATGTATATAGGCATCACGTCCGAGACAAGTAGACCGAAACGATACTGCATCTACTACTATTACTCCACTCATCGACCGCTATCCAGCATGCATCTAGAGTATTAAGTTAAAAACAGAGTAACGCCTTAAGCAAGATGACATGATGTAGAGGAATAAATTCATTCAATATGATAAATACCCCATCTTGTTATCCTCGATGGAAACAATACAATCGTGCCTTGCAACCCTTTACATCCTTTGGGTAAGGACACATAAGATTGAACCCAAAGCCATGCACTTCTCCCATTGCAAGAACTACCAATCTAGTTGGCCAAACCAAGCGGATAATTGAAGAGACTTGCAAAGATAACTCAATCATACATAAAAGAATTCAGAGAAGAATCAAATATTATTCATAGATAAGCTGGATCATAAACCCACAATTCATCGGTCACAACAAGCACACCGCAAAAAGAAGATTACATCGAATAGATCTCCACGAGAGAGGGGGAGAACATTGTATTGAGATCCAAAAAGAGAGAAGAAGCCATCTAGCTACTAGCTATGGACCCGAAGGTCTGAAGTAAACTACTCACACTTCATCGGAGGGGCTATGGTCTTGATGTAGAAGCCCTCCGTGGTGGATGCCCCCTCCGGCGGAGCTCCGGAACAGGCCCCAAGATGGGATCTCGTGGATACAGGAAGGTACGGCGGTGGAATTAGGTTTTTGGCTCCGTATCTGGTCTATTGGGGGTACATAGGTATATATAGGAGGAAGGAGTACGTCGGTGGAGCTTCGAGGGGCCCACGAGGCAGGGGGGCGCCCTCCACCCTCTGACCGCCTCTCTCATGCCTTGGCATAGGGTCCAAGTCTCCTAGATCATGTTCGGTGAGAAGATCACGTTCCCGAAGGTTTCATTCCGTTTGGACTCCGTTTGATATTCTGTTTCTTCGAAACACTGAAATAGGCAAAAAACAACAATTCTGGGCTGGGCCTCCGATTAATAGGTTAGTCCCAAAAATAATATAAAAGTGGAAAATAAAGCCCATTATAGTCCAAAACAGTAGATAAAGTAGCATGGAGCAATAAAAAATTATAGATACGTTGGAGACGTATCACACACCTAGCACCGCGTATTGCCATGTTACGCTTTGAGATGCCTTCTTTGCTCTGTTATTTATTGTGTTCCCCCCGTTACTTATTTCCGGTAGACCCCGAGACCGCTGCCGGTACCCCTGTGATCGACTACATCGACGACGAACCCTCCTTCTTGCCAGAGCAATCAGGCAAGCCCCCCCCCTGATCACCATATATCGCCTATTCTTCTCTATACTGCTTGCATTAGAGTAGTGTAGCATGTTACTGCTTTCCGTTAATCTTACCCTGATGCATAGCATGTCCTTGCTATTACTGTAGTTACCTTTACCTGCAATCCTACATGCTTAGTATAGGATGCTAGTATTTCCATCTGTGGCCCTACATTCTTGTCCGTCTGATGTGCTATACTATCGGGCCGTGATCACTCGGGAGGTGATCACGGGTATATACTATATACTTTATACATGATACATGTGGTGACTAAAGACGGGTCGGCTCGTAGGAGTACCCGCGAGTGGATCTTTGTGGCGGAGCGACAGGGCAGGTTGAGACCACCTAGGAGAGAGGTGGGCCTGGCCCTGTTCGGCGTTCGCGGATACTTAACACGCTTAACGAGATCTTGGTATTTGATCTGAGTTGGGTCGTTGACCTTATACTCACTAACCGCCACGTGGGACAAGATATGGGCAACCGGCGGTGTGGTATCAGCCGAAGCATTTCGTGACGTCAGCGACTGAGCGGCGCGTGCCGGATTGGACTGGAACGCTTGCTAGGCTAGGTCTGCTTCCCACTACTAGGGAAAAGGCTAGCAGCAGCGCGGGTTTTAGGTGTATTAGTAGCGCGGGGACCGGCGCTACTAATAAGCGCTTCTGACTAACGATGGCGATGGCGCGTGCTCACTAAGCGCTACTGCTACACAAGTGTAGCAGCAGCGCTTAACGAAAAGCTCGCTACTCCTAATAGCTATAGCGCTTCTCCTGTCGCTACTGCTATCCTAAATACTAGTAGCGAGTTGTTGTTTCCCACGCTACTACTAAGTAATTGCGAATTAAAAAAATAAAAGTTAGATGCAGTTGCTTCCATCAGAGACACGTCCAATGAAAAATAAGCTCAGGTCACAGAACCATGTTTAACACTTGAAGCATTCATAGATACAATAGTGAACATCTGAACAAGAAGAAATCACGACATCTCAGATCATACGCACACCACTATCATTGAAAGGTGGGTACTTTCCCTAGCTTTCCATCAACCTAAACATACCACTTCTCTAGATGTATCTACCAAGACTCGGGGTTTAGACACAGGTGGACCTCCCCCCGAACTGTGGCGTCGAGGTCCTCCTCCTCGGCGACCTCCGGCGTCGAGATTACCTGGATGATCCTCCGTGTGACGCGGTCGCCGGTCTTTACAGCCAGGTCCACCTCCGAGTCGTTGAAGAGCACACTGCCCACCGGGCCGCGGTAGTCCGCGTCAATCAACCCTGCGCCCATGTCGGGAAAGTGAAAACTTGTTAGTTAGCGTCCACATCCAAATCTAGTAGGGTATTTTATTTCTTTCTATCACATGCACATGAATCAATAGTGACAGCCAGAGTAACAGTTCATCATTAAAAACTAGCATACAGTTCAGAGTTGGAAACTACAGAGACTAAAATTTACATGGATTGTTCTAGGCATCTAGCCCAAGAAAACAGAGCACTAGCTAGTTGTTCCATGAAATGATCAGATGGTACAAGAGATATGATTCGTATCCTCTATGAGTTCACACTCTACTCACAGCCAGCCTTAGCGACACGTTGGATCCTGCAAAACCTTGAATTCATTGTTCCGATAGCAAGGCAAAAGCTTGTTCAAATTACCAAGGTATGCATATATGAATTGTACTACACATGAAGTATTTGCGGAATTCTGAAGCACTCTGTTCTCAGGATCACCAGGTGCTACCTGTTTGTGGCTCTCAGCCTCATCGGCATGTTGGCGTCCGGTCCACCGAGATTGCCAATCGTCGCCTCGACGTCTCCGGTGGCCAACAGGGACGGCGCCAGCGCTCAACTTGGACGGAGGAGTTGCTGCGCTGGGAGGTTCCTCGCTGTATGGTTCATCTGTTGAGCTGCCAAAATACACACACAAAATCATGTCGGAGCAAATCGCCATAAACTTTTTTACAAAACTGCTTGCCAAATCCCCGTGTAGTGAATTTGCTATATAATTTAATGCTGAACTATTTCTAATACACACTGAACTTGCATACAACATATTCATAACATCACTTCTCCTAACTGCACTATGATCTATCCATTCAAGAGAGTTTGAACTTGCTAGCATCATCTCCTAACTGCGTCCATCTCATTATCTTTTACAAAACAATTCTCAATATGGAGCAAATAACAACAGGAAGGAGGCCACCACCATGCACATACAACATCAGCATGCAAGCTAGGGGCACAAACATACAGTAGCAAGCATGAATTTTGTAGACTGGGAATTAAAGAAACATCAGTAAGTTGGTAGTACACATGACACACAGAAATAGTGAGTAGGAGTACATGGTTTTGAAGTAGTATCTATAGTAATTTGCTACCTTATTTTCAGGTAACACCAAAGAGGCATATGGTTGCTATAAGGTTTTTTTAGTCTGAAGAATGGTAACATAAATGTAATGGATGATTCTTTGATTTGTTTGGTTAGGTTGCCGAAGGCAGTTTATTAGGCCATCACAAATATTTTAAGGTGGTGTTGATAATCAGCTTGGCAGTGAAAATATTTTGTGTGTGAAACAGGTCGATGAGATTGGAAAGAGACAACCCAACAGCAATCAGACGTGAAGCATAAATGTTGATGATGTTACTACTCTTGATGGCATGACAAAGAGACCCCGACAGTTGAACATTCTGTGTCTGAAGAACTACGTGCTGCAGGATGTAACACATATCTACTTCCACCACCCTTGCCGTTATTTGTAGAAGCAAATATAAATGCTTAGTGTTGACCTCAGCAAAAATTGCTAAAAATACTAGCACACCAACTGAAGGTAACCATGCAAGGACACAGATTAATCTTGAACTGCCTCACCAACTGAAGAAAATAATAAAGCAGTTTAATTTTCAGTTACATTTGGAAACTTACCCTGACGGGTTAATCTTACTATTATCTACTGACCCTAACTCTTTAATCTTGAGAATTTGCACATCTAAACATGTGCATATAGCTTAAGAATTCAGACAAACAAACAGCCTTCTGATGGCATACAGCAATTTTCATCAATCAGATTTACATGCCACTTTTTTTCAGCAGATTAGCTGCAAGACTTCCTACAAGAAATAGACTTACCACGAGGCCTTCCCGCTGGCCTCCCCATCAGATCTCGCTCGTCGTGCCCTGCATTCACAAGCAAGCACATCATATTATACCAGTAGAACCACAATGACGAGCACCAAGCAGAAAACAAACATATTGTTGGCCTTACGAGGCAGCGCGATGGTGGATTTGCGGGAGAAGGGCACGGGCACACCGGTGTGCCCGTTGGCATCGTCGCCATCGCCCGGTCCCGACGCATGCTAAGAGGAGGAGGCGGAGACGGAGGAGACAGCGGAGCGGCGGGGGCGGACGGAGACGGCGTGGAAGGGAAGCCGCCGCGGACGCGCCCCCACGGCGGGGTTGTGGGTTTGGGAGGAGGGGGAGGGGGCGTCGCATCCAGCAAGGTGGAGGAGCTGTGCGTTGATGAGGGACAGGCTGGGGAGATGGAGGAGGCGGCGCCGGTGTGGGAGCAAGAGGCGTGGCGGCTGTGAGGAGAAGGGAATGAGAAGGGTGGTGGGTGGGAGTGGATCAGGTGGATGGTGCGGCAGTAAGTAGTAGCGTGTGTTGGCGAAACGCGCTACTCCTAAGTACTTTAGCAGTAGCGATGGCGTCTATGGAAAGAGCGCTACTACTATACCTAGTCTGGAGACAACGCCCTGGCAATTTTAATAGTAGCGTTGTTCTCTCCTAGCTAGCGCGGTTTTGTAGAGAGCGCTACTACTATTTAGCAGCAGCGTCTGTTTTTAAACAGCGCTGCTGGTAAGTTTCTGTGTATAAGATTTTCCCTAGTAGTGTCCGTCCGCCCACGCAACTTGCAGGTGTGCTAAGGGCGATGGGCCCAGACCCCTGTGCGCTTAGGTTTAGACCGGTGTGCTGACCTCTCTGTTATGCCTAGGTGGGACTGCGACGTGTTGATCTTACGAGGTCAGGCATGACCCAGGAAAGTGTGTCCGGCCAAATGGGATCGAGCGTGTCGGGTAATGTGGTGCACCCCTGCAGGGAAGTTTATCTATTCGAATAGCCATGACCTTCGGTAACAGGACGACTTGGAGTTGTACCTTGACCTTATGACAACTAGAACTGGATATTTAATAAAACACACCCTTCCAAGTGCCAGATACAACCCGGTGATCGCTCTCTAACAGGGCGACGAGGAGGGGATTGCCGGGTAGGATTATGCTATACGATGCTACTTGGAGGACTTCAGTCTACTCTCTTCTACATGCTGCAAGATGGAGGTGGCCAGAAGCGTAGTCTTCGATAAGATTAACTACCCCCCTTATTCTGGCATTCTGCAATTCAGTCCACCGATATTGCCTCTTTACACATATACCCATGCATATGTAGTGTAGCTCCTTGCTTGCGAGTACTTTGGATGAGTACTCACGGTTGCTTTCTCCCCCCTTTTCCTCCTTTTCCTTTCCTTCTGGTTGTCGCAACCAGATGTTGGAGCCCAGGAGCCAGACGCCACCGTCGATGACGACTACTACACGGGAGGTGCCTACTACTACGTGCAGGCCGCTGACGACGACCAGGAGTAGTCTAGGAGGATCCCAGGCAGGAGGCCTGCGCCTCTTTCGATCTGTATCCCCAGTTTGTGCTAGCCATCTTATAGTAACTTGTTTAACTTATGTCTGTACTCAGATATTGTTGCTTCCGCTGACTTGTCTATGATCGAGCACTTGTATTCGAGCCATCGAGGCACCTGGCTTGTATTATGATGCTTGTATGACTTATTTATGTTTTAGAGTTGTGTTGTGATATCTTCCCGTGAGTCCCTGATCTTGATCGTACACATTTGTGTGCATGATTAGTGTACGGTTGAATCGGGGGCGTCACAGCGCCGGTGCCGGCCCCAGCCACGCCCCGCGCGGGCTTCCTCTTATCCGCGTAGTTCTATCCCTCGTCGGCCGCGAACTAGGCGTGCGCCCCGGCCCGCGCGGGCCCCGTCTCCTGAAACCGGAGCATGGCCGGCTTGGAGTGGAACCACATCACCATCGGCGCAGATCTGGCACACGTCCCCGGCCCCGTGCCTCCCGGACTTCTGCACACAGCAACGAGACGGGTCAAAACCGAGGCTCCGCTGCGGGAAGGAAGGGGACGAGATCGAGAGGAGTACGATGAGATCGGGAGGTAGGGGACGTCCTTGTGATCTGGGTCGCGAGCCCACTACCGCTGTCGCCGGTCTGGAAGCACCGCCTCGCCTGCTTGATATGGGTCATCGACGGTGGGCGTGACAGCGGATCGAGGTGGGAGGGAGATGGTTGGATCGGGGTGGTGACGGGGGGACCGTCATCGTCGATCTAGATCATGCAGAGGGGGAGAGAGAGGCGGCGGCAGGTGTGTGAGGTGCGGATCCGGCGATGTGGGGTCCGTGAGGTCGGGCCGGTGGGTGAGGAGGAAGGGTTGCCGCGCGGGAGAGGACTGGATCGGGAGGGGGGCGGCGGCGGCACGGAGATGGGAGGAAGGGTGCGACGGGGGGATCGATCTGAGCTAGGGTTTGGGCTGCGGGTGGGGGTATCTCTTTTTGTTTTCTATTTTTCTTTTTTCTGTAGAAAGTTGGATGGATGGATGTGGGATGCAGAGATGGATGGATGGATGGACGCCATGTCATCAATCCGTCGAAAGTGTTCTGATTGGTCCGGAAAATCAATGGTTTAAAATAGTTTTGAAGTACTAAAAATAGAGAGATTTTGTGAAGTAGCTATCAAAAATATTTTTCAAAAGGGCACCACATAAATTTTCACTAGAGTTAGACCAAATTTTATGGATAAGGACCAATTTGTATGCATTTCTGATCTTTCTAGCTCTTTTTAATCATTTTCCGAGTGGCAAAAATGGGTTTTCTTGTGAAGAACCTACCAAATATTTGTTGCAAAATTGGACTCCATCAATTTTCTAAAATACTACTCCATATTTAAAATACAATTGACCAAATGGTTGGGTGTCAAAATCTTTGATCCACCTCTCGTGAAAAAAAACAAATTTCCACCGGTTCAGTTGGAAACGAGTCAAATTTGAACTGCAGCTGCCTCATAGTTTACTCTTTATTTTTCTCAAAAGTCATTTTTAGGTACAAAAGTATCTATCTAATCAAAAAAAAACAGCAAAAGTTTTCCAAGATTCAACCACTAGCAAGGAACCGTCAAGCCCGCCGTTTTGACCGCATTTTGAAATGGGCATAAAAAATTCAAAAAAAATCGAAAAATTGGGAAACCTTCGCATTGTGTCATTATATGTGACCAAGTTTCCAGGAAAAATAACAAACTTGTAATACGGCAATTATTTTAAAAAAGTGTTCTCAGAAACGAGCAATCACGTTTGGAGATCAATGGCTTTCAAGCCAAATGATCAATCTTATGGCCACATTCATGGCATAGTTTGTTCAAATGATCTCATATTATGCACAATGGTGCATATTGGAATGGCAAACAATGTTGCCTAAGGAAGTTGTCACTTTCTTTGGACGGAAAATTCATTTTCCATTTTTTGAGTACCCAAAAGGAGGTTTTTTTAAGGACCTCCCAAATATTTGTTGCAAAATTGGACCAAATGATTGTTCTAAAATACTACGCCATATTTAATGCACAATTGACCAAATGATTGGGTGTAAAAAGTTTTGATCCACTTCTCGTGAAAAAGACAAATTTTCGCCGATTCAGCTGGAAGTGGGTCAAATTTGAACTGTAGCTGCCTAGTAGTTTGCTCTTTATTTTTTCCAAAAATCATTTATAGGTACATAAGTATCTATTTAATCAGAGAAACACAAAAAAATCCAAGATTCAACCACTAGCTAGGAACGGTCATTCCCGTCGTTTTGACCGCATTTTGAAACAGGCATAAAAAGTTCAAAAAAAAATCAAAAAATTGGAAAACCTTCGCATTGTTTCATGATATGTGGCCGAGTTACCAGCAAAAATTATAAACTTGTAATATGGCAATTATTTTAAAAAAATGTTCTCAGAAACGAGCTATCATGCATGAAGATTCATGGCTTTTAAGCCAAATGATCAATCTTATGGCCACATTCATGGCATAGTTTGTTCAAATGGTCTCATATTGTGCACAAGGGTGCGTCTTGGAATTCCAAACAATGTTGCCTAAGGGAGTTTTTATTTTCTTTGCACGGAAAATTCATTTTCCATTTTCCGAGTGCCCGAAATGAGTTTATTTGTGAAGGACCTACCATAAATTTTTGCAAAATTGGACCAACTCAATTTTATAAAATACTAGTCCATATTTAATATACAATTGACCAAATGGTTGGGTGTGAAAAGCTTTGATCCACCTCTTGTGAAAAAGACAAATTTCCGCCGGTTTAGTTGGAAGCGGGTCAAATTTGAACTGCAACTGCCTCATAGTATGCTCTTTATTTTCCAAAAATCATTTCTAGGTACATAAGTATCTATTTAATCAGAGAAACATCAAAAGTTTTCCAAGATTCAACCACTAGCTAGGAACAGTCAAGCCCGTCGTTTTGACCGCATTTTGAAACGGGCATAAAAAATTCAAAAAAAATCAAAAAATTGGAAAACCTTCGCATTGTGTCATTATATGTGACCAAGTTTCTAGGAAAAATAATAAACTTGTAATACGGCAATTATTTTAAAAAAGTGTTCTCAGAAATGAGCTGTCATGCGTGAAGACTCATGGCTTTCAAGGCATTCATGGCATAGTTTGTTCAAATGATCTCATATTGTGCAAAAGGGTGCATCTTGGAATTCCAAACAATGTTGCCTAAGGGAGCTTTCATTTCCTTTGCACGGAAAATACATTTTCCATTTTCCGAGTGCCCCAAATGAGGGTTTTTTGTGAAGGACCTACCATATATTTGTTGCAAAATTGGACCAAATCAATTTTCTAAAATACTAGGCCATATTTAATGCACAATTGACAAAATGGTTGTGTGTCAAAAGTTTTGATCCACCTCTAGTGAAAAAGACAAATTCTCGCCGATTCAGCAGGAAGCGGATCAAATTTGAACTGCAGCTGCCTCATAGTTTACTATTTATCTTTTCCAAAAATCATTTATAGTTACATAAGTACCTATTTAATCATAAATACATGGTTTGGTGGCGATACGTCGAGGTTTGGGCGGTGGCCGAGGCCCCCAACTCTAGAGCGCGTAAACTCGCATGCCCGCCTCGTGGTCACCGCGTGACCGTGGCGTTGCCATGTGTTCTGGGCAGCCTAGGCATGTCTAGTGGGTTGGGCATTCCCCAGGTAGGTGCTAAGAAAAAAGTTACAACATAAGATTCCCACGAGGAGACCGATCGATGCTCAAACATGAATTAGCAGCCAAGTGTTTGATTAGCGGTACGGGAAATGTACATGGCTAATGGGCGTGTGTTTTGGCTGAGGATGATCAGTTACTAAGAAGACCGTCTTTACAAATTTTCAGCTCAAAAGGAGGAGCCTAGGTGGTACTTGCTTTGCAAACTACCACACTGGACATAAATACGAATGTTGAAGCTCGGCTCAAAATAATGAATGGATTGAGCTGGCATTTGGTGGAGGATGGTTATTTGGGCATAGGAAAGCACTGTAGAAAATGGATACTATTTGGACATGCCAAAGTGGTACTTCCTTCACAAACTGTTGTTACGAATGTAATAGGAAAATGAATATTTTGAATTATTTTTAACTAGGCAAGGAAGGTTTTTACATATTTGACAAAGATATGGCCCAAAGAATTTATGAGATTTTTTTGGGAATTTAGGGAATGACAGAAATATAGGTTGCTTCACAACCTAGGGAAAAAATTGCCACATGGACATGACACATAGGCAAAACTGATGAGGTGGCGCCTAGTCATAGCAACCCACCACAATTTACATGGCTATGGCCATCTATATTGGTCGTTAACAACTAGAAATAAGGCAGCGGACTAGCGATGTTTGCTTTATGACCATTTCATGTAAGGAAATTACGACCTTTCTGACCAAAATGGTCGCAATGGTTTAGGGTTTGGAGCCCCCCGAACAGCTTTTGACCAATTGGTCTGAAATGGTCATAGATCTATGACCATTTCTTCCAGGGTCACTGACAGAAGGTCACTAGTTGACATATTTCTTGTAGTGAACGTGGGTTGTCGTTTAGACGACCACGATATGAGAGAGGGCGCGAGGTAGACACAGTAGCCAGAGGTGGAGTGACGAGTGCCGGAGTAGCCAGCCCAAACAGCGTCCGAGTAGGCTACAAAGTCAGTGGAAGAGGAAGTTGTCAACGTAAGACCCAAAGCCATGGTGTCGCGGATGTAATGAAGGATCCACTTCACCAGGGACCAGTGGGAGTCACGTGGAGCCTACAGATGTAAGCACACCTGCTGGATGGCATACTACAAGTCTGGCCGAGTGAGCATCAAGTACTGAAGAGCACCAACAATGGACTTGTAGAAGGCCGCCTCTTGTGCCGGAGTGCCCTCAAGAGCGGAGACCTTTGCCTTCGTGTCGATAGGCATAGGTGCTGGCTTGCAGTTAAGCATGCTAGCGCGCTCGAGTAAATCCTGGGCGTACTGTTGCTGCTGAAGGAAGAACCCATCCGCATGCCGCACCACCTCGATCCCGAGGAAGTAGTGCAAAGGACCAAGGTCCTTCCTAGCGAACTCGGTGCCGAGGCGAGCTGTGAGCTGGCGAAGGAGCTTGACCGAAGAAGCTGTAAGGATGATGTCATCGACGTAGAGCAGCAGATAAGGAGTCCCACTGTCATGGTCATACACAAACAGGGAGGCGTCGGAGCGAGTTCCTCGGAACCCAAGCTGCTGAAGAAATGCGGCAATACACCGGTACCATGCATGAGGAGCCTGCTTGAGCCCGTAGAGCGAGCGCAAGAGCAGGCACACGTGATCGGGCTGAGTGGCGTCGACGAAGCCGATGGGCTACTGATAGTAAAACTATTCGGCAAGATGGCCATGAATAAACGCGTTCGAGATATCCATCTGGTGGACGGGCCAAGCGCGAGAGGCCACCAGTTGCAGAACGGTGCAGATGGTGCCCGGTTTTACAACCGGAGCAAAAGTGTCGGTGAAGTCCACACCGGCACGCTGGAGGAAACCGAGAACCACCCAACGAGCCTTGTACTGCTTAAGAGTTCCGTCAGGTCGAGTCTTATGGCGAAAGACCCACTTGCCGCTGATCACATTGGTGTGCGGCGACCGCGGAACCAACTGCCAGGTGCGGTAGCGTTGAAGGGAGTCAAACTCCTCCTGCATCGCGGTCATCCAATGAGGGTCACGAAGAGCCGCTTGAGTCGACGATGGGAGGGAAGATGATGCCGAGGTGGAGGCCGCAAGGAGGTACTCATCGGCGGAGTACCACGGGCTCAGGCGGTGCACGCCGGTCCGAGCACGAGTCACCATGCGGTGGGGCGGCAAGTACGGGGGTGGCAACGGGCGAAGGTGTTGACGTAGAGCCCGTTGCGGCCGAAACTACGGAGGGCGCCGGAGGGGCCGCCGCGGGCGACCCGGGCGCTGGAGAGGCCGGCGTGGTCACTGCGGCGGAGGATGTCGGAGATGCCGGCGCGGGCGACCCGGTGAAGTGCGCCGGAGAGGCCGACGCAGGCAACCTGGCAGAGAGCACCGGAGAGGCCGGCACGGGTGATCCGGCTGACGGTGAGGCGGAGGCCGGATCAACCGTCTCCGCTGAGGCGGAAGTCGCCGCGGATGAAGGGGGCGTCGGGGACGCCGCCGCGTCAGCCGAAGTAGTAGGGCCAGGCATCGAGCCCGCTGCCATCAAGTGGGGCAGTGGGCCAAAGCCTGTAGGTGGCCCAAGACGGGCTCGAGGGCGCGCACCAAGGGAGCCTGATGACGAGTCGCCAGTAGCCGGTGGTGAAGTCGGCGATGAGACGGACGGAGGCACCTGCTGAAATGGAAAAACCCTTTCGTCAAAGTAAACGTGTCTAGAAGTGAAAACACAGTGTGAGATAGGGTGGTAGCATTGGTAGCCCTTGGTGTTGGGAGGGTGGCCCAAAAAATGCACGCAAGGGAGCGAGGAGCAAGTTTGTGAGGGGTGTTGGAGGCGATGCTAGGGTAGCAAAGGCACCCGAAAATGCGAAGGTTATCATAAGATGGCGGGCTCCCGAAAAGCAGGTGATGCGGTGCAAAGTTTCCGCGAACACGGGATGGCCGGATGTTAATGAGGAGTGATGCGGTGGCGAGGGCGTCAGGCCAGAAACGGGGTGGCACACATTAGCATGGAATAATAGTGTGTAGACGCAATCTTTAAGAGTGCGTAAAACCCGTTTGGCCCGCCCATTTTGTTGCGAGGTGTAGGGGCAAGTGAGACGAAAGATCGTCCCATGTGTGGCGAGGAGAGTGTGAACCGCAAGATTATGGAATTCCTTCTTGTTGTCAGTTTAGAGGGCAGGAATGGAGCGACCAAAGTGTGTGGTGACATATGAGTAAAAGGCGGTGAGGATGGATGTGACATCGGATTTCCGCCGCAATAGGAAGGTCCACACATAGTGAGAAAAATCATCAAGAATGACAAGATAGTAAATATAGCCGGTATTACTCGCAACTGGAGAAGTCCACACATCACTATGAAGTAGTTCAAATGGATACGATGCAACCGAGGAGGAAGTGCCACAGGGAAGATGAGTATGTTTGCCTAGACGACACACATGACAAGTGTGACCATCAATCTTATTACAAGTGAAAGAAAAACTCCGAAGAATATGACGAAGAGTGGTGTCGTTGGGATGTCCCAAGTGAGCGTGCCAGAGGTCCACACCGACGGAGAGGGCGACCGAAGAGGTGGTGGTGGAGGAGGGTGGGTGGACCAGGTAGAGCTCGTCAGGACTATCACATCGGTGAGGCACCATCCGGGTGCGGGCGTCCTTGACAGAAAAACCACATATGTCAAATTCAACGGTAACAGGATTTTCACGAGTAAAAAAAGAATGGAAACTAGATTTTTAATAAGGTTGGGAGACACAAGTATGTTGGATAACAGTAAAGGCATGGATGTAGACGAAAAAGAGGCATGGACTATATGTGTAATGGGAAGTGATGATCCATCACCGACGGTAATATGATTGCAAGTAGTGACGGGATAGGAGGTATGGAGAGTATCGGGATGGGTAGTCAGCGGTGGCGCCTATGTCCATATACCAATCACCGC
This sequence comes from Aegilops longissima, assembly GCA_021605205.1. Lineage (NCBI taxonomy): Eukaryota > Viridiplantae > Streptophyta > Magnoliopsida > Poales > Poaceae > Aegilops > Aegilops longissima. Next base: position 87,660,894 of record CM038682.1, read on the forward strand.
CACCCATGTAGTTGGCAGGCGATGGAGCGTAGTGGAGAGCCACAAGTAATGCCGGATCCCATGGAGCCGATGGAAGTGGAGGCGCCGAGGGGTGGTAGTAGTGGGCGCCGGCTTGCTGTCTAGAAAGCGGCAACACGGCGTAGGGGGCTGGCGGCAACGCGGCGTAGGGTGCCGGCGGGAGCGCGGCGTAGGTCGTCGGGGCCGCGGCGTACGGCTCCTGCTGTTAGGCCGCTAGGATCAGCGCCTGGTGGTTGGCCGGGCACGGGCCTAGAAGGCCAGGGGCGGGCGGTCATGGGACTGGCATGCTGTACGCATGGACCAAACCCGTCCACGGGTTTTGGACCGCAGCCCAAGGCGCAGTGGCCTGCTGCTGGCGGAGCGGGCCTCCTTGGCCGTTACCCTCCCGACCGCGACGCCCACCTGGAAGAAGCACGCAGGCGCCGGGTACTAGCCGTAGGAGGCCGCCGGCGGAGGGAACCGCGGCGCAGGAGCCGCCGTTGAGGACGGCGGTGGCGGACCGCTGCGGGGTGTCCCGACAGTGAGGGCGGTGTGGGTGGCCCTGGTTTTCGCCATCTTCATGTGGGGCTCCTCCAACCACAAATACTCCACGACCTTGGGAAAGGTTGGCTCCGGGATCAAGGTGAGGTTGGAAGCGGCGTTGCCGAACTCCTCATTGAGCCCGACGATGAGAATGTTGAGGAGGAGCTCGTCGGAGATGGTTTCGCCAAGTTCAGGGAGCTCATTTGCAAGTTTCTTGAGACGCATGCAAAAATCATCGATAGATGAATCAAGTTGATGAGACTCAAAAAATTCTTGCTGAAGAAAAACCCGGCGCTGAAGTTGGTTGTTGGTGAAGAGCCCGTTGAGTTTGGTCCAAAAGGCGAGGGCATCATCCCCGTCGGTGACCACTGTGTGGAAAAGATCCTTGGAGATGGTGAGGTAGAAACAACAAATGAGCGTGGCATCGGTGGCCGTCCACTCTTCATCACCAAGCATGAGGCTGGAGTCAATGGAATCATCGATGTGATCTTGAAGATGATACTCGCGGAACACTAAGGAGAAGTATGTTTTCCAGGCGTAATAGGTGAAGGTGGAGTGATCGAGGCACGCGGGGACACGGCGTCGGATGTCAAGATCGCGGATGAGGACGGGATCGGGACCGGCAAAAGGGTTGTTATTGGTGGAACCGGAGGCGGATGAACCAGGTGAGGCCATGGCAGCGAGGGGATGCGGCTAGGATTGTGGGAGGGTAGGGGAGGAGGAAGGGAGGCTGCGGCGGCTGGGAAGAGGCAGCGGCGGCAGAAGGGAGGTGCGGCGGTGGCAGAGGTGCGGCGACGGCGGCCTAGGGCGCGGCGGCGGCAGAAGCGGAAGACTTAGGAAGAAGATCGTGTAATGGAAACAGATACCATATTGTTTGGCAATGCAACTCTGAATTGATTGGGTGCATACACACACATATATATACAAAATGTAGCCCACGATGTCGACTATACAAGGAAACAAGGAGGCGGGGCTAAGTAGGAAATGATCCTATCCATACATGCAATATAGTGCCTACATATATATTCAACATCCTTTTCATCGGACGGCGGGTGAATTCAGAATTTAACATACCTGCAACATGGACATGTGCGCGGGCTCCGCGTCGCAAACTCCCAAGCCAGTCAAAATCGCTTCAAAAAGATGATTAGGTTCGTAAATGGGCAAGCGAGGCTCCCAAGCCAGTCAAAATCGCTTCAAACAGACGATTAAGTTCATAAATGGGCTAGCTAGCTAGGATGCTCCATGCTGCTTGGGCTTTACTCCATCGCAGCCAGCGCCTAAGGGTGGAGAGTGGCAGTGGATAATCCGAAGTATCTGATATTCATATTTGAGAAAATGTCTATTCGTATTTAAAACATCTGTATTTGAACTGAAATAAAAATGAAAGAAGTTCAGGTTTGTTTTACAAATACATACACGGTACGGGATTTTGACACAAATATGGATATGGAAGTGGATTTATCCGTATCCGACTAAACTTTCGTGAGCTAACTTAAGCAATTCTAGCCCCAATATGCTAATTGTCCAACATGAAAGCTTAATAAGTTGTAAAATTTTACTTTCTGTATGGCTAAACTTGTGAACTAATATGCATTATAGTAGTATTTATTGTTAAACATGTCTATCATTCACTTATTATAAGTTGCAAATTGATTATATTTTTGCACGTACCTATTGAATTATTTTGTTTAACTAATCTTTCAATATTATTTGTATCCATTTAGAATTGAGTAAACATCAATATTTATCCATATTCGAGTAATATCTAATCCGCATTATTATCCGATAACATCTATATTTGCATTCATAGTTGTTTTGAAAATATGAAAATACTAGTGATAAGAACACTATCCAATCCGTTTCCACGCCTGAACCACATCAGGCTGGGGTGGTATCGCATGACAATTATGGGTCAAGTGTGAGAGGGAATCTTGGTTGGAGAACACTGGCTGATCTAGGATTTGAAACCAGGGGGGTCCTCCTAAAAAAATTACAACAAATTTGACATGTGAACCATCTAACTAATTACCCATACTAAATAAGAATAGACCAATATAGTCCTAAAAACATCTGGCATACCCTTATTCCCTATCTTCATACATAGCATGTTTGTGAAAAGAAGATGCAATGTCTTGAGTCCTTTTCATTCTCCAATGGTTCTGCTATAAGAATTTACTTCCTATGAATCATAATAACATAACTGAACAGAAATTATGTCTATGTTCTTGGGTTCATGCACTGGACAACTGAACAAAAAGCAAAGAGCAAACCCTAAATCAAAAGCTAGGGAATGGGCATTCGGCGACCTGCTATCTCAAATTAGGTCGAGTGCCAGAGTGCCGGAGTGTTGGTGTGCGGGTTGGTGGGCCACGGCCAGTCGGAAATTCCAGGGTGGGTCACGGCCCACCCTGTCCACCCTGTAGCTCCGCCCAGAACAGGGACAGTAGGGCAAAGCTGAAGTGCCGAGCAAGCTGAAGTGCCGAGCAAGCTAAAGCGCCGAGCAAGCTTCGGGTTTTGGCTTAGAGATTGGCAAGGCATCGATTCCCACGGCCGTTGTTCTTCTTCACCAGGGAATGACACAGACGATGATATGTTTAGTGTGCTCAGCTACATATTGTTCTTTATCTCTAGGGAATGGCCCAGACGACGATATGTTCAGTGTGCAGGTACGTAAGTGCTAGACCATATGTTGGCTAATGAAATGGAGGATCTCATGGTTGTGGTTATTTGCAATGATAGAGACACTAGCTCTGCCGATTTTTTCAAGATGCTTATCACGTTATGGGCAATTTGGAAAGCAAGGAGAAAGGTGATTCATGAAGGTGAATATCAGAGCCCCCTATCAACTCATTGTTCACTGTCCGTTTCTTGGAAGGTTGAAGTGACCACATGTCATAATAAGTCCGTGCGCGTGTATGGCAATGGCAGCCACCATCTCCAGAGTGTGTGAAGATCAATGTAGATGATGTTGTTGCATGGGCGGAAAATAAAGGAGTGGTGGGTGCATTATGTACATATGCTACGGAAGCATCCATAGCAGCTCGTTACGGCCGTATATATAGTACTACTAGCCATACCCGCGCGGCGGCACGCCGCGCCCAGTCGATACGTGGTGTTTATAGATGTCTTTGTTGTATATAGTTAATTTTTGAATTAAAGTAAGAATACTATGTGGATAAAGTTGTATCCTTAAAACAGATAGCAATGCTTAGAAGCAAACTGGAAAGGATACAATTGTCACCATGTATGGTGCATCTTAGACAACGTGAAATACACAATGCCACTGTTCTAATAACACTAAACATCGTATTTATTCCTAACCTACACCATTCTACTTTCATCTTTGGTCTACATCATTCTAATTGACACCATTGCGGATTGGTTCTGGCAATGAAGTCGTAGAGGGCATTTGCAATTTGTTGCATGCAAAGGATGGTTTGGCGCATGTGTATGTAATGATTGGATCATTCACCCGCAAAAAAAATATGATTGGATAATTAGTATGTGGGCGGTGACCGGTAAGGATACAGCAGAATAAATTTATTTCTCTGTCACATATTTTTGCCAGAACTCTAGTCTCCCTTGTGAACTCATTTTGTTGGGCAGTTATTTGCTGATGGGCCATGTTGAATTGGCACTGTTTGGTGCCTGCATTCTCTTGTCTTGAGATTAGACTTTGCTTTGTGACCTCCAGTGCATGGTAGTTGTGAGAGTACATGGCAGTTGTGATCATCGTTAGTGATGCCGTAGTGAGAAAACTGTATTCCTAGGCTACCTGGGCAGTTTTCTATTTGGCTGCGTCCAAAGTTTTAGTTAGCTGACCTGTGAATGTAGCCTGCTTTGTGTCAAAGTCGCGTAGTTGATGTGGGAGTGTGATGAAGCTAAATTCACAAACTAAGTTTTTGCACTCCAAAATATGACTGCAGATAAAGGAAGTCTTTGAAGAACATGCACGAAAAAAATGTAAGCTCTTTATAAAGGTAGTCTTCTGCAGAAAATATTGGATATTGAAAATGACAACTTACACCAATATCCTGCATCTTCATGTAGACATAGTAAGTATTTTAACATGGGTAGAACATGGCAGTATAAACTTTACAATCTTCATACAAATAAATCTGGCTCAACATGCACAAAGAGACAACTCAACAAACCGAATGTCCCAAATCCTATGCAAAATTGCTGGGCACACCTAAGATCGTGCCCAGACAGATCCCCCACTAACTGCATGTGTCAACACCTCATTGGCCAGTTTTAGGCTGTAAAAGAAGTATAGAAGCCCACAAAAAAATCCTAGTGACAAATAGAGATCTTGATCATTGACATGTGTGCATCTGCCATGACATGGATTAAATTTAATAACAAAAAGATATAAAATCTGAGGAAATAGCTGCAACCAGCGAACAACATAAAACATAAAACCTAATGTTAACATGTTTCAAACATTCAAACATCCGAGAGTAGAGGCACCTTCCCGATTGATATTCTCTGTCAAATTCTGAAGAGAATACTACGTCAGCTCTGCTGCTAAACTGCGACGACACTGAGTAAAAATTTATAATCTTCTCATAATATCTGTTGGCTACATTTCTTCCTTCTTTGTGCACAACTTCAACACCTTGGATATAAAAATATGAAATATCATACAATGAACACAAGAATGAATAAAATAACATTATTCACTATCTCGTATCTCGATGAAAATACATAATCTGAAATACAATGTTGGAAACATAACAGTGAAGAATCACATTTTAAATTCTTCATAGAAGGGAACACATAACCAGATATTTGAAAATAATATCATACTAACAATAAATCCTTATACACAATTGTTTAGAATGCTACTTTTTATTTCAATTAAAACTGGTTGCTTTTTCGCATTCGTTCATTATGCTTAACAAACATATTTGAACTGCCCTTCATGTGTTTTTTATCACCGCGGCAGACTTCAAGTTACTCTATTTTCCGCCGGTTTTACTGGTTCTGCATTTTCTTCTATTTTCCGTTTTCTCCCTTTTTTAGTTTACTAGCTAATTGCTCATGTGTTGCAACGCGTGCATACATATTCTTGTGATTCAACATCAATCTTGTCCAACATATACCATACCCCCACCTTTCTAGAATTTTTGCAAGATTTAATTTGATTTGAGTATGGTAGAGGAATGCAAGTAAAGTTTTGGTTTAGTTGAGGTTTTTTTAAGATTTGATTTGATTTGGGTATGGTAGGCAAAGACAAGAAAGTTTTGATTTAATTGAGATTTTGGTAAAATTTGATTTCATTTGATTGAGTTAAACCAGAATGTGGTTTTGAGAATGTACCGATTTAGTTTTAATAATTTCAAATTACTCTATTTGCGTTGGTATTAATTTTACATCGCATCCGTGTAAAAGAACCAATAGGAAACCAAGGGAACGGGGAGTGAAAGGGAAAAAACCATAGCATAAGGTGACACAAACCTACCAACTCCCCTTAAATAGTAAAGATATTTTTCAAAGTTCTAAAACTTCATTTTTTGGCATATATTTTGTTTTTCTTACTAAGGAATATTCATCATCTATAAAAGATGTTCAACGGATGTTTAGAAATTGTTCAACGGTATTAGAAAATAGTCACCGTGTATTCTAAAAAAGATTCCCTCGTATTTAATCGCATGCTCATCTCATATTTGGAACATTTTTCTCGTATCTAACAATTATTCATCTCATATTAAAAAATATTCATCATGTGTTTGACAAATATTCAAGACCTATTTGAAATATATTTGCTGCAAATTTAGTAAATATTTGCTAGGTATTAGAAAAATATTCGCTAGATAGTTAGAAAATGTTCAACATGTATTAGAAAATTGTTCAAGACAATTCAAAAAATAGTCATCACCTATTTGAAAAGTAGTCATCGTGTATTTAGAACAAGTTCGATACTTATTGGGAAATTGGTCATCACGTATTCAAAAAAGTTTCTGGCATATTTGGAAAACACTCATCATTTACTAAAATTATTATTCATAGTGTATTTTTAAAATGGTCATATTATAGTTAAGAAATTCTTGTTGCCCAATTTAAACTTTGATCATGTATTCAAAATTGTTCATCATATATTCAATTAATGCGTATGCAATTTAAAAATGTTCACGAATTTCACTAAAAATCATATAATTTCTGAAAGACATTTATGCATTTTGTTAAATATGTTTATATAATTTTTATAAGTGTTGACACAGTTTTGTTAAAACTAATATATCTATAAAATGTGATAGCACATTTCAAAAGATGTCAATGTATTTTAATCAGAAAAGGGACAAAAGAAAAAAAGAAATTAGAAACATGGAAAAGGGAAAAGGAAAAGGGAAAAAGCAGGAAATACAGTAAAATCCGAAAAAGGGAAAACCGAACAAAGTCAAACACAAAGCCAAAACAATTACTTAGGAAACAAAATGATAAGAAAATAGGCAGTTTTCCGATTAAAGTAATCCATGAATAAATCATGAGCATGACATGGACAGCATTGATAACATACTGATTACGATCTAACAGAGCATGTACTACGCATATAGTAGAAACATCTACGCATATCGCTAGTACTGCTACAATAGAAAGAAACACGAGAGGGATAAGCGATGTATACCCTCCAATCGGCCATGCGGTGGTGGTGGCGGTGACAGCAGCCGCGGCATCCTCGGCGGCCTTCTTGTCGGCCTCGGCCTTCTCAGCGGCGGCACGGTCGGGGTCGGTCGACATGATGAAGATGAAGGTGATGCGGACGTAGATGAACAGAAGCGAGCAGTCGCGTAGTCGCTACCCAAAAACCTAATCGCCCCTCTCCCCGTACAGGATCCGGAGAGGCGTGGTTTCGGAGGCCTGCTCTCCCGTCAACCGTGTACGCGGTGAACGGGACGGAGTCGCCGGCGGCAGCAGCAGCAGAGGAACAATGCGGGCGTGGAGGCGGAGATGCGTTCTGTTTTCGTGGCGGCTAGGGTTGGCAGCGCCCCACATATATAGGCGCGGCCGCGCGTGGAGAGACGTGGGCTGAACCCACGTCCAAGTCGGTAGCCCACGATCCGACGTCTCAGATCGTGGCCCCACCTGTCAAAGACTCTCCGTTCCTGACCGGCAAAAAGAAGCGCATAGGAGTGAGCTCGGCTCGGCTCAATCCCGCAACCCGCGGCGCGTCGTGACGAGGCGTGGCGTGGCGAGGCGAGCGGAGGAGGAGGAGTGCGCGAGGGCCTCATCTCTTCTCAAGCTCCAATAGCATGAGGGAGAGAGTCCCTTATAAACCACTCCAACTCTCCTTCCACTTCCAAGGTGGGACTAAACTTCCCACCACCTTGTCATGCCACCTACATGGGCCCTTAGAGATTAAATCTGAAATTGTCATATGGGCTCTAGGCCCATCTCATATTTCAACAATCCCCCACCAGATCTCAGGGGCCCAGTTTGTCCTTTGTTCCAAACACTGTTTTGATATACCAGCATCTCAGTGGAGATCGATTAAGGTTGAGCTCCACCTAGACCAAGTGGTTACACTCCTTCACAACTGAACAATGGACTATGCCTTGAATTGTCAGTTTGGCGTCAAGAAGTTTCACCACAAGTCTCACTGTCTGAGGTTGCAAGGCTGACCCCTCGGGTGGAGCATATTAGTCACACTCTGGCCTGTTCATGAACTTGCTAGAGATCACCCCAATCTCATAGACTGTGACCAGCAGTCGGGCTCATATAGGTGTGTTCCTCCAAAGATCGCTCTGTAGGATAGCATCTTGCTTATGCATATAAGCCTTGGAACACATTAAGACAGTAGTCATCCTTCCATACAGTTTCCGAAAGTATTGCATCTCCAGCGGAGTGGGTTAGTAAAATTACTTTCCTCGGTTCCACCGCTTGTTTTCCCAGGTCCTACTTCACGGGATCTCCGATCACATAGGTTGGGTTACTACCATGGCAACTCATGTGGGTCTCATACCCATCTCCCTTGATGCGCTATCTATCACAACACGTGATAGCCCTTTAGTGAAGGATCTGCGATTCTTAGCCGTTTGGATATAATCCAACGCTATCACTCGGAGTTTCTCAATTTTCGATAGCTTTCAATCTCATTCTTATGTGTCATTGGACTTCATGTTGTCCTTTGAACTCTTCACCTTGACAATAACTGTTTGATTATCACAGTTCATAAGGATGGCGGAACCGCTTTTCAACTCTTGGCAAGTCCATCAATAGATCTCGGCCATTACGCTTCGCCACCGATGTGTCTAATGCTGTTAATTCTGCTTCCATTGTCGATCTTGTTAAGATCGTTTGCTTGCAAGACTTCGAGAAACAGCACCACCTCCAAGAGTAAACATATACCCAGTTGTGGCCTTCATCTCATCAGCATCGAGAGATCCAATTCGCATCACTATACCCTTCAAGTACCGACGGGTATCCGGTATAGTGTAGTCCATAGTTCATAGTACCTTTCGGATAACGCATAACTCTTTCAAGAAACACGCCAATGTACATCACCGGTTTGGAAACAAATCGGCTCAGTTTGCTAATAGCAAATGCGATGTCGAGCCTCGTTAAGCTCGCTAGATACTGGAGTGAACCAACAATCGAGAGTATCTCAATTGATCTATAGCTGTGCCTTTTGACTTCGAATCAGCACACTAGAATCATATGGTGTTTGAGATGGTTTGCAGTCCGAATATCCAAAACGACTCAACACCTTCTCAACATAATGGGATTGCAGAAGTGTAATCCCACCCTCATCATCTCTCAAAAGCTTGATGTTCAAGATAACATCAGCCACTCCAAGATCCTTCATCTCAAAGTTCTGAGACAGGAAAGACTTAACCTCCTCGATCAACTTGAGATTAGTCCCAAATATCAGTATGTCATCAACATACAAACACAGTATAACTCCTTCGCCCCCACCATAGCGATAGTATACACATTTGTCGGCCTCATTGACAACAAAGCCAACAGATGTCAACGTTTCATTAAACTTGTCATGCCATTGCTTAGGCGCTTGTCTCAGGCCATACAAAGATTTCACCAACTTACACACCTTTCCTTCCTGACCATCCATCACAAAGCCATCAGGCTGTTGCATATAGATTTCCTCCTTTAGCTCTCCGTTCAGGAAAGCCGTCTTAACATCCATCTGATGAATGAGAAGACCGTGTGAGGCCGCCAACGAGAGCAATACTCGAATGGTGGTCAGTCTGGCCACGGGTGAATAAGTGTCGAAGAAATCTTCTTCTTCTTTCTGGGCGTAGCCCTTGGCCACAAGCCTAGCCTTGTACTTTTCTATTGTACCGTCAGGCCTAAGCTTCTTCTTGAACACCCACTTGCATCCCAATGGTTTGCAACCATAAGGACGTTCAGTAAGCTCCCAAGTCCCGTTAGCCATGATGGAATCCATCTCGCTACGGACCGCATCCTTCCAGTAGTCAGCTTCTGGAGATGCATATGCCTCTGAAATAGAAGTGGGATTATCCTCCACGAGGTATATGAAGAAATCATCACCAAAGGTCTTTACAGTCCTTTGTCTCTTGCCCCTACCAAGGGATTCCTCATTATCCTCCTCAGGATTTTCATCATGTGTTTGATTGTAATATTCCATCGGAATGGCAGGTTCAGGAGTCTCCTCAGATTCCTGTCTAGAAGTGCTTTGTACATCTCTCATGGGGAAAATGTCCTCAAAGAATGTAGCGTCTTTAGACTCCATAATTGTACCGACCTTCATGTCAGGTACCTCAGATTTCACTACTAGAAATCTATAGCCAACACTATTCACAGCGTAGCCCAAATTAACACAGTCCACAGTCTTTGGTCCAAGCTTACGCTTTTTGGGGATCGGCACATTAACTTTCGCCAAGCAGCCCCAAATGCGTAAATCGAGAGTGTTGTCCTTCTGTTGGTCCACTTCTCATAAGGAGTGATCTCGTTATCCTTTGTCGGAACTTTATTCAGGACATGACATGATGTCATTATAGCCTCCCCCCACCATGCCTTGGATAAACCCGACGTATCTAACATGGCGTTAACCAAATCAGTTAGAGTACGGTTTTTCCGCTCGGCAACCCGTTTGACTGGGGTGAGTAGGGAGGCGTCCTCTCGTGAATAATACTGTGTTCCGCATGAAGACATCAAACTCTTTAGAAGTACTCTCCACCACGATCTGACCGGACTCGTTTAATTTTCTTTTCAAGTTGATTCTCAACTTCGCCTTATAGATTTTGAAGTAGTGTAGAGCCTCATCTTTAGTATTTAACAGATACACATAGCAATATCTAGTGGAGTCATCTATCAAAGTCATGAAATATTTCTTTCCACCTTTAGTCAACACACCATTCATCTCACAAAGATCAGAATGTATGAGTTCCAGTGGCGCCAAGTGTCTCTCCTCTGCTGCCTTGTGAGGCTTGCGAGGTTGTTTAGATTGTACACACGAATGGCACTTAGAACCTTTGGCTAAAGTGAAACTCGGGATTAAATTCGATTTTGCTAGCCGTGTCATAACACCGAAACTAATGTGACAAAGACGTGAATGCCATACTTCAGATTCATTAACAGTCAAATGAATATTGTTCACGACTTTATTACATAGATCTGCAAGAGAAAGGCGGAACATGCCTCCGCATTCATAACCCTTTCCAACAAATAGTCCATATTTCGTAACAACTAATTTATTAGACTCGAATACCAACTTAAACCCTTCTCTACATAGAAGGGAGCCACTAACTAGGTTCTTCTTGATGGCGGGGACATGCTGCACGTTCTTCACTGCGATCCTGCCGAAGTAAACTTCAGATCGACCGTGCCAACACCAAGAACAGAAGCACTCGCGCCATTCCCCATCAGTACGGACCCGTGACCTGTGGCCTGGTAAGAAGAAAACAATGAAATGTCAGCACACACATGAACACCTGCACCTGTGTCGACCCACCAATCGGTGGACGGCCAAACCGAAAATACAGCAAATAAATTACCGTACCCAGATGCACCACTCTCATTGTTGCTCACAACCATATTGACAGACTTGGAGTCCTGCCCTTGCTTCTTGTACTTGTTTGGGCACTTGTTGGCCCAATGTTCCAGCGAACCACAAGTAAAGCAGCCCTCATCCTTCTTGTTCTTCTTGAAGGTCTTCTTACCCTTCTTCTTAAAGTCGGCACTCTGTTGGACACCGTTCTTTCCCTTGGGCTTGTGGGAACTGGAGTTCTTCTGATGCACCATATTGGCCACAGAAGTTCCTTGACCCTTTTCCGTCTGAGTCCTTTGCCCTTGAATTCTGCTCAACACTCGGATGGCCAATGACATCCTCCACAGAGAATTCACGCCTCGATGTTTCAGAGTGGTGGCAAAGTTCCTCCAGGAATTGGGAAGCTTAGCGATTATGCAGCCGCGACAAACTTGCCCGGTAACTCGCACTTAAGAAGCTCAAGCTCCTTAACAATGCATATTATCTCATGAGCCTGCTCCAATACAGGACGGTTTTCAACCATCTTGTAATCGTGGAACTGCTCTATAATATACATCTCGCTCCCAGCTTCGCAGCCCGAACTTAGATTCGAGCGCCTCCCACAAGTCCTTGGCAGACCGCACATGTAAATATGCATCAACCAGCTTATCTCCAATCACGCTCAGAACTGCCCCGAGGAACACCACAGTGGCCTCCTTAAACGCCTTCTCCTGTTCAGGAGCAATCGTTCCTATAGGAGTCACACCGGCGACCCAGAACACGTTCATGGCCGTGAGCCATAAGGTGGTTTTAGTCTGCCAGCGCTTAAAGTACGTCCCGTAACGGTGGCGGTTTCAGTGCAGCAGCAAAACCAGAATTCGAAAAACTCCTACACACATTAGGTTTTTGGATTGATAAGAAAATAGGCAGTTTTCCGATTAAAGTAATCCATGAATAAATCATGAGCATGACATGGACAGCATTGATAACATACTGATTACGATCTAACAGAGCATGTACTACGCATATCGCTAGTACTGCTACAATAGAAAGAAACACGAGAGGGATAAGCGATGTATACCCTCCAATCGGCCATGCGGTGGTGGTGGCGGTGACAGCAGCCGCGGCATCCTCGGCGGCCTTCTTGTCGGCCTCGGCACGGTCGGGGTCGGTCGACATGATGAAGATGAAGGTGATGCGGACGTAGATGAACAGAAGCGAGCAGTCAAGCGCTGGCGCTGGCCTTGGCCTGGTGGCCTTGGCGAGGCGAAGCGGAGGAGGAGGAGCGCGAGGGCCTCATCTCTTCTCAAGCTCCAATAGCATGAGGAGAGAGTCCCTTATAAACCACTCCAACTCTCCTTCCACTTCCAAGGTGGGACTAAACTTCCCACCACCTTGTCATGCCACCTACATGGGCCCTTAGAGATTAAATCTGAAATTGTCATATGGGCTCTAGGCCCATCTCATATTTCAACACAAAACAAATAACTAATAACATAATATCGGAGTAAACGGGAAGCTGGGCCAGCCACGGCCTCCGCGTTGTAGGCAACCACGCTATTGGTTTGCAACAGGCGAGATTTAGCAATTGCGCCCACTGAAGGAATTTCTATTTAGGCGCTTTTTGCGCTGGATACAAGAGTACAAAACGCACACCCTCTATAATTCACTAATTAAGGGGTATCCCTTGCAAAGGTCACTCACACCATCTTCGGTGGTGATAAGTGGTTTATCGTGCGCTTGTAGCAATTAGATAGTTTTGGTGTGATTTCTTTCCCACACGTGCAGGAGAGATGGGTTGGTTTATTTGTGCTGTTTTTGTAGATTCAGTTTTTAAATGATTTATCTGTGTGTCCAAATCAGGAACCACTTTGACCGTTGCATTCCTCGCGTCAAGATCTTCAAAATTAAATCTCATATTGATAAGTTTGGATGAACTTTTTTGAGGCGAAATCTGTGCTCCAAAATTGTACTAACGTGCTCAAAACTGTAATAATCGTGCTTCAAACTGAACTAACTCATGCTTCACTTTCAGGAAAAATAGTTTGTCCTTTTCACGTGAGAAGCACAATTGTGCTTCATGCAAAGCTGCACCAGTCGGAGCTAATTCCGGCAGATCCCTTGGTATGGTATTTTAGCTAGACGACTTGGCACGATGGTAATAGGGGCAAGGTTTTACCCTGGTTTGGGCTCTCACGGATGAGATAATACCGTACGTCCTGCTTGTGTATATTATATATTGGTGTGTGTATAAAGTATACAGGTAAAGTATCAAGGGATTGAATATTCTCTAAGATGTGTTCTATCGACTAGTCCGGCCTCAGCTTATATAAGATATCGGGATCCTAGGATTACATGAGTCTGCCGGCTACGTTGGTGGGGGGTCTTTGTCTTGAACATCAAGGCCTCCAGAGTCAAGTATAATCATTCTGCCACTTCAAAAAAAAAAAAAAAAAAAAAAAAACAGTGCATTGCGAATGAAGAGCAGGTAGTGATCCCGAAAGGGGAGTGTGCAGCTCCTGCCCAGACTGTCAGCCATCATCTCCTCCCAAGTGAACCTCGTCGAAAGCTTCAACCTCAAGTGGGAGGTCACAGGCAAGGAGCCGAACGCTTGCCCGAGGATCCTTCCACAATTTGCGGACAGGGAAGAAGGTACCACCTCGGAGCAAGGTGCATCAACCAGGCTTAAAGATTCACATGGACTATGGCAGAGTGGTGTCACCAGGCTACCCTTCCTCCCAGAGTAGCATCCTGCTGAGTTTCTTGGCTGTGTGTCTTTGTACCTAGCTGTATATTCCACTCCTTTTTGCAGCCATTGGCCGTTGTTGATACCCTGGTAATTCTCTCTCAACAGAAAGTAACTCTGTTTACAGTGGCTGTTAGGCAGATAGATAGTGCTGCTTTCCGACTCATACAGAACATAAACAAAATCAGATCCAACTCAGAACTACTACATGACAACGCTCGGATCGCTTTGCATCTTTCTGAGTTGGTGGCGTTGTCACTGGCATGAATCTCCTCTACTATCAGTGCAGAGACGACGACCGAATCATGTATTTCTTTCAATCTGAGTTGCGAGTTGCAACTTGGCCCTGGGATAATCACTTGTACTTTTGGAACGTTGGGATCATCACCGTGAAGAACCACACCTCTTCCTTTTCACCCATGGGTGCCATGCATCTCCAGAACCAGAATACCTGCGACTTGACCACACACTGGTCAGATCTTGCTCCAGCTAATCTTGCCATTCACTTGTGTCAAAGAATTGTATCTGCACATTTTCCTTCGTGCCCCATGCCCCATAACACTTCCTTTTCTTCTCCGAAAAGACAATAATGCAGCAGCACTTGAGATCAGTGTACCATCCATGCATGTTTCTTAATCACAAGGGTGTGCTCATATATGGCTCCCCCCTGGTTGCCGCATCCGGCTCCTCTGGCTGCCCGAGAGTCGCATGGCCCTATGGGGGGAAAGCTTCCAATGGCCAGCCACCTTCGTGCATGCATGCACGGCCATGGCCATAGTGCATGCCGTGGGGGTCTCACGGTAGTTTAACCAGGCCGCCATTGGAGCCATACCTAGAACTCCATCCATGGCTCCGTCCTATTATACAATTGACGGGCCGGTGGAAAGTGACCGAGTTGGTCGTTATGCATGGCCGGTTCGATTTAGCTGAGAGAGGGCATTTTGCATGCACTGATCTACTCATGCACGGATCGACGGCCAACGAGCTGTCGGTATGCCGGGTTTTTTTTCGAAAAGGAGGAATACCCCCGGCCTCTGGACGATGCATACGGCCAATTTATTAATTATTAACACAAGACCTTATAAAGTCATACAACAGTAAGACCAAAGCCACCATCTTCGCAACCTCTGTCGCTACTTCTATCTAACTGATGAAGGGGCGCTGATGGTCTGGGCCTAATACCAAACAGACCTCGCGGCCAAACCTAACATCTAAGACCTGAGGTCCCACCAGGACGCCTGCCGGGTATGGGCACCCACCAGTCCGGCGTGCTCTTCAACCAGGCCCCCTGCCGGGTATGAGGCCGCCGCAGCCACGTACCATCAATCCATCTTCAGAGCTGTATTGTTGCATGAACCGTGCCAGGCCACTCTGCCATCGACGCCACCACGACGCCAGACAGCGCCACCATCCTGCGCTCGTCCATCATCACACGCCCACCGGCGATACCCCTACTGCTCCATGCCGCTGAGACTCGCCGTTGTCGACGTGCCAGATGCCACGCTGCTCCTCCAACGCGAACACCAAAAATAGGAAACGCCCTAAAGATACAAGGGGCACTCTGCACAACATGAAAGCTGCCACGAGCAGCTGCAGAGATCCAGCCGGCGGCCAAAGCCCCCTCCTTCATGAGCCCACACCCGAGTCCTAGCTCCCCAGGCAATGCCTCCAAGGAGGGGATGACGCCCATGGCGCCACCGCTGCCCAATCCAGGCCGGATTTTGGGTTTTCACCCAGGAGAGGACCGGAGGTGACAAGAATAAGGACCACGACACCGCCTTCAGGAAGGATGCGTCGCCCGAAGCCGACGCCGCTGTCGAGCCGAACCAGCCGGCCTAGGGTTTCCCCCGGTCCCAATCTGCACCACCATCCCCAGAAGCACCGGAACCAGCAGCATCCACCGGCATCAAGCGCAAAGGGGAAGGAGCGGGAACGTGGGAGCAGCAGGCCTCCAGATCTGGCGAGGACGAAAGCCCCCGAACTGCCGCCGCCAAGCGCCGACTCCCCACCACCCGAGTGGTCGAGGACGCCGGGCAGAGTCCCCGCGCACACCGTCCAGGGCGCGAACGGCGGCGCCGAACCAGCAGGGGCCGCCGCCCCGTGAATCCGGATCTCCGCGAAGGGACGACGAAGGCCTCGCCGCCACCTTCCTCGGCAGCCGTGCGACTCATCGACGGCTCCTCTGGTGGCGACGAGGAGGAGAGGAAGGGGAGGGGAGACCGCCGGCGGCGGCTAGGGTTATCCGCCCGTGTCGCCTCGGTATGCCGTGGACGCAACCTCTTTGACATATCAATGGCGTGCGTGCGCGCTTACGTACGTAGTAAGTAGTGTGGACAAGGTTCATCATGTGGTGGTGGCAAGAGGCGGTGAGAGATGAGTAGAGAGATATGCATGTGCCCGGATGAATATTACGGCGGCCCCTGATTCGCCCGCGGTGATCTGGAATGACCCAAGATACCCATTCCCACGGATTTAATTGCTCATGTCCAATGGTGTAATGAAACCTATCGATAATGGTGGTTGGTTGGTCCAACAAACAATGTCAAACATGCATGAATGTAGCTTTTTTCTAAAAAAAGAAGACATGCATGGATATCTATTTCTGTAATGGGAGATTTCTCCTTGCTGAAAATACGATCGGGAGGGGCCAAAGAAAAAGGAAGGCCTCTTTTCTCGTCCAACTTGCCGATTTTGTATTTGCAACATGGCATATATGTGATCGATCGCACGGGGCCACGAGCATAAAGTTGCCGGCCCTCCGTTCACGTTGGGTGAGTGACGGTATGAGGTCATTACCCTCGTCGCTCGTTCGTCGGTGTCAGTGCGAGTGCCACACAGGCCATCTCTCCACCCATGGCGCCAGCGCTTGGTTCTTTGTGGTAACAGCAAACCGCTCGCTCGATCCCCTATAAATCAGCTCAGCGTCGTGCAGCTACGTCGTACCGAACTCACCACCACCGCCAGTCTACTCTTCTAGTGCGAGGTAGCGTTCCGTTCCACGACGGATCTAGCTAGCTAGCTACTGTATAGTGTTACCTCATAGGCTCATACCACCCATGGCGTCCAGCTCGAGCACGTTGAGGATGCCCGCGGTGTGCACCGTGCTCATCCTGCTGCTGCTGTCCACCGTCTCGCGCTGCGAGGCCGACCTGCTGCAGGTAACGGTGGCCGGCGGCCGGAGAATGCTGGCCGGTGGGAGTAATGCCGCCGCCGCCTTCTCGCGGCTCTCGGAGACGGCTGCCGCGAGTAGCACGCGGCGGGCAGCAGATGGTAGGGCGACGGCGGCGATGCCGTACTCCGAGTCGAAGAGGTCCAGCCCCGGTGGCCCTGACCCTCAGCACCATTAACCAAGTATTCTGGCCCGAAGTTACGTACATGCAAGCTCTCCTGAAGTAGCTTATATACTGTATTGATTATAAGAGTACGTACAAGCTGGAATCTTTTTTATTACAAGCAAATATGCCCGTGCGTTGCAACGGGAGATAAAAAATAAATATGACTCAATATCCTGATATATGAGCGTACTCTATTTTAACATAGTGATTCACCATGTTGCCATTTTTTTCTCACCCTAGCCGATAATGGTCGCGATGTTCACGTGATCACAATGCACTCGACGTGGTAAATCCCAATGCTATGAGTTTGCCAGTGCATGCCACACTTGTCATTATGTTGCGCAAGGAAACGTTTAAAACTTTAAAAACAAATCTCATTGACCACAAACTACTCCCAACGCCAAGACATATAAGGACTTTTGAAAACCTAATCAAATCCTAGACATAAAATACTTTTGAATCAGTGAACAGTTTTTCGAATCGACAAACTTTTTTTTTGAATTTTTTTATTTTCTCAAAACAACATGAACATTAGTTTTGTTTACAATATTTTTTGAATGTATGAACCGGTTTCGTATTCATTAACATTTTTTGACTCAACAAACATTTTTTTTGAATCGATGACCTTTTTTTAAAATTGGGGAACAAAATTAAAAAACAAATATTTATTATTATTATTGTGAACATTTTCTAAAATTTCATGGAATTTTTTTTCAGATTCCCGAATATGTTTTGAATACACGATCATTTTTTCAAAATCATGAACATGATTTTATTTCCCGACCATTTTTTACAAATTGTGTTTTCATATAATTCTGCGAACGGTTTTGCAAAACCACCAACATTTTTTGAATCTGCAAACTTTTTATGATTTTCTAAACATTTTTGAATTCACATATATTTTATTATTTTTGTATCAAACATATTTTTTTGAAAACTTGCAACTTTTAGAATATTAAAATTCAGAATTAATTTAAAGAAGAAAGAAGAAAACAGAACGAGAAAAGAAAAGATAAAAAAGTAAAATGAAAAAAACAGGGGAGTGAAGCCCCCCACATGGGCCGGCCCATGAACCCATACAAAGTAGGACATGCGTGACAAAAGAAAGATAAAATTTGTGGAACCCTGGTCTCGCCCCTAAAAGAGGGGTCGGCCGACCACTCTGTTGCTTGTCCTATGATCTCTACCCGTCGCGCCGCTATAAAGCAATGAAGGAGGCGTCGATTTTTGTCCGAAAAATCGAATCGTTTTCTCACTTACGGGTGACATTGGTGGGTAATTTTAACAAATTTAAAGGGTAATTTTAATGACGGACGACCAGAAGCGATAGCCGCTTTATTAGTAGGTAAAGATTGCTCAAACATGAGTTTTGTAATTTGTGTCTATGAAGCATGCACGAAAAATAAATGGCATATTTTATCTTTCACTTTTTCTGATTAAATGAGTGAATTTTTTAACACAGTACAGACGCAAACGCTTATTTATACACACATACACTTACTTTTATAAGCACACGCACACCCACCCCTATTAACACCTCCAGAGATTAAGCCTGCACATTATCTTGAGATTGACGAAGTCACCACAATAGTTGTCGGAAGACCTAAAATAAATTCAGAAAATTCGACCACTAATACCAAGTCTAGTCTAAGACTTGAACCATGATGGTTTGATTTCACCACAAGAAACCTATCCGTCTGAGCTACGCTCAGTTCGCAAACGAGTGATTTTTCTATCATGCAGGCTATCTAATGTGAACCGTCTTACCGTTAAATGTGATGTAGATTGTTGCATCTGAATATACTTAAGATGAAGCAATACAAAACACTAAGATACATTCTAAAACAAGAAGAAACTTGATAAAGTGCCTAAAAATCCCAGGTGTATTCATATTTTGTTGGCACACAACGTGACATCATGAAAGAGCGATGGCTTTGTCAAAACCAAAAAACGTGGCCCGAATAACAACTGGTTTGTGCCCATTTTGCTTGTATAACGTTGGTGCTTCATTTTGAGTTAATAATGAACACCCTTTATCGGAAGAAATAAAAGTCGAACAATGCATGTAAAAGTCATTTCTCTCGATATACTACCCTACTTCTTCTTTTAAGACAAAAACCGATACATTGATATACATTCATTGCCTTGAGTCTAGAAGTGCATGCTCTAGCCAATGAAACCAAAAGACCGATCTGATGGAAAAGACTAGGCAACACATTATACGTCAACACTCCTCTTCACTGTGGCTCCCTCAGGCCTAAATGTGGACCAAAAGTGGGCTGCAATTTAATTGCGCCAGCCGAGTCTTGAACTCAAGACCTCTTGGCTCTGATACCATGTAGAAGTGCATGCTCTAGCCAATGCAATCAAAAGACTGATCTGATGGAAGAGACAAGGCAGCACATTGTACGTCAACATTGAGATGTATTTTTCCTTCAAATTTCATGACTGTGATGTTGGGTTAGCAGCGCTTGTGGACGGCTGATCTCAGCTAAATTTATGATTGATATAGTGATATGTCTCAAGATGTGCTTGTCTTTGACACAGCGGCTTGGTTGCCGACAACATAGATGACAAGAGAAGAAGATTTTTTTTTAATACAGATGCTCACAACACGCATCCACACTTAACTCTATAAACACATGCATGCAGCCCTATCCCTATGATCATCTTAGAAAGACTAAACCAGCAGATCTTGAGATCGACGAAGTTGACAGATGCCCCTCGTAGTCGATGGCACGCCATACCATTGAAATAGTAGCATCCAGGGGCCTGAAATAAATCTAGGAAATATGCGAGCATCTATGTCAAGTCTAGGAATTGAAGTAGAGAAGAGTCCACATTTCAATCCTGAACTAACTACATGATTTAAGATACACACCAGAACTTCAAAACGGGTCATTGAACACCCTTAGCTTATGATACCATTCATGATTCGACGCTCCTATGGATTGAACCCGTTTTTCACTAACGAGGCTGATTTTGACCTCGTTGACTGCCTCGTCATCATTGCCACGTCAAGTTGACCCATTGAGGGAGTCCTGGATTAGGGGGTGTCCGGATAGCCGGACTACCATCAACAGCCGAACTATCATCTGCCGGACTATCATCATCGACCGGACTCCAAGACTATGAACATACAAGATTGAAGACTTCTCCCTGTGTCCGGATGGGACTTTCCTTGGCGTGGAAGGCAAGCTTGGCGATACGGATATGTAGATCTCCTACCATTGTAACCGACTCTATGTAACCCTAGCCCTCTCCGGTGTCTATATAAACCGGATGGCTCTAGTCTGTAGGACTAGAAGAACAACAACCCTTACAATCATACCATAGGCTAGCTTCTAGGGTTTAGCCTCCTTGATCTCGTGGTAGATCCACTCTTGTAAACATCCACAATATCAATATCAATCGAGCAGGGGCGTGGGGTTTTACCTCCATCAAGAGGGCCCAACACAGGTAAAACATCGTGTCCCCGGTCTCCTGTTACCATCCGCCTAAACGCACGTTCGGGACCCCCTACCGAGATCTGCGGTTTTGACACCGACATTGGTGCTTTCATTGAGAGTTCCTCGTGTCGTCACCGATAGGCTTGATGGCCTCTTCAATCACCAACGACGCAGTCTGGGTGAGACTTTTCTCCCGGACAGATCTTCGTATTCGGCGGCCGCCGCGGGCCAACTCACTTGGCCATCTGGAGCAGATCGAAGCTACGCCCTGGCCGCCAGTCAGGTTTGAAGCCTAAACTTCACGGCCGATATCCGCGGGGACTTGATCTTGATGGATCTGAGCCACACCCGGCGTGCAGCGCTGTCACGATGGGCATGACCTAACTCGCGCGCGGACAGCACCTTGGAGGTCGCTGCACGAATCCGCTCCGACCCATAGTCCGGAGCCGATCGCTGGATCGAGGGCGGATGGCTGGACACCGCCTCGGGCTGCAATTTCTCGGCGATGGAGCGAACACTTACCTTGTCCGCATAAAGCCCATGACTCCGAGGTGCGGACTCTGCCGGACTCCGAACCTCCTGCGCCCTGCCAATCGAATCCGATTGGGCGCCGATCATGGAATTCACCGCTGCGGACATCTTTCAGCACTCGCCCTTGGCGATATCATAAATTCACTGAAGCATCTCTCGCTATTCGGAGAGCCTGGCGAACTACGGCCAGGATGGTTGGGATGCGGACGACGAAGAAATTCAGACCCACCCACCACCCACCCGTAGCCACCGTCGGCGATTTAACCGGCGTATTCGACTACGACTCCGAAGACATCGGCGGTAGTGCGGACGGCGATGCGGAGACTACCAAGAACCAGTGCCTCGGAGGACCTTTGCAAGACCACCTCGTCATCGACATATACATGGTGGACAACCCAAAGGAAGCAACAACGAGGAACAACGGGGCGCGGCAGAGGATGATCCCGCCGATAAACAACCAAAAGCGGCGACGCAGACGCCGCTAAGTCCCCTCGATCAAAGCAGCCTTCCTAACGACCCAGCGATAGAGCAGGGCAAACCAGCGGACGGCGAACAGGATGAGCGGATAATCAACCCCTTCACGGAGCAATCAACAGTCCGGGCTCAACACCGAGCATAAGAACATACACAAAAACTCGTCGCCGCTGCAAGAAGTTTGAAGAAAGCGAACGAAGCTCAAAACAGCGAAGACACGCTCGAAATGAAGTGGAGCAAAGTATTCAAGACTGCAGACAAATATGGCAATGGCCATCAAACAAAGAAACTACCCAAGCGCAAGTTGCTGCCAGAATTTGACGAGGAAGCCATAGAGCCTTCACGGTCAAAAATAAAGAGGCCACCTGGCGGATAGGCGCCGATGACAGGCCAAAAGCAACAAGTGGGGCGCGCACAAGCGAATTATAATCACAGGAAAGCGGACGGCCCAACTAGGTCCATCTACGGGCCAAAAAAGAGGACCCTAGGAAGGAACACAACACGACAAGTGTTCGAAGACAACGGCACACCCAAATACAGGGGCGCCGCACACCCGCTATGTTTTACCGATGAGGTGCTGGATCATGAATTTCCAGCAGGGTTCAAACCCATAAACATAGAGGCATCGACGGCACAATGAGACCCAGTGTCCTGATAGAAGATTACATACTACACATACACATGGATAGAGGAGATGATCTCCACGCCATAAAATACCTACCCTCAAGCTCAAAGGGCCAGCTCGGCATTGGCTCAAAAGCCTCCCGAAAACACTGTTGGAAGTTGGGAAGAGCTTGAGGGCGTTTAGAACAAATTTTCAAGGGACTTATGTCCGCCCTCCGGATCTGAGCGATCTGAGTCATATAACCCAACAGCCCGGAGAGTCGGTAGCAAGATTCTGGAACAGGTTCCTTACAAAAAGAACCAAATAGTCGATTGTCCGGCGCGAAGCCCTAGCAGCTTTTAAACACAACGTCCGAGACGAATGGCTCGCCAGACACCTCAGCCAAGAGAAGCCAAGAACAATGGCTGCGCTAACAAGCCTCATGACGCGCTTTTGCGCAGGAGAAGACAGCTGGCTAGCAAGATGCAGCACCAGCGAACCGAGTACATCCGAGATCGAGATGGAACGGAAGTCACGGCGCAGGAAAGACCAGCGCGGAATAAAGAAAAAGCCCAAAGGGCACGGCGGTGACGCCGGATTCAAAAGCTTCATGCGCCAAACAATAAAACACGGCCTCTTAAGGAGAACAGAGACGAGCTATCAAATTTAAACAAAATTTTAGATCTGATATGTCAAATCCACGATACCTCGGAAGGCACGCAAACCATACCAACCGAAATTGTTGGGTTTTAAACAGTCCGACAGACTCAACGCCGGACACAAGGGGCTCGATCATGGCGAGGACGATGACGAACCCCACCAGCAGAGCACCGAAAGTCAAAAGACTTTCCCACAAGAAGTCAAAACAGTAAACTCGCTTCACGTGATAGTACGGAAAGCCAACACGGCACTCGCTAAGACAAGTGTCGCACGATCCACCCCAGTGGACCGAGATTGGACGTCAAAACCAATCACTTTCGACCATCTAGATTAGTCCAGAAGTATCCGAAACGCAGGATAGACTGCCCTGATATCGGACCCCATAATAGAAGGACTGCAATTAACGCAGGTTTTGATGGACTGCGGCAGTGACTTGAACCTGCTATATCCGGACACAATCCGCAAGTTGGGATAGACCCTACTACAATTCGGCATAGCCGCACTTTCTTCAAAGGAGTGGCGCCAGGCCCTTACGCCAGTGTGCAGTTTCATTATTACTAGAAGTTGTGTCGGGTCACCGACAACTTTCGACGAGAAAAGCTAACCTTTCATGTCGCCCCATTTAAAAGTAGCTATCAAGCATCATTTGGGACGGGAAGCTTTCCGCTTCAATGCAATACCACATTCTGCGTCTCTTACGCTTAAAATGCCCGGCCCACGTGGCATCATTTCATTATAAGGTCGCCTGAGACCCCGGACACGGCTGGATGAGTCCGGAATAAATAAGCTAGGGGCTACCTAGCCGCACATCCCTTCACAAGGGTTTGCACATATAAGCCATAATGAGCTAGCATAGGCTCAGCTTTCTTAATCTATATTTCAATTTTTTATGCACCTTCTCGCACGATTTCTTTTCCAACCAAGTTCCTCTCTTTTTTTACAGATGAACAGCGTGCACACCCGTCCAGGATACTGCCCAACGGAGACACAGGCGCAGACGTGCAGTAGGGACCCGTTGCAAGGACTCTTTTCAGACTAAGACCCTACGTAAACCTTTCTTACTGTCTCTTGTTGCTATAATCCCCTGGTTTATCATTATAACCAGAGTGGAGATGGCGTTTTGGCATCGGCCGCGCCGTAAGAACCTGCCGTGCACGGACACAAGGGGCTTAGGGCTTTGTTTTGCCGCTATTATAAAGACCGAACACCTTCGGGTGTTCGGCGTCTCAAGTTAGGCCTTATATGCATCAACTCCGAATCATGTCTTTGGTCAAATGTTGGGTTTGCCCGGCTCCTGTGTTTTGCTGCCTTACGTTCCGTATCATCGGCTAACGCGGCTCGGAGAACTCTGCGATTGTGCCCCGATTGGCTGGGCGAGCACCTCGATGAAAGCGAAAACTGACCATCATGATACAGTGAGAGACTGGTCAACCACTCGATCGACCATGGGAATGTTTAGGATTCCCCGCTTTGACGAAGGGCCGTTTCGGCCAGGCACATCTGGCGCCCGAATTGGAGAGC
Organism: Aegilops longissima; assembly: GCA_021605205.1. Lineage (NCBI taxonomy): Eukaryota > Viridiplantae > Streptophyta > Magnoliopsida > Poales > Poaceae > Aegilops > Aegilops longissima. The sequence continues at coordinate 87,685,705 of CM038682.1, forward strand.
GCGGTGCCCCGGGGCTATGTCGTAGCCCCACCCTCGAACTCCATGGCTAAGTGAAAGTGATAAAGCATTATATAGTCCGGTTGCCTCGTTTGCTACGCTACCACCTCCTTTACAGGACCGAGACGTCGGATTAAGTGTGAAAACGCTATTTTTTTGCAAACACCCCGCACCTTGTGCGTGGGGGCTGAAACCGACGACTACCATCTTTCGGGTTATACACACGTATACATGAGCGGCCGCATAGGAGATATTCTATTACTTGAGCGCACAAGTATAAAAGGCGCTTACATCATAAATATCGTTTTACATCATATAAACGTTCATTCGAGCGTAACATTTTATGAAACACTGCGACTCTACTACGAGCACCACGCAGCGCCGCCAAAATAGTGCTCGGCGGGTAACGGTTATCATCGAACCGAAGTCGCAACAGCGGTGGCATCCATCTCGTCCAATGTGTCTTAACACGGGCGGCGCCATCCGCGCACCCTCTATGCAGGCCGACCGCTTCGCCGCCTTGATATGCGGCACCGCCCCAAGAAATTGCTGCAATAAGCCAAAGTAACTCTTGGCTGGGGCCTATCCGGCGGATATGAGTCACTATATCCGTCATAGCAAGCCCAGACAACCTATTTAGCTCAGCCCACTCAGCCAAGCGATCGGTCGGCAAGTGAACGCTCCGACTATGGAATTGAGACCAAAACAGCTCTTCCGTCTTGTGATCCTTCGGCGAAAATGCTGCGGCATCCGCCGCTTTCGCTGCTAAGTCCATATAAGGTCCTCCGGACACCACAGTTAGCCCAAATGAGCATATTTTGGATCCGTGAACCTTGGCGCAGCGAAAAGGCTTACCGGCTACAATATCCCGGCTGGCGCAGCTCTTCCTTCATAGCCCGCATTGCAGGCGGGCATTCTTAACCGGCGGTGGCCTTCGCAGGTCTTCTTGCCCGCTTCGGCGCTCCTTCCCAAGAGCCTCATTGCGGTCGGTAGCATCCTTTAACTTCACGACCATTTCGGCTATCTCTTCCCTGCTCCGGCAGTGTGCGACCCTTTCGGCCGCTAACTCCTCGGTCGCCAACTCCTTGGCCGCCCTCGAGGCCGCCGCATTACTCCTTCTGGCCTGCTCCTTGGCTTGAGCAAGTTCGGCCCGAAGGCTCTCCACGGCAGCGGCACTATCTGCATTTCACGCACATGTTGCAAGGAGAGGGCTTAGGCTCCCTTACCAAGTGACCGCGCAGTAACACTTAACTTGCGACTCATCAAGTCGCCTGTTGACCAGCGTGATGTCCGCATCCGCAGCATCAAGTTGCCGCTTTAGTTCAGCAACTCCATCAGTCCGGCTGGCCCCCGGACGACCCGCCACCTGCATCGGCACGACAGGAATTTAAACCTGCGGTTTTGATCCTCGGCACGCTGTCGATTTCGACAACCTACCGAGTCTCAGGGGCTACTATCTATACAGGGCGCATTCTATATGCAAAACTGTTAAAAGGTGTGTCATTTTTACGTACCTCAAACCCCGCCAGCAAACTCCTGACGACATTGTGTAACCCGCCTCGGCGGACAAAATCCTTTCAATCACCATGCTCATCAATGCGTGGTGATCTGCTGAGATAGACGCCTTCTCAAGCAGATCCTTCAGCCGTACACCAGTTGGCGCCGAACTATCCGGCTTTGCCAAACCGGGGGCTCCCTCGCGGCGACACTTCAGGCTCGTCCGCCCTGTCCAACGGCGCCCGGACGGGCGTCTCGCTCTCTATCATCTCCGGACGAAGGTCCCCGAAGACGAGCTCATTTGCGAAGGGCGGAGATCCGAACTACAAGGTAAAACTTTAGTTATCCTCGAAGCACAAATAGGGATGCCTTATTATAAAATCCTTTCTTTCTATTTACGGCTCGTTGGAGGCTGACTCATTAAGGGAGATTGTGCGGCGGGGCCTCCCGGACGCAGGACCTCTGGCGAGATTTCTTCCCCGTTTAGGGCTTTTCCCCCGGTCCTCGGAGGCAGTCCTCTTCTCCCCTTGGTGGGAGGATTCTCGATCCCCTCTTTCAAGAGCCTCCTTAGGCGAGGCAGTAGCTTTCTTGCTTTCCCCTTCGCCTTCCTCTGAAGGCGCAACCTCAAGCATCCAGACCAGCACGGGAACCGACGCGGTCTCGGGGAGGGGGGCCGGACACCGTATTAATTTTGCTTCCGCTATCCACTCCTGTGTAGAAGGAAGTTGGTCATAAAGCGAATAATTGAAAGGCAAAACAAACGGTATGTCCGGACTCGGAACTACTTACTTGAGTATCCGGGCGATTGCAGCTTAGGCCAGCATCCTCGGTCAATTCCGGACGCACCTCTTGCGATCCGAAGAATAATTTGTACATCTCCAGGGGTGTTGTACCCATGAAGTGTTGAAGAATCCGTGGGCCCTCCGGATTAAACTCCCATAGCCGGAGAGGGCGGCGTTTGCAGGGCAGGAGACGCCTGATCAGCATAACCTGCATCACCACCACCATATCAATCTCCCTCGTTTGGAGATCCCGAATCCGGCCCTGCAGTAGGGGCACGTCCTTTGACGGCCCCCTGTTGAGCCCTTGCTTGACCCACGACCCCGAATCCGGCCCTGCAGTAGGTCTCGGGCGGAATAAGGGCGGCGGCTTTTGCCTGCGGCCCCTCGGAACGGTAATATAGAACCACTCTTGCTGCCACGGGCCGAGCTCCTCTTGGAAGGAGCCAGCGGGCCCCGGGGCATCGGCCCTCTTACTTATGGCCGCCCCGCCACACTCCGCTTGACGCCCCCCGATCATCTTCGGCGCCACATTGAAGGTCTTCAACCACAGGCCGAAGTGAGGGGTGACGCGGAGGAAGGCTCATGAGACGACAATATATGCGGAAATATGGAGGATGGACTCGAGCCAAATCGTGGAATTCAACCCATAATAAAACATGAGCCCTCTCACAAAAGGATCCATCAGGGCGCCTAAACCCCGGCGGAGGTGGGATACAAAAGCGACATACTCGCCGGGCTCGGGGGTGGGATGGCCTGCCCTTGGCGGCAGCACCCTGTCGAAATCTCGTAAGACAGTACTTGGCCTCCGCAGCTTTAGCACGTCCTCCTCCGTGACGGAGGAGGGCATCCACCGGCCCTGGAGGTCGGAACCGAACATCGTTGGAAGTCCGCAGCGCTCGAATCTGGAGCTCTAGGTGCTGGAACTTGGAGCGGGGAGAGGATTCGATGAAGGATTGAAGAAAAAAGAAAAGAGCCTTGGTCCCGTTATAAAGAGGGAGAATACCAAGAGCCATCTCCGTGACCGTTTGGGACTCGCCTTCGATAGAGGGGGCATGGCGAACGGGCGCGGTTGGGTTACACACGTCCGTATTAATGAGAATCCCGGATAAAGGGGAAACACGATCTCTGCTTCGACAAGACGTGCCAAGGAAACCGCCTCGCTAAATGCGCTTAGGTGGTAGAGTAAAAAACAATTCAAGTAATGGCTTGGTAGTGGTGTGACGTCGTGCCACAAAAAACATCAGCAGATTGAAGTTGTGTATATATTATTATTCTCTCTACGGTGGAACGTGGAATTTATTTTGCAGAGCCGGACACTATCCTGGTGTTCACAATCTTCTATCATTCGGAAGAGGAACCCGCCTTGCAATGCCAAGAAACATACACGCCGGACTTATCGTCATTGAAGCCTAGTTCAGGGATCTTGAGGAGTCTGGATTAGGGGTGTCCGGATAGCGGACTACCATCAACAGCCGAACTATCATCTGCGGACTATCATCATCGACGGACTCCAAGACTATGAAGATACAAGATTGAAGACTTCTCCCGTGTCCGGATGGGACTTTCCTTGGCGTGGAAGGCAAGCTTGGCGTCTGGATATGTAGATCTCCTACCATTGTAACCGACTCTATGTAACCCTAGCCCTCTCCGGTGTCTATATAAACCGGATGGCTCTAGTCCGTAGGACTAGAAGAACAACAACCCTTACAATCATACCATAGGCTAGCTTCTACGGTTTAGCCTCCTTGATCTCGTGGTAGATCCACTCTTGTAAACATCCACAATATCAATATCAATCGAGCAGGACGTAGGGTTTTACCTCCATCAAGAGGGCCCGAACCTGGGTAAAACATCGTGTCCCTTGTCTCCTGTTACCATCCGCCTAGACGCACAGTTCGGGACCCCCTACCCGAGATCCGCCGGTTTTGACACCGACACCCATCCTTACATGTGGAATCTGATGATGATATGTACCTAGGGTAGGGTAATAGGCCTGACCTAGACACCCTTCCCAAGGGCACTGCCCTACAGTTAAACACATTCAAAGGACAACAAAATCTACCGACTGAAATCACCTCAGAGTACAACCCACTCGACCCACAGTTCCACTCGGATAACCCAATTCCATTCGACCAGGATATAATCATTCGACCGTATCAGAAACCACTCGGAGTACAGAAGATCTAAAGTCACTCAGGATGGCAACGGTCAGGCGTTCACTCCGTAGTGTTAATGATCATTTATAGGTCTTTATTGCTGGCGTTACCAGTAACGTCTCACCTTAATGTACATTGAACTCCTTGTAACGTGGGCCGGCTGGGGTCCTGGCACACTCCCTATAAGTTACCCCCCTTCACTGGCACAAGGGTACGGACCCCCTGTAACTTCACGCATAATCCAGTCGACCGTCTCTGGGCACCAAGACGTAGGGCTTTTACTTTCTCCGAGAATGGCCTGAACTCGTAAATGTTGCGCGCAGAACCTCATCGTAGCTAGGATCTTGCCTCCTCCTACGTACCCCCTATTCTACTATCAGAGTTAGAACCACGACAGTTGGCGCCCATCTTGAGGCAGGTGTCTTAGCGACTTCCGGTGAGGTTGCGATTTTCTCGATCTTCATCTTCATAGTTTCCGGCGGTGGTTTGGTTGAGGGCCGCGAGATCCGCCACTGTGCGCTCGTTTTCATCGTCGACGACTCTGCCTGGCTCGAGGAGGCCCCCCTCGACGTCGAGGCGCTTCCCGTCCGTGGGGCGACGCACTTTCGCGCATGCGTCCGTGGTGTCCTTCTAGGGCAACCGTCGACTCAGTATCGATCGGCTCCCGCGACGTCCTCGCTCCCCGCTGTTCGTCGTCGCAAGCGATCTGGTCGATTGTGGCTTCAGCGGTGGGTGAAACATGCGGTGGCTCATCAGACGGCCACCCCTCAATCTGCGGCTATCGAGCCCGACGAATCGCTCTATGGGCTATTCAACCTGTCAAGTGGCTCTGTCGAGGCCTTGTCTGAGTGCGACAGCAGCGATCCTGCGGCAGAAGTCCTGATGGTCGACACGCCGTGAAGCCCGCCTGGTTTCCGCCGCAGCGACGACAGCGATGGTGGCGGCGATCCGTCATGTATTCACGAGGAATACCATCCCGCAGCCCTCACTTCGCAGCAGAGGGATGAACTACACCGTCGTAAGATGGAGGCCCTCCACACCCCTATCACCGGGGAGACCCCCGAGGCTTGGGCCTTGGAGGTGGTGCGGCTGGCCACTTTGGCTAAGATCACGTGACTAGAGAACCTTCAACATTCACTCGACGAACACGCTCGATGACAGATCCCTGAGTCCAGTCGACGCCAGCGACAATTGTTCCCGCTTAAACCTCAAGTATACCGCACTCTGATTCAGAACCTTACAGTTGCAGCTCGTATAGCACAGTCGATTCAGCCGTCCCAGTCAGAGGCTGACAGAGGCCTGATGCAGATCCGAGCACTGCTCCGGGCGGCAGGTAAGAAGAACACAGCTGTTTCTCAGTCTCACAACAGGATCCACAGCAGATTTCTGGTGGCGGATACAGTCCAGTCGGCTCACAGCCCAAGATCGCCTCTGCGGCGTGAGGGATGTGGGCACCGCCAGGAGCAGTATCTGGGTCAGAATCATGAGCAGTATGATCATCGACTTGGCCGTGAAGACCGCTGTCGAGTGTCTATGCCCCCTCCGAGGGGCGAGTCATACGCACCCCGGCAGTATGATGAAAGGCGCACGTACAGCGATGAGCGGAGGGTTCCAGTCGACCCAAGGGACCCCGGGTTTGATGCAAGGTCAATTCTTTTAGAAGGTCTGGTCGATAGAAACCGAGCACACAGAGAAGGGCTCGACAGAGATCGTCCGGTTGGCAGCAGAGTACATGTCTTCTGACCTGAGTGTTTCAGCAGAGCTATCAGAGCCGCTGAGACCCCTCACAACTTCAGGTTGGCAACGGGAGTGAACAAGTTCACCGGTGAGTCGAAGCCTGACACTTGGCTGGAGGATTACTGAGTGGTTGTGCAGATTGGTGGTGGTAATGGTGAGGTAGCAATGGAACATCTTCCCCTGATGTTAGAGGGTTCGGCCAGAGCTTGGCTGAATCAGTTAACTCCGGGCAGTATATTCAGTTGGGAAGAGTTGGCCTAAGTGTTTGTCAAGACATTTGAGGGCACTTGCAAACGACCTGCAGGGTTGGCAGAACTACATCATTGCATACAAAAACCGAATGAATTTTCGAGGGATTACATCCAGAGGTGGACTGATAATCCACAAGTATAGGGGATCGCAACAGTTTTCGATGGTAGAGTATTCAACCCAAATTTATTGATTCGACACAAGGGGAGCCAAAGAATATTCTCAAGTATTAGCAGTTGAGTTGTCAATTCAACCACACTTGGATAACTTAGTATCTACATCAAAGTATTTAGTAGCAAAGTAGTATGGAACTAACGGTAACGGTGGCAAAAGTAACAGTGATAGTTTTGTAGTGATTGTAACAGTAGCAACGGAAAAGTAAATAAACGAAGAACAATATGTGAAAAGCTCGTAGGCATTGGATCGGTGATGGAGAATTATGCCGGATGTGATTATTCATGCAACAGTTATAACATAGGATGACACAGAACTAGCTCCAATTCATCAATGTAATGTAGGCATGTATTCCGAATATAGTCATACGTGCTTGTGGAAAAGAAATTGCATGACATCTTTTGTCCTACCCTCCCGTGGCAGCGGGGTCCAAATGGAAACTAAGGGATATTATGGCCTCCTTTTAATAGAGTACCGGACAAACGCATTAACACATAGTGAACACATGAACTCCTCAAACTACGGTCATCACCGGGAGTGGTCCCGATTATTGTCACTTCGGGGTTGCCGGATCATAACACATAGTAGGTGACTATAGACTTGCAAGATAGGTCAAGAACTCACATATATTCACGAAAACATAATAGGTTCAGATCTGAAATCATGGCACTCGGGCCCTAGTGACAAGCATTAAGCATAGCAAAGTCATAGCAACATCAATCTCAAAACATAGTGGATACTAGGGATCAAACACTAACAAAACTAACTCGATTACATGATAAATCTCATCCAACCCATCACCGTCCAGCAAGCCTACGATGGAATTACTCACGCACGGCGGTGAGCATCATGAAATTGGTGATGGAGGATGGTTGATGATGACGATGGCGATGGATTCCCCTCTCCAGAGCCCCGAACGGACTCCATATCAGCCTTCCAGAGAGAGATTAGGGCTTGGCGCCGGCTCCGTATAGTAAAACGCCGTGCGTGAGGTCGGTGGAGCTCTAGGGGGCCCACGAGGCAGGGGGCGCGCCCAGGGGGGCAGGTGCGCCTCCCACCCTCGTGGACAGGGTGTGGGCCCCATGGCCTTGATTCTTTCGCTAGTATTTTTTATTAATTCGAAAATAATTCTCCATTGATTTTCAGGTCATTCCGAGAACTTTTATTTCTGCACAAAAATAACACCATGGCAATTCTGCTGAAAACAACGTCAATCCGGGTCAGTTCCATTCAAATCATGCAAGTTAGAGTCCAAAACAAGGGGAAAGTGTTTGGAAAAGTAGATAGAACGGAGACGTATCAACTCCCCCAAGCTTAAACCTTTGCTTGTCCTCAAGCAATTCAGTTGATAAACTGAAAGTGATAAGGAAAAACTTTTACAAAATCTGTTTGCTCTTGTTGTTGTAAATATGTAAAGCCAACATTCAAGTTTTCAGCAAAGATTATGAACTAACCATATTCACAATAACATTTAGGTCTCATGTTTACTCATATCAATGGGATAATCAACTAGCGAGCAATAATAATAAATATCGGATGACAACACTTTCTCAAAACAATCATAATATGATATAACAAGAAGGTATCTCGCTAGCCCTTTCTGAGACCACAAAACATAAATGTAGAGCACCTTTAAAGATCAAGGACCGACTAAACATTGTAATTCATAGTAAAAGAGATCCAGTCATAGTCATACCTAATATAGACTAATAGTAATGGATGCAAATGACAGCGGTGCTCTCCAGCTGGTGCTTTTTAATAAGAGGGTCATGACTCAACATAAAAGTAAATAGATAGGCCCTTCGCAGAGGGAAGCAGGGCTTTGTAGAGGTGCCAGAGCTCGATTTTAAAGCAGAGATAAATAATATTTTGAGCGGCATACTTTCATTGTCAACATAACAACCGAGAGATCTTGATATCTTCCATGCTACTCACATTATAGGCGGTTCCCAAATAGAATGGTAAATTTTATACTCCCCTCCACCAACAAGCATCAATCCATGGCTTGCTCGAAACAACGAGTGCCTCCAACTAACAAGAGTCTCGGGGGAGTTTTGTTTGCAATTATTTTGATTTGATTTGCATAAAGCATGGGACTGGGCATCCCGGTGACCAGCCATTTTCTCGTGAGTGAGGAGCGGAGTCCACTCCTCTTGAGAATAACCCGCCTAGCATGGAACATATAGAAAAGCCCTAGTTGATACATGAGCTATTCAAGCATACAAAACAGAATTTCATTTGAAGGTTTAGAATTTGGCAAATACAAATTTACTTGGAACGGCAGGTAGATACCGCATATAGGAAGGTATGGTGGACTCATATGGAATAACTTTGGGGTTTAAGGAATTGGATGCACAAGTAGTATTCTCGCTTAGTACAAGTGAAGGCTAGAAAAGGACTGGGAAGCGACCAACTAGAGAGCGACAACAGTCATGAACATGCATTAAAATTAATAAACATTGAGTGCAAGCATGAGTAGGATATAATCCACCATGAACATAAATATCGTTAAGGCTATGTTGATTTTGTTTCAACTACATGCGTGAACATGTGCCAAGTCAAGTCACTCGAATAGTTCAAAGGAGAATACCACCCTATCATACCACATCACAACCATTTTAATAGCATGTTGGCACGCAAGGTAAACCATTATAAACTACTAGTTAATTAAGCATGGCATAAGCAACTATAATCTCTAATTCTCATTGCAAACATGTTTATTCATAATAGGCTGAATCAGGAACGATGAACTAATCATATTTACAAAAACAAGAGAGATCAAGTTCATACCAGCTTCTCTCATCTCAATCAATTCATCATATATCGTCATTATTGCCTTTCACTTGCACGACCGAACGGTGTGTATAATAATAATAGTGCTCGTGCATTGGACTAAGCTGGAATCTGCAGGCATTCAATAAACAGGAGAAGACAAGGCAATATGGGCTCATGGTTAAATCACAATAATGCATATAAGAGCCACTTCAACATTTTCATTATGGTCTTCTCCTATCGACCCCCAAAGAAAAGAAAAGAAGTAAAACTATTTACACGGGAAAGCTCCCAACAAGCAAAAGAAGAACAGGAAATATTTTTGGGTTTTCATTTAATTAATACTACTACAACAAGAAAAGTAAGCTAGCTGAAAGCTACAACTAATTTTTTTGTTTTTCTTAAGGTTTTTCAAACACACAAGAAGAAAGCACAAAAAGGAAAATAAACTAGCATGGATAGTACAATGAAAATGTATGAGCACCGACAACTAGCATGAATGTGTGAACATAAATGTAATGCCGGTGAGAAATATGTACTCCCCCAAGCTTAGGCTTTTGACCTAAGTTGGTATACTGCCACGGCTAGCCTGGCGAATATCCAAAGTTGTAGTTGGGGTCGTACTGAGAAACAACGGCTATTGCATCATGGGCTGCAGCTTGGAGGCGAGCTGCCCTCGTCCTCCTCGCGTACTCATTCGCCTCCTCCTTGGTTATGATATATCTCCCCTTTGCCTGAGAGTCAAAGAAAGTAGGAGCAGGGAGAGCGACGTGATAGGTGCGTCGTTTGTCAAAGATTAGTCGGTACTGGAGGAACTGATCGTTCCTCTCAACAAACTGTAACACCCCTAGTGTCATGCTATAGTAATCCCCTGTTAATGGTGCCATTTCATCATATTACTGTTGCTACTCTTCAATTGATCCAAATCACACATCAAATTCAAATCCAATCTAAAGTCAAAAAAATTCATATTTGTCAGACATGAAATCTAAAAAGTTCATCCTATGGCAAATAATCCCTAGATAATTGTCATGTTGAAGCCAACATTTTGGAATTCCCAAATTGCCCTCGAATTTATTATCTAGTCCAACAAGATTAAGATGTCCTTTTCATTTTCTAAAATGCTTGGACAACTCTGATGGCCCCAAACTCTTTGTGGCGATGACAAATACTAGAAGAATTTAAGTGGCCAGTCCACCTTTTTTTTTCAAAGTATTTTGGTAGCCCAAAATATTCCTAGATTCCTCGATTTTTATCATAAAGAAATTAAAAAAGGAAAGCCCCCCCTCAAGCTGGGCGATTGGCCCGATTAGCCCTTCTTAGGCCACCACTGCCCAGCCCACGCCCGGGTCGTCCTCCTCACTGCTCCTCCGACCAGGCGCGTCCCGCACGGACCAGCCTTGCTGCCCGTCTTGCCACGTCGCCGACGAGAGGATAAGGTCGTGCCCCCCCCCCTCGACGCCTCGGCCTCCTCCTCACCTACCTCCACTCCCCTCTCTCGCCTCCCAGATCCACTCGCTCCTCCCCCTCTCTGTCTCGCTCGCCCGCCTCACCCGAGCGCCATCGCCGCCGTCCCACCTCGCATCACCGCGGCGACCGCCTCCCTCATGCTCCTACGACGTAACCAGCCGCTCCGCCGCACTCCGCTACGTCGACTACAGCCACGAACGCGAGCCGACGAGCCCCATCGCCCGGATCCGCGCCTTCTTCCTCCTCAGGTCGCCGGCGATCTCCTTCGACTCCGGCCACCCCCTGCGCTTCTAGCCCTCAACGAGCCACCTTGTGCTCCTCGGTGAGCACCGCCTGCTTCCCCTCTGTTCTCCCTTCGTTCGCTGCCCGTGTTTTGCCCCGCCGCCATAGTCGTAGCTCCCCGCCGCCTTGCTGCGTCACCGCCGTGGCCACCGCTGCCATGGCCCCCATCTGAGCCCTCCGTCGCGCTCCTGGTGTTCCCAGGAGCCCGGCGAGCCCTTCCTCTCGCCCTCTCATGCCCCCAGCCCCGATCCCGACGACGACCGGAGTCCGGCGTCCGCCTCGCCACTCGCCGTCGACGTTCCTGACCACCGCAGCCTCTCCCACCACCCCAGATCGCCTCCTCGTCGTCTTCTCGTTCGGACGGGCCCGGTCGCGCTAGAAACGGCGCCACAATGGCGTAACCCGACCACCTCCCGGCGCGTCGCCGTCGTTTTTGGTCGCCGGAGCTGTCTCCGGCGCCGTCGCCGACGTGGCCTGGCAGGTGGGCCATCTGTGCCACTGACGCTGGGCCCCACGGGTCCCTGTTGACTGGTTTGACCAGTCAACATGCTGACTGGGCTTCTCTGTGACACTGACGTGCGGGCCCCACCACGTAATTAGATTAACTAAACCGGTTTTATAATTAAAATTATTTAGTTAGCTTAACTAGACACTGACAGGTGGGCCCAGTAGTTTTACTAACTAAATTTAGATTAGTTTGAACTCTGTTTATCCCACTGTCTATGACAGGTGGGTCCCCCATGTCAGTTTTGACCAGTCAACTTGACTGTTGACTGCTGACGTCACACATACGTCATGCTGACGTCTTTTTCCTTTTATGTTAATATTAATAATTCCAGGATATTGTTTAAACTTCGAAAATTCATAGAAAATAAACCGTAACTCGGATGAAAATGTTTTCTATATGAAAGTTGCTCAGAAAAATCCAATGAATCCGTATACGCGGTCCATTCATCTGTCACATGCCCCTAGCATGCTGAACATGGAACTTTCCCCCTCCGGTCATTTGTGTGACACAGGTCCGGAACCGGGAAAACATTCCCGGTTGACTTCCCCCCTCGCCGGTATCGTGTAGCACCGCGTTAGAACACGTCTAGCTCTGCCTGTTGTCCTGTTATGCTATGTTTGCTTTATATTTACTGTTTCTTCCCCCTCTTCTCTCCGGTAGACCCCGAGACCGATGCTGCCCCTGTGATCGACTACGTCACCGACGACCCCTCCTTGCCAGAGCAACCAGGCAAGCCCCCCCTTTGATCATCCCGATATCGCCCATTTCATTCTCTCATGCTTGCATTAGATTTTTCTACTGTTATTGTTTGCACCTATTCTGATGCATAGCCTGCTTTTGTACCTACTGTTGTACCTTACCTGCTTATTCTAAACTACTTAGTATAGGTTGGTTAGAGACCCATCAGTGACCCCCCCACTTGACTCGACTGCCCCGCTGGATTATCAGAAGACCCGATCAACGGGATCGAAGACCAGGACCCAACACCTCACGTCACATCCGCCCCTTCGTTGCTCGACTCTGCGGTGTTACTATTGAGTGCGAGGGTGAGACCTCTACAAGACTTCGATGTTAACTCAGTAGTGTAGCTATTCGATCGTGGTCATCGAGGTGATTTCCTCCTTAACCACTTCGACACGGCTCGTCGTGCAACCCCTCAAGTGTGAACCTCGGGGTGGATCCTCTTCGTTCACCTTGATGATTACATCGAGTGGAATTCACGGGGTGATTCCTCAGGTTTTCCCTTAATGTTTGGACACACGGATACTTGGACTTTACCACTTGTTACTTGGAAAGGCGGGTCGACCACGAGGGTACCGGTGCGAGCTTAATTGCGAGTGATGTGGAGTCGGGTTGACCGGAGGTGCCCCGCGAGATAATTACTGGCGTGGCGGGCATTCCTAGCCCTTGCCGCAAGTCCTCGAGGCGGGCAGCGGGTCACATGTTTCGTGAGTCTCGCTTGTTACCGCGTTCCTAATCCACTCGATTTGGATATTTGATCCGAGGGCCTCGGCTGATAGCACTAACCATCACGTGGGCATAGTATGGGCGTTCTCGTCATATACATCAGCCGAAGCTTAATAGGCGTCGGCGACTAAGCGGCGCGCGCGGGTTGGACTACGTGGCGCCTGCCTTGTTGAAGGAGGTAGCTAGGTCTGCTCACCGCCGCCGCATAGCGTCAGGAGTTCCTGGGAGATGGCCCATGGGGCATAGGTTTAGTCCGGCGTCTGGCCTCTCTATTAAGCCTAGGTCGGGTTGCGGCGTATTGTGTGGCGAGGCGGGCATGACCACAGAAAGTGTGTCCGGCGGAGTTAAGCGGCGTGGTGGGTAAGTTGGTGCAGCCTGCAGGAAGAAAACATCTATCGATAGCCTGTCCTCTGATAGCGGACACTTGGAGTTGTATCCCGATCGATACAACTAGAACTGGATACCTGAGATGAGAGATGGACTATGATGAGACCTGGATATGAGAAATGGATTGTGATGATAACTGGATAGTATGGCTCTGGGATATCTTTCTCGCAGGGAGTCGAGAAAGGATCTCCGGCCGAGGTTGATAACACTACTACTTTACTTTATGCTACTCTACTCCTTCCGGTTGCTGCAAGATGGTGGTTTCGGAAGATGCTAGTCTTGATAGGACTAGGCCTTCTCTCTATTACGGCATTTCTGCAGCCCATCCACATATACACCTTCCTTTGATAATGTTGCATATGTAGTGTAGATCCTTGCTTGCGAGTACTTTGGATGAGTACTCACGGTTGCTTTGCTCCCCTTTTCCCCCTTTCTTCTTATTTCCAGTTGATGCAACCAGATGACGGAGCCGGGGCCGATTCTACCGCCGATGCTTACTACTACGTGGAGGCCGCCGATGACCAGGAGTAGTTAGGAGGCTCGAGCGGAGGCCTTGCCTTTTCGATCGATGTTGCTTTTGTGCTAGCCTTCTTAAGGCAAACTTGTCTAACTCATGTCGTACTCAGATATTGTTGCTTCCGCGACTCTTGTGTTTTCGAGCTTATGTATTCGAGCCCTCGAGGCCCCGGCTTGTAACATAAAGCTTGTATTATTTTAATTTGTGTCTAGAGTTGTGTTGTGATATCTTCCCGTGAGTCCTTGATCTTGATCGTACACATTTGCGTGTATGATTAGTGTACGATTGAATCGAGGGCGTCACAAGTTGGTATCAGAGCCGACTGCCTGTAGGTAGCCCCCTTTCCAACTCCTTGGCCGAAGTTGAGTCTAGTCACTGAAAAACTTTTACTAACATTGGCTGTGTGGCTTACGGGCCCACGTCGCCATTGGGTGGTATTAGGATCTTTTATTCCTCGTCTATACTCTGGGACTCTGATCTCTCGTCTATTCGGGTTAAACATTTTACTAAGATTGACATTAGGATCTCGTACCCACTTTCTCCCGGAGAACCCTTCAGTCCAGATGATCGCTTGCTGCTTCCTCCGATGTTTTCCCGAGACCCTTGTGCCCTTCGCCGTTGCAATTCCATATCACCGATAAAATCCCTCTGAATAAATACATACACCTGTCGTCCATATTGTCATCCCAGTTGATCTTGTTATTAGAAGATGCCTGGTAATACTTTCAAGTTTTTCGAGAATCCATTGTGCCTGCTGCGTTGCAGCTCCTTTTCCGCTTGAATACGTGTATGAATAATTCCTCACAATTATCGGGGATTCGTTCATCCCCAATTGTTTATGTATTTCACAAAAGTCTTCGAGATACCATTCGATCTTCCGAAAATCCTTAGCAACCTATTGTTGTTGAAAATTCTTGTTTGCTTGCATTATGGTTAATTCCATATGTCTAGCAATATTCTTTAAAATTCTTTGTGATTGTCATTATGTTCCTATTGATTCAACATGTGTGTGAATGCACGCAATCATGAGTTGATCCCTATGAGATTCGTCCTTTGGCTCAGACGTCACTCCGAACTTGAGCTTGTTCTTGACAAATCAAACCTTGATCAATTGTCGATCTATATCGATTCAACTCAGTTATCTTTTGATCAGAGCCTCTGCTTCTGATCTTTTGATTTGAAAATTGTAATCCCTTTGTATTTAAGCTTTGAAGTTATCCAGATATATCTATAATTCGATGCCTTTACATTCTTTCTTCCTCTGGTAGAGTACCGATAATCGTATCAGATCATTTGTGGACTGCCAAATCCTTTTTTTTCGATTATCATCCGACAGTGTCCTTCATATTCAAAGAACCTCGTGAAGTCCTTTCCCACATACATAATGCCTTTGGTAAATTGTATCCTCTCCTTTTGTCAACCATGCTCTGCTTTCGAGTTTGTGTTGTTTACTTCTGAAGTCTGTGGAATAGGTTTCTAAGATCCCCCTATGGGTTGAGCCTATGCCTCCCCTAATCCGATTGAA
This sequence comes from Aegilops longissima, assembly GCA_021605205.1. NCBI lineage: Eukaryota > Viridiplantae > Streptophyta > Magnoliopsida > Poales > Poaceae > Aegilops > Aegilops longissima. The sequence continues at coordinate 87,701,225 of CM038682.1, forward strand.
CCCAAGAGTTTTAACAAGTCTTACTCTTCTAGTGTTTTGCCAGATAACTTTTCAACACTACAACTTCATCGAAGGCGAGAAGTAAATGAAATGATATGCATTGAAGAAGTGGGAGTCGACCTTGAACTTTGTGTTCACGCCCGTGGACACGATGTAGATCTTATCATGGAAGCTTCTTGCGATATAATAATCCCCTTATTATAAGTTCATACGGTATCTATGTTTGGTCCTTTGCAACCGTGGTTTTCACAATGATTGTTCCCCCTTTAAATTCTATTTCTCGGACAAGTTAAAGCACTTGTCTTCTGCAGATCAATGCATCTGCGCAACCTCTATTTTTATCTTCCTTCAAGTATTACCCTCTAGTACCTTGAGGATATCAAAGAACTGCGTTTCTTCCTATGAGTCTTCATCTGGTAGTGCTTCTCACCGATTTCAGATCCCCCCCGGGATCTGAGTTATTAATCACTCGAGGACACCGATAAGTGAGTCGGTTGAATCGATTCCGCACTCCGATTCTATAACTCAAGTAAATTTCATTACTTACGAGTTTAATAATCCTTCTAGTCATTCCTAGCCTGGCCGGCTATGTCATTATCGTGCTAAATTTTAACTGTGCTACCTGGTCCTTATTCCCGGAGCACAACTTTTCGACGATGAGCGAAGCTTACGTCGATCTTCCTAATTTTCTCAATTCACCTCGAACAACAAGCTTGATTTCGAGCTTGTGTCGTATCCGTGGTTCCAATAGCCTTTCGCTTCATCCTTCCTATTGCTTTATGTCGTCACTCCTCGATGGCATCTTCATAGAGCCTCTCGACAAATGTGTTGTGATCAGCATCAACATTTTGACTTCTGTTGAGATGACAATTGAATTCATGGTGAGAAATACCATCCTTGACCTTCGATGATTTGAGTTATCATCGACAATCCCCTTGTCGTCTTTGTAACACATGTTTGATCATGTCTTGGATTATACCTTGGAATCCTTGCTATTCCTGCAATTGTTCCTTGAGTATTTCTTGTGATCTTCTACTCCAACCTCTACTTGGAACACCATGTTAATGCTACCTCGAAGCATTGCCTAAGGTATTCCGACTATCAACAAGAACATTGGAAGCACATTGTCGAATGTTTCTTGATCTATTATCCAAACACCGTTGTATGGGTAATATCATGATCCTTCCCTCGCCCCCTTTATCTAAATGCTTTTGAACTTGTCGTCATATCATGTATATCCTGCTACCGCTTCCCCTTGGGAAGGATATACTCCCAAATCTTGTGTGTAAACACATTTTCCTTTCCATTGGTCTGATTAATCTGATAATTTCTTTTTCCTTTCCATTAGGTTGTTTAACCTTCTTGTGATCTATATGATATAAGCGAAATAATTCCCCTTATAAAATACCCCGATGTACAGCCTTGTCGGTAAAGACCTGTTACTATTGTTGATGACATTCCAGTAACCACCGATGGACGAGAACCTTACCGATTGGTCTGCCTCGTTCAACGAGCAGGAAAATGGTTCTCTTTGTCCCTCGCCCTTGGTACCAACGTTGTTGCCGACATAATTGACAGTCTGTCATCTGACCTGCCTTGCTATCTTGACCATTCAAAATGTTAGCGCCTTCCTACTTTTAACCCACATGGTGGGCCCATAACCCACAGTTCCACAGGATCGAAGCTGACTCTCTGTACAACCTTGATTACGAAGAATCATTTGCTCTTAGCTTTGTATGTTGTCACGAGCCACCGTCCAGAGATGATCTATTCCCGATGCTCCGAACCCCATTCTCACACTCTGTTCAGGTATCAATCGTTTGTCCTTTCGCTTGAAACTTCCTATTGTACCTTCATACTTTGCTCTCGATGTTTTATTAAGTTTCAACTCGAGAGATATTTCTTCCTCATTCCCTGAATTGATCACGGATAATTAACCCTATAAGGGTCAGTTCTCCGAAGTTGCTCTTTACTTTCCCCACTTAAATCTCGGGGCGAGATTTCTTGTAATGGAGGAGATTTGTAACACCCCCAGTGTCATGCTACAGTAATCCCCTATTAATGGTGCCATTTCATCATATTCTTGTTGCTAATCTTCACTTGATCCAAATCACACTTCAAATTCAAATCCAATCTAAAGTCAAAAAATTCATATTTGTCAGACATGAAATCTAAAAGTTCATCCTATGGCAAATAATCCCTAGATAATTGTCATGTTGAAGCCAACATTTTTGGAATTCCCAAATTGCCCCTGGGAATTTATTATCTAGTCCAACAAGATTAAGATGTCCTTTTCATTTTCTAAAATGCTTGGACAACTCTGATGGCCCCAAACTCTTTGTGGCGATGACAAATACTAGAAGAATTTAAGTGGCCAGTCCACCTTTTTTTCAAAGTATTTTGGTAGCCCAAAATATTCCCTAGATTCCTCGATTTTTATCATAAAGAGAAATTAAAAAAAGGAAAAAGCCCCCCCTCAATCGGGCGATTGGCCCGATTAGCCCCTTATAGGCCACCAGCCGGCCCAGCCCACGCCCCCCCGGGTCGTCCTCCTCACTGCTCCTCCGACCGGGGCGCGTCCCCGCCGGACCAGGCGCGCTGCCTCGTACTGCCACGTCGCCGACGAGAGGATAAGGTCGACCCCCCTCGACGCCTCGGCCTCCTCCTCACCTACCTCCACTCCCCTCTCTCGCCTCCCAGATCCACGCGCTCCTCCCCCTCTCTGTCTCGCTCGCCCGCCTCACCCGAGCGCCATCGCCGCCGTCCCACCTTGCATCACCGCGGCGATCGCCTCCCTCGTGCTCCTCCGACGTAACTAGCCGCTCCGCCGCACTCCGCTACGTCGACTACGGCCACGAACGCGAGCCGACGAGCCCCATCGCCCAGATCCGCGCCTTCTTCCTCCTCAGGTCGCCGGTGATCTCCTTCGACTCCGGCCACCCCCTGCGCTTCTAGCCCTCAACGAGCCACCTTGTGCTCCTCGGTGAGCACCGCCCGCTTCCCCTCTGTTCTCCCTTCGTTCGCTGCCCGTGTTTTGCCCCGCCGCCATAGTCGTAGCTCCCGCCGCCTGCTGCGTCACCGCCGTGGCCACCGCTGCCATGGCCCCATCTGAAGCTCTCCGTCGTGCTCTGGTGTTCCCGAGAGCCCGGTGAGCCCTTCCTCTCGCCCTCGTGCCCCAGCCCGATCCCGACGCGGCCGGAGTCGGCGTCCGCCTTGCCGCTTCGCCGTCGGCGTTCGACCACCGCAGCCTCTCCCACCACCCGGATCGCCTCCTCGTCGTCTTCTCGTTCGAGCGGGCCGGTCGCGCTAAAGCAGCGCTGTCGCGTAACCCGACCACCTCCCAAGCGCGCGCGCGTCGTTTTTGGTCGCCGGAGCTGTCTCCGGCGCCGTCGCCGACGTGGCCTGGCAGGTGGGCCATCTGTGCCACTGACGCTCGGCCCCATGGGTCCCTGTTGACTGGTTTGACCAGTCAACATGCTGACTGGGCTTCTCTGTGACACTGACGTGCGGGCCCCACCACGTAATTAGATTAACTAAACCGGTTTTATAATTAAAATTATTTAGTTAGCTTAACTGAACAACGGCAGTGGGCCCGAGGTTTTACTAACTAAATTTAGATTAGTTTGAACTCTGTTTATCCCACTGTCTATGACAGTGGGTCCCCATGTCGATTTGACCAGTCAACTTGATGTTGATCGCTGACGTCACACATACGTCATCTTGACGTCTTTTTTCCTTTATGTTAATATTAATAATTCCAGGATATTGTTTAAACTTGAAAATTCATAGAAAATAAACCGTAACTTCGGATGAAAATGTTTTCTATATGAAAGTTGCTCAGAAAAATCCAACGTATCCGTATACGCGGTCCATTCATCTGTCACATGCCCCTAGCATGCTGAACATGGAACTTTCCCCCTCAGGTCATCTGTGTGACACAGGTCCGGAACCGGGAAAATATTCCCGGTTGACTTCCCCCCCTCGCCGGTATCGTGTAGCACCGCGTTAGAACACGTCTAGCTCTGCCTGTTGTCCTGTTATGCTATGTTTGCTTTATATTTACTATTTCTTCCCCCTCTTCTCTCCGGTAGACCCCGAGACCGATGCTGCCCCTGTGATCGACTACGTCACCGACGACCCCTCCTTGCCAGAGCAACCAGGTAAGCCCCCCCTTTGATCATCCCGATATCGCCCATTCCATTCTCTCATGCTTGCATTAGATTTTGCTACTGTTATTGTTTGCACCTATTCTGATGCATAGCCTGCTTTTGTACCTACTGTTGTACCTTACCTGCTTATCCTAAACTGCTTAGTATAGGTTGGTTAGAGACCCATCAGTGACCCCCCCCCCCACTTGACTCGACTGCCCCGCTGGATTATCAGAAGACCCGATCAACGGGATCGAAGACCAAGACCCGACACCTCACGTCACATCACGCCCCTTCGTTGCTCGACTCTGTAGTGTTACTATTGAGTGCCGAGGGTGAGACCTCTACAACACTTCTGATGTTAACCTGTAGTGTAGCTATTCGGTCGTGGTCATCAAGGGTGATTTCCTCCTTAACCACTTCCGATACGTCTCTGTCGTGCAACCCCTCAAGTGTGAACCTCGAGGTGGATCCTCTTCGTTCACCTTGATGATTACATCGAGTGGAATTCACGGGGTGATTCCTCGGGTTTTCCCTTAATGTTTGGACACACGGATACTTGGACTTTACCATGTTACTTGGAAAGATGGGTGGACCACGAGGGGTACCAGCGAGCTTAATTGCGAGTGATGTGGAGTCGGGTTGACACGGAGGGTGCCCGCGAGATAATTACGAGGCGTGGCGGGCATTCCTAGCCCTTGCCGCAAGTCCTCGAGGCGGGCAACGGGTCACATCTTTGTGAGTCTCTGCTTGTTACCGCGTTCCTAATCCACTACGATTTGGATATTTGATCCGAGGGCCTCGGCCCGATAGCACTAACCATCACGTGGGCATAGTATGGGCGTTCTGCGTCGTATACATCAGCGAAGCTTAATAGGCGTCGGCGATCGAGCGGCGCTTGGCCGGGTTGGACTGCGTGGCGCTGCCTTGTTGAAGGAGGTAGCTAGGTCTGCTCACCGCCGCCCACGCGTCGCAGGAGTTCGGGAGATGGCCCATGACCCCAGGGGCATAGGTTTAGTCCGGCGTGCTGGCCTCTCTATTAAGCCTAGGTCGGGTTGCGGCGTATTGTTTGGCGAGGCGGGCATGACCTGAAAGTGTGTCCGGCGGAGTTAAGCGGCGTGGTGGGTAAGTTGGTGCACCCTGCGGAAGAAAACATCTATCGATAGCCTGTCCTCTGATAGCGGACACTTGGAGTTGTATCCCGATCGATACAACTAGAACTGGATACCTGAGATGAGAGGTGGACTATGATGAGACCTGGATATGAGAAATGGATTGTGATGATAACTGGATAGTATGGCTCTGGGATATCTTTCTCGCGGGGAGTCGAGAAAGGATCTCCGGCCGAGGTTGATAACACTACTACTTACTTTATGCTACTCTACTCCTTCCGGTTGCTGCAAGATGGTGGTTTCCAGAAGATGCTAGTCTTCGATAGGACTAGGCCTTCTCTGTATTCTGGCATTTCTGCAGCCCAGTCCACATATACAGCCTTCCTTTGATAATGTTGCATATGTAGTGTAGATCCTTGCTTGCGAGTACTTTGGATGAGTACTCACGGTTGCTTTGCTCCCCCTTTTCCCCCTTTCTTCTTCTTTCCGGTTGATGCAACCAGATGACGGAGCCCAGGAGCCAGATGCTACGGCCGATGCTTACTACTACGTGGAGGCCGCCGATGACCAGGAGTAGTTAGGAGGCTCCCAGGCAGGAGGCCTTGCCTTTTCGATCGATGTTGCTTTTGTGCTAGCCTTCTTAAGGCAAACTTGTCTAACTCATGTCTGTACTCAGATATTGTTGCTTCCGCTGGCTCTTGTGTTTTTGAGCTTATGTATTCGAGCCCTCGAGGCCCCTGGCTTGTAACATAAAGCTTGTATTATTTTAATTTGTGTCTAGAGTTGTGTTGTGATATCTTCCCGTGAGTCCTTGATCTTGATCGTACACATTTGCGTGTATGATTAGTGTACGATTGAATCGAGGGCGTCACACAAACTGATGATGAACCATAGCCTCATAATCTAAATAAACAGGAGGCAGCTCAATATCATACTCACATATGGGTATATCAAGAAAATCAGCTAAACGGGTTGCATAGATTCCACCAAAGAAATCTCCATTAATTCTATTATTATGCAACCTACGTGCAACAATGGCTCCCAAATTATAATGTTTATCTCCTAATACAGCACTCCTGAGGACACTAAGGTCAGGGACACACATGTGACATGCTTCATCCTTACCATTTATGCACCTACCTATGAAGAGAGCAAAATAATCTATAGCAGGAAAATGAATGCTCCCTATGGTAGCTTGTGTTATATCTCTAGACTCCCCCACAGTTATACTGGCAAGAAAATCTCTAAACTCAGATTTGCGAGGTTCACTAGTGCTACCCCATTGTGGAAGTTTGCAAGCAATATTAAAATCCTCTAAATCCATAGTGTAAGAATTTTCATAAAGATCAAACAGGACAGTTTGAGAATTGTGTGATGACGAAAATCCAAACCTTCTCACAAAGGAATCAGTGAGATAGTGGTACTGACGGCACTTATCTGCCTCGAAGCTCCCAAGATCAGCGTTACGCCCATATGCGTCAAATTCCTCCTTGATTTTTGCTCGAACCATAAAGTCCTCTGACGGCCATTCACAAGCCCGCACTTCAGTTTCCCTCGGTGGTTCATCGTCGGCATAGCGTATTGCGAGCCTGGATCCTTGCTTCCTTGAAAGACCACCTTGGTACATTTTCCTAAACATATTTCTTCCTCTGAAAAATTCCTGAAATTTTTAGTAACTTTAAAATAAAAGTAAACCAAACTCGACAAAATTGATAGCAACTACTCGCACAAGTGCCTAGAGACTATATCATGCATTAGAACTACTTGGAACCATATAAATTTGACATGCAAGCTCAAGAACATGGTCACCTAGGCAGCACAAATTTGCAATGAATAAAGCACTAGAACAAAAACTAATTGGACCATTGGAGGAGTCACATACAAAGGAACAATCCACCAAAGCAGTTTTGTGAGAGGAGCTTTGAGCAAGGAGATTGAAAATCGCAGCAAAATGAGCTAGAACTCGTTCTTGAGCTGGTTGGTGATTTTTTTTGGGAGGAAGAAGGAGTGTGTGGTGGCTGGAATAAGTGGAGGTGAGCTCCAGGGGGCCCACGAGGCAGGGGGCGTGCCCAGGGGGTGGGCGCGCCCTGGACCCTCGTGGCCAGGTGCTTGCTTCTCCTGCTATGTTCTCAGTGCCAGATATTCTCAAATATTCTAAAAAAATCATATTTCATTTTCGGGGCATTTGGAGAACTCTTATTTTCGTGGTATTTTTTATTGCACGGATAAATCAGAAAACAGACAGAAAATACTATTTTTTCTTTATTTAATCTAATTAACAGAAAGTAAAAGTAGGGTACAGAAGGTTGTGCTTTCTAACTTCATCCATCTCATGCTCATCAAAAGGAATCCACTAACAAGGTTGATCAAGTCTTATTAACAAACTCATTCCGAATCGCATGAAACCGGAGAATTTTCGAATAGCACTAGGTTACCTCAACGGGGATATGCACATCCCCAATAATAAGAATATCATATCTCTTTTTGACAGTAGGAAGAGGAAATTCAAAACCTCCAAAAATAATCGATGAAAATTTTCCAATAGAATTGATACTGTGGACTTGAGGTTGTTTCCTCGGTAAGTGTACCGTATGCTCATTGCCATTAACATGAAAACTGACATTGCCTTTGTTGCAATCAATAACAGCCCCTGCAGTATTCAAAAAGGGTCTTCCAAGAATAATAGACATACTAACGTCCTCGGGAATATCAAGAATAACAAAGTCCGTTAAAATAGTAACGTTCGCAACCACAACAGGCACATCCTCACAGATACCGACAGGTATAGCAGTTGATTTATCAGCCATTTGCAAAGATATTTCAGTAGGTGTCAACTTATTCAAATCAAGTCTACGATATAAAGAGAGAGGCATAAAACTAACACCGGCTCCAAGATCACATAAAGCAGTTCTAACATAGTTTCTTTTAATGGAGCATGGTATAGTAGGTACTCCTGGATCTCCAAGTTTCTTTGGTATTCCACCCTTAAAAGTATAATTAGCAAGCATGGTGGAAATTTCAGCTTCCGGTATCTTTCTTTTATTTGTAACAATTTCTTTCATGTACTTAGCATAAGGGTTCATTTTGAGCATATCACCAAATGCATACATAAAAGATAGGTCTAATCATTTCAAAGCGCTCAAAATCCTCATCATCCTTTTTCTTGGATGGTTTGGGAGGAAAAGGCATGGGTTTCTGAACCCATGGTTCTCTTTCTTTACCATGCTTCCTAGCAACAGAGTCTCTCTTATCATAACGTTGATTCTTTGATTGTGGGTTATCAAGATCAACAGCAGGTTCAATTTCTACATCATTGTTATTACTAGTTTGAGCATCAACATGAACATCATCATTAAAATTATCACTAGGTTCATGTTCATTACCAGATTGTGTTTTAGCATCAGAAATAGAAATATCATTGGGATTCTCAGGTGTGTCTATAACAGGTTCACTAGAAGCATGCAAAGTCCTATCATTTTTCTTTTTCTTCTTCTTAGAAGGACTAGGTGTATCAACATTATTTCTTTGAGAATCCTGCTCAATTCTCTTAGGGTGACCTTCGGGATACAAAGGTTCCTGAGTCACTTTACCCCCTCTAGTTGCAACTCTAACAACAAAGTCATTATTCTTACTATTGAATTCATTGAGCAAATCATTCTGAGCTTTAAGTACTTGTTCTACTTGAGTGGTAACCATAGAAGCATGTTTACTAATGAGTTTAAGTTCACCTTTAACTCTAGACATATAATCACTCAAGTGTTCAATCATATAAGCATTGCATTTTAATTCTCTGCCAAAATAAGCATTGAAGTTTTCTAGCTTAACCGTAAAGTTATCAAAATCATCCAGACATTGGCTAACAAACTTAGTAGGAGGGATTTCACCTGTATCATATCTATAGAGAGAATTTGCTTTTACTACCTGTGTCGGGTTATCAAGACCATGTGTTTCTTCAATAGATGATGGATTAAAACCATGTATTTCTTCAACAGACGGTAAATTAAGACCATGTATTTCTTCAACAGGAGTTAAATTCATAACATCTTCAACTTTAATACCTTTTTATTTCATAGATTTCTTTGCCTCTTGCATATCTTCAGGACTGAGAAATAGAACACCCCTTTTCTTTGGAGTTGGCTTAGGAGTTGGTTCAGTAAGTGTCCAATTATTTTCATTGGTCAACATATTATTCAATAGAATTTCAGCTTGGTCAACTGTTCTTTCCCTAAAAACACAACCAGCACATCTATCCAGGTGGTCTCTGGAAGCATTGGTTAGTCCATTATAAAAGATATCAAGTATTTCATTTTTCTTGAGAGGATGATCAGGCAAAGCATTAAGTAATTGGAGAAGCCTCCCCCAAGCTTGTGGGAGACTCTCTTTTTCAATTTGCACAAAATTATATATTTCCCTTAAAGCAGCTTGTTTCTTATGAGCGGGGACATATTTAGCAGAGAAGTAATAAATCATATCCTGGGGACTACGCACACAACTAGGATCAAGAGAATTAAACCATATCTTAGCATCACCCTTTAATGAGAACGGAAATAACTTAAGGATATAGTAGTAGCGAGTTTTCTCATCATTAGTAAACAGGGTGGCTATATCATTTAATTTAGTAAGATGTGCCACAACAGTTTCAGATTCATAGCCATAAAAAGGATCAGATTCAACAAAAGTAATTATATCAGGATCAACAGAGAAATCATAATCCTTATCAGTAACAAAGATAGATGAAGTAGCATAAGCAGGGTCATATTTCATTCTAGCATTAAGAGAATTTTCTTTCAGCTTAACTTATAATTTCTTAAGATCACTTCTATCATTGCAAGCCAGAAAGTCTCTAGCAGTTTCTTCATCCATAACATAACCCTCAGGCACAACAGGCAATTCATATCTAGGGGGAGAATCTTCATCATCACTTTCATCAATATTATCAGTTTCAATAATTTCATTCTCTCTAGCCCTAGCAAGTTGTTCATCAAGAAATTCACTAAGCGCCATAGTAGTATCAAGCATAGAAGTAGTTTCATCATAAGTATCATGCATAGCAGAAGTGGCATCATCAACAACATGCGACATATCAGAATTAATAGCAGAAGCAGGTTTAGGTGTCACAAGCTTACTCAAAACAGAAGGTGAATCAAGTGCAGAGCTAGATGGCAGTTCCTTACCTCCCCTCGTAGTTGAGGAATAAATTTTGGTTTTCTCGTCTTTCAAGTTCCTCATAGTGACCAGCAGATATAAATCCCAAGTGAATCAAAGAATAGAGCTATGCTCCCCGGCAACGGCACAAGAAAATAGTCTAGATAACCCACAAGTATAGGGGATTGCAACAGTTTTCGAGGGTAGAGTATTCAACCCAAATTTATTGATTCAACACAAGGGGAGGCAAAGAATATTCTCAAGTATTAGCACTTGAGTTGTCAATTCAACCACACCTGGATAACTTAATATCTGCAGCAAAGTATTTAGTAGCAAAGTAGTATGGAAGTAACGGTAATGATGGCAAAAGTAACAGTGATAGTTTTGTAGTGATTGTAACAGTAGCAACGGAAAAGTAAATAAACGAAGAAAAATATGTGAAAAGCTTGTAGGCATTGGATCGGTGATGGAGAATTATGCCGGATGTGATTATTCATGCAACTGCTATAACATAGGATGACACAGAACTAGCTCCAATTCATCAATGTAATGTAGGCATGTATTCCGAATATAGTCATACGTGCTTACGGAAAAGAACTCGCATGACATCTTTTGTCCTACCTTCCCGTGGCAGTGGGGTCCTAATGGAAACTAAGGGATATTAAGGCCTCCTTTTAATAGAGTACCGGACCAAAGCATTAACACATAGTGAATACATGAACTCCTCAAACTACGGTCATCACCGGGAGTGGTCCCGATTATTGTCACTTCGGGGTTGCCGGATCATAACACATAGTGAATACATGAACTCCTCAAACTACGGTCATCACCGGGAGTGGTCCCGATTATTGTCACTTCGGGGTTGCCGGATCATAACACATAGTAGGTGACTATAGACTTGCAAGATAGGATCAAGAACTCACATATATTCATGAAAACATAATAGGTTCAGATCTGAAATCACGGCACTCGGGCCCTAGTGACAAGCATTAAGCATAGCAAAGTCATAGCAACATCAATCTCAGAACATAGTGGATACTAGGGATCAAACGCTAACAAAACTAACTTGATTACATGATAAATCTCATCCAACCCATCGCCGTCCAGCAAGCCTATGATGGAATTACTCACGCACGACGGTGAGCATCATGAAATTGGTGATGGAGGACGGTTGATGATGATGATGGCGATGGATTCCCCTCTCCAGAGCCCCGAACGGACTCCAGATCAGCCTTCCCGAGAAAGATTAGGGCTTGGCGGCGGCTCCGTATCGTAAAACACGATGAATCCTTCTCTCTTATTTTTTTCCTCGAACACGAATATATAGAGTTGGAGTTGAGGTCGGTGGAGCCCCAGGGGTCCCACGAGGCAGGGGGCGCACCCAGGGGGGCAGGCGCGCCTCCCACCCTCGTGGACAGGGTGTGGCCCCCCTGGCCTTGATTCTTTCGCCATTATTTTTTATTAATTCCAAAATAACTCTCCGTTGATCTCTATGCTTACTTATCGAAGAAGCGGCAATCAGATGTCACATAGACAAATGTCGATCCGATCACCGGGCCGCTGAGTGTCGGGTGCTTCACAGGGGCGACGAGTGGATTTACACTGATGCTAGAGGAGGCAATGCCACAAAGAGGTCACGTGGCGATCAAGAGCATCAGGAGGACCGCGGCAGTAGATATTACACCAATATGAATTTAGAATGAGTTCACAACAGTACCAAAAGTGGTGATTTATTTTCATATACTAACGGAGCTTACGAGTTTTCTGTTAAGTTTTGTGTGGTGAAGTTTTCAAGTTTTGGGTAAGGATTTGATGGATTATGGAACAAGGAGTGGCAAGAGCCTAAGCTTGGGGATGCCAAGGCACCCCAAGGGAAAATATAAGGACAACCCAAAAAGCCTAAGCTTGGGGATGCCCCGGAAGGCATCCCCTCTTTTGTCTTCGTCCATCGGTAACTTTACTTGGAGCTATATTTTTATTCACCACATGATATGTGTTTTTCTTGGAGTGTCTTGTATGATTTGAGTCTTTGCTTTTTAGTTGACCACAATCATCCTTGTTGTACACACCTTTTGATAGAGTCACACATTAATCGGAATTTATTATAATACTCTATGTGCTTTACTTATATCTTTTGAGCTAAACAATTTTGCTCTAGTGCTTCACTTATTTATTTTAGAGCACGATGGTGGTTATATTTTATAGAAATTATTGATATCTCATGATTAACTTATATCATTTTGAGAGTCCTTTAGAATAGCATGGTAGTTTATAAAGTGCATTGAATAGTAAGAGAAGTTTGATACTTGATAGTTGTTTTGAGATATAAAGGTGGTAATATTAATTAGAGGTGTGCTAGTTGAGCAATTGTGAAATTGAGAAATACTTGTGTTGAAGTTTGCAAGTCCCGTAGCATGCATGTATGGTAAACATTGTGTGACAAATTTGAAACATGTGGTGTTCTATGATTGCTTTCCTTATGAGTGGCGGTCGGGGACGAGCGATGGTCTTTTCCTACCAATCTATCCCACTAGGAGCATGCGCGTAGTGCTTGGTCTTGATGACTCGTAGATTTTTGCAATAAGTATGTGAGTTCTTTATGACTAATGTTGAGTCCATGGATTATACGCACTCACACCCTTCCGCCATTGCTAGCCTCTTCGGTACCATGCATTGCCCTTTCTAACCTTGAGAGTTGGTGCAAACTTCGCCGGTGCATCCAAAACCTGTGATATGATATGCTCTATCACACATAAACCTCCTTATATCTTCCTCAAAACAGCCACCATACCTACCTATTATGGAATTCCATAGCCATTCCGAGATATATTGCCATGCAACTTTCCACCATTCTGTTTATTATGACACGCATCATCATTGTCATATTGCTTTTCATGATCATGTAGTTAACATCGTATTTGTGGCAAAGCCACCTTTATAATTCCTTCATACATGTCACTCTTGATTCATTGCATATCCCGGTACACCGCCGGAGGCATTCACATAGAGTCATATTTTGTTCTAAGTATCGAGTTGTAATCTTTGAGCTGTAAATAAATAACAGTGTGATGATCATCATCATTAGAGCATTGTCCCAAGTGAGGAAAGGATGATGGAGACTATGATTCCCCCACAAGTCGGGATGAGACTCCGGACGAAAAAAAAAGAAGAAAGAAAAGAGGCCAAAAAGAAAAAAAAGAAGGCCCAAAAAAATGAGAGAAAAAGAGAGAAGGGACAATGTTACTATCCTTTTACCACACTTGTGCTTCAAAATAGCACCATGATCTTCATGATAGAGAGTCTCCTATTTTGTCACTTTCATATACTAGTGGGAATTTTACATTATAGAACTTGGCTTGCATATTCCAACAATGGGCTTCCTCAAATGCCCTAGGTCTTCATGAGCAAGCAAGTTGGATGCACACCCACTTAGTTCATTTTGTTGAGCTTTCATAAATTTATAGCTCTAGTGCATCCGTTGCATGGCAATCCCTACTCCTTGCATTGACATCAATTGATGGGCATCTCCATAGCCCGTTGATTAGCCGCGTCAATGTGAGACTTTATCCTCTTTTGTATTCTCACACAACCTCAATCATTATATTCTATTCCACCCATAGTGCTATGTCCATGGCTCGCACTCATATATTGCATAAAAGTTGAAAGAGTTTGAAAAGGCTAAGCATAGCCAAACTATATGATTTTGTAGGGATAAGCTTTCTTTGTCTATGCTATTTTGATAAGACATAATTGCTTGGTTAGCATGCTTGAAGTATTATTATTTTTATGTCAATATTAAACTTTTATCTTGAATCTTTCGGATCTGAACATTCATGCCACAATAAAGAAAATTACATTGAGAAATATGCTAGGAAGCATTCCACATCAAAAATTCTATTTTTATCATTTACCTACTCGAGGACGAGCAGGAATTAAACTTGGGGATGCTTGATACGTCTCCAATGTATCTATAATTTTTTATTGTTCCATGCTATTATATATTCTGTTATGGATGTTTAATGGGCTTTATTATAAACTTTCATATTATTTTTAGGACTAAGCTATTAACCCAAGGCCCAGTGCAAATTGTTGTTTTTTTGCCTATTTCAGTGTTTCGCAGAAAAGGAAGACCAAACGGAATCCAAACAGAATGAAACCTACGGGAGAGTTATTTTTGGAACAAACATGATCCAGAGGACTTGGAGTGGACGTCAAGAAACGTACGAGGAGGCCACTGATACTGTCCAACATATCTACTTTTCCAAACACTTTTGCCCTTGTTTTGGACTCTAACTTGCATGATTTGAATGGAACTAACCCAGACTGACGTTGTTTTCAGCCGAATTGCCATGGTGTTATTTTTGTGCAGAAATAAAAGTTCTCGGAATGACCTGAAAATCAACAGAGATTATTTTTGGAATTAATAAAAAATACTGGCGAAAGAATCAAGGCCAGGGGCCCACACCCTGTCCACGAGGGCGGGGGCGCGCCCCCTGCCTCATGGGCCCCCTGGTGCACCACCGACCACAACTCCAACTCTATATATTCATGTTCGGGGAGAAATAAATCAGAGAGAAGGATTCATCGCGTTTTACTATACGGAGCCACCGCCAAGCCCTAATCTCTCTCAGGAGGGCTGATCTAGAGTCCATTCGTGGCTCCGGAGAGGGGAATCCGTCGCCATCGTCATCATCAACCTTCCTCCATCACCAATTTCATGATGCTCACCGCCGTGCGTGAGTAATTCCATCATAGGCTTGCTGGACGGTGATGGGTTGGATGAGATTTACCATGTAGTCGAGTTAGTTCTGTTAGGGTTTGATCCCTAGTATCCAATATGTTCTGAGATTGATGTCGCTATGACTTTGCTATGCTTAATGCTTTTCACTAGGGCCCGAGTGCCACGATTTCATATCTGAACCTATTATGTTTTCATGAATATATGTGAGTTGTTGATCCTATCTTGCAAGTCTATAGTCACCTATTATGTCTTATGATCCGTTAACCCCGAAGTGATAATAATCGGGATACTTACTGGTGATGACCGTAGTTTGAGGAGTTCATGTATTCACTAAGTGTTAATGCTTTGGTCCGGTACTCTATTAAAAGGAGGCCTTAATATCTCTTAGTTTCCAATAGGACCCCGCTTCCATGGGAGGGTAGGACAAAAAATGTCATGCTTTTCCATAAGCACGTATGACTATATTCGGAATACATGCCTACATTACATTGATGAATTGGAGCTAGTTCTGTGTCACCCTATGTTATAACTATTGCATCAGGGATCGCATCTGACATAATTCTCCATCACTGATCCAATGCCTACAAGCTTTTCACATATTGTTCTTCGCTTATTTACTTTTCCGTTGCTACTGTTACAATCACTACAAAACTATCACTTTTAGTTTTGCCATTGTTACCGTTACTTCCATACTACTTTGCTACTAAATACTTTGTTGCAGATACTAAGTTATCTAGGTGTGGTTGAATTGACAACTCAACTTCTAATACTTGAGAATATTCTTTGGGTCCCCTTGTGTCGAATCAATAAATTTGGGTTGAATACTCTACCCTCAAAAACTGTTGTGATCCCCTATAGTTGTGGGTTATCAAGACTATTTTCTGGCCCCGTTGCCGGGGAGCATAGCTCTATTTTTTTGAGTCACTTGGGATTTATATCTGTTGATCACTATGAGGAACTTGAAAGATGAAAGAACTAAGATTTTTCCCTCAACTACGAGGGGAGCTAAGGAACTGCCATCTAGCTCTGCACTTGATTCACCTTCTGTTTTGAGTAAGCTTGCGACACCTAAACCTGCTTCTGCTATTAATTCTGATATGTCGCATGTTATTGATGATGCCACTTCTGCTATGCATGATACTTATGATGAAACTACTTCTATGCTTGATACTACTATGCCACTAGGTGAATTTCTTGATGAACAACTTGCTAGGGCTAGAGAGAATGAAATTATTGAAACTGATAATATTGATGAAAGTGATGATGAAGATTCTCCCCCTAGATATGAATGTCCTGTTGTGCCTGAGGGTTATGTTATGGATGAAGAAACTGCTAGAGACTTTCTTGCTTGCAATGATAGGAGTGATCTTAAGAAATTATTAGCTAAGCTGAAAGAAAAATCTCTGAATGCTAGAATGAAATATGACCCTGATTTTGCTACTTCACCTATCTTTATTACTGATAAGGATTATGATTTCTCTATTGATACTGAGATAATTACTTTGGTTGAATCTGATCCTTTCTATGGCTATGAATCTGAAACTGTTGTCGCACATCTTACTAAATTAAATGATATAGCCACCCTGTTCACTAATGATGAGAAAACCCGCTACTACTATATCCTTAAATTATTCCCGTTCTCATTAAAGGGTGATGCTAAGATATGGTTTAATTCTCTTGATACTGGTTGTGTGCGTACTCCCCAGGATATGATTTACTACTTCTCTGCTAAATATTTCCCCACTCATAAGAAACAAGCTGCTTTAAGGAAAATATATAATTTTGTGCAAATTGAAGAAGAGAGTCTCCCACAAGCTTGGGGAGGCTTCTCCAATTACTTAATGCTTTGCCTGATCATCCTCTCAAGAAAAATGAAATACTTGATATATTTTATAATTGACTAACTGATGCTTCCAGAGACCAGCTGGATAGTTGTGCTGGTTATGTTTTCAGGGAAAGAACAGTTGATCAAGCTGAATTGCTATTGAATAATATGTTGACTAATGAAAATAATTGGACACTTCCTGAACCAACTCCTATGCCAACTCCGAAGAAAAGGGGTATTCTATTTCTCAGTCCTGAAGATATGCAAGAGGCAAAGAAATCTATGAAAGAAAAAGGTATTAAATCTCAAGATGTTAAGAATTTACCACCTATTGAAGAAATACATGGTCTTAATTTGCCGCCTATTGAAGAAATACATGGTCTTGATAACCCGACACCGGTAGTAAAGGTAAATTATCTCTATAGATTTGGTGAAGGTGATATTCCTCGTTATAAGTCTGCTAGCCAATGCTTAGATGAGTTTGATAATTTGATTGTCAAACAAGAAAACTTCAATGCTTATGTTGGTAGACTATTGAAACATAATGCTTATATGATGGAACACTTGAGTGATTATATGTCTAGTGTTAAAGGTGAACTTAAACTTATTAGTAAACATGCTTCTATGGTTACCATTCAAGTAGAACAAGTGCTTAAAGCTCAGAATGATTTGCTCAATGAATTAAATTATAAGAAAAATGACTTTGCTATTAGAGTTGCAACTAGAGGAGGTAAAGTGACTCAAGAACCCTTGTATCCTGAAGGCCACCCTAAGAGAATTGAGCAAGATTCTTAGAGAACTAATGTTGATGCACCTAGTCCTTCTAAAAGGAAGAAAAAGAAAAATGATAGGACTTTGCATGCTTCTAGTGAACCTATTGTTGACACACCTGAGAATCCCAATGATATTTCTATTTCTGATGCTGAGACACAATCTGGTGATGAACATGAACCTAGAGATAATGTTAATGATGATGTTCATGTTGATGCTCAACCTAGTAATAACAATGATGTAGAAACTGAACCTGCTGTTGATCTTGATAACCCACAATCAAAGAATCAATGTTATGATAAGAGAGACTTTGTTGCTAGGAAGCACGGTAAAGAAAGAGAACCATGGGTTCAGAAATCCATGCCTTTACCTCCCAAACCATCCAAGAAAAAGGATGATGCAGATTTTGAGCGCTTTGCTGAAATGATTAGACCTATCTTCTTGCGTATGCGTTTTACTGATATGCTTAAAATGAATCCTTATGGTAAGTATATGAAGGATATTGTTACAAATAAGAGAAAGATACCGGAAGCTGAAATTTCCACCATGCTTGCTAATTATACTTTTAAGGGTGGAATACCTAAGAAACTAGGAGATCCAGGAGTACCAACTATACCATACTCCATTAAAAGAAACTATGTTAGAACTGCTTTATGTGATCTTGGAGCCGGTGTTAGTGTTATGCCTCTCTCTTTATATCGTAGACTTGATTTGAATAAGTTGACACCTACTGAAATATCTTTGCAAATGGCTGATCAATCAACTGCTATACATGTCGGTATTTTTTAGGATGTGCCTGTTGTAGTTGCAAATGTTACTATTTTAACGGACTTCGTTATTCTTGATATTCCAGAGGACGACAGTATGTCTATTATTCTTGGAAGACCCTTTTTGAATACTCTGGGGGCTGTTATTGATTGCAACAAAGGCAATGTCACTTTTCATGTCAATGGTAATGAGCATACGGTACACTTTCCGAGGAAACAGCCTCTAGTCCACAGTATCAACTCTATTGGAAAAATCCCATCAATTGTTATTGGAGGTTTTGAATTTCCTCTTCCTACTGTCAAGAAGAAATATGATATTCTTATTGTTGGGGATGTGCATATCCCCGTTGAGGTAACATAGTGTTATTCGAAATTTCTCCGGTTCCATGTTATTCGAAATGAGTTCGTTAACAAGACCTGATCAACCTTGTTAGTGGATTCCTTTTGATGAGTATGAGATGGATGAAGTTAGAAAGCACAATCTTCTGTACCCTCCTTTTACTTTCTATTATTTAGATTAAATAAAGCAAAAATAGTATATTCTGTCTATTTTCTGAATTATCCGTGCAATAAAAAATACCCCAAAAATAAAAGTTCTCTAAATGCCCCGAAAATGAAATATGATTTTTTCTGGAATATTTGATAATATATGGGCACTGAGAACACATCAGGGGGAGCAAGCACCTGGCCACGAGGGTCCAGGGCGCCCGCCCCCCTGGGCGCACCCCCCTGCCTCGTGGGCCCATGGTGGCTCCCCTCCACTTATTCCAGCCACCACACACTCCTTCTTCCTCCCAAAAATATCACCAACCAGCCAAGTTCTAGCTCATTTTGTTGCAATTTAAGATCTCCTAGCTCAAAGCTCCACTCACAAAACTGCTTTGGGGGATTGTTCTTCGGTATGTGACTCCTCCAATGGTCCAATTAGTTTTTGTTCTAGTGCTTTATTCACTGCAATTTTTTGCTGCTTAGGTGACCCTGTTCTTGATCTTGCATTTCAAATTTATTTTGTCCCAAGTAGTTCTAATGCATGATATAGTCTCTAGGCACTTGTGGGAGTAGTTGCTATCAATTTTTGTTGAGTTTGGTTCACTTTTATTTTGAGTTACTAAAAATTTCAGAATTTTTTTAGAGGAAGGAATATGTTTAGGAAAATGAATCAAGGTGGTTCTTCAAGGAAGCAAGGACCCAGGCTCGCAATACGTGAGCCGGACCATGAACCACCAAGGGGAGCTCAAGTGCGGCCTTGTGAATGGCCGTCAGAATATTTCATGGTTCGAGCAAGAATTAAGGAGGAATTTGATGCATACGTGCGTAATGCTGAACTTGAGGCTTCATGCTAGATAAGTGCCCTCAATACTATCACCTAACTGATTCCTTTGTGAGAAGGTTCAAATTTTCATCTTCACGTAATTCTCACACTGTCCTATTTGATATCTATGGCCAATCTTATACTATGGACTTAGAGGATTTTAGTACTGCTTGCAAACTTCCACAATGGGGTAGTATTAGTGAACCTCGCAAATCTGAGTGTAGAGATTTTCTTGCTAGTATTACAGTGGGGAATCTAGAGATATAACACAAGCTACCATAGGGAGCATTCATTTTCCTGCTATACATTATTTTGCTCTCTTCATAGGTGGTGCATAAATGGTAAGGATGAAGCATGTCACATGTGTGTCCCTGACCTTAGTGTTCTCAAGAGTGTTGTTTTAGGAGATAAACAATATAACTTGGGGGCCATTGTTGCACGGAGGTTGCATAATAATGGTTTAAGTGGAGGCTTTTTGGGGGAATTTATGCAACCCGTGTGGCTAATTTTCTTGGAATACCCATACATGAAAGTGATATGGAATTGCCTCCCACTTATCTAGGATATGAGGCTATGGTTCGCCATCAATTTATTGAGAGGAATGAACAACCTCTCCAGTACCGACTAATGTTTGACAGGTGTTGCATTTTCCTTGTTGCTCTGCCTGCTCCTACTTTCTTTGAATTTCAGACAAAAGGGAGATTTATTATAACCAGGGAGGAGGCGAACGAGTATAAGAGGAGGATGGAGACAGCTCGCCTCCAAGCGGCAGCTCATGAGGCAATAGCTGCTACATCACAGTATGACCCCAACTACAACTTTGGATATCCGCCAGGCCAGCCGTGGCAGTAGACCAACTTAGGCCAAAAGCCTAAGCTTGGGGGAGTACATATTTCTCATCGATATTACATTCATGCTCACACACTCATGCTAGTTGTCGGTGCTCATACTTTTTCATTGTAATATCCATGCTAGTTTATTTTCTTTTTCACGCTTTCTTCTTGTGTGTTTGATAAACCTTAAGAAAAACAAAAAAAATTAGTTGTAGCTTTTAGCTAGTTTACTTTCCTTGCCTGTAGTAGTAATAATTAAAAGAAAACCCAAAAAGATTTTATGTTCTTCTTTTGTTTGTTGGGAGCTTTCCTATGTAAATAGTTTTATTTCTTTTCTTTTCTTTGGGGGTCGAGAGGAGAAGACCATTATGAAAATGTTGAAGTGGCTCTTATATGCATTATTGTTGATTTAACAAAGAGCCCATATTATCTTGTCTTCTCCTATATGTCAGATGCCTGCAGATTCCAGCTTAGTCCAATGCACGCGCACTATTATTATTATACACACTGTTCGGTCGTGCAAGTGAAAGGCAATAATGACGATATATGATGGACTGATTGAGATGAGAGAAGCTGGTATGAACTCGACCTCTCTTGTTTTTGTAAATATGATTAGTTCATCGTTCCTGATTCAGCCTATTATGAATGAACATGTTTGCAATGACAATTAGAGATTATAGTTGCCTATGCCATGCTTAATTAGCTAGGAGTTTATAATGGTTTACCTTGGGTGCCACATGCTATTAAAATGGTAGTGATGTGGTATGATAGGGTGGTATCCTCCTTTGAATGATTCGAGTGACTTGACTTGGCACATGTTCACGCATGTAGTTGAAACAAAATCAACATAGCATTCACAATATTTATGTTCATGGTGGATTATATCTACTCATGCTTGCACTCAATGTTTATTAATTTTAATGCACGTTCATGACTGTTGTCGCTCTCTAGTTGGTCGCTTCCCAGTCTTTTTCTAGCCTTCACTTGTACTAAGCGGGAATACTGCTTGTGTATCCACTTCCATAAATCCCAAAGTTATTCCATATTAGTCCACCATACCTTCCTATATGTGGTATCTACCTGCCGTTCCAAGTAAATTTGTATGTGCCAAACTCTAAACCTTCAAATGAAATTATGTTTTGCATGCTCGAATAGCTCATGCATCAACTAGGGCTGTTTGTATCTTCCATGATAGGCGGGTTATTCTCAAGAGGTGTGGACTCGCTCCTCACTCATGAGAAAATGGCTGGTCACCGGGATGCCCAGTCCCATGCTCTAAGCAAATCAAATCAAAATAATTGCAAACAAAACTCCCCTGGGACTCTAGTAGTTGGAGGCACTCATTTTTTCGAGCCAGCCATGGATTGATGCTTGTTGGTGGAGGGGGAGTATAAACTTTACCATTCTGTTTGGGAACCGCCTATAATGTGTGTAGCATGGAAGATATCGAGATCTCTTGGTTGTTATATTGACAATGAAAGTATGCCGCTCAAAATATTATTTATCTCTATTTCAAAATCGAGCTCTGGCACCTCTACAAATCCCTGCTTCCCTCTGCGAAGGGCCTATCTATTTACTTTTATGTTGAGTCATCATTGTCTTATTAAAAAGCACCAGCTGGAGAGCACCGCTGTCATTTGCATGCATTACTATTAGTTTATATTGGGTATGACTATGACTGGATCTCTTTTACCATGAATTGCAATGTTTAGTCAGTCCTTGATCTTGAAAGGTGCTCTGCATTTATGTTTTGCGGTCTCAGAAAGGGCTAGCGAGATACCATCTTGTTATATCATATTAACATTGTTTTGACAAAGTGTTGTCATCCGAGATTTATTATTATTGCTCGCTAGTTGATTATGCCATTGATATGAGTAAACATGAGACCTAAGTGTTATTGTGAATATGGTTAGTTCATAATCTTTGCTGAAAACTTGAATGTTGGCTTTACATATTTACAACAAAAAGAGCAAACAGAGTTTGTAAAACTTTTTCTTTATCACTTTCGGTTTATCAACTGAATTGCTTGAGGACAAGCAAAGGATTAAGCTTGGGGGAGTTGATACGTCTCCAACGTATCTACTTTTCCAAACACTTTTGCCCTTGTTTTGGACTCTAACTTGCATGATTTGAATGGAACTAACCCGGACTGACGATGTTTTCAGCAGAATTGCCATGGTGTTATTTTTGTGCAGAAATAAAAGTTCTCGGAATGACCTGAAAATGAACGGATATTATTTTTGGAATAAATAAAAAATACTGGCAAAAGAATCAAGGCCAGGGGGCCCACACCCTGTCCACGAGGGTGGGGGCGCGCCTACCCCCCGGGCGCGCCCCCTCGTGCTCCACCGACCTCAACTCCAACTCTATATATTCGTGTTCGGGGAGAAATAAATCAGAGAGAAGGATTCATCACGTTTTACGATACGGAGCCGCCGCCACGCCCTAATCTCTCTCGGGAGGGCTGATCTGGAGTCCGTCGGGGCTCCGGAGAGGGGAACCCGTTGCTATCGTCATCATCAACCTTCCTCCATCACCAATTTCATGATGCTCACCACCGTGCGTGAGTAATTCCATCGTAGGCTTGTTGGGCGGTGATGGGTTGGATGAGATTTTCCATGTAATCGAGTTAGTTTTGTTAGGGTTTGATCCCTAGTATCCACTATGTTTTGAGATTGATGTTGCTATGACTTTGCTATGCTTAATGCTTGTCACTAGGCCCCGAGTGCCATGATTTCAGATCTGAACCTATTATGTTTTCATGAATATATGTGAGTTCTTGATCCTGTCTTGCAAGTCTATAGTCACCTATTATGTCTTATGATCCGTTAACCCCAAAGTGACAATAATCAGGATACTTACTGGTGATGACCGTAGTTTGAGGAGTTCATGTATTCACTAAGTGTTAATGCTTTGGTTCGGTACTCTATTAAAAGGAGGCCTTAATATCCTTAGTTTCCAATAGGACCCCGCTGCCACGGGAGGGTAGGACAAAAGATGTCGTGCAAGTTCTTTTCCATAAGCACGTATGACTATATTCGGAATACATGCCTACATTACATTGATGAATTGGAGCTAGTTCTGTGTCACCCTATATTATAACTATTGCATGAGGAATCGCATCCGGCATAATTCTAAATCACCGATCCAATGCCTACGAGCTTTTCACATATTCTTCTTCGCGTATTTACTTTCCCGTTGCTACTGTTACAATCACTACAAAACTATCACAGTTACTTTTGCCACTGTTTCCATTACTTCCATACTACTTTGCTACTAAATACTTTGCTGCAGATACTAAGTTATCCAGGTGTGGCTGAATTGACAACTCAACTGCTAATACTTGAGAATTATCTTTGGCTCCCCTTGTGTCGAATCAATAAATTTGGGTTGAATACTCTACCCTCGAAAACTGTTGCGATCCCCTATACATATGGGTTATCAGCCACGAGGCAGGGGGCGCACCTACCCCCTGGGCGCGCCCTCCACCCTCATGGGCCCCTCGTGGCTCCACCGACCTACTTCTTGCTCATCTACATACCTATGTACAAACCATCGAGGAGCACCATGAAAACCTAATTCCACCGCCGCAACCTACTGTACCCGTGAGATCCCATCTTGGGGCCTTTTCCGGCGCTCTGCCGGAGGGGGCATCGATCACGGAGGGCTTCTACATCAACACCATAGCCTCTCCGATGATGTGTGAGTAGTTTACCACAGACCTTCGGGTCCATAGTTATTAGCTAGATGGCTTCTTCTCTCTCTTTGGATCTCAATACAAAGTTCTCCTCGATCTTCTTGGAGATCTATTTGATGTAACTCTTTTTGCGGTGTGTTTGTCGAGATCCGATGAATTGCGGGTTTATGATCAACATTATCTATGAACAATATTTGAATCTTCTCTGAATTCTTTTATGTATGATTGGTTATCTTTGCAAGTCTCTTCGAATTATCAGTTTTGTTTGGCCTACTAGATTGATCTTTCTTGCAATGGGAGAAGTGCTTAGCTTTGGGTTCAATCATGCGGTGCTCGATCCCAGTGACAGTAGGGGAAACTACACGTATTGTATTGTTGCCATCGAGGATAAAAAGATGGGGTTTATATGATATTGCATGAGTTTATCCCTCTACATCATGTCATCTTACCTAATGCGTTACTCTGTTCTTATGAACTTAATACTCTAGATGCATGCTGGATAGCGGTCGATGTGTGGAGTAGTAGTAGTAGATGCAAGCAGGAGTCGGTCTACTTGTCGCGGACGTGATGCCTATATACATGATCATGCCTAGATATTCTCATAATTATGCACTTTTCTATCAATTGCTCAACAGTAATTTGTTCACCCACTATAATACTTATGCTATCTTGAGAGAAGGCACTTGTGAAACCTATGGCCCCCAGGTCTATTCTCCATCATATTAATCTCCCGTCAACAAGCTATTTCTATCACTGTTTGTTTTGCTCTCTTTACTATTAGTCTTTATCATAAAAATACCAAAAATATTATCTTATCATCTCTATCAGATCTCACTTTTGCAAGCGGCCGTGAAGGGATTGACAACCCCTTTATTGCATTGGTTGCAAGGTTCTTATTTGTTTGTGTAGATACGAGGGACTTGCGTGTGACCTCCTACTGGATTGATACCTTGGTTCTCAAAAACTGAGGGAAATACTTACGCTACTTTGTTGCATCACCCTTTCCTCTTCAAGGGAAAACCAACGCATGCTCAAGAGGTAGCACCTGGTCCCAAGGGCATGATCACAATCACTGGTAATCTGCAGAGAGCGGAAGAGTGCCTCCAGAAGGGCTCAAAGATTGCCGATGAGCAGATGGCAGCAGTGGAAATGCAGGAATATCAGAAGAATGCAGATCCGAGTGATTTGTTATGTGCCAAGAAGCCTGCTTCAGAGTCTGCATTTCAGTCGTCTGGTGAAACCAAGCAAGTTCACATTCACCCGACCGATCCCAATGTTGCTCTGACTCACATTTCAACAACACTCGACAACAAATAGGAAGAAGCGCTCATCCAGTTCCTCCGTGAGAACTGGGACAACTTTGCATGGAAGCCTTCTGACATGCCGTGTGTACCCAAGGAACTGGAAGATCATCGTTTGCAAGTCGACCCAAAAGTAAAACTTGTCAAAGAGCATCTCCGATGGTCCTTCGTGGAGAAGAGAAAGGAAATTGGTGAAGAGGTGGCTCGACTTCTAGCAGCTGAGTTCATCCGCGAGATATACCACTTCGAGTGGCTCGCCAATGTTGTCATGGTCCCCAATAAAGAAGATTCGCTTCGCATGTGTATTGAATTCAAGCATATCAATCGGCCTGCTCGAAAGATCATTTTCCTCTGCCCCGCATCGACCAAATTATCGACTCAACTGCGGGATGCGACCGTTTGTCCTTCTTGGACGCTTATTCCGGGTATCATTAGATCCGACTGTATGGACCCGATGAAATAAAAATAGCTTTTATCACCCCGTTCGGGTGCTTTTGCTATGTTACCATGCCCTTTGGTCTCAAGAATGCTGGTGCCACATTCATGCGCATGATACAGAAGTGTCTGCTTACTCAAATCAGTCGGAATGTGGAAGCATACATGGATGACATCATGGTCAAGTCACGTAAGGGTTCCGACCTACTGACTGACCTCGCTGAAACCTTTGCCAATTTGAGAAGATATGATATCAAGCTTAACCCTTCGAAGTGCACATTTGGAGTCCCAGGTGGAAAGTTACTCGGTTTCCTCGTTTCCGAGCGAAGGATCAATGCAAACCCAGAAAAAGTTGGTGCCATCCTCCGAATGAAACGCCCCGTGCGTGTGCATGATGTTCAGAAGCTTACTGGTTGCTTGGCTGTATTGAGTCGATTCATTTCTCGTCTCGGTGAAAAGGCATTGCCTCTTTACCGATTGATGAAGAAATCTGACAAGTTCGAGTGGACCCCTGAAGCTGACGCAGCATTTGCAGATCTCAAAGCCCTGCTTTCCACCCAGCCGGTGCTTGCTTCCCCAATCAGCAAAGAGCCTTTACTGCTTTATATTGCAGCACTGGACAAGTTGTCAGTATAGTGCTCACGGTCGAGCGGGACGAAGAAGGCAAAGCCTACAAAGTTCAGCACCTAGTGTATTATATTTCTGAAGTCTTAACTCCGTCCAAGCAGAGATATCCGCATTATCAGAAGCTTGTTCATGGAATTTATTTGACTACAAAGAAAGCTGCACATTACTTCTCGGATCACTCAATTTCAGTCGTCAGTTTTGCTCCATTGTCAGAAATTCTGAACAACAGAGACGTAACTGGTCGAGTGGCGAAGTGGGCAATTGAACTCCTTCCTTTGGATATCAAGTTTGAGGCAAAGAAGGCAATCAAGTCCCAAGCAATAGCAGATTTCCTCGCCGAGTGGAGCGAGCAGTAGCAACCGACTCAGATTCACTCGGAACATAGGACTATGTTCTTTGATGGGTCCAAGATGCTAAATGGTTCTGGTGCTGGCGTAGTCCTAGTATCCCGGCGAGGCGATAAACTCAGTTATGTTCTTCAGATTCACTTTGATTCCTCCAACAATGAAGCTGAATATGAGGCACTTCTGTATGGGTTGTGTATGGCTATTTCACTCGGCGTCCGTCGCCTAATGGTTTACGACGACTCAGATTTAGTGGTCAATCAAGTGATGAAGGAGTGGGACATCAGGAGCCCAGCTATGACGCAGTGAGAAAGTTGGAAAAGAGGTTCGAAGGGTTAGAGCTCCACCACATACCCCGACTCAAAAATCAAGCAGCTGATCACTTGGCGAAGATAGGTTCCAAGCGGGAGCCCATTCCCAGCAACGTGCTCTTGGAGCATCTTCACACCCCGTCAGTTCAAGAAGATCCTTTCACGGAAGAGCCCCCACAACCCAAAAGTTCCACAGATCCGACTGAAGTTGAAATCCCAGCCGTGGTCGACCTAATCATGGAGGTTTTGGTCGTCACTCCCGACTGGAGAGTGCCGTATATTGCATATCTGCTCAGGAAGGAGCTTCCGGAGAACGAAGATGAGGCCCGTCAGATTTTCCGTTGATCCAAAGCCTTTACCGTGATAGGTGGTCGGCTTTACAGAGAGTGTTACTGCAGTTGCTCAGCGATGCATCACGCCAGAGGAAGGTCGAATGATTCTTAATGATATCCACTCGGGGACCTGTGGTCACCATGCGTCCTCTTGGACCATCGTAGCCAAAGCATAACGAGCGGGATTCTATTGGCCACAAGCAAACGAGATGGCAAAAGAAACAGTTGACAAGTGTGAAGGCTGTCAGTTCTACTCCAACATGACCCACAAGCCTGCATCAACCTTGAAGACCATTCCACTCGTCTGGCCATTTGCTGTTTGGGGATTGGATATGGTTGGACCCCTGAGGACCGGCAGAAGTGGTTTCACACATTTGCTAGTAGCAGTCAACAAGTTTACCAAGTGGATCAAAGCCAAGCCTATCAAGAATCTCGACTCAAGCACTGACATCAGTTTCATCAGAGAACTGACGTTCAAATATGGAGTCCCTCACAGTATTATTACAGATAATGGCTCCAACTTTGATTCTGATGAGTTCAGAGCATTCTGCGCCTCCCAAGGAACTCGGGTCGACTACGCGTCCGTCACGCATCCGTAGTCGAATGGGCAGGTAGAAAGACAAAATGGTTTGATCCTCCAAGGTCTGAAACCCCGGCTGATGCGTGACCTCAAGCATGCGGCAGGATCTTGGGTAGACGAGTTACCATCAGTCCTTTGGGGATTGAGAACAACACCAAATCGGTCGACTGCTAGGACTCCTTTTTTCATGGTCTATGGGGCTGAAGCCGTGCTGCCGAGTGATTTGCTTCACAACGCGCCTCGAGTAGAACTTTTCTCAGAAGCTGAAGCAGAACAAGCTCGGCGAGATGCTGTTGACCTTCTAGAAGAAGAAAGAGAGATGGCCTTGATCTGATCGACCATTTATTAGCAAGACCTCCATCGATTCCATGCCAGAAACATGAGAGGTCGAGCATTTCAGGAAGGAGACCTGGTGCTCCGAGTGGATCAGCAACGGCCTTACAAGCTTGCTCCTGCTTGGGAAGGCCCCTTCATCATCTCCAAAGTGCTCCACAACGGAGCATATCACCTCTACAACACAAGAAATATGAGCCATGCACTTGGAATGCGGATCTGCTCCGCCATTTTTATACTTAAACACTCGAGTCGACGAGTTGTAATAAGAATTCAGTTTGGTTATCAAAGACAAGATTTTTGTAGTACCTTAATAATTGTTATCCTGACAATTTATATGTTCAAAATCCCCAGTGGGTGGCTTAGCTGCGAACCTGATTCGCCTATGTTTTAAAAATCCCCAGTGGGTGGCTTAGCTGCGAACCGAGTGAAGAGCAACCCCCTCACTCGGGGGCCTAGCTGCAGTCCTGTACTCACCTAAGTTTTAAAAATCCTACTGAGTGAAGAGCATCCCTCTCACTCGGGGGCTTAGATGTAGTCCTGTTCTCGCCTAAATTTTAAAAATCCTACCGAGTGAAGAGCAACCCTCTCACTCGGGGGCTTAGCTGTTGTCCTGTACTCGCCTAAGTTTTAAAAATCCTACCGAGTGAAGAGCAACCCTCTCCCTCGGGGGCTTAGCTGCAGTCCTGTACTAGCCTAAGTTTTAAAAATCCTACCGAGTGAAGAGCAACCCTCTCACTCGGGGGTTTAGCTGCAGTCCTGTACTCGCCTAAGTTTTAAAAAATCCTACCGAGCGAAGAGCATTCCTCTCACTCGGGGGTTAGCTGCAGTCCTGTACTCGCCTAAGTTTTAAAAATCCTATCGAGTGAAGAGCAACCCTCTCACTCAGGGGCTTAGCTGCAGTCATGTACTCGCCTAATTTTTAAATACTACCGAGTGAAGAGCA
Source organism: Aegilops longissima (assembly GCA_021605205.1). NCBI lineage: Eukaryota > Viridiplantae > Streptophyta > Magnoliopsida > Poales > Poaceae > Aegilops > Aegilops longissima. Next base: position 87,730,785 of record CM038682.1, read on the forward strand.
ACCCTCTCACTCGGGGGCTTAGCTGTAGTCCTGTACTCGCCTAAGTTTTAAAAAAAGACCTATCGAGCGAAGAGCATCCCTCTTACTCGGGGGCATCGCTGCAATCATGTACTCGCCTAAGTTTTAAAAATCCTACCGAGTGAAGAGAAACCCTCTCACACGGGGGCTTAGCTGCAGTCCTGTATTGCCTAAGTTTTAAAAATCCTACCGAGTGAAGAGCAACCCTCTCACTCAGAGGCTTAGCTGCAGTCACTTACTCGCCTAAGTTTTTTTAAAAATCCTACCGAGTGAAGAGCAACCCTCTCACTCGGAGGCTTAGCTGCAGTCATGTACTCGCCTAAGTTTTTAAAATCCTACCGAGTGAAGAGCAACCCTCTCACTCAGAGGCTTAGCTGCAGTCCCGTACTCGCCTAAGTTTTAAAAATCCTATGAAGAGCAACCCTCTCACTCAGAGGCTTAGCTGCAGTCCCGTACTCGCCTAAGATAAAAACTACTCCTAGCAGCCAACTCACAAGTACAATGTGCACTCCATCTCAATCCGCAAGGACGACAAGGTGCAGGTCGTGTGCAGCACCTATTGCTTTCACCCATGACCCACTCGACGGAGCTGCACCACAAGTACAACGTGCGCTCCATCCTGATCCGCAAGGATGACGAGGTGCAGGTCGTGCACAGCACCTAGTGCTCTTGTCCATGACCCACTCAACGGAGCCGCATCACAAGTATAACGTGCGCTCCATCCTGATCCGCAAGGATGACAAGGTACATATCGTGTGCAACACTTAATGCTCATGCCCAAAATCCTTTCGTCAGAACTGCGTCACAAATTCAGTGGCAAGTCCGAGTGAAGAATCATGTTTCATCGGAGTCAAAAGATTCAAAAGCAGCAAAGATGAAGACAAGCATATTCAAAGAAAAACCAAGTTCGGATAAATCCCACGAGGTTCAGAACCACAGATAATAGTGCTCGGGCACCAGCCCCGAAGGAGTTTAACGGTTACAAAAACACTCGGCATTCCGAGGCGAATTTAAGCAAGGCATAAAGTTTGTTTACTCCGCAGGGGGAGGGCTGTCAGGCTCGACGAACTCGTCCAAGTCGATTCCGGCTGCAATGCGAGTGGCTTCTTCGAGGAAGGTCTCCATGAAGGACTCAAAGTGAAGCTTCTTAGTGTTGGCAACTTTGAGCGCTGCTAGCTTCTCTTCCTTGGCCTCTTTGCAGTGGACGCGAACAAGAGACAGAGCCACATCAGCTCCTCGTCGGGCGGATGACTTATTCCACTCCTGCACTCGACCGGGAATCTCGTTGAGTCGAGTCATCAGAGACTCGAGGTCATTTTGGAATGTCACCCTTGGCTAGAGTCCCGTGTCAACCCGTGACACCGCCACCTTCAATCGTGCGAGCTAGTCCATGGCGCTGGCAAGTCAAGATTCCAGTCGGAGCACGTTCATGGAAGCTTCATCCTTAACAGGGGAGTTGATGGGATCCAAGCTCGTCTCAATTCACCCCGTCTCTTCCTTGAAGTTTCGGCAGAATTCTGCACACACAAAGAAATGATGAATCAACTGTTATATAAAGAGTCGAGAGTGGCAAATCAGTCGGACAAGAGGAAGTACCTTCAAGCATAAGGAACAACTTCTTGGCGAGTCCTCCCAGATAAACCTCCAGCTCATCCCTCTTCTGAGTAAGGTCTCCAACTTTGTCGGTCAGAGCCACCTTGTCCTTCTTCAGCTGCACGACTTCTTTATTGGCTTCGCTGATGGCAACCTTCAGTTTGGTGTTCTCCTCTTCTACCTCGTCGAATGAAGCCAGCTTCTTGTCGGCAAGTTTGGTTCTTTCCCGTGCCGTTTTTTGAGCTGCGGCAAGATCAAGGTCCTTCTACTCCAGTGCCTGCTTCATTTTCTCTAAAGAAATAAAATTCTTCAGTCGAGCTTGGAGTTGTCTGTTTTCACTACGCACATAAAGTAAAGCAGACAAAACAAACAGTCGACAAAGTGGATACCTCCCATAGCAGTCGCTTCATCCTTGGCCTTCTGCAGATTTTGCTTTGCCAGTTCCAGATCAAGATTGAGCTGAATCTGTTTCTTCTCCAAGTTAGCAAACCGAGACCCGAGCTTGCAAGATCTCTGTAGTGAGTGGACAATCACTCGACAAAAACAAAGATTTGATCGCTTCCGAGCGATAAAACATAAGTTCAATTCGGTACGACAAAAAGAGTTTTTAGACTACCGTCGAATCATACATTCAATAGTAATCTCGAGGACTACACCTAGTGGGTGCACTTAGCGTGCCCCCACTGGTTTGACTTTCCAATTGACTTGGTCCGTCTAGTCGAGAGAAAAAAAGCAACAGTTATTCTCAAACCACAGCCGACTACCCAGTCGACTGTAGTCTCGGGGACTACACCCAGTGGGTGCACTCAGCATGCCCCCACTGGTCCGGATTTCACTCGACAAGACCTGTCTAGACCAAGTGGAAGAACTGTAAAGAGACATTTTTACCAAGACCCCCGCCGAATCACACCTCGGGGACTACACCCAGTGGGTGCACTCTGGGTGCCCCCACTAGTTCAAAGATACAATCGATGCAACCTAGTCGACTCAAGTGGAAAAAGTACTCAGCAAAAATTGAAACACCGAGTGGGTGTACAGATGCAAGATGCATACTGATAATAGATGCAGATTAAAAGTTTTTGGATAGCATATCCTAACAGAACAAGCATCAAGCTACAAGATCAGTCAGAAATCAGCTAAACTGGACATTGGTCTGGAGTGCTGAGCTGGCGTCATAGGCAGCCCGACTAGCCTCATGCACCACTTTCATCTGCTCCATCATAAGGTCTGCCTGGCGTATGGCTTCCTTGGCAGTGCTCACTTGGTCCTCTGGAACATGATGGGTGGTGAAAAGTGGAGAAGGTGGAAGAACCGCAGCAGCTTGAGGGTCTGAAGCATGGAGTTGCACGGACGAAACATGGACTTGGACAGTCGATGATGTAGGACGCTCAATCGACACTGGATCGACAAAGGTAACAGAAGTTCGATTGAGGTCCCCGGACTGCTCGATCACTTGTTCTGGCACTGTGTCGACTGGGGTACCTTGCTGGCTAGCACCCCCGTACTTGACGTCCTGCCCCTCCTTCTCGTAGGCCTCCGGGGCATATCTTCATCGTCGTCTGGAAGTTCAATAACATTCGGTGGCGCTGCAAAAGACTCGATGACAAGGGCTCAGTCGGCCGATAAATCAATTGACAAAATGAAGGCAAGATGGCAGGAGTCATACCTGCTTTGGAAGTGACCGCATCTTCAATCCCCTCATCACCTTCATCCATGTAAATGGAAGTCCCAGAAGTAGCAACACTGCAAGTTTCAGGATTCACTCGGTCAAGTTGGAGAATGAGTCGACCGTAGTACAGAAGTTTCCAAACAACACAAGAGCAAAGAAACAAAGTAAAATACTTACGCATAGGCAACGAGAACGTCCACCTTGATTTTAGGCAAGGCCTTCCGAGGCTTTCCAGGCGCAACTTTGGGCTGGTTTGGAGCCTTCTCAGCCGGGTCAGGACTGGATGTCCGAGTGCTCTTCGAGGCTTGCGTACTTGACGCAATTGCTTTGCCCCGTCCACCTGCTGGATCGTGTGTCTGCTTGGAACGCCTTTTGGATCGGGGTGGCGACTCGACTTCTTCACTACTGCTTGAGTCGTCGCTCTCCTGGTCGTCCGAGTCCCCTGATTGCCACTTAGTGTTGGGGAACGCAGTAATTTCAAAAAAATTCCTACGCACACACAAGATCTATCATGGTGATGCATAGAAATGAGAGGGAAGAATGTTGTCCATGTACCCTCGTAAACCTAAAGCGGAAGCGTTTAGTAACGCGGTTGATGTAGTCGATCGTCTTCACGATCCAACCGATCCAAGTACCGAACGTACGACACCTCCGCGAACTGCACACGTTCAGCTCGATGACGTCCCTCGAACTCTTGATCCAGTTGAGGCCGAGGGAGAGTTTCGCCAGCACGACGGCGTGGTGATGGTGATGATGAATTTACCAGCGCAGGGCTTCGCCTAAGCACTACGACGATATGACCGAGGTGTGTAACTGTGAAGGGGGGCACCACACGGCTAAGACAAATCTTGGAGTGCCTTTGGGGTGCCCCCTGCCCACGTATATAAAGGAGGGAGGGAGGAGGAGGCCGGCCCTAGAGGGGGCGCGCCAAGTGTAGGGAGTCCTACTAGGACTCCCAAGTCCTAGTAGGATTCCCCTTTCCTTTCCGGAGTAGGAGAGAAGAAAGAGGGAAAGAGAGAGGGAGTAGAAAAGGGCAAGGGGGGTGCCGCCCCCTTTCCCCTAGTCCAGTTCGGACCTATGGGGGGGCGCCTCCTTCCCTTTGGCTTGCCTCCTCTATTCCCGTAGGGTGCAATAAGGCCCAATACTTCTCCCGACGAATTCTCGTAACTCTCCGGTACTCGAAAAAATACCCGAATCACTCGGAACCTTTCCGATGTCCAAATATAGCCTTCCAAAATATCGATCTTTACGTCTCGACCATTTCGAGACTCCTAGTCATGTCCGTGATCTCATCTGGGACTCCGAACAACCTTTGGTATATCAAATCACTTACTCATAATACAAATCATCATCGAACGTTAAGCGTGCGGACCCAACAGGTTCGAGAACTATGTAGACACGACCGAGACACATCTCCGGTCAATAACCAAAAGCGGAACCTGGATGCTCATATTGGCTCCTACATATTCTACGAAGGTCTTTGTTGGTCAAAGCGCATACCAACATACGTTGTTCCCTTTGTCATCAGTATGTTACTTGCCCGAGATTCGATCGTCGGTATCACCATACCTAGTTCAATCTCGTTACCGGCAAGCCTCTTTACTCGTTCTGTAATGCATCATCCCGCAACTAACTCATTAGTCACATTGCTTGCAAGGCTTATAGTGATGTGCATTACCGAGAGGGCCCCAGAGGTACCTCTCCGACAATCGGAGTGACAAATTCTAATCTCGATCTATGCCAACTCAACAAGTACCATTGGAGACACCTGTAGAGCACCTTCATAATCACCCAGTTACGTTGTGCCGTTTGGTAGCACACAAAGTGTTCCTCCGGTATTCGGGAGTTGCATAATCTCATAGTCATAGGAACATGCATAAGTCATGAAGAAAGCAATAGCAACATACTAAACGATCAAGTGCTAAGCTAACAGAATGGGTCAAGTCAATCACATCATTCTCTAATGATGTGATCCCGTTAATTAAATGACAACTCATGTCTATGGCTAGGAAACTTAACCATCTTCGATTCAATGAGCTAGTCAAGTAGAGGCATACTAGTGACACTCTGTTTGACTATGTATTCACACATGTACTAAGTTTCCGGTTAATACAATTCTAGCATGAATAATAAACATTTATCATGATATAAGGAAATAAATAGTAACTTTATTATTTCCTCTAGGGCATATTTCCTTCAGTCTCCCACTTGCACTAGAGTCAATAATCTAGTTCACATCGCCATGTGATTTAACACCAATAGTTCACATCGCCATGTGATTAACACCCATAGTTTATATCGCTATGTGACCGACACTCAAAGAGTTTACTAGAGTCAATAATCTAGTTCACATCGCTATCTGATTAACACCCAAGAGTAATAAGGTGTGATCATGTTTTTCTTGTGAGATAAATTTAGTCAACGGGTCTGCCACATTCAGAGCCGTTTGTATTTTTTGCAAATTTCTGTGTCTACAATACTTTGCGCGGAGCTACTCTAGCTGATTGCTCCCACTTTCAATATGTATCCAAATAGAAACGCAGAGTCATCTGGATCGATGTAAAAGCTTGCATCGACGTAACTCTTTACAATGAACTCTTTGTCACCTCCATAACTGAGAAATATTTCCTTAGTCCTCTAAGGATAATTTTGACCAATGTCCAGTGATCTACTCCTAGATCACTATTGTACTCCCTTGCCAAACTCAGGGTAGGGTATACAATAGGTCTGGTACACAGCATGGCATACTTTATAGAACCTATGGCTGAGACATAGGGAATGACTTTCATTCTCTCTCTATCTTCTGCCGTGGTCAGGTTTTGAGTCTTCCTCAACTTCACACCTTGCAATACAGGCAAGAACTCTCACTACAAGAAATATGCTCAATTGTGACCTTCTGGCAGTGACTGTGGAAGAAATCGTCATAAATCGATGACCATTTCGATCCAATTGGTCGTGGCATGTTTAGGAGAGTCGAAACCATAAACCATAGTGACTATTTTGGTCAAAAAGGTCGTAAGTGCCTTACATAAAATGGTCATAAGCAGACAACAGTGGTCGACAACCTTATTTCTAGCTGATTATGACCAATCCAGATGGTCATGGTGTTGTAACATGGATGACTGGACGTCCACATCATCAATTTTACCTATGTGTCGTGTCATTTTGGCTTATGTGTCGGTTGTAGCGTCAGTCCATCTATAGATTGAATTGTTGACTAAACTGGGTCTACATTTACAGACGGGGCCAACTAACACAGTACAAATGACATGTGGGACCCGTCCCACAAAGGTGAATAAAGAAAAAAAGCAAAATTTCACTTTGGCTCATAGGTGTATATGCACCCATTGTCTAAATACATATTTTAAAAATTTAAAAAAATTCAAGAAAAAACCCCACGTGTAAATCCGGACACTATATGTGTGTGCACCAAGTTTCGAAAAATGACATTTTTTTGTGGCTTGTGTAAAAAAGACAATTTTCGATGCTTGACTACAGCTATTCACAAGCCATTTTTAATCTTTTTTACACATGCAACAAAAATGCCCTTGTTCATCGAAATTTTGTGTGCGAACATAGGATGTCCAGATGTACACACGGGATTTTTTCTGTACATATTTCATAATAGGTGTTTCTACATCTAAGATCCAAAACACCACTCTCAAAGAAAAAAAGGACCCGTCACACAAAGGTGAATAAATCAAAAAAGAAAGGCCACTACGCCAAAACGCCACTCTCAAAGAAAAAAAAGGACCCGTCCCACAAAGGTGAATAAAGCAAAAAAGAAACCACACCACGTGATTCGAACTAGCTACTAGTCGAGTTCCCCTAAGGAGATAAACCACCACACCTTAACAAAGACACTGGTACATTCTCGCCCGTAACCTATTTAATGGATAGTGTCGAGTGGGCTTGGGCCTTGGTGGGACAAGGGCATCTTTTTTTCTTTTATATTTTTCGTCCGCCGAGTGGGCCAACTACTGGGCCGTGGCTCGTTTTTTGGTGTGTTTTTTGTTCGTTCATTCTTTTTTTACTTCTGTTTATTATTTATACTTCCAATTATTCTATATATATATATATATATATATATATATATATATATATATTGAAAAACAAACTTCACATAAAACGTTTGAAAAATGTTAACCAAGCATTTGAAAATCTTACATGTCTATAAAGAAAATTATTACCATATGTACAAAAATATACAATGTGTGTGGAAAAAATTGATCATGTATTTAAAATGTTAATCAAGCATTTAAAAATGTTAAACAATTATATAAAATGTAAATCAAGCATTTGAAAATGTTAAAATGTGTAAATAAAAAATATTAACCATGTATTGAAAATATTAATCTTGTATTTAAAATATATATAAATATTGTATATAAAAATGTTGACTATGTATTCAATAAGTTCTAACCAAGCACTTGAAATTGTTAATTGTGTATAAAAATTTGTGTCTCGTGTATAAGAAAAATGTATACAGAAAATATACAATGTATGTGAACAAAGTCAATCTTGTATTTAGAAAATGTTAAAGAAAGCATTTGAAAAAAATGTTAAACAAGTATTTAAAAGATATTAAACATGCATTAAAAATTTTCTTGACGTATATGAAAAATGTAGAATGAAAATCAACAGAAAGAAAGAAAAATGTTCTCGATGTATACGGGAAATATAGGATGAAAACTAGGTCACATATAATGACACAATGCAAATATTTTACATATTTCTATTTTTTATTTTCTTATGCCAATTTCAAAATGCGTTCAAATGACGGGTATGGCCATTCATAGCTACAGATGGAATCTTGCAATACTCTTGGTGGATCTCTGATGAAATAGCTACTTGTGTACCCATAAATGAATTTTGGAAAAAAAAGATTGATCATTTAGCTTGAAAGCCATGCATCTTCACACATGATAGCTTGTTTCTGAGAACACTTTTTAAAAATAATTACCGTATTACAAGTTTATTATTTTTCCTGGTAACTTGGTCACATATAATGACACAATGTGAGGTTTTCCAATTTTTTAATTTTTTTTGCATTTTTTATGCTCGTTTCAAAATGCGGTCAAAACAACGAGAATCACCGTTCCTAGCTGTTAGTTGAATCTTGGAATGTTTTTGGTGTTTCTCTGATTAAATAGATATTTATGTACCTAGAAATGAATTTTAGAAAAATTAAAGAGCAAACTATAAGGCAGCCGCAGTTCAAATTTGACCAACTTCCATCTGAATCGTCGGAAATTTGTCTTTTTCACCAGAGGTGGATCAAAACTTTTTACACCCAACCATTTGGCCAATTGTGCATTAAACATGACCTAATATTTATAAAATTGATTCGGTCCAATTTTGCAACAAATATATGGTAGATCCTTCACAAAAAAAAACTTATTTTGGGCATTCAAAAAATGGAAAATGAATTTTTTGTTCAAAGAAAATGAAAACTCCCTTGGGCAATATTGTTTACCATTCTAAGATGCATGCTTGTACACAATATGAGATCATTTGAATAAACTATGCCATGAATGTGGCCATAAGATTGATCATTTGGATTGAAAGCCATGAATCTTCATACATGATAGCTCATTTCTGAGAACACTTTTCTAAAAGAATTGCCGTATTACAAGTTTATTATTTTTCCTGATAACTTGGTCACATATAATAATACAATGCGAAGGTTTTCCAATTTTTTTGAATTTTTTGAATTTTTTATCCCCGTTTCAAAATGCGGTCAAAACGGCGGGCATGACCGTTCCTAGCTAGTGGTTGAATCTTGGAAAACATTTGGTGTTTCTATGATTAAATAGATACTTATATACCTAGAAATTATTTTTGGAAAAAATAAAGAGCAAACTATAAGGCAGCTGTACTTCAAATTTGACCTGCTTCCAACTAGATCGGCGAAAATTTATCTTTTTCACCAAAGGTGGATAAAATCTTTTGACACCCAACCATTTGGTAAATTGTGCATTAAATATGGCCTAATATATTATAAAAATTATTTGGTCCCATTTTGCAACAAATATATGGTAGGTCCTTCACAAAAAACTCATTTTGGGGACTCAAAAAAATGGAAAATGAATTTTCGTCCAAAGAAAATGAAAAGTTCCTTAGGCAACATTGTTTTCCATTCCAAGATACACCCTTATGCACAATACGAGATCATTTAAACAAACTATGCCATGAATGTGGCCATAAGATTGATCATTTGGCTTGAAAGCCATGAATCTTCGCACATGGTAGCTCATTTCCGAGGACACTTTTTTAAAAGAATTGTCGTATTACAAGTATTATTTTTCCTGGTAACCTGGTCACATATAGTGACACAATGCGAAGGTTCTCCAATTTTTTGATTTTTTTTTAAATTTTTTATGTCCGTTTGAAAATGCGGTTAAAACGGCGGGAATGGCCGTTCCTAGCTAGTGGTTGAATCTTGGAATTTTTTTGGTATTTCTCTGATTAAATAGATACTTATGTACCTAGAAATGAATTTTGGAAAAATTAAAGAGCAAACTATAAGGCAGCCGCAGTTCAAATTTGACCCACTTCCAGCTGAATCGGCGGAAATTTCTCTTTTTTACAAGAGGTGGATCAAAGCTTTTGACACCCGACCATTTGATCAATTGTACGTTAAATATGACCTGGTATTTTAGAAAATTGATTTGGTCCAATTTTGCAACAAATATTTGGTAGGTTCTTCACAAAAAACCATTTTTGCAATAAGAAAAATGACTAAAAGTAGATAGAAAGATAAAAAAATGCATGCAAATTGGTGATCATTCGTAAAATGTGGTATAACATGAGTGAAAATTTTAGATGTGCCATTTTGCAAAATATTTTTGATAGCTTCTTCATAAAATGCCTCTAGTTTTAATACTTCGAATTATTTTATGTCATAAATTTTCTGAACCTAGGGCTTTTCCCACGGATCATCCCACTATAGCCGATCTGGACCGTCCACACCCAACGGATCCAACGTCTCTTGCTCATTCTCAAGTATCATCCACCCAACCCAAACCCTAGCAACCCAATCCGGATCTCTCTCCCCCTCTCCCTGATCCAGATCGACGACAACGTCTGAGGGAGTCCTGGACTAGGGGGTGTCCGGATAGCCGAACTATCATCTTCGGCCGGACTCCTGGACTATGAAGATACAAGATTGAAGACTTCGTCCCGTGTCCGGAGGGGACTTTCCTTGGCATGGAAGGCAAGCTTGGCGATATGGATATGCAGATCTCCTACCATTGTAACCGACTCTGTGTAACCCTAACCTATCCGGTGTCTATATAAACCGGAGGGTTTTAGTCCGTAGGACAAAACAACAATCATACTATAGGCTAGCTTCTAGGGTTTAGCCTCTACGATCTCGTGGTAGATCTACTCTTGTACTACCCATATCATCAATATTAATCAAGAAGGAGTAGGGTATTGCCTCCATCGAGAGGGCCCGAACCTGGGTAAAAACATCGTGTCCCTTGTCTCCTGTTACCATCCGCCTAGATGCACAGTTCGGGACCCCCTACCCGAGATCCGCTGGTTTTGACACCGACATTGGTGCTTTCACTGAGAGTTCGTCTGTGTCGTCACCTATAGGCCCGATGGCTCCTTCGATCATCAACAACGACGCGGTCCAGGGTGAGACTTTTCTCCCCGGACAGATCTTCATATTTGGCGGCTTTGCACTGCGGGCCAATTCACTTGGCCATCTGGAGCAGATCGAAAGCTACGCCCCTGGCCATCAGGTCAGATTTGGAAGCTTGAATTACACGACCGACATCCGCGGAGACTTGATCTTCGACGGATTCGAGCCACAGCCAAGCGTGCCGCACTGTCTCAATGGGCATGATCTAACTCGCCACGAGCAAAGTCACGGAGGTCGCATTAGTGTCCGCTCCGAACATCGATTCGGAGCCGATCTCACCGATCGAGGATGGTTGGTTGGACACCACCTCGGGGGCTGAAATCTCTACGGCGATTGAGCCGAACACAATTCCTGTCCTTTGTGAAGACCGTGACTCCGAGGTGCCGGACTCCTCTCCGGACTCCGTACCCTCCGCGCCCCTGCCAATCGAATCCAATTGGGCGCCGGTCATGGAGTTCACTGCCGCGGACATCTTTTAGCACTCGCCCTTTGGCGACATCCTGAATTCACTAAAGTCTCTCTCTCTTTATCCGGAGAGCCCTGGACGGACTACGATCAGGAAGGTTGGGATGCGGACGACGAAGAAATTCAACGCCCACCCACCACCCACTTCGTAGCCACTGTCGAAAGCTTACACGACGTGCTCGATTTCGACTTTGAAGACATCGACGGTATGGACGACGATGTAGGAGACAACTATGAACCAGCGCCTATAGGATGCTGGACAACCACCTCATTCCATGATGTGTACATGGTGGATACACCTAAAGGAAATGAAGAGGAGGAACAACGGGACGCTACGAAGGATAAATCCCTCGAAAAGCAGTCAAAACGGCAACGTAAACGACGCACCAAGTCCCGCCTCAACAAAGACCCAGCCATAGAGCAGGGCGAACCGGTGGGCTTTAACATGTTTGTTGAGCAACCGTCCGAACAGGACAACTTGGATAAACAACCCGTCTCCGGCGAAGATAACAGTCCGGACGACCTCACGCCGGACAAATTGTTGGAGCAGAAGAACCTCCACAAAAGGCTCGTCGCCACTGCGCGTAGCCTGAAAAAGCAGAAGCGGAAGCTCAAAAATAGCGGAAGATGCACTCAGAATCAGATGGAGCAAAGTATTCAACACCCTTGAGACAAATACGGCGACGATCGCGAACAAAGAGCTACCCAAAGAGAAAACTACTGCCCGAATTTGATGATGAGGCCTTAGAGCCCCCACAATCAAAAAACAAGAAGGCCACCCGGTCGAATGGACGACCCCACGGCAAAAAGAGAGCGGCAAATGGCGCCGCACACAAGCCAGTACGCGATCAGCATAAGGATTCACATCAAAAGGATGGCCCAGTTAGGTCCATCTATGGGCCGAGAAAGCAAGCTCTTCAAAGCAATTCAACACGTCAAATATCCGAACATCACGACACAGCCAAATACAGGGGCGCCGCACACCCCCTATGTTTCACCGATGAGGTGCTGGATCATGAATTTCCAGCGGGATTCAAGCCCGTAAACATAGAGGCATATGACGGAACAACAAACCCTGGAGTCTGGATTGAGGACTATATCCTTCACATACACATGGCTAGAGGAGATGATCTCCACGCCATAAAATACTTACCCCTCAAGCTCAAAGGGCCAGCCCGGCATTGGCTCAAAAGCCTCCCTGAAAATACCATTGGAAGTTGGGAAGAGATCAAGGATGCTTTTCGGGAAAAATTTCAAGGGACTTATGTCCGTCCTCCGGATGCAGACGATTTAAGTCATATAACTCAACAAACCGGAGAGTCAGCCCGCAAATTCTGGAACAGGTTCCTCACCAAAAAGAACCAAATAGTCGGCTGTCCGGACGCCAAGCCTTAGCAGCTTTCAAACACAACGTCCGAGATTTAATGGCTCGCCGACACCTCGCCAGAGAAGCCGAGAACCATGGCCGCATTAACAAGCCTCATGACCCGCTTTTGCGCGGGAGAGGATAGCTGGCTAGCAAGATACAGCACCAACGACCCAAGTACATCCGAAGTCGAGGATGGAAGCGGAAACCACGGCGCAACAAGGACCAGCGCGGATTAAGGGAACGGTCCAAAGCGCGGCGATCAACGCCGGATTCAAAAGCTCACGGCAGAACAATAAAAAACTGCCCCTTAAGGACAATAGTGATGATCTATCCAACTTAAACAAAATCTTGGACAAGATATGCCAAATCCATAGTACACCCGAGAAGCCTGCAAACCATACCCACAGCGAGGACGATGACGAACCCCACAAGCAGAGCACCGGAAAACAAAAGAATTTCCCACAAGAGGTTAAAACAGTAAACTCACTTCACGTGATAAAAGAGAAAAACAGAGCGGCGCCTATTAAGATGCGCGCGGCACATACTACCCTAGCGGAGTACCAACACTGGTTGTCAAAACCAATCACCTTCGACCATCAGGACTACTCCGAAAGTATCCGGAACGCAGGATGGACTGCCTTGATATTGGATCCTATAATCGACGGATTCCAATTTACACAAGTCCTCATGGATGGCGGCAGTGACATAAACCTGATATATCATGACACAATCCGCATGATGGGGATAGACCAAACCAAAATTCGCCATAGCAACACCTCCTTTAAGGGGTAATGCCAGCCCATATGCCCATTATGCGGGCTCCCTACAGCTAGAAGTTTTGTTCGGCTCATCCGACAACTTCCGCCGCGAAAAGTTAACCTTCCACATCGCCCCATTCGAAAGTAGCTATCATGCACTACTGGGGCGTGAAGCTTTCGCCCGCTTTAAGGCAATACCGCATTATGCATCTCTTACACTTAAAATGCCCGGTCCACGCGGCATCATCTCATTAAAAGGGAGTATTAAGTGTTACTCAAGCACGGAAGAGTGCGAGGCTGCCTTGACAGCCCCACACCAATCCGGCTCCGCTTACCAAAGCACCTGAATAGGTAATTCGAGCCCCGGACACGGCTAGACGAGTCCGGCGCCTACTAGCGGCATACCCCCATACAAGGGGCTGCACGCATGTACAACAAGAGACAATAAAGCTCAATTTTTATCACTTCTTCGAGTCGTACTCTGTATATTTAATATAAAAGTACATTTTTTGCACGATCTTTTTTCTTTTAAACTAAGTTCCTCTCTTTTACAGATGAACAACGTGCTACACCCGTCCAGGATACGGCACAACGGAGACACAGGCACAGACGTGCAGTAGGGACCCGTTGCAAGGATTCTTTTCAGATTAAGACCCTGCGTAAACCTCTTTTATTGTCTCTTCTTGATATACATCCCCCGGTTTCTTACTATAACCGAGGAGGAGGCTGGCGTTTTGGCATTGGCCGCACCAGAATTTTTGCGCGTACCTGGACACCAGGGGCTTAGGGCATTATTCTGCCCGTTTTTACAAAGACCGAATACCTTAGGGAGTGTTCGGCGTCTCGAGTTAGGCCTTATATGCATCAGCTCCGAATCATGTCTTTGTTCAAATGTTGGGTTTGCCCGGCTCCTGTCTTTTGCTGCCTTACGTTCCGTTTTATCGGCTAACGCGACACCAGGAGAACTACTGCGATTGTGCCCCGGTTCGGCCGGGCGAGCACCTCAGTAGAGAAAGTCGTAAACTGACTGTCATGATATAGCAAGAGACTGGTCAACCACTCGATGACTCACTGGAATGTTTAGAATTCCTCCGCATTAACGAAGGACCGTTTTTCGGTCAGGCACATACGCACCCCGAATTCGGGAGAGTGCGGTGCCCCCAGGGGCTATATAGTAGCCCCACCCTCGAACTCCTATGGCTAAGTGAAAGTGATAAAGCATTATAGTCCGGTTGCCTAGTTTGCTACGCTACCACCTCCTTAATAGGACCAAGACGTTGGATTAAGTGTGAAAAGCGCCTTCTTTGCAAACACCCCCGCACTATGTGCGTGGGGGCTGAAGCCAAGGACTGCCATCTTTCAGGTTATATATACATATACATCAACGGCCGCACAGGGAGTAGTTCACTACTTGATAGCACAAGTATAAAAAGCTCTTACATTATATTGAAACATTGTTTTCACAAACCATACATGTCATTTAAACATAATATCCTTCGAGCACTGCGTCTCTATTCAACGAGCGCCCTGCAGGACTTCCTCAAAATAGTGCTCGGCAGGTACTCGGCTTCTGTCCGAATCTTGGGATGCAACGTCGGTGGCCTTCATCTCCGCCCAATATGTCTTGACACGGGCGAGCCATCCGCGCTCCCTCAATACACGCTGACCGCTTCATTGCGTCGTCTGCGGTACCGCACAAAGGAACTGCTGCACTAAACCAAAATAACTCTTCAGCGGGGGTCTGCCTGGCCACAAATGAGTCATGACATGCTTCATGGCAAGTCCGGATAATCGATTCAGCTCGCCCATTCGCCAATCGATCGGTCAACGGAAGAGGACGCCCGGACTATGGAATTGCGACCAATATAGCTCTTCCCTACAGTGCCCCTTCCGCCTCGGAAGTGCTCAATCAGCGTCCGCGGCCTTCGCCGCTAAGTCCAGATAAGCATCCTCCGAACTCCACAACTTGTCCAACTGAGCATACTTCGGATCCGTATATTTCCTCCGTAGCAGAAACGGTTTTCCAGCCGCAATAGCCCCGGCCTGACTTAGCTCCTCCCTGGCAGCTCTCAAAGTGGAATGGGCATCCTTGGATTCGACGGTGGCCTTTTTCAGGCCCTCTTGCTCCGCTTGGCGTTCTTTTTCAAGAACCTCGCAGCGGTCGGTAGTATTCTTCAACTTTATGGCCATGTCGGCCATTTCTTCTTTGCTTCGGCAGTGAGCAGCCCGTTCGGCTTTTAGCTCTTCGGCCGCCCTTAAAGCGGCCGCATTACTATTTCTGGCTTGCTCTTTAGCTCGGGCGAGTTCCGCCTGGAGCTCCTCCACAGTAGCGGCACCACCTGCATTAAGCATACAAGTAGTAAGGCATGGGCGTCAAGCTCCCTTACCAGGTGTCCGCGTAGAAGTCGCATACCTTGTGACTCGTCAAACCGTTTATTGACCAGCGCGATGTCCGCATCCGCCTCGTCAAGTTGCCGCTTTAGTTCGACATATTCATCAGTCCGACTGACCACCGGACGTCCCGCCACCTATTTAGGAGCGGCGATATGTTATAACTGAGATTATGATCCTCGGCACGCTGTCAATTTTGACAACATACCGAGTCTCAGGGGCTACTATCTATACAGGGCGCATTCTATATGCATAACTGTCAGAAGGTACATCATTTTTGCGTACCTCAAACCCCGTCAGTAAGCTTCTGACGGCTTCATGCAATCCGCTCTCAGCGGATGCAATTCTTTCAATCACCGTACCCATTAGCGCGCGGTGATCTTCTGAGATAGCCGCTCGCCCGAGCAGATCCTTCAGCTCCTCCGACCGCACGCCAGTTGGCGCCGGACCTTCCGGCCCCGCCGGACTTGGGGAAACCCTCCGCGATGACACCTCTGGGTCGTCCGCCTCGCATGAGGTTGCGACAGGTGGAGGCGTTTCGCTCTCCATCATCTCCGGAAGAAGATCCCCAAAGACGAGCTCACGAGAAGGGCTGAGATCCGAACTACAAGGTACAATTTCGGTTATCTTTAGAAATAAATGCAGGATGTTCCTTATTTACAAGACCCTTATTTTTACTTACGGCTCATTGGAGGCTGATCCTTGGGGAAATAGTGCGGCTGGGATACATCCCAGCGCGGACTCTCCGACGAAGATTTCTTTCCCTCTTTGAGGCCTTGACCTCCGGATCTTCAAGCGGTCCTCTTCTCTCCTTGGAGGGTGGGACTTTGATCCTCCTTCCTCAAAGCCTCCTTCGTGGAGGCAGTTGCTTCCCTGCTCCCCCTTCGCCTTCTTTAAAAGGTGCGGCCTTCAACATCTTGGTCAGCATGGGATCCGGCGTGGTCTCTGGGAGGGGAGCCGGACACCTTATTAACTTTGCCTTCGCTATCCAATCCTGTTCAAAAAACAGCTCTTTTAAGGGCAAGTCTATGATAAATGAACGGACAGCCCGTCCGGATACAGGATTACTTACTTGAGTATTTGGGCGATTGCAGCTTAGTCCTGCGTCCTCAGTCAGGTCCGGACACTTCTCTTGTGACCCGAAGAACAGTTTATACATCTCCACGGGCGTTGTACCCATAAAATGTTGGAGAGCTCGTGGTCCCTCCGGATTGAATTCGCACAGACGGAGGGGGCGTTCTTGCAGGCGAAGGCGCGAATCAACATAACCTGCGCCATTGCGACCAGATTGATCTCTCTTTCTTGGAGGTCTCGAATGCGGCCCTGCAACAGAGGAACGTCCTTGG
This sequence comes from Aegilops longissima, assembly GCA_021605205.1. NCBI lineage: Eukaryota > Viridiplantae > Streptophyta > Magnoliopsida > Poales > Poaceae > Aegilops > Aegilops longissima. The sequence continues at coordinate 87,748,045 of CM038682.1, forward strand.
ACGACCCCCAGTCGAGCCCCTTGTTGACCCATGACGCCAGCCGCTGTGGTGGACCTGAGCGGAAGGCGGGAGGCACCACCCATTTGGTGCCCCTGGGAGCGGTGATATAAAACCACCCCCGTTGCCACAAACCAAGCTCCTCTTGAAAAGAGCCCTCGGGCCACGGAGCATCAGCACACTTGCTTATGACCGCCCCTCCGCACTCTGCTTGTTGCCCCTCGATCATCTTCGGCTCCACCTTGAAGGTCTTGAGCCACAATCCAAAGTGAGGGGTAATATGGAGGAAGGCCTCACATACGACAATGAATGACGAGATATGGAGGATGGACTCCGGATTCAAGTCATGGAAATCCATCCCATAATAAAATATGAGCCCCCGCACAAAGGGATCCGTCGGGAAGCCTAAACCCCGAAGGAAGTGTGACACGAACACCACGCTCTCGCGGGGCTCGGGAGTGGGAATGACCTGCCTTGGAGCAAGCAGCCTATGCGAAATCTCGCCGGTTAGATAACTGGCGTCTCGCAGCTTTAGCACATCTTCTTCTATAATGGAAGAAGACATCCATCGGCCATGCTGGTCGCAGCCGGACATCGTCGAAAGTCCGAAGCGCCTAAATCTGAAGCTTTGGGTGTTAGAACTCAAAGCGCGAGGCGAACTCGATGGAGGGTGTAAAAAAGAAGAGGGCCTTGGTCTCGTTATAAATAGGTTGAATACCAAGAGCCCTCCCCGTGGTCGGTTAGGACTCGCCTTCGATAGAGGAGGCGTGCCAACGGGCACGGTTGGGTTACCCACGTCTGTATTTGATGAGAATCCCGGAATAAGGGGGCGCGATCTACGCTTTGATAAAGACGTGCCAAGGAAACCGCCTCGCTAAACGCGCTAAGGTGGAACAGTAAAAAAATGATTCATATAAAGGCTTGGCCATGGTGTGATGTCACGCCGCGGAATGCGTCAGCAGATCTGTGCAAAAATTATTCTCTCTACGGTGGTATGTGGAACTTGTTTTGCAGAGCCGGACACTATCCTGGTGTTCAAAATCTTCTACGAAGTATTCGGAGGAGGAACCCGCCTTGCAATGCCGAAGACAATATGCACGCCGGACTTGTCGTCATTGAAGCCTGGTTCAGGGGCTACTGAGGGAGTCCTGGACTAGGGGGTGTCCGGATAGCCGAACTATCATCTTTGGCCGGACTCCTGGACTATGAAGATACAAGATTGAAGACTTTGTCCCGTGTCCGGAGGGGACTTTCCTTGGCGTGGAAGGCAATCTTGGCGATACGGATATGTAGATCTCCTACCATTGTAACCGACTCTGTGTAACCCTAACCTATCTGGTGTCTATATAAACCGGAGGGTTTTAGTTCGTAGGACAAAACAACAATCATACTATAGGCTAGCTTCTAGGGTTTAGCCTCTACGATCTCGTGGTAGATCTACTCTTGTACTACCCATATCATCAATATTAATCAAGCAGGAGTAGGGTATTACCTCCATCGAGAGGGCCCGAACCTGGGTAAAAACATCGTGTCCCTTGTCTCATGTTACCATCCACCTAGACGCACAGTTCGGGACCCCCTACCCGAGATCCGCCGATTTTGACACCGACAGCGTCCTCCTCCTCGCCCTGTCGCCGCCCCTCCTCCCCCTCCCAGTCGCTCCCCTTTGCCCTCCCGCAGCAGATCGAGCGCGCTGGCGCAGGTGTTCGCCGCCTCTTTCCTGATGCTGCCGTCCCGCATGTCCAAGCAGCAGAAGCGCGATAGGGTGGACGCCGTCACCACCTCCCCATCCCCGGCCTCCTTCCGCGACGCATCTCGCAGCGGCGCCCACCGCGGAGCCTGCCTACCACCCTCGTGGCTGGCTGCTTGCGCGGCAACGACGGCGGGCTCATCGTCCCCGGAGGCCGCGGTGCCTCAAGGCCGACCTGGCGCCCCCTCCTCGCCCTTCCGCCACCTCTGAGCTGGGGTTCAGTTTGCGTGCAATGGTGGTGGTGTACGTGGCGAACAAGCCACTGGTGGTCGAGGACGTGCAGGTGGCGCCGCCGCTGGCCGGCGAGTCTGCGTCAAGGTCCTCTCCACTGTGCTCCGCCACACTGACCACTAGACCTGGAGCGGCAAGGTCCGTCACCCCCCTCCCAGTCCTCCTCGCCCTGCGCTTCCTCGAATCTAGGTTTCAATGGCCGTGGTTGCCCAGGGCCTGTAGCCAGCGCTGGCACTACTGCTAGTCACCACCTCCCCCAACCCCAGCGACTTATCCTTGGATTTTCCCTACCGTCAATGTTATGCCACTGTGTTAGTGGTTGCGATGAGACTGAGTAATTGGGGATTAATTGACTTCCATGTAGCATTGTACGAGTTGTTCCTCATAGTGTCGGGTTGGGTGTAGAGTGAATTGACATGATGTACAGTAGAAAATGTTTGTGCAAATCTGAAAGCCTACTGCATGCTGTAGAGATTTACTAGAATTTGTGTTCATGTCATGAAAGGATTTCTTTTGCTATGCATGATCCTGAGGGCCTCTTTCCTTGCATTCTCTGTGACAAGGCTGCTGGGTAAGCCCACAAATTTTTGTGATTTCAGGTATTATCATCCATAGCTAAAGATATTTGTGCACTGATAAGTTTGCTTCCGTAGTTGCTGATAGAATTGTTGAGAGTGTCGGTAAAGGAGTGACCGACGTGCAGCCAGGGGGACTGGAAGATGTGCACTAAGTAAGGATCCGATCTGATTGCGCTCTGCTCATGCTCGTGGTAGATCGTGTGGTTTGCCACATACCTGGCAAGATGGTCTTGTTGATTCGTATTTTATAGGTTAGTTTATTTCCAGATTTATATGCATGCCACCTTGTTGTGATTAAATAGGTTAGTTTATTTCCAGATTTCTAAAATATACTCTACTTACTATTCGGAGTTGATTGCAAATTAGTTCTGGTGCCTCCGCAGTAGAGTAGAGTGTGGGGAGCCAAGTAGAAAATAAGATTTATCTCTTTCAATTCATTTATTTGCTTACTAAAATTAGGTGGCTGCCTTGATACAGTATTGTACAGTTGGTCTGCCCCAACTCTGTTGAACTGAACCTTATAGATTGGGAGTTAGTTTTTAGCTGCCATCTAGCTCTTTAAATCGAGTTAATTTGCTTACGGATATTAGGTTGATGCCTTGATGTACTGTTTTTCTTGATATCACTACAAAAAAAATACACTTCCGTGATGATACGTGTTTGTCACAGTAGGTCGCTTTTTTTGTCATGCATGTACATCCATGACAAATTTATGACAGAATCAAGATAGTCATACCTGTCTTCGTCGCGAAGTGTTCCATGACATTACCAAAATTATCATCACGGAAGGGTCCACTTCCATGACGATAAATCGCGCGTCACAGAAGTGCTTTCGTCAAGGGTGACCAACACATGACATCCACCGTAACGGAACGCCGTTAAGCTATTGGGTCGGGTTTTGGATCCGATAACCCGTTAACAGCCCCGACCAATGGGAAATTTCCACGTGTAAAATTCTTATTGGCCGGACGAAACACGTGTCAGCTCGTCAGTGGGTCAGATACGCGCCTATCATACGTCGGCACGTGGCATGGCCCAACAGAGGCCCATTCCTGTGAAAAGGCCGGCCCTTTGGACTTGGTCAAAAGGTGGCGGGTCGGCCCATGGAAAGCCTATTAACGGCCTGTTCGCGTATAGCCCATTTGCAGCCCGCTAATCCAAGGCCCGTTATGCCCTATCCGAATTAGGCCTAGTAGCGTCATCTGGGCCATCCAATATGATTCCAGCCCGTTTTCACTTCTGGCCCATGTATGGCCCATGACGTCTTTCGGCCCATATGAGGCCCTATGTAACTCTTGGCCTACTAACGACCCGTGGTGAAACTGGCCCATAATGAACAGTGTATCACTTTACACCCATTAACGGCCCGTGGTGAAACTGGACCTAATGAACAGTGTATCACTTTATACCCATTAACGGCCCGTTGTTCCGTTGGGCCGTTTCCAGCCCATGTTATCTTCGGCCTTCTCGAGCCCATTTATTCTTGGGCTCATTTCCGGCGATTCGCTTACTTACGGCCCGTTCTCGCTATTTTCGCTTGTGGGCCAAATTCAGCCCGTGGTTACAATCGGCCCGTTTGTGGTCCGTTAATTCATTGGGCCGTTTTCATAGCGTCATCAAATACGGCCTATTAATGATGGCCCATTATGCTCCGCCCATGAACGGGCGATTCCAACTCTAGCCCGTTTCCGGCCATAAGGAGGCCTGTTATTGGCCCATGTTTGGCTAATCGATAATACCACCCGTATAAGGCCCATTGATGATATGGTCCGTACAAGGCCCATTGTTTCTACGGCCCGTAGAAAGCCCATTGTTTCTACGGCCCGTAGAAGGCCCATTGTTTATACGGCCCGCAGAAGGCCTACTATTTCTACAGCCCGTAGAAGGCCCACTGTTTCTACGGCCCGTAGGAGGCCCAGTGTCACTACAGTAAATATTATCCCATGGTTATTGTGGCCTAGTTTTTAAAAATAGGTTATTGCAGCCACTAGCAAACCGCGGAAAAAGAACTGCACTGACTACAAGCAAACAAATAAACAAGACAACAAGGAAATAAATAAGAAAGCAACTTATGCTAGGCTATCACGGCTATTACACATATTACATCCATTGGGCATCAAAGTTCGCCACCAGTGCTAATATAGGGAACACAACAGCATATAAACGCCGCAGCAAAACAAGTCAAGAACTGAAACCACTTTAGAAGAGCACAAGAAAGAATATCCTGGGTACCCATAATGCTGGCAAAATGCTTAGCAAGCTTATTAACTTTCTCTTGTTTGGCGCTTAAATCCTCCAATAACTTGTTGCACAAGAAAGTACGATCTGAATTCTGCAGGACTTCCTCGGTCCTTGACTTCTTGCCGCAGCACACCGATCGATGCCTTTCAGCTTGTAGCTGAGACAAGAAGCGAAGTGATTCAGCAGCGAGTTCAAAGAGCTTGAGCCATGGTACTGCCAAGAATCGAACACTACATCAACGCAGGATCGTGGGGTTTTCTCACCGCTCTACAAGATCGTTTTTATCACCTTTCTTGGAGACTAACAAGGTTGTCTCACTATCTTGAACCTTATCTGCATTACTTTCTCTACCATTGCATAGTGGGGTGCTCTTCTCCAATATTCTGTTTGCATACTACAAGAGAAACAAGCGCACACATCACAGGTTTAGATTGTAGTATCTGAAACTCATTTTGGTAAACCGTTCAGTAGTAAGGTGGACAGGATAACAGCATGAAACAAACATATATCTATGTACTATGGTCCTTTGATTGTCCATATCATTCTAGTTTATGTTCCCTAATCAAGATAGAGACACAGTTCAACTCATATATTTTTAAGACACAGCAGCATAGACAGAATATAAGTGTGAGAAACTACACAACATTGGCAGCACTTGTAATGTGCATAACATGAGAACATAACTGTTTATGCAACTTAAACTGAAATCAACATAGAGCAAGAAGTTAGAACAGCAATCCAGTTAAAGAAATAGGTTTAAAACATACCTGTTGCGCCATTGGAGTTTCAATTGGATCCTTCAAATTTGAAAGTAGTTGGTATGAGTAAATACAGTGATGCAACAGCGAAGGAGTATGTACCATAGCTACGGAATCAGACCCGAGAACAGTTGCTCTTCTGCTTTAAACGTGGAGTTTGGGTTAGCTATGGTGGTCTTCGTGCTTTGGGCACTGCAGTAGCTTTACAAACTTCTCGTGTGGGGGTACTCTGTGGTGGACATGGTGCTTTGTCAACTATAAGTGGGTTACTATCCGCTGGGGTTGTGGTTAGATGGGTTGTAGCTGGTTCTCTGCCCAACGGTGTAAGTGTGCAATCTGGAAGAGTCTCGATTATGTGTGGTGGGGCTAGTTTGTGGGCCAGTACAACCATGGTTCTATCTGCATCAACGGGTAGCACTATCTTTTGTGAAGAACGGGTTTTTGCTCCCTTAGATACTGCCATCACCCCCTCCAATTCAAATGGCTGATAAACAAGAAAAGAAATTGAATGTACAGACATTGTATGATAGACAGATGTGGTAATTCACATGTATGTTGTCTAACCAAACAGGACAACATGAACCAATTTCACATATATGATGCCTAACTAAACAGGATAGCATGACACAGTTTCAGATATATGATGGATAACTTAACAGGATATAATGACATAATTCAACATATGATGAGTACCTAAACAGGATGACATGACAAAACTATATGATGCCTTTCTAAAATAGGTTGGGATGAAATAATTCACATACATGTTGTCTAAGTATACAGGATGGCATGATATAATTGACATAATTGATTCATATACTAAGCAACTGGCACTCGCATGTATGATCTCTAAACTAAGAAGACAGAATTCAATAGTGTGCATATGATGTCTAAACTAAGCAATGCAAGACACCATATGCATCATATGAGAAATATAAACATTGCAACTTAGAGCATACACCTCAGGTGGGATATAGGACTGGTCATCTGTCTCTGTATCCTCCTCTGAGGAGCTCCCTGTAACCATCGAGATATATGTTTCAATAGGTACCATTGCCTGCTCTGAAGACCTTGTTTTCACTCCAGATTTTTCCATAACCGGCTCAAATGGCTGATACACATGAAGAATAGTTCAATATACACAGATTATTGACAAATGGAATATGTAATGGAAAAAAAAGATGGCATGAGATAATTCACATATATGATGCCTGGCTCCATGGCGGTGCATAATTCACATATATGATAACTGGCTGAAAAACATGGCATTGCATAATTCACATATCTGATATAGAAAGCAAAAAGGAGGCATTCACACAAAGCATGTCTAATCTAAGCAGATGGCATGGCAATGCAAGATATGAGCAATATAACCCAGCCAAGTTAGATCATGCACCTCGCAGGGGGGGGGGAATACGACTAGTCATCTCTCTCTGAATCCTCCTCTGAGGAGCTATCTGTAACCAGCAAGAAATTTGCATTGACAGGTAGCACTGACTGCTCAGAAGACCTTGTTTTCACTCCAGATTTTCCCATGACCGACTCAAATGGCTGATGCACAGGAAGAGTAGATGAATGTATAAACATTGTTGACAAATGGAATACATTATGGAAAAAATATGGCACGATACAATTCACATATACGATGACTGGCTAAACAGGATGGCATTGCATGATTCACGTATATAATGCCTGGCTAAAGAAGATGGCATTGCATAATTCCCAAATACTCCCTCCATTCCTAAATATTTATCTTTTTAGAGATTTCAAATGGACTACCACATACGGATGTATAAGGACATATTTTAGAGTGTAGATTTGCTCATTTTGTTCCGTATGTAGTCACTTGTTGAAATCTCTAAAAAGACAAATATTTAGGAATGGTGGGAGTATGATATAGAAACCAAACAGGTGGCATTCACATAAAGCAATAAACTAAGCTGATGACATATAAGATGTATAATATAAGCAATGCAAGGCGCCATATGCATGATATGACCAACATCAGCATGCCAGGTTAGAGCAAACACCTCAGGTGGTAAACAGGCATGGTCGGCTCCTTCTGAATCTCCATCTGAATAGTTATCTTCCTCTGGAATACAATCTGGAAACGCAGGAGGGGGGAGGGCACTTCGCCCACCATGGAGCGGCGTCTGCATGACATTATATTCGCACGCAATGGTCTTCTCTTTTTCTCTACATGTTCAGTACGATTGTGTACAATATCTGACATGCATAATAAAAAAATAGTTAGATTTTGTAAGGCCAAAGGGGTGCATGCAAAAATCAAGACTGATGGTAGCAAACGAGTGGATGGATCCAAAACTAATGATACCAGGTAGATTGTAGCTTCAGTTTAAAAAGATAGACAATGGATCATCTGTTGTTTGTTGCCCACCCAACATGAACCACATAGAAGACCCCAGATGAACCAGATAGTAGACAGATACTATTCGTTGCTGGCTCGATATGAGACCCATGGGCAATTCAAAACTCAAGATTGAATGATAATGTAGCAGGTAATAATAACCGATGTATAACGTAAGCAAACACGAAAGACTACGACCTCTCTTCCGGAACTGTGTAGTCCTCAGGTTCATCTGCTCAGTCGGTGATGGTAATGCGGTTGGCGTGGCTGCCGGCAATGGGGAAGATGATCTGAGGCGGCGAAAGGAAGTCTGCAGGGGGGATCTCTACTGCAGTGAACGCTTCTGTCGATGGTGCACCTCAGGTGGGGTGGATGACGGCACGACAGGAGCAGGACATAACACACAGAGTTTTCTTTGACGCCTATCTGAAAATGAAGTAAATCTGTAAGGGCTCCTTAGAATTGGAGGATTCTATAAACGCAGGGACAGGAAAAACACAGGAATAGGATAGGAATGCACGTGCAAAACAGAGCATTTGGAAACATAGGATTTCAGTCAACTTGTGTGTTTGGCTCACATGAATTGGAAGAACAGAGGAATGGAGAAACAAAGTGATGCAACGAGTGTACAACCTCTTTGGCATAGCCTTGTGGACCTCAGCATCATTGGGTTGGACGTGGAGGATGGTGATGATGCTGGTGTGACTGTCGGAGGTGGGGAAGAAGATCCGAGGCCTCTGGAAACGGCGCCGAGGGTACTGCTCCGCTGTGATGGACGGTTCCATCGTTGGAGTAGCTCCGCTAAGGTGTACGGCGACGAGGCTGAAGCATGACAAGACAGCCAACGTTAATCTGAAGTGGGACCCTAATATCATCTGCAATAGATGATGTAAAATACATCACCAAAAAGTGCTAGATGTAAAATGCATCAGCCGCGCCATGGCCGCTCCGACAGATGTTGTAAGTACTGTTCACTCTGAACTTAACTGAAGAAAATGAACTTCACAGTCGAAACTGAATTTTACTGCCGAAACTGATTGAACTAGTAACAGAGCATTGCAATAGATGTTTAGGGCGTTCGAGCACTAGTAGCAGAGAAGAAGTGATCTAAATCAGCATGCGCTCGAGCAGGGAACGCACTAGCAGAGAGCAAGTCGTGCAAGAGCACCACGAAGCGAAAGTGCTAAAGCAGCAACTCCTGTAGCTGCCGGAGGTCGTGCAGCAGCAGCAGCAGCATAGCGAGAGCAAGACCAGAGCAGCAGCACGAACGAAAGCAGGAGCAGTGCAGCAGCGCGACCAACAGAAGAACAGAACGAGCCGCGGCGAGCGAGAGCGGAGCAGCTGCAGCTAGTGCCGTTGTGGAAGTCGCCGCCGAGGAAGCAACGACATGGGGGAGAGACGCCGTGGATGATGTGGCCGGCGACGGCACCGTCGATGGAGACACGCCATGTCTGCTCGGTATCAAGCACCGGCAGCCCCGTGAGATCGAATAAAAGATAAAATGCAGCGGTGAGTGCAGAACCTCCTTGGTTGCGCCGAGTTGGCCTCGGCTTCATCGGAGGAATTGGTGAGGGTACTGTGGTTCCGGTGGGGCAGGTAAAGACGGCACTGTGGGGATTGAGGTGGCGCGATAAACGAGGCGAAGGTCGGGGCAGCTCCCTGGAGGTGGAGGACGGGGCGGCTGATCCGGCGGGACGACGCGATCGACAACGGATCCTCATCCGGTGCGGTGGATGAGGGACGGCGAGCTGTTGCGGTGGACGACGTAGTCGGGGAAGAGTCTCCAGCTGGGCGGCGGTCGGGAGGCCGACGGAGGAGCGTGGGGTTTCGCGGGTTTTGGCGGCCTCGGTGTACGAATGGGGGAGCGAAGGGGGAGGGGGGAGCCAAGCTTAGGGACGCGCTTGTCCGAAATGTAGGGTAAGTTACCAGCGTAACCCCACCGGTTTTGATACCGCGACGTGGAGCTTCATTTCCGGCTAAGGGGTAGAAGGGGGATTTCGAGTGTCTGGGCTGCGGGAGCGATTTCGGATGAGGAGGGAGTTCTCGCGCGCGTCCAAATTTCGGGATAACAAGGCGCGGCGCGGGTTGAAGAAGCGGGAGTTTCAAAGCAGGTGAGACAAAAGATACTCGAGCTTGAAAATTTCGGGATAACAAGGTGCGGATTCCTTGTTCGGCAGAACAAACTTAACGTGTAAAAAACAATTCATACAAGACACAAGAGAGTCATGTCCCCTTTTACTATATTGCTATAGATGCCATTGAAAAAACTACAAGAAAAATGTAAAAAAAAATCAGGAGAACAAGATTACCCTACACAGTACCAAATCGATTCGCACTTCCCTCAACAACAACAAAAAACAAATCAATTCCCACCAAAGAAAGAGTAATGTCCCTTTTTATATGATTACAGATGCCATGATCTTGAATTTCAATTTTTGAATCCACATTATGTTGAATTCGAATATATTGTTAGGTGACCTTGCGGTTTATAATTGATGTAGTCGTACATTTTGATCTTCCATCATATATGAACATTTTACTCCACCATGTGAACATATATATTGTCGTCTACAATATGGACTAAATCTGAATCAATTTTCCTTATTTGAATATGATTGTTGTCAAGTTATACAATAATTTAAATATTATCTTGATAACAAAAAACATACATATAGCAGTAATCATATTTCACTATGAACTACATGTACCATACACTCTCCAATTCAAATATTTGTATCCATTTTATGTTGAATTCAAATCACAGTACATTATTGGTCTAGGTAGCGAGATGTTTGGGATAATCTAAACCCTGTTTTCATACGTATAATTTTTTGCTGATTTGGGACAAGTTTTCGTATAAGCCTCTTGCAAAACCGAAGATTCTCTCAACAAGCCTCGTGGTTCCGAGAGGGAACATGTCACCTTTGTGTGCGAAATGATATAAGCTGCCTCCCCCTGATTTTATTTACAGAGGCAACATAAAACTATATGAGTGCCCTGTTAAATTTTGGAATTATTTCGGGTTCATTTGGCCTTTTTATACATTAATTGAGTTTCTAGACTTTTAATGTGCATAATCTAAATATGAATTGCATGCACATGCTCCGGTGCACCAAAGTGGGTTGAAAAATAACATGTGTGTCCTTGATTAAATTTCTAGGTCCCATGGAAGAAATGAGAATGAAATTCAAACATCTGGGCGTCATGACTAGGCCGAGAACATCGAGAAACTTTGATTTTAAATTCATGTAAATCCAAAACTCGCCTGGAAATCATGAAACTTGGCATGGTGGCATGTCATGGCACTAACATGTTGTGGTAAAAAATTGGGCCGATTTGGAACCTCGTGGTTCTAAGAGGGAACGTGCCACCTTTGAGTGTGAAACGATATACGCCCCCCTTAAGTTTCTTAACAAAGGCAACATAAAACTACATTAGTGCCCTGTTAAATTTTGGAATTATTCCAGGTTCGTTTGTCGTTTTTTATACATTAATTGAGTTTGGTCATTTACTGTGCATAAGTCAAATTTGAACTACAAGCACATGCTCTCGTGCACCAAAGTTGGTTGAAAAATCACATTTGTGTCCTCGGGTGAATTTATAGGTCCCATGCAAGAAAGGAGAATAAAATTAAAACATCTGGGCACCGTGGCTCGGCCGAGAACATTGAGAAACTTGGTTTTAAAATTCTTGTAAATCCAAAGCACGTCTGAAAATCATGAAACTTGGCATGGATGTCATGTCATGGTACTACCATGTTGTGGTAAAAAAATTGGCCGAATAGGAACAGATTTTGGTATAAGCTTCTTGCAAACCCAAGCATCTCTCAAGAAGGCTCGTGGTTCTGAGAGGGAACGTGCCACCTTTGAGTGTGAAACGTTATACATTGTCCTCCTTGAGTTTATTTACAAAGGCAACATAGAACTACATGAGTGCTCTGTTAAATTTTGGAATTATTCCGACTTCGTTTGGCCTTATTTACACATTAATTGAGTTTTTGGTCATTTAATGTGCATAATTCAAATTTTAACTACAAGCACATGCTCCCGTGCACCAAAGTTGGTAGAAAAATCACATTTGTGTCCTCGGGTGAATTTCTAGGTCCCATACAAAAAATGAGAATCAAATTCAAACATCTGGGCATCGTGGCTCGGTCGAGAACATTGAGAAACTTAGTTTTAAAATAATGAAATTTGGCATGGTGTCATGTCATGGTAGTACCATGCCGTGGTAAAAAAATTGGCCGAATAGGAACAAATTTTGGTATAAGCTTCTTGCAAATTGGAGCTTCTCTCAAGAAGGCTCGTGGTTCTGGGAGGGAACGTGTCACCTTTGCGTGCGTAATTCAAATTTGAAATACAAGCACATGTTCCAATGCACCAAAGTTGGTTGAAAAATCACATGTGTGTCCTTGGGTAAATTTCTAGGTTACATGCAAGAAATGGGAATGAAATTCAAAATTCTGGGCGTCGTGGCTGGGTTGGAAACATTGAGAAACTTAGTTTTTTAATTCCTGTAAATCCAAAACACGCATGAAAATAACGAAACTTGTCTTGGTGCCATGACATAGCACCAACATGTTGTGGTAAATTTGCAGTCCGATTTGCGAAGTCGCACACATTAACAATCAACAAAGTCATTTTGGAACAAGTGCTGTCATGTTACAATCGGAAACACAAGTATTGTTGAAACCGTGGGCGTTCTACTTACTAGTACCATTTACGTGTCGCCACGCGCCCCCATTTTTTATTAGCTAGGAGGCGCCGTTCAGGGTAGCTATTTGAGTACGAGAGGCGTGCGATCAGACCCCTGCGCATGCTTATCGGGAGGAGAGCCCTTTGACCTCCATCTGCCGTCCACCTCTCTCCCAAGGTCTCCATTAATGGCGCCGGAGCCTCTATTTAATGGCGTGGCTATGTCTCACTCGACTGAGATTTAAGAGAGAAAAAAGAAAATCTGAAAGCACGGATCTTGATGTAAGATCCGACGGACCTATATAGCATCTACTGCGACTTATAGCAAAACTGATGAATATATAAGGACGATTAAAAAAATTATCAAAGAAGGGCTTGTCCCTTCCGATTTTCATTACAGAAAACCACCACAATTCACAAGAAGTTCAGCACAACTCCAGCCTAACACGAAGGACTAAAATCCACCAGATTGAAATCGCAACATCCCAAGAGACCAACAAAGGCCAAACATCCGCGCTCGAACCCAACATTTCACAACCGACGACACAATCCACATCCTAAACCGATTATTACATCAAAAGAAACCAGGAAACTGAAGGAAGCCCAGCAGCAACTAGAAGAACAACAATGCCAAGGTCACCACAGCAAGAGTTTTCTTCATTCCAGCCTCGCAACATTGATCTTCCACAAAAAGATAAGGACGATTAATTGTCTTACTTAATTAGAAAGATAATTAAAAAAGCCACATGCGGCTACGCCCGAAATACACAAGGGAAAAAGAAGAAGGAAGACAAGGATCTGGCTCGCTGATCTCTACTTTCTTGATGCGTTGCTGCAGGCCGCGGGAACTAGTCTCCGCGACGAGCGGCGATGAGCTCTTTCGTGTCCTCAAGACGCTGCTTGAGAACATCCACGGATTCCTCCACCAGCCTTTGGCGCTCGTTGCGGAGCATGTCATTCTCGTCCATAAGTTTCTTGACGATGACGCCGGTCCTCTTCAACAAGGCACAGGTCTCCTCCTGCTGGTCTGCACTTCGGACGATCTTCTCCCTCAGCAAGTCGCGCTCGGCCCGGAGCCTCTCATTGCCCTCCCTTAGTACGTCGATAGCCTGTTCAAACGAGGCTTTCATGTCATCCTGCAACCTCACCCAGCCGGAGATCTGCTCCATCTGGCTATGGATGATCGCATGCATGCGCCAGAATAGCCGCCGCCGCCTGCCGAGAAATTTTTCCGAGCCGCCCGGGCGCGGGCGGGACATGTCTCTGCATTCGTGGCGCCGCGGACATCTCGCTGCTTCAGGGCGCTGCCGACCAGTTGCTGCATCGACGGCGCGCGGGGACCTCCGTGCTGCTTCAGCGGCGCGGCAGGACCTCTATGCTGCTACTTCCGTGCGGCGGGACATGTCGGCTGCTCTCGCAGCGAGGCGGGACATCTCTCGTTCTTCTGCTTCCATGCTCGCCTCTCCCTGGTGGCAATCTCTCAACCCAGAACTCACGCTGGCATGGCAGACGCAAGGGAAGGATGCTGAATGGCTTGTTTGTTATTGTGGATGAGGAGTTGAGGAGGAATACGCAGTCATCTTGGCATACTAGTTCGTATTTATAACCGAGTACTAATACGCTCCTAAGTGGGAAACCGTTTAGGTGGTGATTGGTGTGAACAGGTTTGCAATTCAATATAGCGTGGAGTAATTTGGAATGTGACGAGACGCAAGCTCAAAATGCATTGATAAACATAATTTTTTATCGCCACCAAAACCCACCATTTCTTAAGCTAAAGTAGACCAAGGTAATCCCTATATTAGCATATTACTAAGATAAACAAAATGCACTGTAGAAACATTTAGGACGTGACCTTGTCAATATGAATGTGGAGGGGACACAAGCTTAGCCCCGGCCAGCAGCTTGGGCGGAACTGTCAAGAAGGTCAGCTCCTGCACGTTGATTTCGCCGGGATCCTTGCTGATTTTCACCTCCATTTCCACCTTGACGGCATCGGTCGTGACTTTGGGCTCCCCCGACGGGCCGTTCGCGCACAGCTTGGCCACGTAGTGCGGGACGCCCCTGCTCTGATGCAGACAACCGACACAACGATAGGCGCGCCGATGTCGAGCACACCGCCGACCAAGAAAAACGCGCGGCGGTCCTCCTTCGCGAACAGCAAGAGCCGTGGCTCCGACAGTGGCACTTGCAGCTAGAGCACCTTGCCGTACTGGATCCTGTGCACGGGCATGGGATGCGCGGTGCTGATGTGGTGGTAGAGCGCCGTCGGCGGGCCTTCGTAGCCGCAGAAGGGCACGGGGCATTTGCAGGGCGCGAGCGACACACGCCCGGTGATCGGCGAGCTTGTGGTAAGTGACGAGAGCCCACAGCCTTCGTGCGGGCACTCCACCCCACCGACGAAAGGACGGAGTCCACCGCCGTGTTCCGCGTCGCCGCCACCGCCTCCGCCGCACTTCGCACCGCCGCTGGTTCCCGGGGCGCTCGACGCGGCAGTCCGCGCAGGCCAGGTGCCCTCCCTTGCACTGCAGAAATCAATCGAACAGCACATCAATCAAGAAACCTGCACCTTGATCAATCAGCCGAACGGACGAGGTGTATTCGAACCTCATACACTGGAGGCGTCAAGGGGCGGAGGCACAAGGGGCAGCAGAGCATGGTGAGGTCCATCGAGACCTTAGAGAGCTCCATCGTCGGGTCCTGTTCGGTCTGCATGATCTCGCCCTCCTCGTGCACAACCATCTCTCGACTTGGGCCGAGGTATTACAAAGCTTTACCGTCACATATTTTATACTACTTCAAGGTGCATTAAATCAACACATGCAAGTATTAAAAGGAGAGTCACGGCATGCATGCATGCGTTGTAATTAATGCATCGGTAAACGCAAATTATTGAAATATATCGAGTGCAATGCTTTGATGTGTCGCGTCCTCGTACATCAACGAAAGTTTGATTATCCTCTCCTCGCCGACTTAACTGCACCTGCCTTTGGCTGTATGACAGGTTGGCCACACACCTGTCGGGCCCACCTGTCATACACGCAAAGGCAGGAGCGTCCTTCCCTCGCCCATGAGCGTGGTGGCTGGCAAGACTAGGAGAAGCTTCCGCTACACGCTCTCCCTCTCGCACGCGGTGGACATGCAGCAGTTCAATCGGTGTCAGATGGCCAGAAGCGTACTGTAGTACTCCTCCAGTGCAGTAGTACTCCCTCATTGTTCGACTTCCCGAAGAGGCGAAGAGCCAAGCGTAGCCCGGATGCTCGTGTGGCAGTTTCATGTGTAGAGTAGTCTAGATAGGGTGTACCGTGCATGTAAGCTTAAAATCGTTGGGGTCGGCTCCATGCTATGTGGCCATCTCGAAGTTCTTTTTTAAAAAATAAAAGTCTTCTGGCCCTACCTGACACCCTAGTGATTGTAGTTTGCACGCTCATGTGGTCAAGACAGGAATATATATTTTAATTTGTTTTTTTTAAAGGGGGGACTCCCCGGCCTCTGCATCAGAACGATGCATACGGCCACATATATTTTAATTTGTGGTGGGTAAATGTTAAATGTTGCAGCAAATATATTGTACACTGCGGGTCTTTCAGCCAAGTTTAGAGGCAAGCATGTGGGGCCAGTGCTATGATGTGTCGCGTCAACTCGTACAACGAGGAGAAGCTTGATTTTACTACACGCCTTCTCCCTCACCCATGCGCGTGGTTGCTCGCAAACGAGGACAGACTTTTGCTTAGTAGTACTTCTACAACAAGCTATCCGTCCCGCTCGCGGTGGACGGACATGCAGCAGTGGATTCGACACTGTAGAAGCAGTAGTAGTAACATCATTGTTCGTCTTCTAGAAGAGGCGAAGAGCCAAGCGAAAACCTAATGTTGCAGTTGCGAACATTGGAGCATGCATATAGCCAGGCTCTTGCATGAGACAAAATTGCTATGTGAGCCCACTATTGCACTAGTATGTACAACTACTTGCTAGTATAGCCCTGTAAACCAGAAAGGAGTATTTGCCCTTCTAGAGATTTCAACAAGTGACTAGACTACACCGAGACGGAGTACATATGGAGCAAAATGAGTGAATCCGCGCCGTAAATAAATACGTACTAGTTCTATTGTTTTCCTCTCTGAGGTGCACAATATTGAGTATCTTGACTAGTCTCTTTTGACATGCATTTACATTTTTTACACAAGACAGACGCATAGCGCTCATATACACGCCGCATACACTCACCCCTATGAGCGCACACACGCATCTACACTATCATCTTGAAATTTACGAATTCACCATAGGCACCTCGTCAGTCGACGGGTCCATAGGTGCTTGAATGCCAAGGAGGAGAGGGTAGCGGTTCCCTAGACGTTGAGCGGTCAATGATGCATCCTCGCCACATGCGAGGGAATTAATTGGAGAAGCGAGAATAGAGCCAAGACGATGTGAATGCAACAGAGTTTGGACTCTCATATAATAAAGGCGCCCCACCACTCCAATCCATCTACTCCCAAGTCTCTGCGCAACACTGCTCACTCAGATCCAAGACCAAGTGACCAGAAGCCACAAGCACCTATGGAGGCGATGGACGCGAGAGGCAGTCGGCTGTGCCAAATCATCCAAGGCGCCGGCCTGCGGCCCTGCACCGCGCATCGTTTCCAGACGGTGCTGGCGATCGCAGGCATCATAGCCCTAGCCGACACCGGCTTCGCCTCTCGCATGGACGATATGATGGTCAACTCCATTCGCAAGT
Organism: Aegilops longissima; assembly: GCA_021605205.1. Lineage (NCBI taxonomy): Eukaryota > Viridiplantae > Streptophyta > Magnoliopsida > Poales > Poaceae > Aegilops > Aegilops longissima. The sequence goes on from CM038682.1 coordinate 87,765,400, forward strand.
TCACCGCCGTCAAGAAGCGTGCGGACGACCTTGCCGTACTGATCCAGCCCGCGCGCCCAGGCTCCTCATTGCCTGCCACCCTCATCGGCCTCCATGGTGACGAACTCTTTCAAGCCCTGGTGGCCCTGCAGGTGCCGGAGGTCGCGACGAAGAATGTGCACCTCGAGGCTGCGCTCGCCGTGCAGCGCCTCGCCATGCAAGAAACCGTCGACCTACACATCCACGTCTACAAGGAAATCATCTATATAGGCCACTACAAGGCAAGTGAGGATAGAAAGACATTGGCCTTCTTCCAGCGGCTGGAATCTTTGGATGCCATTGTTCAGAAGCACGTCGACCTGGCCACGAAAGCCGCTGCTACTTAGGCGCCGTTCGGTGGGCCGGCGCCCTGAGTCGAGGAGGTCGACGTCGTCGATGGATGCATCTCTTCTTCTTGCCTCCTGTACCCAGCACTGCATCGCCTCGTGGCCTTAATGTTTTATTAGTATAGTACTCCCTTCGTTCCCAAATATAAGTCTTTCTAAAGATTCCAGCAAGTGACTACTACATACGGAGCAAAATGAGTGAATCTACACTCTAAACTATGTCTACATACATCTGTATGATGTATTCCATTTGAAATAGTATCTAAAAGGGCTTATATTTATGAATGGAGGGAGCATATGGCATTTTTATTCCAGTCGTAATGTTTTCACTATGAGGTGGGGCCGCAGTTGAGAAAACCCACCCCGCCCACTGGACGTCGGCCGAGTTTAGAATTAGAAGAGAGAAACGAGGGAGAAGAGCTAGTTGTAGCACGGACGCTGTTGTCAGATGGGACTCGTGTTTATAGAATAGGAGTACTGAGCACTCGTGCCTCTTTTTTTTCTTTTTTGAGGGAAAAATTAGTCGTATGTCTAGTACAACTAGTTGGGTGCGTGCGACCTATAGCTATCATCACTTTAGGTCTCCTTTTTGAACCGCGGCTACGCTTCACAGTACATATTATTTCACGCATTTATCCTCCTATATGTACTCCTAGGCTATTTCCACGTGCTCCCATTCGCCACATGTGGGACATAGAGCATCTGGGTCGTAGTGCATGCACGACTCGGCGCATATGCCGGGGTACTTTACATTTCAGACCTCACAAATTTCATGCAAACCCCCCGCAGAAGAATAAATAAATGAATGAATTACTACATGAAATCGGATTATTTTCGTGGAAACCTGAGCATGTTCATTAAATTTCGGACATAGCACGTTTATAAAAAATGACCGAACCGAAACCAGTCTAAGGGCCTCTTTGATTTTTCCCGCAAAAAAAAGGGCCTCTTTGATTCGCAGGATACTGAAAACACAGGAATGGGGAAAGTATGATGGCGATGAAACGAGACGAGGAGAAGTCTAACTCAGTTAGAGGTTAGAGTTAGATTCTAACCCTTAACTAACTCTAAACCAAAGAGGTGTATGGATGGCAGGGTTAGATTGACAATAAATGCTCTATCTCAATCATTTGACTACTTTGGACCCTATTTCCTGCCGGATTTGGAGGGTGCTTGGATACGTTTTAGTTCCATGACTAAAAGTAGTGAGACTAAAACTTGCTAGCCTCACCCATGCTTGGATCTAAATACTAAAGAGACTAAAATCAAGTTAATGAGCATTTATTATCCTCCAAACCCTCCAATCCAGAACTCGCCTGTGTTAAAGGAGAGGAGTTAAATGAGGAGAGAGATGACTAATCCACATTTTATTAGGGGTACCCCTGACTAAATTTTTTTAGTCTCAAGACTAGTTTTAGCCCCTCTTTAGTCAGGGGTGCTTGGAACTTTTAGCCTCTTCAAGAGACTATTTTTAGTCAGACTAAAATAAGTCCCTTGGATCCAAGCACCCTCTTGGTGTGGCCGGCTCTTCTGTGGCCTCCTCCCGCTCACAATTGACATAAATGAACCATATATACAAATCAAGCATGCAAAACATGGTAATTTTTACTTTGTCCATACAAATGAGATATCCCACTTAAACATACAAGTCATCAATTATGCTTCGCAAAATAAAAAAAACACTTCATGAAACAAAGAATGAGCTAACTCATCACGGAAGTCATTCACGATAGGGAGGGAGGCCGGAGCCCCTCACGCACCGAGGGAGGAGCTCTCCATTGTCGCTCTGGAGGAAGGCTCTGTAGAGCCCAAGCCCCGGGAACCCCTCTGACGCCGGCCCTTACGAGTTGAGGTCGACACCGACATGGGTAGCAGGGCCGCTTGCCGCCGACTGGGAACTTAATCTTTGGGCCTCTAGAAATAATGCAAGCCTGTAACTAAAATACCTAGAAAGGTGAACTGAATCTTTGGGCCTCTAGAAATAATGCAAGCCTGAAACTGAAATACCTAGAAAAGTGAACTGAATCTTTGGGCCTCTAGAAATAATGCAAGCCTGAAATTGAAATACCTAGAAAGGTGAACTGAATCTTTGGGCCTCTAGAAATAATGCAAGCCTGAAATTGAAATACCTAGAAAGGTGACCTGAATCTTTGGGCCTCTAGAAAGATTTATTACCTCCTCAAGCAGCATCAAACAATTCCATGCGTGCACCACAAATCTATACCATGTTTGATCAGGATCTACTTTTCCAAATTAGAATTAGCGCTAGAGCAAGCAAGATCACTGATATGGCCGTTAGACAAAGAAGGAACGAACAAACTCACCCCTCTCGCGACCTCCCTGGTAGATGCGCCGCCGCCACACACGAAAGAGGGAGAAAAACGACTGGTGAAGGGGGAGCGGGGCGACCTTCGAAGGTCGGAGGGGGAGTCGGCCGGAGTAGGGCCGCGGAGGCCGGAGGATAGAGAGGGCGAGCGACCCTATGGGGAACAGAGAGGAGCCGTGTGATAGGTGGGGGGAGCGATCTGGTGCGGGCAGGGGCGATTTTTTTTGTTCTCTTCTAGTGGGCCCGAGGATAACTAACCCAATTAGAACCTCTCCACCGCGCTAGTTTTTTTAGCTGGGTTAGAGCAAACTAGCTCAAACTAACCCCTCTTGTTTCGATAATTCAAGGCTATTTCAACCCAAACTAGCTCTAACTCGGGATCCAAACAAAGAGGAGTAGCATTTGTATTTGCTGAGGGTGGACCGTAGCACATTGTTTTTTATGGCCATATCACCACATTGTTTTCTACTCCTGGTTCACTGGGCTACCGTGGTTCGCACAGCTGGTTCACTGGGCTGCTGGTTCACACTCCTCCGACCTGAGTAGTACTCCCTCCGTTCCTAAATATAAGTCTTCGTAGATATTTCACTGTGGACCACATACGGATGTATATAGATGCATTTTATGTGTAGATTCACTCATTTTTCTCCGTATGTGGTCCATAGTGAAATCTCTCCAAAGACTTATATTTAGGAACGGAGGGAGTAGTATAGTACTAGTATATACCGCATCATTCTTTGCTCCTTCTTACTACTCCGACATATGGGAGAGCCAGCATCCGGGTCGACGTGTCATGCACCAGATTAGAGCGTGGAACGGAAGGGGGGCATCACCCCGATCGCAGCGCCAGTAATTCATGACTATAGTGAGTGGTCATATCACAAGTATTTCCAGCAGTAACGCGCCATCAAATCGCACAGCCCCACTCGCTCACCCTCCTCGCCTCTCTGTCAAACCGCCTACCCGAAAACTGCCGCGCGTACTACCCGGGAAAAGCCCCGCCCTCAACTTTTAACTACGCGAAAATAGTTCGAGCTTGTTCGTTCTATATAAATACAGTAAGTATTGTATGTTTATTCACCCGTGGGGTTGTTAAATGAATGGAGGGGCAGGGAGCACAAGTGAACAATACTGTAGTACTACTAGTAGTAGTAAGTAGGAGTCGTACAGTACTCACCTTAAATAGAGAGTTTCTTTTCTTTAATGCCACATACACAAATTGAAACGCTTGTTGTGGAGAGAAAAAAGATAATCACTCCACTATATATGGACGCAAGGGGCCTGAGCGCTTGCTTTACTAGGGTTGCTCTCTTCATTCTCTCATCCTCTCCAGATATAAACAAGACATCGATAGTGACATTTTCTCTCTGCTCACCGCTGGTCACAGATCCGGCCGGATCCCTTCGGCCGGTGTGTGTAGAGGACTAAAAGGTGCATCATTCACGCGGTCATCACCGCCGAGGGAGGAAACCCACAGCTACCGGAGGGGCCCGATCCTCTGCCCGTGCCGTTCTCTCCGACACAGCGCCGGCTCGGGAGGTCCTCCGACCCTTCTTCCTCCCTGCCGTATTGTCCGCAGATCCGACCTGCCGCCGCCGACATCCCGGCGACCCTCAGGTATAAGTTCTTCGAAAGCGGCCTTGCTCTACTGCCCCAGCTCCCCACGTGTCTGCATGTGCATCTTTTTCTACTCCCATCAGCTCTTCCAAAGCCACCTAAATTTTTAGTATTATTAGAGGTAAAGCTACTTCATGCATTCGAATCTAGGGCTTTGTTCAAATAACGAAGAAAGGGGGAAAGTTGTAGCATGAATCTAGGACTTGATTCAAGGAGGAAATAATATGGTGAAAGTAGTAGAGCGGATACCCAACCGGTCTCTTGGTTGAAAAGGGAAATAATGGGAAAACGCAGTACAAACTGGATAAGGAACAGATCTATTATTGGTTGAAAAAAGGATAGAAAGTGGCGGCTGGTGGACAAGTCAACAGAGTATGTCCAGGATTAGATTTGCTGCCATCACATAGTAAAAGGTCTCCAGGATTAGATTTGCTGCTCTCACATAGTAAAAGGTCTCATGATTAGATTTAAGGTCTCAGGATTAGATTTGCTGCCCTCACATACTAAAAGGTCTCAGGATTAGATTTGCTGCCCTCACATAGTAAAAGGTCTCCAGGATTAGATTTGCTGCCCTCACATAGTAAAAGGTCTCCATGATTAGATTTGTTGCCCTCACATAGTACAAGGTCCCCAGGATTAGGTTTGCTGCCCTCACATAGCATGAACAAACTCGGCATCACCACTTTATGCCTCCTTGTAGGTACATTGTGCCGATCGTCCCATCGTCGCATGTCCTTATACCAACCTTTTGATGTTGTTAATGTAAGGGCGCATGTAAAATGAAGCGATCACACTGTTACCTTAGGGACATGTCTAACCAGTGTTATTGTTAATCTAATGCCTCCAGTGATAAGATGCAATTAAACTGTGTTACAAATGGAACTCCTGCTGTTTTCCCCAGTATGATAAGTAAGTTGCTCCTTTACGCTGCTGAGTGTCCTAGTTTCCCCACGGTCCCATGCCCTTAAACCAACTCTTTAGTTGTTGTTGATTTACTGTGTCTGGTAAACAAGCAATGCCACCATTAAAGTAATCCCATGTTTGAGGAATCTCATTGTTGATCGTAATGCTTCTGGTAACATGAAGCATTGCTGATGTTTTAAAATTTCTACTGTCCTTGCGTGATTGCCGTGAACATAATTAAGATGCTTCTTTTCATTTTGTATATGTTTCGTATATTCTTATTGACCAGCAACTGTTTAGTTTCTATCTTTTTGTGCAGATAGGGATGTCCATTTCACCTTGTTGCTATTGTGACCTTTTGGTGAACTGCACAAAACACTTTTTTTGGAATGAGTGTCTTGTGCAGTTCAACTAAAATGTCACGTGGGCAACATCTCTCAATTTTGGTGGAACTGCACAAAATGGTGATTGGAGTTTCCAAAATCTCCGTCTAGTTCTGCTGGTAATCTCGTGCAACATTTTATTAGCCTTTGCAAGATGAGTCGTCACTGTCACCACAATGGCACTTTATTTTAGTGGAACTGCACAAAGGATAACAAAATTATAGTTGCACCTTACATGAGCCGGACAGCCAACCTTAATGTTCCTCAATTTTAGTGCAACTACTAAAGAAGAACCTGCCAACTCACGAGAGCAAGTACTTCTTGCTAGCTGAATGATGCAATCTTTTCTTCATTTCAGGTGAACTGCAGAAAAAGGCGCATGAATTGAATCATGGAACTCAAGGTAGGCTTCATCTGAGTGGAGGTGCAGGTTGAGTAAAGGAGGCCACTATTAAAGTGAAATCATGCTCTCCTGGTTTGTGCTATGCAAATAGGAATACTCAACTACACATGTTGTGACGGTCAAGAGCATTCGCCAAGTTCTTCGATTGTATGACATGGCTAGCCTAGATGGATTTAATCCCGATATTCACTTTATCAAAAGGCTCTAATGGGTTGGTTCTGAATCTTGCAAGCTGGGAATCAGTGAGATGTGTAGGCATCTTTGTTGTACTTATTATTTGAATCTTATTTGCTGGTTCTGAATCTTGCAAGCTGGGAATCAATGAGATGTCTAGGCATCTTTGTTGTACTTATTATTTGGATCTTATTTGTTGGTTCTGAATCTTGCAAGCTGGGAAACATGGCATGATGATGCAGAGGACAACTACCATAACAAACAATTCAAACTTGGTAGTATTATCTTTGTGAAAGTGCGACAAATGTGCTGATCGTGTGCGTCCTGAGAATAATAATTCTAATTGTTGTGCATGTTGATCATGTGGCACTGATAGAACGAGTGAATGCATTGCTTGTTTTAAGTATAAATTTCTATTATAGCTAATTAAATTTAAGTAAAGTGACCACTAACTCCTGTTATTACAGTACCAATACAGACCCGCTCATGAACCGACGTGTGGCCGAGGGTGCATCTTCTGCCGGGCGTGCAGCGGACGAGGGAGGGGTAGTAACTGTTGTCGCCTATACACACTCAGCTTACTGTTGAATCCAGTTCCCCAGGAGCTGAAAAACGAACTGCTGCCGCCGCCTACACACTCGTTCACTCGAAGAGACTCCAATGGCGATCCGATGGGTGAGCCTGCTGGATATGGACTTCAGCAAGGAGTTCCCCTTTGAGCTCGCCATTCAGTCCTATGGCTGCACCAAGTTGAATGTGATGTACACCAACGATACGGACTCGGTGAAGCTCTGCCTCGCCTCAGTCCTGTGGCTGCACCAGGTTCTGGAGCATTCGCCTGTTTCATCGGCAGCGCCGACTGCACCTTCGCTATGGTGGAGAGAAGGAAGAATGCGACGATTCGGCCATTTGGTGCAACAAGCTTGTCGACATCCAGAAGCAATACAAGATCATCAGCAACGGGCAGGAGAAGGACTCCGTGGTTGACCTCGCTGAGACCATCATCGACCCCTGATACGCCAACATGAAAGAAGACGACCTGAACACGTGGGAGGTACCTCTGAATCTAGCCTACGTAACCTACGTGGCCAAGGATGCATACGCATGCTACGACATGTACAGGCAGATCTTGGACATGAGGGCGTGTCTGTTTCCCGTAACCAACGAGTACACGGACAGCCGCAGCGTTATGATCAAGCGTGCCAGGAAGGTCTAGATGTTGTACTTTATCTGTTTATAAGCACCTTTATCATCTGAGTGTTTCATGCATTAGTCTATGTGTCGTAATTATCTGTTTTGTACGAAATATTTCTTTTAAGAACCCATTAACCTGATTGCTTTTTTTAGTGGCTATTTGCTTATGTATGTAAACTAGTTCACATGTCCATAAAAAAAACTAGTTCACTCGGCTGCCGTGCTTTGAATCTCCTTCCTCCCAACATATTCCCCTCCTCAGGTGGACCCAGCAGGTCTCCGAATTTTCTCCCACTTTCTTTTTTGATGTAAACTGAGTTTTCTCCCAGTACTTTCCCCTAGAACCAACTCAACTATCCCACGTCTAGCCTAAAAATTAATAATACCCCACGTACTATTAACTCATCAAATTAAAATGATATTTTATTTTAAGTGAAAGTTCTTACAAAATAATAATAATAATTGTTTATATATAACTTGGCAAGTTAACTCCTAGTGATTGCGTACATAAGCTTGCAAAGATTTTACTGACGTGCAACCATGTGTTTATGTTTTTATAACATTTCGCCGTCTAGCCCAACATGATATTTTCACCCAGCCCAGCAAGTCCGCGGATTTCGAGAAAAATGCAAATGGGATTTAAACGGGCTGCATAGATGCTACATCATTGTTTCACCCAGCCCATCAAATGGACTAAAAAGCGTTCCCCCCGCTGACAGGTCGGACCCACCAGCTATATCTTCGCACGCAAGGAAGTGCCATTACGCACCAAAAAATGAATACCCCCTGCTACATGGGACCCACCATAGTGGGTGGCCGACTTGTGGGCCTACTAAGTTGACGAGGATGGAGGGTTTTGTCAACTTAGTCAATATGAATGATTCTAGCTCCAGTGACCCTACGATGTCCATCCAACGGCCATAGTGCTTCTTCAACCTCTGGTCTTCTTGCTCCAGCCGCCCAAAGCTGCGCCGGTCGTGTCGCGTGCTCCTGCCTCTCTTGGCCGGCTGTGATGCCGCGGAGGCCTCACCGCCCCCTACTACTCCCACCGCTGGCCCATGCTATCCCTCTACTCACCCACACCCCATGTTATTCTGCGGCGATGGCAGCCTCACGCCGCAGCCGAACCAGTGAGCCCTCGTACTCCTCTCCGCATGGGCATCCGCTGCCGCGTCTTCCTCGGCTTCGTGTCGTCCCCTTCCTACGCCTCACCGTCGTCCACCGCCTTGGTGCTCTCGGCGCGGCGTGGTCAATGTGGTCAACGACCTACTTCCATCGGAAGAGTACTGTACGTGGAGAGGCTGACAGCTGGGTCCACAGCCACAGCCAAGTTTTTTTGTGATTTGCCAAGTAAGTCGCTTTGTCAGGCCTGTTGGGCTGCAAATCTTTCAAGACGAGGAGAGCTTCATTCGGCTGGCCGAGAAAATGGCACATCAGTAATGAGAAATGGGATGTACATTTTTAAAACACATCAAACCGGCAATTAGTTTAAAATATCTTTTTTTCATTTCGAAATTTTAAATTACATTAATTTTTATGCGTGGAGAATTTGTTCGATTTTATATGGATATACATTTATTTTTAAAATCGGTTTGAATGTGAGTCGAAATTCGGGATTAAAAAAAGTTCGGACCGCACTGAAATATGCAAAATTGTGTATAATTTTTTAACCGTGGCCACAATTTGGGCTGTAATGCTAACAAAAAGAATATGGGCTCCAAAAAAAACCTTAAGAATTAGCAAATGGGCTGAAAATTATTAGAAATAATGGCAGATGGGCTGTATGTTGTTTTCCATAGATTTGAGGCTTTCCTAAAAAATGGTTGACGCACAAGCAGTGACTGTTGGATGTCCATCCAATGGCCATCGTGCATCTTCAATCTCTGCTCTTCCTGCTCCAGCCGCTCAAACAAGCGCCAAGGGACTGCTCCTCCCTCCTCCTCATGGTGGCTGTGCTGCTATCGCAAGAGCCTCACCTCCCCACCGTACTCCCATCGCTGGCCTAGCCATACCTCTACTCACCCACACCTACTGTTATTCTCCGGCGATGGCAAACGAACCAGTAAACCCTCGTACAGTCGTACTCGCCTCCGCGTGGGAAATAACTGCCGAGTCTTCCCTGCCTCTGTGTAGTTCCCTTCCTTGGCCTCGCCTCATCCACCGCCCTGGTGCTCTCGGCGCGGCCAGGTCAACATGGTCAACGACCGACATGCATCTGAAGTGGACTGTACGTGGAGAGGCCGACAGCTGGGTCCACGGCCGCACGCAAGGAAATGCCTCCTTATTACGCGCAAAATAATGATTCCTCCACCTGACATCAGGGACCCACCGAAAGTGCCTCTGTATTTCACGAAAAAAACGTTACCGCCGCTGACAGCTTGGACCCACCAGCTATATCTTCGCACGCAAGGAAGTGCCTCCTTATTACGCACAAAAAAAATGAATACTCCCCCTGTTAGCTGGGACCTAGTATAGTGGCAGGCTGACTTGTGGGCCTACTAAGTTGACAGGGACGGAGGGCTTTGTCAACTTAGTCAATATGCACGATTCTAGCTCCAGTGACCGTACGATGTCCATCCAACGGCTGTAGTGCTTCTTCAACCTCTGGTCTTCTTGCTCCAGCTGCCCAAACCAGCACCGGTCGTGCCTTGTGCTCCTGCCTCCCGTGGCCGGCTGCGATGCAGCGGAGGCCTCACCGCCCCCTAGTACTCCCACCGCTGGCCAGGTCATCCCTCTACTCACCCACACCCCCTGTTACTCTGCGGTGACGGCAGCCTCACACCGCAGCGAACCAGTGCCCTCGTACTCCTCTACGCGTGGGCATACACTGTCGCGTCTTCCCCGGCTCCGCGTCGTCCCCTTCCTAGGCCTCGCCGTCGTCCACCGCCCTGGTTCTCTCGGCGCAGCATGGTCAACGTGGTCAAGGAATGGCTTCCATCGGACGTGGACTGTACGTGGAGAGGCTGACAGCTGGGTCCACGGCCGCGGCAAGGAAGTGCCTCCTTATTACGTGCAAAATAATTATTCCTCCACCTGACAGCGGGGACCCACCGGACGGGCCACCGTATTTCATGAAAAAAACGTTTGCCCCTGACTGCTGGGACCCACCAGCTACATCTTCGCAGGCAAGGAAGTGCCTGACAGTCGGGACCCACCTGGTCGAAGCATACGTAGCGTTGTCATTCTGGTCGCGAACATGTACGTACATATATACTGGTGGATGTAAAGGCGCGCACGTGTCGTAGTAGAGGCGCGTATGTGTCATAGTAAAGGCGCGCACGTAGCATGTACACGTACGTACAGCGGCCAGGGTGCAACAAAGAAAATATGGCCACGTACGTACATACGGGGAAGGTCTCGAACGCCTACTCGCGCATATGTACGGCCAGGGCTCGTGTACATGGCTGGGTCGGAACGGAGAAACAGTGTCATCGTCGTGTTCATGGGGAGGCAACGGAATGCGTCGTGTTCATGGGGAGGCAACGGAATGCGTCGTGTTCGTCGGGAGGGTTTGGACAGAACAGGCGATGGAAACGAGGCCTGGCGTACCGCAGAACGGAGGAAACGGCCTTGTGTTCGACCGGCCACATTTGAAACGGGATCCTGTTGATCGGGAGGGGTCTGGCGTACCGCAAAACGGAAGAAACGGACCTCCTACGGTCGAAACGGGGATCCTGTTGATCGGGAGGGGTGTGGCGTACCGCAAAACGGAGGAAACGGACTTGTGTTGGAGTGCTACGGTTGAAACGGGGGTCCTGTTCATCGGGAGGGGTGTGGCGTACCGCAAAACGGGACTCCACGGGATACTGTTCATCTCCACCGTCGACCCCCTCCAGCCTCCATGAGCTACTGTTCATCCACCGTCGACCTCCTCCAGCCTCCACGGGCTCCTGTTCATCCAGCCTCCACCACGTGCTACTCCACCGGCTACTGTTCAACCACCCCTCCACCGTCTACTGTTCATCCAGCCCTCCACACCACGGGGTTGTGTTCAACCACCCCTCTGCGGGCACCCCTCCACCATCTACTATTCATCCAGCCCTCCACACCACGGGGTCCTGTTCAACCACCCCTCCACGGGCACCCCTCCACCGTCTACTGTTCATCCATCCCTCCACACCACGGGGTCCTGTTCAACCACCCCTCCACCGTCTACTGTTCATCCAACCCTCCATACCACGGGGTCATGTTCATCCACCCCTCCACGGACACTCCTCCATCGTCTACTGTTCATCCAACCCTCCACCACACCACGGAGTCATGTTCATCCAGAGGCAACGCCATCGCTCACTGTTCATCGAACCCCCCCCAACGCCACTGCTCATCCCATCGACCGGCTTCGCTTAGCGATGAGCGAAGAATCGCTCGATCGGGTTCAGTTAATAGCCATCGATCGATCGCTCGGGTTCAGTAATGTGTAGCCTGCAGTGCAATTGATCGGGTTCAGTTAGAGCCCAACGCCTCGCTCGGGTTCAGTTAGAGCAACGCCTACGCACACGCAGCAGTCGTGTATGAGAGAAACGCGCATCGCTCGGCCCCCGACCTCCCACCGTAACCAGGAACTCCCCGAAATTTTCCTTGCCCTCGCTTCTAGCACAGTTTTTTCCGTCATGGACGGCCCAAAGAATGTCATGCAGCTGCGTCTCCGGCCCGCCCAGGATGAAAAGCCCATTTTCTATCATGATTTTTTGTCATAGAAGTAGGATCCCACCACATCTATGATGATACCGGGTTTTGTCACAATTATCGTCATAGAAGTGTCATATGTATGGCAGAAAAAAAATTCGTTCGGCCCAAAATGTCACGGATGTGGCTTTTTTTTTGTAGTGTATGTTTGATGTTCATCCATCGTCCAGATTTACTAGCACACCAGATAGAAATCAGGACCGATGCCACTCAACAGAATTTTCTAGACATTTTATTGGATCATCAGATGGTAGGGGTGGCAGGTTGTGTTTGTCTAACAGATTGTATTGGAATTATATTCTTCATCGCCTAATGTTCTTGTTGCTGATAATAGGGCCTGTAGATAGCAATTTATTTTCCTAGTGGTTACTTATGCTTATTGTGTGTCACGATGAAAGAAAATACGCAATGAGCTTGTTTGACATTTTTGATGCTTCTAGTATACTTGATTAGGGTAGTGCTGTTTCCTGTGATCTTCCCTATCATTTGCTAATGTGATGCTTCAAGATGAAACATTTTAAAACCTAAACTACTGTAAATAAGCGTTCTACATCTTGAGGATTAAGTATTCATGATATGTCAATAGTGTAGTTGATCCTCACTGTTGCTAAATGCCATTGCTTGATATGATATAAGTATGAGCACTTAACCATTGTACAGCTGTTTGCATATTTTTTTTGTATTTTTTTATAAAGGATGATAGTTTGCGCAAGATGTACACATGTTAATTTTTTTGACTTGAGTCTGTTATGCCCTTGATTTTTTACTTAGCTTGACTAAGAACAGCAGCATCCTTGATGCTTACTAACCCCCACCTCGCTCTTGCTCTCTCAGACCCGAAGGAGCCCGTATGGAAGGCACCTCCTCTCCAGGTGGTGAGAGCGTTGACGGGTCGTGGGTGCAGCTAATGGCCATGTCTGTGGCAATGCCTGCCATTACCCTCTCTACAAGGGCACAACCAGGAAGACACTCAGCAACCAGAGTCCACTCCAAGTGGAGGGGACAACTCAAGCGATAGTAAGTTTCTAGTATTCTCTAATGTGTTTATGTGGCTTGTTTACCTCATCCTTGTTACACTTGATTTCCTTATATGATTTCTGCTCGATGGATCTGATAGAGATGATTCGTTCAAAGTAGTACAGTATATGATTCCTGTTTTATTATAGTTTTTTTGTTTGTCCCGGTCCTCTGTTGCATTGCATGGCTGCTATTTTCACTTTCCTAATCGCATTGCACATTCATTTTTGGTACTGGAAATGCGATAGTATACAGGCAATTTCAGTTCCTATAGTAGTCCAGCAGGCATTGCTTTGTCGTTGGACACTGGTAACTAAGAGAGGGTGTTGTATGCTCTTTGATTAATTGTCTAGTGATTGCCTAAAGCATCTATCTTTCTAGCTTTCAGAATGGAGAAACTCGTGTAATTTCATATATGATCTAAATGAAATGTCTAGGACTTGCGGCAGATTATCTGATACTGTATACTGTACTAAAGAAACAACATATGCGCTCCTGAAACGTACTAAGTTCTTCTCTGCTCCATGTTAAGCTACGTGCTCGATTTAAATTTCAACAATGGTTTGTTTCGCATTCTTACCTGTTTAGTAAACCTTGTGCCATGCTTATTTCATGTAGCTAACAGTAACTTGCAAAAAATAATTAGCAAGTAAGATTTGTTCTGCTTGTCTGCTACAAAGTTTTCAAATAACTACTACTTAATTAGTAGCATGTAGTCTGGATATACAAAAGCATGAGTTGTCCAGCCCATGTAGCAATCACTGCTAGTCTGTATTGAGCAAACAGTTCACCGGCTGTAGCTAGCCGCGCATGGTAGCCGCCGCACGAAACGCTGGTGTGCGTAGTGTGAAGTATAGATTTTCCCATCTTTTTTTAAATATCAGGTGTTGTATTAGTATTATGATGTTATTATCTTCTTAAATTGCTGCTACTAGGAAATCTATTCTTGAATAGTTTTCTTATAAAGTTTCCTAGTCATTCTGAACCAACTGCAATATATTGATGGACATAGTACTCTGCTCATGTGTAAATATTTCTTTAAATGTCAGGCTGACATGGAAAGTGCTATGGAACAAGAGGTACCAAAAGGTGGAGAACCAAAGAGTGATGCTGCTATTGTTGCTGACATTCTCAATAAAGAATGTCCCTCCAGCACATTCCTTCACTAGTTGTGTTGTTTTGGTTGGTACCATCTTATATTCTTGGTTACTAGTGCACAATATGGACATGGCCATATTATGAACATTGGTTTTGTTATTTTGTTTGGTGCATCTTATGAACATGTGGTGTAAAGATAATCTTTGGGCCTAAGTTATTGAAATCCTAGAGAATTATATTATTATTGTCATTATATTCTCCTGTGTTGGTTGATTTGCCAAATTGTGCAATGTATTTTCTTTTTGAGATCTTGTTGGTTGTTGTTGGTCACCCTTCAATAAGGGCTGGACTGAAAATACTAAATTGTGTTAGTGGGCTGGACCGTTTCAAGGCCCTTTGTCAGAAAAAACAAAATATTTTTTTGGGTAGATAAAAGGGATGGCCCAATTAATGATGGATTAAATAAATGGGTTGCACAACTCAGCCCAAGAACTAATTTGTTGGGCTTGCCCATGCTTGTGGCCCAAAAGTAAATTTAAAAGTGGGCTGAATTATTGGGCCCAGCCCATTAAAACAACTGATTTGGACTCATCCTACATGGCATCCATGTCATCGCATGCGCCATGTTGGCTCGGCCACATCAGATCCTACATGGTCTAGGCTCATTAGTAATGACCATAATTTTGGTCAAAGATTTAACGACCTAAATTTTGGTCAAGGGTGGCCATGACGAAAATTCCTGAAAAGGTCACGTTTGTTCGTTCTTGATGGTCAACTGTTGACCTTCCGAATTTGGTCAAAAAAAGGTCAATAAACGAAAGCAATGACGAATTAACAACAAAAATGGGGAGTCATAATTGGCCATATTTCTTGTAGTGTCTTTCTTTGACTGTTCCATTTTGAACTACTTCAAAATCATGTCAAGGTATGTACTCATTGAAAAAACTTATCAAGCGTCTTGATCTATCTCTATAGATCTTGATGCTCAATATGTAAGTAGCTTCACTGGGGTCTTTCTTTTAAAAAAAACTCCTTTCAAACACTCCTTTATGCTTTCCAGAAAAATTCTACATCATTTCCGATCAACAATATGTCATTCACATATACTTATCAGAAAAGTTGTGGTGCTCCCACTCACTTTCTTGTAAATACAGGCTTTACCACAAGTCTGTATAAAACTATATGCTTTGATCTACTCATCAAAGCATATATTTCAACTCCGAGATGCTTGCACCAGTCCATAGATGGATTGCCGGAGCTTGCACACTTTGTTAGCATCTTTAGGATCGACAAAACCTTTTGGTTGCATCATATACAACTCTTCTTTGATATATCCATTAAGGAATGCAGTTTTGACATCCATTTGCCAAATTTCATAAAATGCGGCAATTGCTAACATGATTCAGACAGACTCTAAGCACTGATATGAGTGAGAAAATCTCATCGTAGTCAACACCTTGAAATGTCGAAAACCTTTTGCGACAATTCGAGCTTTGTAGATAGTAACACTACTATCAGCGTCTGTCTTCCTCTTGAAGATCCATTTATTTTCTATGGCTTGCCGATCATCGGGCAAGTCAACCAAAGTCCACACTTTGTTCTCATACATGTATCCTGTCGGTGTCAAAACCAGCGGATCTCGGGTAGGGGTCCCGAACTGTGCGTCTAGGCGGATGGTAACAGGAGACAAGGGACACGATGTTTTTACCCAGGTTCGGGCCCTCTCGAAGGAGGTAAAACCCTACTCCTGCTTGATTAATATTGATGATATGGGTAGTACAAGAGTAGATCTACCACGAGATCAGAGAGGCTAAACCCTAGAAGCTAGCCTATGGTATGATTGTTGTTCGTACTACGGACTAAAACCCTCCGGTTTATATAGACACCGGAGAGGGTTAGGGTTACACAGAGTCGGTTACAAGGGGAGGAGATCTTCATATCCGCATCCCCAAGCTTGCCTTCCACGCCAAGGAAAGTCCCATCCGGACACGGGACGGAGTCTTCAATCTTGTATCTTCATAGTCCAGGAGTACGGCCAAAGGTTATAGTCCGGCTATCCGGACACCCCCTAATCCAGGACTCCCTCAGTAGCCCCTGAACCAGGCTTCAATGACGACGAGTCCGGCGTGCAGATTGTCTTCGGCATTGCAAGGCGGGTTCCTCCTCCGAGTACTTCATAGAAGGTTTTGAACACAAGAAATAGTGTCCGGCTCTGCAAAACTGTTGGAAATATGCCCTAGAGGCAATAATAAAATGGTTATTATTATATTTCTTTGTTCATGATAATTGTCTGTTATTCATGCTATAACTGTGTTATCCGGAAATCGTAATACACGTGTGAATACATAGACAACAACATGTCCCTAGTAAGCCTCTAGTTTACTAGCTCGTTGATCAACAGATAGTCATGGTTTCCTGACTATGGACATTGGATGTCATTGATAACGGGATCACATCATTAGGAGAATGATGTGATGGACAAGACCCAATACTAAGCATAGCACAAAGATCGTGTAGTTCGTTTCGCTAGAGCTTTTCCAAATGTCAAGTATCATTTCCTTAGACCATGAGATTGTGCGACTCCCGGATACCGTAGGAGTGCTTTGGGTGTGCCAAACGTCACAACGTAACTGGGTGACTATAAAGGTACACTACGGGTATCTCCGAAAGTGTCTGTTGGGTTGGCACGAATCGAGACTAGAATTTGTCACTCCGTATGACGGAGAGGTATCTCTGGGCCCACTCGGTAATGCATCATCATAATGAGATCAATGTGACCAAGTGTCTGGTCACGGGATCATGCATTACGGTACGAGTAAAGTGACTTGCCGGTAACGAGATTAAACGAGGTATTGGGATACCGACGATCGAGTCTCGGGCAAGTAACGTACCGATTGACAAAGGCAATTGTATACGGGATTGATTGAATCCTCGACATCGTGGTTCATCCGATGAGATCATCAAGGAGCATCTAGGAGCCAACATGGGTATCCAGATCCCGCTGTTGGTTATTGACCGGAGAGGCGTCTCGGTCATGTCTGCGTGTCTCCCGAACCCGTCGGGTCTACACACTTAAGGTTCGGTGACGCTGGGGTTGTAGAGATATTAGTATCACGTGACCGAAAGTTGTTCGAGTCCGGATGAGATCCCAGATGTCACGAGGAGTTCGGAATGGTCCGGAGGTAAAGATTTATATATAGGAAGTCCAGTTTGACCACCGGAAAGTTTCGGGGTCACGGTATTGTCTGGGACCACGGAAGGGTCCCGTGGTGCACCGGTGGGGCCACCTATCCGGAGGGCCCCATGGGCTGAAGTGGCGTGGGAACCAGACCTGGTGGGCTGGTGCGCCCCACCCAAGGGCCCAAGGCGCCTAGGGTTGAAACCCTAGGGGCCGTGCCCCCGGGGGCATCGCCCCCCGTGGTTGGAAACCCTAAGGGGTCGTTGCCAGGGCCGCCCCCCCTAGATGGGATCTCCAAGGGCATGAGCCCCCCTAGCCCCTATATATAGTGGATGGAGGGAAGGCAGCCGCAACCTAAGCCCTGGCGCCTCCCACTCCCTCCCGTGACACCTCTTCCTCATCCAGTAGCGCTTGGCGAAGCCCTGCTGGAATGCCGCTGCTTCCACCACCACGCCGTCGTGGTGCTGGATCTCCATCAACCTCTCCTTCCCCCTTGCTAGATCAAGAAGGAGGAGACGTCTTCCCAACCGTACGTGTGTTGAACGCGGAGGTGCCGTCCGTTCGGCACTCGGTCATCGGTGATTTGAATCACGACAAGTACGACTCCATCAACCCCGTTCTCTTGAACGCTTCCGCTCGCGATCTACAATGGTATGTAGATGCAATCCTTTCTCTCGTTGCTAGATGAACTCATAGATAGATCTTGGTGAATCGTAGAAATTTTTTGATTTCTGCAACGTTCCCAACAGTGGCATCATGAGCTAGGTCTATGCGTAGTTCTCTTTGCACGAGTAGAACACAAATTTGTTGTGGGCATAGATGTTGTCAACTTTCTTGCCACTACTAGTCTTATTTTGCTTCAGCGGTATTGTGGGATGAAGCGGCCCAGACCGACCTTACATGTACGCTTACGTGAGACAGGTTCCACCGACTGACATGCACTAGTTGCATAAGGTGGCTAGCGGGTGTCTATCTCTCCCACTTTAGTTGGAGCGGATTCGATGAAAAGGGTCCTTATGAAGGGTAAATAGAAGTTGACAAATCACGTTGTGGCTTTCATGTAGGTAAGAAAACATTCTTGCTAGAACCCTATTGCAGCCACGTAAAAACTTGCAACAACAATTAGAGGACGTCTAACTTGTTTTTCCAGCAAGTGTTTTGTGATGTGATATGGCCAAAAGTTGTGATGAATGATGAATGATATATATGTGATGTATGAGATCATGTTCTTGTAATAGGAATCACGACTTGCATGTCGATGAGTATGACAACCGGCATGAGCCATAGGAGTTGTCTTTATTTTTTGTATGACATGCGTGTCATTATGAAACGCCATGTAAATTAATTTACTTTATTGCTAAACGCGTTAGCCATAGTAGTAGAAGTAATAGTTGGTGAGCAACTTCATGGAGACACGATGATGGAGATCATGATGATGGAGATCATGATGATGGAGATCATGGTGTCATGCCGGTGACAGAGATGATCATGGAGCCCCGAAGATGGAGATCAAAGGAGCTATATGATATTGTCCATATCATGTCACTATTTGATTGCATGTGATGTTTATCATGTTTTTCATCTTGTTTACTTAGAACGACGGTAGTAAATAAGATGATCCCTCATAATAATTTCAAGAAAAGTGTTTCCCCTAACTGTGCACCGTTGCGAAGGTTCGTTGTT
This sequence comes from Aegilops longissima, assembly GCA_021605205.1. Taxonomy (NCBI): domain Eukaryota; kingdom Viridiplantae; phylum Streptophyta; class Magnoliopsida; order Poales; family Poaceae; genus Aegilops; species Aegilops longissima. The sequence continues at coordinate 87,784,427 of CM038682.1, forward strand.
TCGAAGCACCACGTGATGATCGGGTGTGATAGATCCTAACGTTCGAATACAACGGGTGTAAGCCAGATTTACACACGCAATACACTTAGGTTGACTTGACGAGCCTAGCATGTACAGACATGGCCTCGGAACACGGAAGACCGAAAGGTCGAGCATGAGTCGTATAGAAGATACGATCAACATGATGATGTTCACCGACGTTGACTAGTCCGTCTCACGTGATGATCGGACACGGCCTAGTTAACTCGGATCATGTTTCACTTAGATGACTAGAGGGATGTCTAATCTGAGTGGGAGTTCATTGAATAATTTGATTAGATGAACTTAATTATCCTGAACTTAGTCTAAAAATCTTTACGATATGTCTTGTAGATCAAATGGCCCACATTACCCTCAACTTCAACGTGTTCCTAGAGAAAACCAAGCTGAAAGATGACGGCAGCAACTATACGGACTGGGTCCGGAACCTGAGGATCATCCTCATAGCTGCCAAGAAAGATTATGTCCTAGAAGCACCGCTAGGTGAAGCACCAATCCCAGAGAACCAAGACGTTATGAACGCTTGGCAGTCTCGTCCCGATGATTACTCCCTCGTTCAATGCGGCATGCTTTACAACTTAGAACCGGGGCTCCAAAAGCGTTTTGAGCAACACGGAGCATATGAGATGTTCGAGGAGCTGAAAATGGTTTTCCAAGCTCATGCCCGGGTCGAGAGATATGAGGTCTCCAACAAATTCTTCAGCTGTAAGATGGAGGAAAATAGTTCTGTCAGTGAGCACATACTCAAGATGTCTGGGTTGCACAACCGCTTGACTCAGCTGGGAGTTAATCTCCCGGATGACGCGGTCATTTACAGAATTCTCTAGTCGCTTCCACCGAGCTACAAGAGCTTTGTGATGAACTTCAATATGCAAGGGATGGAAAAGACCATTCCCGAGGTGTATTCAATGCTGAAATCAGCGGAGGTAGAGATCAAAAAGGAACATCAAGTGTTGATGGTGAATAAAACCACTAAGTTCAAGAAAGGCAAGGGTAAGAAGAACTTCAAGAAGGACGGCAAGGAAGTTGCCGCGCCTGGTAAGCCAGTTGCCAGGAAGAAGTCAAGCAATGGACCCAAGCCCGAGACTGAGTGCTTTTATTGCAAGGGAAGTGGTCACTGGAAGCGGAATTGCCCCAAGTACTTAGCGGACAATAAGGCTGGCAAAACCAAAGGTATATGTGATATACATGTAATTTATGTGTACCTTACCAGTACTCATAGTAGCTCTTGGGTATTTGATACCGGTGCGGTTGCTCATATTTGTAACTCAAAGCAGGAGCTGCGGAATAAGCGGAGACTGGCGAAGGACGAGGTGACGATGCGCGTCGGGAATGGTTCCAAGGTCGATGTGATCGCCGTCGGCACGCTACCTCTACATTTACCTACGGGATTAGTTTTAAACCTCAATAATTGTTATTTAGTACCAGCTTTGAGCATGAACATTGTATCTGGATCTCATTTAATACGAGACGGCTACTCATTTAAATCCGAGAATAATGGTTGTTCTATTTATATGAGAGATATGTTTTGTGGTCATGCCCCGATGGTCAATGGTTTATTCTTAATGAATCTCGAACGTGATGTTACACATATTCATATTGTGAATACCAAAAGATGTAAAGTTGATAACAATAGTCCCACATACTTGTGGCACTGCCGCCTTGGTCACATTGGTGTCAAGCGCATGAAGAATCTCCATGCTGATGGACTTTTAGAGTCTCTCGATTATGAATCATTTGACACATGCGAACCATGCCTCATGGGCAAGATGACCAAGACTCCGTTCTCCGAACAATGGAGCGAGCAACCAACTTATTGGAAATCATACATCTTGATGTGTGCGGTCCAATGGCGTTGAGGCTCATGGAGGATATCGTTATGTTCTCACTCTCACTGATGACTTGAGTAGATATGGGTATGTCTACTTGATGAAACACAAGTCTGAGACCTTTGAAAAGTTCAAGGAATTTCAGAATGAGGTAGAGAATCAACATGACCGAAAGATAAAATTCTTACGATCAGATCATGGGGGAGAATATTTAAGTCACGAATTTGGTACGCACTTAAGGAAATGTGGAATCTTTTCACAAATCACGCCGCCTGGAACACCTCAGCGTAACGGTGTGTCCGAACGTCGTAATCGCACTTTATTGGATATGGTGCGATCTATGATGTCTCTTACCGATTTACCGCTATCATTTTGGGGATACGCTCTAGAGACAGCTACATTCACTTTAAATAGGGCACCGTCTAAATCCGTTGAGACGACACCGTATGAATTATGGTTTGGGAAGAAACCTAAGCTGTCGTTTCTAAAAGTTTGGGGATGCGATGCTTATGTCAAGAAACTTCAACCTGAAAAGCTCGAACCCAAGTCGGAAAAATGCGTCTTCATAGGATACCCTAAGGAAACCATTGGGTATACCTTCTACTTAAGATCCGAAGGCAAGATCTTTGTTGCCAAGAACGGGTCCTTTCTGGAGAAAGAGTTTCTCTCGAAAGAATTAAGTGGGAGGAAAGTAGAGCTTGATGAAGTACTACCTCTTGAAACGGTAAGTAGCGCAACTCAGGAAGATGTTCCTGTGGTGCCTGCACCGATAAGAGAGGAGGTTAATGATGATGATCAAGATACTTCGGATCAAGCTCCTACTGAACTTCAAAGGTCCACAAGGACACGTTCCGCACTGCAGTGGTACGGCCCTGTCTTGGAAATCATGTTGTTAGACAACGGTGAACCTTGAACTATGAAGAAGCGATGGCGGGCCCAGATTCCAACAAATGGCTTGAAGCCATGCAATCCGAGATAGGATCCATGTATGAAAACAAAGTATGGACTTTGACAGACTTGCCCAGTGATCGGCGAGCAATAGAAAACAAATGGATCTTTAAGAAGAAGATGGACGCGGACGGTAATGTTACCATTTATAAAGCTCGACTTGTCGCTAAGGGTTATCGACAAGTTCAAGGGATTGACTACGATGAGACTTTCTCTCCCGTAGCGAAGCTGAAGTCCGTCCGAATCATGTTAGCAATTGTCGCATACTATGATTATGAGATATGGCAAATGGACGTCAAAATGGCATTCCTTAACGGTCATCTTAAGGAAGAACTGTATATGATGCAGCCGGAAGGTTTTTTCGACCCTGAGAATGCTAACAAGGTATGCAAACTCCAACGATCCATTTATGGGCTGGTGCAAGCATCTCGGAGTTGGAACATTCGCTTTGATGAGATGATCAAAGCGTTTGGGTTTATGCAGACTTATGGAGAAGCCTGCGTTTACAAGAAAGTGAGTGGGAGCTCTGTAGAATTTCTCATATTATATGTAGATGACATACTTTTGATGGGAAATGATATAGAACTTTTGGACAACATTAAGGCATACTTTAATAAGTATTTTTCAATGAAGGACCTTGGAGAAGCTGCTTACATATTAGGCATCAAGATCTATAGGGATAGATCAAGACGCCTCATAGGTCTTTCACAAAGCACATACCTTGATAAGATATTGAAGAAGTTCAATATGGATCAGTCCAAGAAAGGGTTTTTGCCTGTATTGCAAGGTGTGAGATTGAGCTCGGCTCAATGCCCGACCACGGCAGAAGATAAAGAATAGATGAGTGTCATCCCCTATGCCTCAGCCATAGGGTCTATTATGTATCCCATGCTATGTACCAGACCTGATGTAAACCTTGCCGTAAGTTTGGTAGGAAGTACCAAAGTAATCACGGCAAGGAACACTGGACAGCGGTCAAGAACATCCTAAAGTACCTGAAAAGGACTAAGGATATGTTTCTCGTTTATGGAGGTGACGAAGAGCTCGTCATAAAGGGTTACGTCTACGCTAGCTTCGACACAGATCTAGATGACTCTAAGTCATAGACCGGATACGTGTATATTTTGAATGGTGGGGCAGTAAGCTGGTGCAGTTGCAAGTAGAGCGTGGTGGCGGGATCTACATGTGAAGCGGAGTACATGGCAGCCTCGGAGGCAGCACATGAAGCAATCTGGGTGAAGGAGTTCATCACCGACCTAGGAGTCATACCCAATGCGTCGGGGCCGATCGCACTCTTCTGTGACAACACTGGAGCTATTGCACTTGCCAAGGAACCCAGGTTTCACAAGAAGACCAGGCACATCAAGCGTCGCTTCAACTCCATACGTGAAAATGTTCAAGATGGAGACATAGATATTTGTAAAGTATATATGGATCTGAATGTAGCAGATCCGTTGACTAAACCTCTCCCTAGAGCAAAACATGATCAACACCAGAATGCTATGGGTGTTCGATTCATCACAATGTAACTAGAATATTGACTCTAGTGCAAGTGGGAGACTGTTGGAAATATGCCCTAGAGGCAATAATAAAATGGTTATTATTATATTTCTTTGTTCATGATAATTGTCTGTTATTCATGCTATAACTGTGTTATCCGGAAATCGTAATACACGTGTGAATACATAGACAACAACATGTCCCTAGTAAGCCTCTAGTTGACTAGCTCGTTGATCAACAGATAGTCATGGTTTCCTGACTATGGACATTGGATGTCATTGATAACGGGATCACATCATTAGGAGAATGATGTGATGGACAAGACCCAATACTAAGCATAGCACAAAGATCGTGTAGTTCGTTTCGCTAGAGCTTTTCCAAATGTCAAGTATCATTTCCTTAGACCATGAGATTGTGCGACTCCCGGATACCGTAGGAGTGCTTTGGGTGTGCCAAACGTCTGGCAATCGGGTGACTATAAAGGTACACTACGGGTATCTCCGAAAGTGTCTTGGGTTGGCACGAATCGAGGCTGGGATTTGTCACTCCGGATGACGGAGAGGTATCTCTGGGCCCACTCGGTAATGCATCATCATAATAAGCTCAATGTGACCAAGTGTCTGGTCACGGGATCATGCATTACGGTACGAGTAAAGTGACTTGCCGGTAACGAGATTAAACGAGGTATTGGGATACCGACGATCGAGTCTCGGGCAAGTAACGTCCCGATTGATAAAGGGAATTGTATACGGGATTGATTGAATCCTCGACATCGTGGTTCATCCGATGAGATCATCGAGGAGCATGTGGGAGCCAACATGGGTATCCAGATCCCGATGTTGGTTATTGACCGGAGAGGCGTCTCGGTCATGTCTGCGTGTCTCGCAAACCCGTAGGGTCTACACACTTAAGGTTCGATGACGCTAGGGTTGTAGAGTTATTAGTATGCGGTAACCCGAAAGTTGTTCGGAGTCCCGGATGAGATCCCAGACGTCACGAGGAGTTCTGGAATGGTCCGGAGGTAAAGTTTATATATAGGAAGTCCAGTTTCGGCCACCGGGAAAGTTTCGGGGTCACGGTTCAGATCTTGGGACCACCGGAAGGGTCCTGGGTCCACTGGTCGGGCCACCTATCCGGAGGGCCCATGGGCTGAAGTGGCGTGGGAACCAGACCTGGTGGGCTGGTGCGCCCCACCAAGGGCCCAAAGCGCCTAGGGTTGGAAACCCTAGGGGCCGTTGCCCGCCGAGGGGCATCGCCCCCACAGTTAGAAACCCTAAGGGGTTGTTGCCCCGGGGCCCCCCCCTCTAGATGGGATCTCCAAGGGGGCATGCGCCCCCCTAGCCCCTATATATAGTGGAGGGGAGGGAGGGCCAGCCGCACCCTAAGCCCTGGCGCCTCCCTCTCCCTCCCGTGACACCTCTTCCTCCTCCAGTAGCGCTTGGCGAAGCCCTGCTGGAATCCCGCTGCTTCCACCACCACGCCGTCGTGCTGCTGGATCTCCATCAACCTCTCCTTCTCCCTTGCTGGATCAAGAAGGAGGGGACGTCTTCCCTACCGTACGTGTGTTGAACGCGGAGGTGCCGTCCGTTCGGCGCTCGATCATCGGTGATTTGGATCACGACGATTACGACTCCATCAACCCCGTTCTCTTGAACGCTTCCGCTCGTGATCTACAAGGGTATGTAGATGCAGTCCTTTCTCTCGTTGCTAGATGAACTCATAGATAGATCGTGGTGATGCGTAGAAATTTTTTGATTTCTGCAACGTTCCTAACAAAAACAAGTTCCACATACCACCGTAGAGAGAATAATATTTGCACAAATCTAATCTGCTGACGTATTCTGTAGTATGACATCACACCACAGCCAAGTCTTTATTGAATCGTTTTACTATCCCACCTCGGTAGCGTTTAGCGGGCGGTTTCCTTGGCACGTCTTGTCGAAGCAGAGATCGTGTCCCCTTATTCCGGGATTCTCGTCAATACGGGCGTGGGTAACCCAACCGTGCCATTGATTACGGCGTTTGGGAGATAAGCGAGTTTTACCAGGCGGGTGGGGACACGCAATTTCGTCCGCCCATATAAGGGGATAAGGATCCTCTCTTTCTACCTACGCCTTCTTCCTCCTTTGCTTATCCATTTTCGCGCACTCGAGCTCCAGCGCCCAAGTCCACACACCCCACCTCAACCTTATCCAATCATGTCCGGAGCGGGAGGCAAGTGGATGGTCTCCTCCGTCACGGAGGGACACATTAAAAAACTAAGGAAGGCCGGATACTTGTCTGACGACGTCGCGCACCGGCTTCCAGAAGAGGGGCAGCTCATCCCCACCCCCAGGCCCCATGAGAGGGTGGTGTTCCTCACCCATTTCCTCCGTGGACTAGGCTTTCCACTCCACCCATTTGTCCGGGGGCTCATGTTCTACTACGGCCTGGATTTCCACGATCTGGCCCCAAACTTTATCCTCAACATCTCGACGTTCATCGTCGTGTGCGAGACCTTCCTCTGCATCCAGCCCCACTTCAGCTTATGGCTGAAGACCTTCAATGTCAAGCCGAAGGTAGTGGGCGGCCGCCAAGCGGAGTGCGGAGGCGCCATGGTGGGCAAGATGCCCAACATCCTATGGCCTGAGGGCTCCTTCGTGGAGACCATAAACGGGTGGCAATCCGGATGGTTCTATATCACCGAGCCGCGCGACCCCACATGGGTCGCAGCCCCTGAGTTCCGATCCGGAATTCCCACGCGGCTCACCTCCTGGAAAGAGAAGGGCCTGCTGTGGGGCCAAAAAGGAGAGCTGACCAGACTCCAAACATGCATCCAAAGTTTGGTGAGCAAGAAGCTCAAGCTCGTCAACGTAGTCCAGGTCATGCTCATCCACCGGATCCTCCCGTGCCAACGACGGGCCTTCAGCTTTTGGGAGTTTAATCCGGTGTAGCACCGAACCCTGAGCAGGCTCTTTGACACTAGGTACGAAGATGCCTGGAAGGTGCTGTTCAAGGGCGTCGAGGCTCCCGCATCCGCTACCGACGATCGCGGATTCAGCATGCAGCGTCAAGCCAACGCGGTAAGCTGTTTTTACCTTTTACAGGATATTTGTCTTTCATAGTTTGACTCTATGCGGGATCTAAACTCCCTTACCTTTGACAGGATTGGCAGGAGAAGTCCGGACAGATCAACTGTCCGACTCCCTTGCCCGAAGACCCAGAGGACGCCCGCTTAGCGAAGCAGCTGGTCCCGGCACCATACGAGGTGCCAGAGAAGAAGGCCAAGAAGAAGGCCACGGGAACTCGGAAGAGTTCCCGGCGCGTGGTGGAGTCGGATTCATCATCCGACGACTCCGAGGCGCACTTCTCCCATGAAAACGAAGAGGAGGAAAGGGAAGTTTCTTCCCCAGCGGGGGAAGAAAAGAAAAGGAAGGCCTCCCCATCGGGGGAGGCCGGAGGGTCCAAGAAAGGAAGGACCCTTCCTCCGGACTACTCCACCAACGTCGACGACGACGAAAAGGAGTGGCACTCAGGGCTAAGCCCCTGGCAAAATCGTAAGTGCTCGGATACCAGAATGACTCATGGCGTTCATTTATTGCACAGTATCTTCTGACGCCGAATATAATCATGCAGTCCGCCCAAAGCCCGGCTCGACGTTTCGTCGAGCGGCTCCCTGGATTTGTCGGATATGAATTCGCTTCTGACCGCTACCTCCCCCAGTCCTACGGACGACACCGAAGTGTTGTCCCAGGAGGCTCCAAGCCAGGAGGAGGTGATCCTGGAGGCGCCACAAGGCGACCTCCCGGACTCCAGGCGTCAAGGGGACAAAACCCCCAAGGGCTCCAAGTCCGGCCCTAGGCTGGACACCGCACCAGAACCTTCAAAGGTTCCGGAGTCCGGCAGGCGCCCCTTAATAAGAAGGGCAAGCCTACGACTCCGGTGTTCTCCGCCCAATCGGAGGCACCGGATAACTTGCTGGAGGTGCTTAACGGCGCCTCCATTGACGAGGAGCGCCGCACTATTATGAGTGCGGTGATTCAGAAGGTTCAGTCCGCCAAGAGCGGGCTGACTAAAGCATGTGCCAGCCTTCTAACAGGCTTTGAGGTATGTATTAAGATATGTAAAAATATTACTGCATAGACAGTAGCCCCTGATGCTTAGTTTGGTGTTCGGAAAGGAAAGCCGAACTGAGGATCGAAAAGATATACGCAGGAGTCTAACATAATTGTGTCAATATGGGAATGCAGGCTGCGCTGCTGACCTCTGTCGCACTGACTGCAGAGGTCGATGCATTGAAGCAAAGCCTCGAGCGGTCCGAGAACGAGCTCGGCCTTGCCAAGAGGCAGCTCGAGGACAAGGAAGGTAAGTAGTACCTTATGTAAATATATAGAAAGTGCAATTGCAAAAAAAAACAGGATCAACGTGGCTATTGTAGGGGCCACAGCTGAGGTGACAACCCTTAAGCAAGCGTTGTCCGAGGCCGAAAAGAAGGCGGCCATGGAGCGTACCGAGCGGGAGAAGCAGGAGGCGCGGGCTGGCGAGGTGCAGCAAGAGCTCCAGGCTCTCATGAAAAAACATGAGAGTTTGGAGCTTGACCCGAAGACGCGAGAGTCCGAGCTCGCGGCGGCCATTGAAAGTGCCAAGTCTGCCAAGGCCGAAGCCCAAAAAGCCCTCCAGGAAATTGAGGCGATGAAGAAGATAGCGGCGGGTAAGGCATTCTTTATGTAGAGCAAGCACGTGAAAGTGAATTACTTGTTACTTACCCGAGTCCGGAGCTCTCCAGGAGCGTTTGCAGATCTGCCCCGCAGTGTATCCAATGCCGCCGCCTACTACCGGGCCGAGGAAGGGAGCTCAACGGAGAACGTGTTCTGGTCTCAGTATGCTGAGGTCGGACACCCGGTGCCCTTGAGCGACCAGCTGAAGCAGCTGGTCGAGCTCCATAAGGTGGCCGAACAGGCCATGAAGGGTCTCATAGTCCGGCTGTGGCCTGGGGAGGTCATGCCTAGGAGCTATTTCGGGCTGGTGAGGCGGCTGGTGGATGCCTGTTCAAGGCTTGAAGTCATCAAGCGCTCCGTGTGCATCGAAGGTGCCCGTAGGGCCCTTGCCCGTGCTAAAGTGTACTGGGGCAAGATGGACGCTGAGAAGCTTGTGAAGGACGGGCCACCGCAGGGCAAGGAGCATCGCCGCCCCGAGATGTATTATGAGGGTGTTCTGAAGGGCGCCCGCCTTGTGGCGGACGAATGTCCCATGGATGTAATATTGGAGTAAACTCGCTCATGTTATCCTGTGCGCTGAAAACTTGTTCATATGCGCTGTGCAATGCTTGTTTTAATTTAAAATATTACCTTCTGTGCGGCCATTTATAAAATCTGAGAGATGGCAAGTCGTCGGCTTATGCCCCCATGCCACGAGTGCTGGGGTGTTCGGGATAAACCTGAGCACTCTTTTTCCCATTCTTGGGTCCTTCGAGGGAGGTGCTCAGCACAACGAACAAGGCAATCAGACTTATAATGCGTTATCACTCTCACTTAGCCATAGAATTCTATAATTTTAAATTTCGGCGAAGCCCCTAGTGTTCGGAAGACTGAATTCGGGGCGCTATCCACGCCTAGGCCAGACAAAGCCGGCTCCTCGCTCTAAGCGGCATAAGTCTTTAAGGACTCGAAAACCTCTCGAACAGCGAACAGCTCTCGCCTTATCATGACGGTCAGTTTTAGCTTTCTCCACTGAGGTGCTCAGCCCGGCTCAACCGGGGCACAATCGCAGTGGTTCTCCCAGCGCTACCTTAGACGATATAGCGGAACGTAAGGTACCAAAACATGGGAACCGGGCAAACCCAACTACTGACCCAAGACATGATTCGGAGCCGATGCATATAATGCTATAAGTTCGGGGTGCCGCACTTGTGAAAGTGTTCGGACTTATGACACCATATTTTGGAGTACTTAAGCCCCTAGTGTATTTAGCCGTACCAAAGTGTACGGGTGCAACATGTCGTTAATGAACATATATACGTAAAAAAAAGGAAGAATGCAATAATAGACAAAAGCTATGCATTGTTTATTGAAAAGGGGCTACGGTAAAAGCAGAACGATACAAATGGTGCAATAAGCAAAAGATGGGACTATTTGACATGTCCTTTCCAGGGGCGAGCTGCGGAATGGTATGCAAAACATGTATACTGCTCGTTATAGAGACCACCTGGACATTTCGACGTAGCTTTCTGCCTCCCTGGCTGTTGCATCGTGTGTTCGGCGATTCTACTGCCGAACAGGCCTTCCGGAGAGTGGAGTCCTGAAAGTAAGAGAGAAAGAGAAAAAATAATGACACAATCGGAAAGCCCCTAGTGCGGTTGAGCCGCATTTCGGGCGTGCCGTGGTCGTGCCCCTCCCCCTGTGTCCATGGTATTTCCAGAGCGTAGTTATGTGCGCGTAGTACTGGTTTCGCAATTTCGCGAGGGCTGGGGTTGGGGCCGCATTTCTACGCGTGCTCGGAACATGCCAGGCGGTCTTGTTGTAGGTTACTCCGGGCGCGCTTGACGGTGTCCGGATGTTTAATAGCCGGACGCGAGAATTTCCTTGAGAGGCTGCTTTGTACTTCCGCCGTGAGGGCCGTCGTATGCTCCTCCGTTCAGAGAGAGCGTTCGGTGTTTCCATTGACCGTGATTACTCCTCGAGGGACTGGCATCTTGAGCTTGAGGTATGCGTAGTGCGGCATCGCATTGAACTTTACCGTCACGGTTCACCCGAGCGATGCGTGATAGCCATCTGCGGGCGGGACTATGTCGAAGATTAACTCCTCGCTTCGGAAGTTGTCCGGGGATCCGAAGACCACCTCAAGTGTAACTGAGCCTGTACAATTGGCCTCTACACCTGGTATGACGCCTTTAAAGGTCGTTTTTGTGGGTTTAATCCTTGAGGGATCTATGCCCATTTTTCGCACTGTATCCTGATAAAGCAGGTTCAGGCTGCTGCCGCCATCCATCAGGACTCTAGTGAGGTGAAATCGTCAATGATTGGGTCTAGAACCAATGCGGTGAATCCGCCATGACGGATACTAGTGGGGTGGTCCCTTCGATCAAAAGTAATCGGGCAGGAGGACCATGGGTTGAACTTGGGGGCGACTGGCTCCAACGCATATACGTCCCTGAGTGCACGCTTTCGCTCCCTTTTGGGGATGTGGGTTGCGTATATCATGTTCATCGTCCGCACTTGTGGGGGGAAGCCCTTCTGTCCCTTATTGTTCAGCGGCCGGGGCTCCTCCTCGTCATCGCTATGCAACCCCTTGTTGATGTTTTCGGCATTCAACTTTCCTGCCTGCTTGAACACCCAATAATCCCTGTTGGTGTGATTGGCTAGTTTTTCGGGGGTGTCGTGTATCTGGCACGAGCGATCGAGTATTCGGTCCAAACTGGACGGGCCCGGAGTATTTCTTTTGAATGGCTTTTTCCGTTGACCGGGTTTAGAGCCTCTGAATCCAGCATTATCTGATGTATCCTCAGCATTGTCGCCGTTAATGCGGCGCTTGTGCTTGTTGCGACGCGACCTGCCATTGTTGTCCTTGGTATCCGAATTACCAGGGCTCTTGGTCATGTTATTACTACGAGCTAGCCAGCTGTCTTCTCCCGCGCAAAAGCAGGTCATGAGTGTTGTAAGGGCTGCCATGGATTTCGGCTTTTCCTGTCCTAGGTGCCGGGCAAGCCACTTGTCACGGATGTTATGCTTGAAGGCTGCGAGGGCCTCTGCGTCCGGACAGTCGACGATTTGATTTTTCTTGGTTAGGAACCGTGTCCAAAATTGTCTGGCCGATTCCTCTGGCTGCTGAATTATGTGGCTTAGGTCATCGGCGTCTGGTAGTCGCACATAGGTGCCCTGGAAATTGTCGAGGAATGCAGCTTCCAGGTCCTCCCAACTACCAATTGACTCTGCTGGCAAGCTGTTAAGCCAATGCCGAGCTGGTCCTTTAAGCTTGAGTGGGAGGTATTTGATGGCGTGTAGATCATCACCACGCGCCATGTGGATATGAAGGAGATAATCCTCGATCCATACTGCAAGATCTGTTGTGCCATCGTATGATTCGATGTTTACGGGTTTGAAACCCTCGGGGATTTGATGACCCATTACTTCATCTGTGAAGCATAGTGGGTGTGCGGCACCTCTGTACTGGGCTATATCACGACGTAGCTCAAATGATCTTTGTCTGCTGTGTTCGGCCCAGCCGGATTTGCTGTATCCGGCATGACGATTGTCGTTACGTGTCGTGGGGCGTCCACGCGATCCGTAGATCGATCTTGTTTGTCTTGCCTTGTCCTCCAATATGTCTCGCAAGTCTGGCGCATTTCCCTGTGCATTGGTATATTTTGAGCGACGCCGGGGTGCGGCTTGAGTGGAGGGCTGAGAGGCCTCCCTGTCACGGCCACGAGGTGGCCGATCGGCCGCGTCATGCGCTGGTGATTTAGGTTTAGGTGCTTTCTCCTCTAATCGGGGTAGCAGCCTGTGCTTTGGGTAGTTCTTGGAGGGGCGTTCGAGTTCGTACTCTTCGGCCGCAAGGACTTCAGTCCATCTGTCGGCTAGCGAGTCTTGGTCAGCTCTAAGCTGCTGCTGTTTTTTCTTGAGGCTACTCGCAGTGGCCATAAGCCTGCGTTTGAAACGCTCTTGTTCGACGGGATCCTCAGGCACGACAAATTCGTCATCGTCGAGGCTTGCCTCATCTTCGGAGGGAGGCATGTAATTATCTTCCTCTACCTCTCTGTATGCCACTCTCTCATGAGGGCTGGCTTCTCCATCCTCCTGTGCTGAATCCTCTTTGGAGGGTTGTCTTCGGCACTGTCCGGGTGTTATTATCTCCGTGCGGAATCACCGTTTTGCTATGGCGGGATTTAGCGCGCTTGTGCCTTGGCGCTTAGGCTGCTTCTTGGAGGGTCATCCTCTGTTGTTCCATCGCCATTCCCTTCTTTTGGGGTGTCCACCATGTATATGTCATCTGACGAGGTGGCTTTCGGTGCCCTATAGGCGCTGGTTCTTGGTCGTCTCTGCATCGGCGTCCATACCGTCGATGTCTTCGGAGTCGAAGTCGAGCATGTCGGTTAAATCATCGACAGTGGCTACGAAGTGGGTGGTGGGTGGGCATCGAATTTCTTCATCGTCCGCATCCCAACCTTGTTGACCATAGTTCGGCCAGGACTCTCCTGATAAAGAGAGAAACTTTAGTGAATTCAGAATGTCGCCAAAGGGCGAGTGCTGAAAGATGTCTGCGGTGGTGAACTCCATGATCGGCGCCCAATCGGATTCGATTGGTAGGGGCGCGGAAGGTTCGGTGTACGGAGAGGAGTCCGGCACCTTAGAGTCACGGGCTTCGCAGAGGACGAGGTTGGTGTTCGGCTCAACCGCCGTATAGATTGTAGCCCCCGAGGCGGTGTCCAGCCACCCATCCTCGATCGGCGCAGTCGGCTCCGAACTAATGGTCGGAGCGGACGCTGGTCGCGCCTCGAGGCACTGTTCGTGGCAGAGCTAGATCATGCCCATTGAGACAGTGCGGCACGCTTGGCTATGGCTCGAATCCGTCGAAGATCAAGTCTCCGCGGACGTCGGCCGTGTAGTTCAAACTTCAAATCTGACCTGATGGCGGGCGTAGCTTCGATCTGCTCCGGATGGCCAGCGAATTGGCCTGACGATGCAAAGCCGCCGAATACGAAGATTTATCCGGGGAGAAAAGTCTCACCCTGGACCGCGTCGTTGTTGATGATCGGAGGAGCCATCGGGCCTAAAGATGATGACACAGAGGAACTCTCAATGAAAGCACCAATGTCGGTGTCAAAACCGGCGGATCTCGGGTAGGGGGTCCCGAACTATGCGTCTAGGCGGATGGTAACAGGAAACAAGGGACACGATGTTTTTAGCCAGGTTCGGTCCCTCTCGATGGAGGTAAAACCCTACTCCTGCTTGATTAATATTGATGATATGGGTAGTACAAGAGTAGATCTACCACAAGATCAGAGAGGCTAAACCCTAGAAGCTAGCCTATGGTATGATTGTTGTTCGTCCTACGGAGTAAAACCCTCCGGTTTATATAGACACCGGAGAGGGTTAGGATTACACAGAGTCGGTTACAAGGGGAGGAGATCTTCATATCCGTATCGCCAAGCTTGCCTTCCACGCCAAGGAAAGTCCCATCCGGACACGGGACGGAGTCTTCAATCTTGTATCTTCATAGTCCAGGAGTCCGGCCAAAGGTTATAGTCCGGCTATCCGGACACCCCCTAATCCAGGACTCCCTCAGATCCCATCTCAGATTTCATGGCCTCAAGCCATTTCGTGGAATCTGGGCTCATCATCGCTTCCTCATAGTTCGTAGGTTCGTCATGGTGATGTCTACTACACAACCTTCTTCATGTAGACGTTGTTGGGCCTCCAAGTGCAGAGGTTTGTAGGACAGTAGCAAATTTCCCTCAAGTGGATGACCTAAGGTTTATCAATCCGTGGGAGGCGTAGGATGAAGATGGTCTCTCTCAAGCAACCCTGCAACCAAATAACAAAGAGTCTCTTGTGTCCCCAACACACCCAATACAATGGTAAATTGTATAGGTGCACTAGTTCGGCGAAGAGATGGTGATACAAGTGCAATATGGATAGTAGATATAGGTTTTTGTAATCTGAAAATATAAAAACGGCAAGGTAACTAATGATAAAAGTGAGCGTAAAGGGTATTGCAATGATAGGAAACAAGGCCTAGGGTTCATACTTTCACTAGTGCAAGTTCTCTCGACAATAATAACATAATTGGACCATATAACTATCCCTCAACATGCAACAAAGAGTCATTCCAAAGACACTAATAGCGGAGAACAAACGAAGATATTATGGTAGGGTACGAAACCACCTCAAAGTTATCCTTTCTGATCTATCTATTCAAGAGTCCGTAGTAAAATAACATGAAGCTATTATTTCCGTGCAATCTATCATAGAGTTCGTACTAGAATAACACCTTAAGACACAAATCAACCAAAACCCTAATGTCACCTAGATACTCCAATGTCACCTCAAGTATCCGTGGGTATGATTATACGATATGCATCACACAATCTCAGATTCATCTATTCAAACCAACACAAAGTACTTCAAAGATTGCCCCAAAGTTTCTACCGGAGAGTCAAGACGAAAACGTGCGCCAACCCCTATGCATAGGTTCATGGGCGGAACCCGCAAGTTGATCACCAAAACATACATCAAGTGATTCACGTGATATCCCATTGTCACAAAAGATACGCACGGCAAGACATACATCAAGTGTTATCAAATCATTAAAGACTCAATCCGATAAGATAACTTCAAAGGGAAAACTCAATCCATTACAAGAGAGTAGAGGGGGGAAGAAACATCATAAGATCCAACTATAATAGCAAAGCTCGCGATACATCAAGATCGTATCACCTCAAGAACACGAGAGAGAGAGAGAGAGATCAAACACATAGCTACTGGTACATACCATCAACCCCGAGGGTGAACTACTCCCTCCTCGTCATGGAGAGGGCCGGGATGATGAAGATGGCCACCGGTGAGGGATCCCCCCTCCAGCAAGGTGTCGGAACAGGGTACCGACACTACTGGAATCAGAGAATTTGCCATCAGCCAGTTCTTTGCCGTCAGCCAGCTGATGGCGAAGGAGCTCTTTGTCGTCGGCTTACAGAAAACGGACGGCAACGAACTGGCTGATGGCAAAGACCTTCTTTGCCATCAGCCAGTTCTTTGCCGTCCGCTAGCAGACGGCAAAGATTCTTTGCCGTCAGCTGGCAGATGGCAAAGAGGGAGGTGGCCCACACTAACGGGCTGATTAGGGAAAACCTAACAGGGCCCCTCTTTGTCGTCTGCTAGCGAGGCGACAAAAAAAAAGCGGACGGCAAAGGGGGCGGACGGCAAACATTTAGGCTACTAACGGCGAGCCCCACCCCGCCCATCTCTCTGTTCTGTCCCCTCCTCCCCGACGACCACCGCCACCCGCCACCGCCCCGCCACCCACCCGCCTTGCCCCCTCCCCTCGCCCGTCGCCCCACCGTCCCAACCACCCGCCACCGCCGCTGCCACCGCCACCGTCCCCAGCCCCACTGCCCCTCGCCCGTCGCCCCACCACCGCCACCGCCCGGTGCCTCGTCGCCTCGACAGCGCCCACCCCGTGCCTGCCGCCCCACCACCTGCCCGTCGGCCCCTGCACCCTGCCGCCCGTGTAGCTGGCTCGCTCACGGCCCCCTAAATCCGCCTCGCCCCCCACCCCGAAGCCAGGCCGCCGCCGCTGCCCTAACATGACCATCCACCACCACCCTGCGACCATCCTCCATCCTCCATCGAGAGGAGCCAAGGTGAGCATTTTTTTTGTTTTTTTCTACTGTTTCTTTCCTGTTTAGGTTTAATTAGGTTATTGATAGGTTTAGGTTAGTGGTTGGTTTAGGTTAGTGCTAGATTTAGGTTTAGATAACTAGTCGTCAACCCGTGCTACTGCACGGGCTAGCAATTTTTAATATTGATTTAGCTACTACAGCACATTATCATATTATTTACTGAGTTTTTGTAAGTATTGTTTTGTCGAAAGCCTTGTACAAAATAGAAACTCAAGATATTTAAATTAATATTTTAACCCAGAGAAATAATACTGGTCATTTCAAAGCTATCATTGTACTTTTAAAATGTTTGTATGATCATTGAACTTGTAGATTTTTTAAACTCGTGGAAGCCTTCTCGTCTTTTCGATAATTCTCTATATTTCTAGTTTTTTGTTCGAATCTTTCTTTTACTTGGACTATAACATTCTAGTACCCATCCTTATATCTCTAAATAAACAATGAAATATGAATGTTTGCTCGAATATTACAAAGTATTCCCTAAATTATTGGTTGCATGCCTGTAAGATTTTAGAAGTTACTTTGTACATTTTGTAAAATTAACTAATCCTTCTCAAATCCCAAATGAACAACTATGAAAATTGGCTATGCTATCTTTCTTTATGCGATGAGGGCTAGCTAGCCAGTGTCCTAGTCTATGATATATAGATTTTTTTTCGGTTGACGCCTATGTGCACTCTCCTTTTCTAACTACTAAAAGAATTAATTAATTGTTCTCGCATCATTGTGGTCTTATTCCTTAAATATAAAACATAAACGACATGCCTAAACTTCTTATGCATTGGCATAGTTTAGCAAAAAGAAATTAATATATAATGTACAATTTGTTTATTATGATATTCATGACATAGATTTTTTTAAAACATTGACACTATTCATTTTCCATTTTCAGTAAACTATGTGCTGCCCAAACAAATTTGGGAGTATATATGTGTCGGTGATTTGTCGACGGGTTTATTTTTTTCCTTTGTGGTTTTGTGTATGGCGACATCTGCGACATAATCGAGCCATGATATATATTTTTCTATCAGTAGCATGCATGCATTGGGTACGTTTCGGAAAGAAAATTTTAGTTTTGTTAGCTGATTTTATTCTGGATATTTCCTTCTTCTCATTTTAAAACCTGATGTTTCTTTCCTTTTCTTAAAAAAGCGGCGTAACATGTTTGGACTCTTGGATCTTGTCGTGAGCTGGGAGAGTTTCCTTAATCCTGGAAGTTGTAATACGTTAGGACTCTTTGGCCTTACGTGAGGTGGTTCCTCAATCCTGGACGTTGTATTTCTGGAAAAAAAATTCATGGAAGTTGTAACATGTATGTACTCTTGGGATTTCCTATCTCGTTTAATCCTAGATGCATAATTACGATCTAACGGTTATTTCAAAGTAGTTTTTGAGGATTAACGTGGAAGCTCGTATGGTGCTTCCAATTAGTAAATATAAGATATAAGATTAGAAGAAGAAGAAAGTTGAAAAAAAGAAGAAGAAGTAGAAGAAGAGGAAAAAGGAAAAAAAAGGAAGAAGAATAAGAAGAAAGTTGAAAAACAGAACAGTATAGTAGAGGAAAAAGGAGAAGAAGAAGAAGAAGAAGAAGAAGAAGAAGAAGAAGAAGAAGAAGAAGAAGAAGAAGAAGAAGAAGAAGAGGAGGAGGAGGAGGAGGAGGAGGGAGGAAGAGGAGGAGGGAGGAAGAAGAAGAAGAAGAGGAGGAGGAGGAGGAGGAGGAGGAGGAGGAGGAGGAGGAGGAGGAGGAGGAGGAGGAACAGGAGGAGGAGGAGAAGGAGGAGGGAGGAAGAGGAGGAGGAGGAGAAGAAGAAAAGGATGTCACATGCCCTGACCGCGACCCACACCCCGACCCCGACACGCCACCCCGACACCCCGACCCCGACCCCCGACACCCTTACACCACACCCCGACCCCGACACCCCGACCCCGAAACAACACCCGACCCGACCGACACCCGACCTGCACCCCGACACCCCTGACCACGACCGCCACCCGACACCCGGCCCGACACACCGACCCGACCCGACACCACACCCGACCCGACCGACACCCCGACACCCGACACCCGACCCCGACCCGACCCCGACACCCCGACACCCGACCCCCCCCCCCCCACCCCGACACCACACCCCGACACCCCGACCCGACACCACACCCGACAACCGACCCTGACCCCGACCCCGACACCTGACCCGAGACGACACCCCGACCCCCCGACCCCGAAACAGCACCCCGACCCCGACACGGCACCCCGACACCGACACGACAACCCGACCCCCGACACCTCCCGAAAAGGTGTTCTTTGGCCTTCCAGAGGCCGAGGGGTCATATATTTGTGAATTATTAGTTAGGTCATATATTTTTCGATTTTGTTATGAAAAACATCATATATAATGTGTTGATCGGGTAGATTTAAATGTGCAGTTGTTTCGTCGCTGCGAGGTTTGGTGTTCGACGACCTTGCCGTGCGTTCGACGAGCTCTGCCCCTCCGTTCGTGGGTGAGCACAACTGACATGTCCTCCTCCCCCATTAATTATTTTCTCTATTCCGGTGTTCGTGCCGATGAAACTTGATAGCTAGCTATATGTGTCTTGAATCATCAGTATGCGTAACCAATATGTGTCTCCCGTTCGAAAGCGTCATAGATATAAATATGCATGCATTTGCATATTTATAACCTTGATTCTTTCGAATTGTCCAACACTATCCATGGACAGCCCGAGTATGTGTAGATTGGGTTCGTTTTCCCATATGCTTTGCTCCTGATCCGACGCATAAATTTCGTCAGTGCCTCCCATGTTGTTCTCCGGGTACACATCCTCTCATTTTATTGCTGAGGCGTGTATCGGGAGAACAGCGAGAAATGCTGCCAAATTTTAACGTCGAATCCGAGCATAGCATGGGAAAATGAACCCAATCTACACATACTCGAGTGAGATAGAACTTATCATTACCTATTAGAGTGTAGGTTGCATGGACGTAATAAAATTGACAAAGTAGATCAACGATGAATATATACATGGTGAATTACATATATAATTGTTGTGTGTCCAGAGCTCGAAAGTCAAGATGAGTGATCGATGCGTGGATGTATACCGGCCACACTGGTCGGAACAAATGGAGTGCTGAATGGTTCACAAAAACCAAGGGGTTTGTGCAAGCCGCATTTGCAAATGGCCAGAGGAAAACCTGGTGCCCCTGTTTCCGGCGCGGCAATTGGGAAAAGAGGACAGAGGCTGAAATGGGCAAACACCAGCAGAAGAGTGGTTTTACGCCCGATTATACGGTGTGGACATTTCATGGTGAGTCTGCCCAACGTGACCGAGCTGAGGTGGATCGTCGTCGCACCGACGAGCATGGTACTGGGATGGAAAACATGGTGCAATACTATGATGATGCTCGGGATTCGGACGAGGAGATGGAGGAATCTGCAAAGGCCTTCAATGAAATGTTGGAGTCTTCAAAACGTCCGCTCCACGAGCACACTGAGCTTTGTCAGTTGGATGCCATCTCACAAGTAATGGCTCTGAAGGCTCAGTTCAACTTGGGCAGAGAATGCTATGACGCAATTATGATAGTATTTGGACGCTTTCTACCCAAAGGCCATGTAATGCCTGCAAACTTGTACCAATCGGACAAAATCCTCCGTGCACTGAAGATGCCCTATGAGAAGATACATGCCTGTGAGAAAGGATGTGCCTTATTTAGGCTTGACTATGCGGACTTGTACTATTGTCCCATTTGCAAGTCTTCCAGGTATATTGTGGTAGACAACGGTATGGGTGAGAAGACACAGACCAAAATCTCCGTTAGTGCTCTTCGGTATATGCCAATCGTACCAAGACTTCAACGTCTTTTCATGGTCGAAGAGACGGCCAGACAGATGGCATGGCACAAAACAGGCAAAAGAACCGAACTAGATGCAGATGGGAATCTGATGATGGTACACACATCGGATGGTGTTGCGTGGAAAAAGTTTGATGAATTACATGCTGACAAAGCGGCAGATCCGAGGCATCCTCGAGTCGGCATCAGCACGGATGGGTTCGATGTGTTTGGTATGACGGCAGCCCAATACAGTTGTTGGCCCGTGTTGTCTTTCCACTCAATCTCCCCGGACAGATTATGCAAAGAAAGAACATTTTCCGACATTCATAATTCCAGGGGCCCAAATATCCGGGAAAATATGAATGTGTACATGCAGCAACAGGGACGAATTGCAAGAAGCACAGGGCAATGGGTTCAAGACATCTGACGCCTATAGCAAACGGAACTTCATAATGCGTATGCGGTACATGTACTCGACGCATGACTTGCCAGCGTATGCGCTATTCGTTGGCTGGTGTGTGCATGGAAGGTTCCCGTGCCACACATGCAAGGGAGATCTTGAGTTTCGTTGGCTTCAAGCGGTCGCAAGTTTTCTTGCTTCGACATGCATAGACAGTTCTGGATCCTCGCCATAAGTTCAGGAAAGACAAGAAGAACTTCATCGAGGTAGAGTTGTCAAAACTCTGCACCACCTGCATTGACAGCCAGCAGACCTGGATCGTTAAGCGCTCTCGAGTCGGATCCACAACGTCCGTGGTACTTCAAGGGTATAATTCTAAGCACGCTGGACTCACAAAACATGCTTATGGGGTCTGCCTTACTTCAAAGACCTCCTTTGCTTTAACATCGACATGATGCACATCGAGAAGAATATCGCCGAGGCACTTTTTGGTACATTGTTCGGCATAGATGGGAAGTCAAAGGATAATACTAAGGCTAGAGTCGATCTGGGGCGCTATGTGATAGGCCGTTACAAAACATGAAAGAACCGAAAGGAAAGCAGGATGGGCGAAGCCAAAGGCATGGTTCAATCTTGGAAGGCCAGTTATGAGGGAAATTATCTTGTGGGTGCAACAGCAGTTGATGTTCCCGATGGGTATGCAGCGAATCTAAAGAGGGCGAATCTTGATAAATTGAAGATATTTGGTCTCAAGAGTCATGATTGGCACATATGGATTGGCGCGTAATGCGGTGATGCTGCGTGGCTTCATCCACGAGGATGAATGGCTAATCTTGGCAGAACTCAGCTATTTCTTCTGTGTTCTTTGTGCGAAAGAACTATCGCTGGCGTGCTAGAAGAAATGGAAGAGTTGGCGCGGAGTTGATATGCAAGTTAGAAGATCTTTCCACGGGCTTCTTTAATCCAATGCAGCATTTGATTTTGCATCTCCGACCGAGGCAAGATTGGGGGGCCGTGCAAAATCGTTGGTGCTACCTAACCGAGAGGATGCGAGAAGGCGCTTGAGAAAATGTAAAAATAAGCGTAGAATTGAAGCATCGATGGATGAGGCATTCATCATCGAGGAGGCGGCAAACTTCGTAACAGCACACTCTGAAGCCAAAATGCGTCATTTGCATAATCCGAAGCCTCGGTACAATCTTGACGACCCTAAAAGGGTAGATCCAACCTCAGCCTATTCAAAGGGAATCTCGCACCAGCCGGTGTTTCACATCCAAGATCTTTGGATAACGAAGAATGGTGGACCATTTAGTTGTATATCTTCAACAACCTTGATAGAAGTGCGGCCGTACATCGAGTAAGTTCTCGGTACATTGTTTCGCAACTTCTATTTCCTTTGAACTGCTCTTATTCCTGGATATTTCATACGATCGATCGTCGCCATATTCTCGTATGGGCGGTGATCCAAAAGGATTCCGTCGAAGAGTATGAGCTTCTCGCAAAGCAAGGAGGCGGCTATCTCGGTTTCATCTCTTGGTTCAAACAAACGGTAATTTCTATTAGACAATTTCATTTCATTCGCTAATTTGTGCGTAATGCAACAATCATTTCGTGTTAAACTTGTAGGCTAATTCAGAGTCTATGGACGCCGAATTGAGACAAGTCGCTAATGGTTTTGACTATAAGGTCCGTTCATTTGACAAATACGACATCAACGGGTATCGCTTTCGTACCTATGGCAAAGAGCTATCTATGGCCGACCGAAAGTCTACAAATTGTTGTGTATCTGCTATCGACGAAGGAGGTACCGAGTATTATGGGAGAGTTGAAGCAATTTATGAACTTCTATTTTATGGTGAAAACCCACCGAATGTCGTAGTCTTCAAATGTTATTGGTTTTAGCCGAAGGAGACTAGAAGGACTCATGAACATATAGGGCTAGTTGAAATCAACCAAAGCACCCATTTAGATGTTCCTGATGTCTATATTACGGCTCAACAGGCGACCCAAGTATTCTATCTACCGTGGGCCTGCCAAACTAATCCAA
This sequence comes from Aegilops longissima, assembly GCA_021605205.1. Lineage (NCBI taxonomy): Eukaryota > Viridiplantae > Streptophyta > Magnoliopsida > Poales > Poaceae > Aegilops > Aegilops longissima. Next base: position 87,807,392 of record CM038682.1, read on the forward strand.
ATCTGAAAGGTTGGGATGTCGTTTATGAAGTGCCGCCACGTGCTAGACTTTCTCCCCCAAAGGAAGAGGATTATGAACCTCACATTAACCCAGACACATATGAAGGAGAATTCTTCCGAGACACGTCTTTCCAAAAAGCGTTTCAAGAACCGCTATACTTCACCCCAAAACATTGAAGTAGACAGCGACAGTGAATCCGACATCACCCCAGAGGAGGAACAAGAAGAGCCGGAACAAGAAGAGGTTACTGCTGCGGATGACCTGTCAATGCTTGACCGATTACGTCAAGGTGGCCTTGCACATGTTGATGCCACTGAACCCTATGTGCCCATCATTGATTATAGTGATGATGATGATTATGCATTTATTGATGATACTGATCGAGATTATAGTAGTGTCAGATATTCACTTTTTTTATGTTGTACTTGATGATGATACACTTAAGTGATATACATATTATTATTCATGTCGGTACTTTTTTTTATGTTGTACTAATTTTGTTTATTCTTTGTCATGGCAGGTGTTGAAAGATGGTGGGCGCTGGTCGGGAGCGCGCCGAGGCCCCTTCTTCGTCGACCGCGGTGCCCAGCAGGGGACGAGGTAAGAAGAAGAGAGGAGATAGAGCACGTGGTCGCGGGAGAGGAGGTAGGGTGACTGCTACGGTGCCTTCCTCGCCGCCACCCCCAGTTGTTTCACCCGAGCACGTGACTGCTAGGGTGGACTCGTTCGAGGAGGAGGCTACACCGACTCCGGTCCACGAGCCTCCGGTCCACGGGTCTTCGGCCCACGAGCTTCGGGTCGACGGGCCTTCGGCCCACGAGACCCCGGAGGATCACACGTATGGATGGGGTACCTGGTCGGATCAGCCTGAGGAGCCGAGTGGCCATGCTGATGATGGCGGGGAGCCGACTGATATTGAGGAGGAGGGGGGCAACGTCTACCAGCGTGGTTGTACATGGCTCCGTCCGTGCGGCGACCCGCGAGTAGAGGTGGTTGATTTTCCCTGATGGGGAGAGGTAAGTGCATTTAATCTTTTTGTACCTTCTGCATTCACGTTTCTTCAAATAACTAATGCATTGGCCTTGTCATGCTGCAGGGGTTGGGACCACCATGAAAGTGTCCGCCGGCCCAACTCCGTCCTTGGAGTTCTGATTCGGCAAAAATTCCCGGGGTTTGTCACGTTGCCTGGTGAGGGTCGACTTCGGAGGTTGGATTGAGTTGGGAGCACTACTTGGCTGCCCGGCCCGCCGGTGAGATTATCGGCGGTGTCTTGTGCAAGACGAGGCGAGGCGTGGTGATCGAGAAAGTTCTGGTAATTTCTCCTTTACACAATTAAAAATCTTCAACTAGCTAGTTATTAATTGTACTAATCAATATTGTCTCATTTGATTGCAGATATTCTACAGGTATGAGGAGGGATGCGAGGAGGAGGCGGCAGATGTTATCGACAAGGAGTGCAAGCGCCTACTGTAGAACTTACGGCATGAGGTTGGTGCAGGCTGTTCGAGACTACTCGCGGGCGTGGTATCAAGAAGCCCAAGCAGGCGTGCGCGATAAGTTCTTGAGTAAGGAGCAGTACATGAAGGTAATTCTTAAGGCCTTGTACTTACTTCCTTCATTTAGTAATTCATAGCCGTAGCGCTCAAGTTTCTATTTGCTAACTTAGGCCCCTCCGAGATGGTGTGCGGATCGGATGGATTGTTGGGAGGTGTTGGTCAATGCGTGGTGCTCAAAATAATGGCGGGCCACCCACAACGATGCCAAGGACAAACGTGCCCAAATGGAAGGTGTGCCACACCATCAAGGCAGCTCCAACTTATTTCAGTACGGGCGGAACTGGGTATGTGGTTTGCTTCATGATTCATGCAATTCATTCATCATGCTAGCTTTAGCCCTTTAATTACTAATTTACTTTGTTTCTCTCTTTCAGGCACGCTACAATAAGGCGGATAAGGTGCCAGAGGTGTACGACCTGTATGCCATGGACCACACTGGCCCTTACATGAAAGTCAAGGCATTCTCTGCATCTGACCTCGATGATCCAAAGAACTTCACCAACATCTCTGCCCACGACAAGCTCGTGCAATATAGAGATCAGGGGAAGGCGAGGAAAGGGGAGGACTTTAACCCGAGAAAGGGTCCCATTGATACAGAGCTGCTGATGATATCTGGTGGCGGGAGGTCCCATGGCTCCATAGCCATGGGAGATGGACTTATCCGTTGTCCTAGCACTCTCTCGAAGATCAAGGCGCGCCAGTCGAGCTCCGCTCCTGAGATAAGGCCTCGTGAACAGCCAGTCCAACTCGCCATCAAGGTTAGTTATATGTACTCAGCTATCTTTCTCCATTACATTTTGTGCGCTTCCATCAATGATTACAAATGGTCATGTGAGTGGTGTTGCAGGCTGCTATCTGAGTGAGAGAGATAGAACGGAGAAACTTCAAGCGGAGGCGGAGGAGAGGCGGGAGTTGGAGGAGAAGACGACAAAGATGTTGGAGGAGGAGAGGGCACGGAATGACATGCGAGGCAAGGGCCATGTCACGAGCTCCTTGTGGTAAGTTTCTTCTGCAGATTACTTGCTAGTCTTAACATTTGAGTCTCATTACTAACTAGTATGACTCTGTTGTCAAAACCAAATGTGTAGTCTGTGTGCGAAGTCCGGTCGGACCGCTTCGCGATGCCGTGATTGCTCACAGGAGCACGGTGAGTTTAATTTGAATGGACATTACTTGCTAGTCTTAACATTTGAGTGTCGTAATGCTAACGAGACATTGGAAATGATCTTTGGTGCAGCTTAACTCCAGACACGCATCGCACGATCCTTCTCCAGCTACCGGCACGAGCCAGCCCGCTCCTACACCTCCCTGATCACGGTAAGTTTCTCTAGTGTTTTGCTTAACCAATGCATAAAGACCTAGACTTAGCTTTATTTCCTCCAATATGCTTACCATAATGACCTAGAGTTAGCTTCTTTTCCTCCAAAATGACTTAATAAGCTTACTGACCTCATAAACCATCCATTTTACCTAAGTTAGCTCTAAAACGATCTGTACTTAGCTTACTTATGTCAAAAATTGCATAATTAGCTTAGTTAGCTCAAAAACGATCCATTTTACCTAAGTTAGCTCTAAAATGACCCATTTTACCTTAGTTAGCTTATAAATGATCCAGTTTATCCAAGTTAGCTCTAAAATGACCCATTTTACCTAGATTAGCTCCTAAATGATCCATTTTACCTACGTTAGCTTTAAAATGACCCATTTCACCTAGGTTAGCTCCAAAATGACCCATTTCACCTAGGTTAGCTCCAAAATGACCCATCTTACCTAGGTTAGCTTATAAATGATCCAGTTTATCCAAGTTAGCTCTAAAATGCCCAATTTACCTAGAGTAGCTCCTAAACGATCCATTTCACCTAAGTTAGCTAAAAACGATCCATTTCACCTAAATTAGCTCTTAAATGATCCATTTCACATAAGTTAGCTCAAAAACGATCCATTTCACCTTAGTTAGCTCAAAAACGACCCATTTCAACTAAGTTAGCTCATAAATGATCCATTTCACCTAAGTTAGCTCAAAAACGATCCATTTCACCTTAGTTAGCTCAAAAACGATCCATTTCACCTTAGTTAGCTCATGAACGGCCCATTTCAACTAAGTTAGCTCATAAATGATCCATTTCACCTAAGTTAGCTCATAAATGATCCATTTCACCTAAGTTAGCTCAAAAACGATCCATTTCACCTTAGTTAGCTCAAAAACGATGCCCTTCACCTTAGTTAGCTCATAAACGACCCATTTCACCTTAGTTAGCTCAAAAACAATCCATTTCAACTAAGTTAGCTCATAAACGACCCATTTCAACTTAGTTAGCTCATATATGATCCATTTCACCTAAGTTAGCTCATAAATGACATATACTTCTTGTTCTAGTCTTCTTCTTGTTCTAGTCTTCTTCTTGTTCTAGTCTTCTTCTTCTAGTCACCTATTTCTAACTTTCTTATTTGCCATTTTGCAGATTTCATTCACTTCATGGAAGCTAGCTTGCTATGATGGAGTGCTTGCTTTTTCTTTGATGAAACTTTGCATTGAATCTAGCTTGCTATGATGGAACTTGCTATCTTGATGAAACTTTGCATTGTAATATGTATATTGGATGGAACAATGTGTATGGATGGAACTTGCTTATGTATGAATGGATGAAACTTATGTGCTGGATATGTGATATGATTGCTGTTAAATAGCCCTGTGAAATATATCTATATATGTCATATATATTTGCTGTGAAAATTGTTGGATTCAAAAAAAAACAGAAAAAAAGAGCCAATATGCAGGCTCTTTGCCGTCTGCCACCGACGGCAAAGGGCTCTTTGCCATCAGCAGCAGACGGCAAAGAGGCCACGTGGTAGGCAACTGTCCTTCCTGGGAGGCTGACCAATTTGGTCAGTTTGCCTATAGTGGCTGACGGCAAAGGCTTTGCCGTCCGCGACAGACGGCAACGAGTAAAAACTTTGCCTACAGCGGCGGACGGCAAAGGCCTGCCGTGTAGTGACGTCCAGCTGACATCATTCGGCGGACGGCAAAGGCAGGTCAAAATTTGCCGTCAGCGGCGGACGGCAAAGGCCTGCCGCTAAACACCTAACGGAGTAACAGCGCATTTATTACCGTCTGCTTTCTTTGTCGTCCGCTGCTGATGGCAAAGGCCCCTTTGCCGTCAGCCGCCCGAAGCGGACGGCAAAGTAGCTCTTTGCCGGACCTTACTTTGCCGTGGCCTTTTGCCGTCCGCCGTTCATGCCTTTGCCGTCTGCCGTGGCAGATGGCAAAGTAGCTGATTCCTATAGTGCGATTGGTTCTTGGTGGCTACAGAGGCTTGCGGCGGCGGAACTCCCGATCTATTATGTTCCCCGATGGTTTTAGGGTATATTGATATATATAGGCGAAAGAAGTTGGTAAGGTGAACCACGAGGGGCCCACGAGGGTGGAGGGCGCACCCCCCTGCCTCGTGCCTCCCTCGTTGATCCCCTGACATGCACTCCAAGTCTCCCGGATTGCTTTCTTCCCAAAAATAACTTTCCTGAAGGTTTCATTCTGTTTGGACTCCGTTTGATATTCCTTTTCTTCGAAACACTGAAACAAGGGAAAAACAGGAACTGGCACTGGGCTCTGGGTTAATAGGTTAGTCCCAAAAATGATATAAAAGTGACTAATAAAGCCCATAAACATCCAAAACAGATAATATAATAGCATGGAACAATCAAAAATTATAGATACGTTGGAGACGTATCAGCATCCCCAAGCTTAATTCCTGCTCGTCCTCGAGTAGGTAAATGATAAAAAAAGAATTTTTGATGTGGAATGCTACCTAACATATTTATCAATGTAATCTTCTTTATTGTGGCAAGAATATTCAGATCCATAAGATTCAAAACAAAAGTTTAATATTGACATGAAAACAATAATACTTCAAGCATACTAACAAAGCAATCATGTCTTCTCAAAATAACATGGCCAAAGAAAGTTATCCCTACAAAATCATATAGTCTGGCTATGCTCTATCTTCACCACACAAAATATTTAAATCATGCACAGCCCCGATGACAAGCCAAGCAATTGTTTCATACTTTTGATGTTCTCAAACTTTTTCAATCTTCACACAATACATGAGCGTGAGCCATGGACATAGCACTATAGGTGGAATAGAATGGTGGTTGTGGAGAAGACAAAAAGGAGAAGATAGTCTCACATCAACTAGGCGTATCAACGGGCTATGGAGATGCCCATCAATAGATATCAATGTGAGTGAGTAGGGATTGCCATGCAACGGATGCACTAGAGCTATAAGTATATGAAAGCTCAACAAAAGAAACTAAATGGGTGTGCATCCAACTCGCTTGCTCACGAAGACCTAGGGCAATTTGAGGAAGCCCATCATTGGAATATACAAGCCAAGTTCTATAATGAAAATTCCCACTAGTATATGAAAGTGACAACATAGGAGACTCTCTATCATGAAGATCATGGTGCTACTTTGAAGCACAAGTGTGGTAAAAGGATAGTAGCATTGTCCCTTCTCTATTTTTCTCTCATTTTTTTATGTTTTTATTTGAGCCTTTTCTCTTTCTTTTATGGCCTCTTTTTTTTAGTCCGGAGTCTCATCCCGACTTGTGGGGGAATCATAGTCTCCATCATCCTTTCCTCACTTGGGACAATGCTCTAAAAATGATGATCATCACACTTTTATTTACTTACAACTCAAGAATTACAACTCAATACTTAGAACAAAATATGACTCTATATGAATGCCTCCGGCGATGTACCGAGATGTGCAATGAATCAAGAGTGACATGTATGAAAGAATTATGAAGGTGGCTTTCCAACAAATACAATGTCAACTACATGATCATGCAAAGCAATATGACAATGATGGAGCGCGTCATAATAGATGGAACAGTGGTAAGTTGCATGGCAATATATCTCATAATGGCTATGGAAATGCCATAATATGTAGGTATGGTGGTTGTTTTGAGGAAGATATATGGTGGGTGTATGATACCGGCGAAAGGTGCGCGGTATTTAGAGAGGCTAGAAATGGTGGAAGGATGAGAGTGTGTATAATCCATGGACTCAACATTAGTCATAAAGAACTCACATACTTATTGCAAAAATCTATTATTTATCAAAACAAAGTACTACGTGCATGCTCCTAGGGGATAGATTGGTAGGAAAAGACCATCGCTCGTCCCCGACCGCCACTCATAAGGAAGACAGTCAATAAATAAATCATGCTCCGACTTCATCACATAACGATTCACCATACGTGCATGCTACGGGGATCACAAACTCTAACACAAGTATCTCTCAAATTCACAACTACTCAACTAGCATGACTCTAATATCACCATCTTCATATCTCAAAACAATCATAAAGAATCAAACTTCTCATAGTATTCAATGCACTTATATGAAAGTTTTTATTATATCCCTCTTGGATGCCCATCATATTAGGACTAAATTTATGACCAAAGCAAATTACCATGCTGTTCAGGACTCTCAAAATATTATAAGTGAAGCATGAGAGTTCATCTATTTCTTCAAAATAAAACCACCGTTGTGCTCTAAAGGATATAAGTGAAGCACTAGAGCAAACGGCAAACTACTCTGAAAGATACAAGTGAAGATTAATGAGTAGTTGAATAATTATGCAACAATGTGAAGACTCTCTCTCATTTAAGAATTTCAGATCTTGGTATTTCATTCAAACGGCAAGCAAAACAAAAGAAAATAAAATGACGCTCCAAGAAAAACACGTATCATGTGGTGAATAAAAATATAGCTCCAAGTAAAGTTACCGATGAACGAAGACGAAAGAGGGGATGCCATCCGGGGCATCCCCAAGCTTAGGCTCTTGGTTGTCCTTGAATATTAACTTGGGGTTCCTTGGGCATCCCCAAGCTTAGTCTCTTGCCACTCCTTATTCTATAGTCCATCGAATCTTTACCCAAAACATGAAAACTTCACAACACAAAACTTAACAGAAAACTCGTAAGCTCCGTTAGCGAAAGAAAACAAAACACCACTTCAAGGTAATGTAATGAACTCATTCTTTATTTATATTGGTGTTAAACCTACTGTATTCCAACTTCTCTATGGTTCATACCCTCCGATACTACTCATAGATTCATCAAAAGAAGCAAACAACACAATGAAAACAGAATCTGTCAAAAACAGAACAGCTTGTAGTAATCTTCATCAAACGTATACTTCTGGAAATCCAAAATTTCTACCAAAATAGGAAGACCTAGATAATTGGTTTCATGATCTTCTTCAATTGGAATAAATATTTTATCACGTTCTGGTGATTTTTAACAATTGTTTTCGTGAACAGAAAGTTTCTGGAATTTTCAGCAAGATCAAAGAACTATCATCCAAGAAGATCCTATAGGTCTTACTTGGCACAAACACTAATTAAAACATAAAACCACATCTTAACAGAAGCTAGATGTGTTATTTATTACTAAACAGAACCAAAAAGCAAGAAACTAAAATAAAGTTGGGTTGCCTCCCAACAAGCGCTAACGTTTAACGCCCCTAGCTAGGCATGATGATTTCAATGATGCTCACCTAAAAGATAAGAATTGAAACATAAAGAGAGCATCATGAAGAATATGACTAGAACATTTAAGTCTAAACCACTTCCTATGCATAGGGATTTTGTGAGCAAACAACTTATGGGAACAATAATCAACTAGCATAGGAAGGCAAAACAAGCATAACTTCAAAACTTTAAGCACATAGAGAGGAAACTTGATATTATTGCAATTATTACAAGCATATATTCCTCCCTCATAATAATTTTCAGTAGCATCATGAATGAATTCAACAATATAACCATCACATAAAGCATTCTTTTCATGATCTACAAGCATATAAATTTTACTACTCCCCACATAAGCAAATTTCTTCTCATCAATACTAGTGGGAGCAAACTCAACAAAATAACTATCATGTGAAGCATAATCCAATTGAAAATTAAAATCATGATGACAAGTTTCATGGTTATATTTATTCTTTATAGCACACGTGTCATCACAATAATCATCATAAATAGGAGGCATTCTTTCATCGTAATAAATTTGCTCATCAAAACTTGGGGGACAAAAAATATCATCTTCATCAAACATAGCATCCCCAAGCTTGTGGCTTTGCATATCATTAGCATCATGGGTATTCAAAGAATTCATACTAACAACATTGCAATCATGCTCATCATTCACATATTTTATGCCAAGCATTCTATGTAATTCTTCTTCTAGTACTTGAGCACAATTTTTCTTCCCATCATACTCACGAAAGATATTAAAAACATGAAGCGTATGAGGTAAACTCAATTCCATTTTTTTGTAGTTTTATTTTATAAACTAAACTAGTGCTAAAACAAGAAATAAAAGGATTCGATTGCAAGATCTAAAGATATACCTTCAAGCACTCACCTCCCCGACAACGGTGCCAGAAAAGAGCTTAGTTGACGGGGTGTGAGTGCCGCTTACCTAGCCTCCCCGGCAACGGCGCCAGAAAAGAGCTTGATGTCTACTACACAACCTTCTTCTTGTAGACGTTGTTGGGCGTCCAAGTGCAGAGGTTTGTAGGATAGTAGCAAATTTCCCTCAAGTGGATGACCTAAGGTTTATCAATTCGTGGGAGGCGTAGGATGAAGATGGTCTCTCTCAAACAACCCTGCAACCAAATAACAAAGAGTCTCTTGTGTCCCCAAGACACCCAATACAATCGTAAATTGTATAGGTGCACTAGTTCGGGGAAGAGATGGTGATACAAGTGCAATATGGATAGTAGATATAGGTTTTTGTAATCTGAAAATATAAAAACAGCAAGGTAACTAATGATAAAAGTGAGCGTAAACGGTATTGCAATGCCTAGGGTTCATACTTTCACTAGTGCAAGTTCTCTCAATAGTAATAACATAATTGGATCATATAACTATCCCTCAACAAGCAACAAAGAGTCACTCCAAAGACACTAATAGCGGAGAACAAACGAAGAGATTATGGTAGGGTACGAACCCACCTCAAAGTTATCCTTTCTGATCTATCTATTCAAGAGTCCGTAGTAAAATAACATGAAGCTATTCTTTCCGTTCAATCTATCATAGAGTTCATACTAGAATAACACCTTAAGACACAAATCAACAATAACCCTAATGTCACCTAGATACTCCAATGTCACCTCAAGTATCCGTGGGTATGATTATACGATATGCATCAGACAATCTCAGATTCATCTACTCAAACCAACACAAAGTACTTCAAAGAGTGCCCCAAAGTTTCTACCGGAGAGTCAAGACAAAAACGTGTGCCAACCCCTATGCATAGGTTCATGGGCGGAACCCGCAAGTTGATCACCAAAACATACATCAAGTGAATCACGTGATATCCCATTGTCACCACAGATACGCACGGCAAGACATACATCAAGTGTTCTCAAATCATTAAAGACTCAATCCGATAAGATAACTTCAAAGGGAAAACTCAATCCATTACAAGAGAGTAGAGGGGGAAGAAACATCATAAGATCCAACTATAATAGAAAAGCTCACGATACATCAAGATCGTATCACCTCAAGAACACGAGAGAGAGAGAGAGAGAGAGAGAGAGAGAGAGATCAAACACATAGCTACTGGTACATACCCTCAACCCCGAGGGTGAACTACTCCCTCCTCGTCATGGAGAGCGCCGAGATGATGAAGATGGCCACCGGTGAGGGATCCCCCCTCCGGCAGGGTGCCGGAACAGGGTCCCGATTGGTTTTTGGAGGCTCCAGGGGCTTGCGGCGGCGGAACTCCCGATCTATTTTGTTCCCCGATGGTTTTACACTACTAGGGAAAAACTTATACACAGAAATTTAGCAACAGCGCGGGTCAAAAAAGGGCGCTAGTGCTAGATAGTAGTAGCGGTTGAGAAAAAATCGCGTTGCAGATACAATTGTAGCAGAAGACCGTGTGACCGTAAAAGCGCTACTACTAATATTCCCATTGGTGGAACGATAGGCTACGCATAGCAGTGGCGGGCTTGGAGGAAGCGCGCTACAGCTAGGGCATGAGTAGCAGCGTGTTTCACAAGAAGAGCGCTACTGCTAACGGAAATAAAATAAAATGAAAAACAAATAGAAAATTAAATGAAAATGAAAGAAACAGAAAAGGAGAAAGAAAAATAAAATAAAATGTAAAGCAAAATAAATGAAAAAGCGAAAAAACATAGAAAGGCATAACTGTAGCGTGTGTTCGAAAGAGGCGCTATAGCTAACATAGCTGCAACATGTTTCCTAGACCCCCGCTGTAGAAACAGAAAAGGAAATTAAAAAAGGGAGAAATTTACATAGCCATAGCAGTAGCGCGTTTTTTAAAAAGCGCTATAGCTAAGTTAGCTATAGAGCGTTTCGCGAAACGCGCTACCGCTACTTTTGACTTAACCAAAAAAATGTTTCCCCCCGGCCACCACTTGCCCCCCAAATCTCTCGACCCACCCCGCCGCCATCTCCCCGATTCTCCGTCGCCCCACTTCGCCGCCGTCTCCTGCCGACGTCGACGCCCCCGGAGCCACCAGAGCCGTGCGCCGTCGGCGCCACCGAGCCGCCCCAACGCCACGGAGCAGCGTGGCCTCATCAACGCCACCGAGCCGCCCGTCGGCATGCTGGATCCTCCTCGCCACAACTGCCTCCTCGCCATCACCGGAGACGCCCTGCCTCCTCGCCACCACCGAGCCATCCTCTGTAAGCCCCACCCTCCTCTCTCTCTCTCATCCATAGGTTAATTATCTAGGTTATTTAGGAAAAAATTTAGTTAGGGCTTTGACAGAGAACTAGTCAGGTTAACTAGTTTAATTAGGTTAATTATCTAGGTTATTTAGGCAAGTTTTATTTTAAAGATGATCCTTCCTAGACTTTTATTGTTGATTACATCTTTTCATTGAAGTGGTCATGTTATATCTTTTCATTGAAGTGGTTCGATTGTGCCCAAGTGGCTTTGTTGTTTAAATGAAGCTGAGTGGCCTATATATGTTTTGCGGAATGTTGATTCATTTCGTTCCGCAAATTTTAGGTTCTCAATTTGTCCACTTTTTAGCAAAGGTCATGCGAAATTTTCCGTGAATTTCGCATGACTTGTGCTACTAAACTAGGACATACCAAGTGCCCGGATTTGCCGCACCAGGAAGGAGTCAACGTTCCTGCAAAACAATAGGCCTTTTTTATGTCATTATTCATTTTATTAGGTCTAGAATTAATTGACTAGATTTAATCATAGGAAACATGGCTAGCAACAATGAAGGACAGGGTTCTGGTGATTGCGACGACATCTACCGGGCGGCAGACGAATTTTTTAGCCTTCCCGATGATCAACCGATGTTGTTGCTGGGCCCACCGGTGGCATCGGGGACTGAGACCGACACGCAGACCGGTGCTGAGACTGAGACCGGTGCTGAGACTGAGACCGGTGCAGGAGCGTGACGTCCTGAGGGCCCGGCACCGTTGGGACCCAGTGAAGAAGGTTTACGAGACAACACCGGTCATTACGGAGTTCATGAGACTGCTGGTAATTTTAGTTTCTGATCAATTCAACTGCACACGTTAGTCATATTTGTAAACGATCCTTGTGCCTTTTGCAGAGAGAGCAGCACCGGATTGCGGCCGAAAGCGACTCGCCGTCTAAGGCATTGACGAGGCCCAAGTGGGACACTCCATTCAACCGGGCGTTGAACATATTGAAACGACAACCGGTGGATACTCGACCGTCGTATGGACGCGTGCACGGTGTCGGAGACGGCGCCACGTGGAAGAAGTACTATCGTGAGACCACGGAGGAGATAAAGGAAAGACGGAGGTTAACTAAAGAAAACATCGACAAGAAGGTTGAGATTGCGGTTGAGAAGAAATCATCTCAGACAGTCGCAACAGCGGTAGCTGCCGCAAAACAGGTGGTTGCAGATTTGTCTACTTCCTTGGTGACGGGCGTTTTCACTTGGACAAGGCAAAATCCAGAAGCAAATGCAGAGGACTTTCCCCTTGCTGACTTCTTGGGAGCACCTGCTCCCGCACCGGCTCCTGCACCTGCTCCCACACCGGCTCCCGCACCGGACGTGCTCGGCGGTGCTTCGTCTTTGGCTGAGCTCGACGCCCTCACGGTATCTGTCACACCGGCCCCCTTCAATATAAGTGTATAATCTCCCGTTTTCGTTGCCTTTCAGATGTCTCACGTCGCAGACTTTTCTTTGCAGGCCGACAAAACCCCGTGCACCATATTGTACACCATCGGCGACCAGAAGGTGGACGTGGGGAAGGCGACGATAATGGAGCCGAAGGAACCATTCTTCCACAGCCGGCCGATCCCCCCGAACATCTTCAAGGTTTCCGTGGCGATGTCGAACCGGGCCACGAAATTTGCCTCCTCAATACTCTTGGTGGATGACGAGGAGACACCGTGGCGGCTTGGTGATTGTTGCAATGGGTGGGTCTGTTGTGGCCAAAGATTCGCTTCGTGCAGGCGGTCGGGAGCACACCCACGAGCACGCAGCCTCAGCAAGGTATGAACATCAACACCCACCTACCCAATTAGCGTCGGTGTCGGGTTGGGTGATAGCGACGGGTAAGGAGGAGGCTCCATTAGTCGCTGATGACGTCGCCATGGATGAGGATGAGGAAGACGGTGGCGCTGAACAGTATGTCTATACTGGCGCTTCCTCGAGGTTTGGGCGTCATGAGTCGGTGCCTGAATTGCCGTCTCAACGTATTATGGACGACCTTCCGGTAGTAAAGAAGTCTAGGAAGAGAGCGAGGAAAGGCAAAAAAGCTGATTCTATGATCCAGCCGCCTCAGCAGCCTCGGCTTCAGGACCGTATAGATATCCCCGATGCGGATAAATGGCATATCCACGGTCAACCAATCCTACCTGCAAGAGCGCTAGGGGCCAGATTCGGCGATCTAAGGAGACTTAATGACTATGTGCTGCGGGTAGAGAAAGGCCTCATTGCCTCGACAGATCTAGGATACCTACTCTACGTGGTTAACGTTCCGCGGCAAATGTCGTACGTCGACAACTTCCCCACGGATAAGTTCTTCCTCCGATTCGATTACATATTCGACATGTTTCACGTGAAGAAGCTGGATTTTACGTTTGTCCGCCTTTATGCCTTGCACATGAACTACATCATCGGGGTTGAGAGATATCTCATATCTGTGTCGCTGACCCGTACTACATGCACGAGGGCTTCTTGGGAGTCTGCGCAGAGCGCCGTGAATACGCGAGGGATTACATCGTCAGTTTCATGCTCGCCAATAAGGACAAGGAGGCGATTCTCGTGCCTTATCATCCCGTGTAAGTCATCCGCGCTGCTATCCTTCCTTCGATTTCAATCATTCATTTGCACGGTGGAGGCTAAGTAATTTGAGGTGTACTTATTTTGCGCAGCAGCGGGCGTGCCGTCCTCATCATCATATACCCACGATTCTCCCACGCTCTTTACTTGGACTCGTCGAAGAACATTCACAAAAAGGATTACACCCACATCAAGGATGTTCTCGACAATGCTATGTTTTACTACCAAGCAAGGGGTGGAGAGGTTAGGGACAAGAAGAGAAGGGGCGGCAGGCTCGCCTTCGACCATAAGACCGACTTCGCTGCATCCAACAACCGAATGATTCTCTTAATGATGGATTCTATGTCCTACACCACATCTTTGGAGTACGGACGGGATCACGTAACCTTCGCATGTCACCTACATCCGGCGATGCCCATATTCGCAATGGGAAAAGAACATAGGAGATATCGAGGATCATCGACTTGAGCCGAGTTCTATCACATCCAGCGAACTTGCCCAAATCATCATGAAGGAGGTCGTCGGAAAAACAGGGATGTTCTACGAAGAAGGACAAATGTCGCGGGAAGACGTCCGAACACGGGTAGCCGCTCAGCGTCTCGACCTGAAGCCTTTCACTAGGCTCGGGGACTATCTCCCTGACATGGATGGATGGAACGACATGTTGGATTGATTGTCGATATATGACAATGTGTCTGTTTAGTCCATACTTTCTGTATGACAAAACTTTGAGTTATGCATGGTGAAACTTTATTTGTGATGTAATTAAACCGTCCTCCTCCTCGACTAGCGAAAATCACTCTAGTCAGGGCATTTTGGGGTACGATGAACTTTGTTATTTATGCTTATGATATGTTGTTTCTATTTTGCCAAGTCTGTCTCTTTCTATTGCTCAACTATATATATATATATATATATATATATATATATATATATATATATATATATATATGTTCCATATCATCGACTCGTGTGACGATGCAGGTGCATAGATCATCGATGGTGAATAAGTGCTACGCCAAGAGTATATATCGGCAAGTGGCGGAGTGTCGAGCCAGTGTACGGTTTCCGGTTTCGAGCGACGGGCAGTAGTTAGTTAAGGTTCACGCTAATGGGAGAGAGGATACGAACTCATGTACTCAAAGTGATAGCTCTTCTCGCGTATATCATTGTTTAGATGGATGACGATGTATTTGCAAGTAATCGAGACTTGTATCGCTATTTTCGAGATGATGACGAGAGACCACTTTGTGTTGGATGATGATTATGATGAGACTATTTGTATGTATATGCTATGATTACATTTGTGGTCTCGAGCATTTGTATGTGTATCATGATGACATTTGTATGTGCTAAAGATTCTTCTATAAAGCCTGTTCAAATACAAAACAAATATGCGAAAAAAACAAAAACTACTAAAATTAGCGATGGCGAGTGTATGAAAGTTAGCAGCAGCGCCATGATAGCGATGAAGCGTCCAGCCAGAGCGCGCTAGAGCTACTAGCAGATGTGAGCTTCCACTAAGCGCTGCTGCTGCTACACTTGTGTAGCAATGGCGGCTGGTGAGCACGCACTACTGCTATGTGTTAGCTATAGCGCCTTATTAGTAGCGCCTCACCCCGCGCTACTGATACACCTAAAACCCGCGCTGCTGCTAGCCTTTCCCTAGTAGTGTTAGGGTATATTGAGATATATAGGCGAAAGAAGTCGGTAAGGGGAGCCACGAGGGGCCCACGAGGGTGGAGGGCGCGCCCAGGGGGTGGGTGCGCCCCCCTGCCTCGTGCCTCCCTCGTTGATCCCCTGATGTGCACTCCAAGTCTCCCGGATTGCTTTCTTCCCAAAAATAACTTTCCCGAAGGATTCATTCCGTTTGGACTCCATTTGATATTCCTTTTCTTTGAAACACAGAAACAAGGGAAAAACAGGAACTGGCACTGGGCTCTGGGTTAATAGGTTAGTCCCAAAAATGATATAAAAGTGTTTAATAAAGCCCATAAACATCCAAAACAGATAATATAATAGCATGGAACAATCAAAAATTATAGATACGTTGGAAACGTATCACATGGTCAAGTAACATGACCTCCAGAACAGGATTACCGTACTACTCTGGTGCGGATCTTACTCTGGTTGACCTACGAGGTTCGGTAGTAACTTGATCAGAAGTTTCATGATCATCATCATTAGCTTCCTCACTAATTGGTGTAGGAATCACTGGAACTGATTTCTATGATGAACTACTTTCCAATTCGGGAGAAGGTACAATTACCTCATCAAGTTCTACATTCCTCCCACTCACTTCTTTCGAGAGAAACTCCTTCTCTAGAAAGGATCCATTCTTAGCAACGAATATCTTGCCTTCAGATCTGTGATAGAAGGTGTACCCAACAGTCTCCTTTGGGTATCCTATGAAGACACATTTCTCCGATTTAGGTTCGAGCTCATCAGGTTGAAGCTTTTTCACATAAGCATCACAACCCCAAACTTTAAGAAACGACAGCTTAGGTTTCTAGCCAAACCATAGTTCATACGGTGTCGTCTCAACGGATTAGACGGTGCCCTATTTAATGTCAATGCAGCTGTCTCTAATGCATAACCCCAAAACGATAGTGGTAAATCGGTAAGAGACATTATAGATTGCACTATATCTAATAAAGTACGGTTATGACGTTCGGACACACCATTATGCTGTGGTGTTCCAAGTGGCATGAATTTGTGAAACTATTCCACATTGCTTTAATTGAAAACCAAACTCGTAACTCAAATATTCGTCTCCGCGATCAGATCATAGGAAGTTTATTTTCTTATTACAATGATTTTCCACTTCACTCTGAAATTCTTTAAACTTTTCAAATGTTTCAGACTTATGTTTCATCAAGTAGATATACCCATATCTGCTCAAATCATCTGTGAAGGTCAAAAAATAACGATACCCGCCACGAGCCTCAACACTCATCGGACCACATACATAAGTATGTATTATTTCCAATAAGTCAATTGCTCGCTCCATTGTTCCGGAGAACGGAGTCTTAGTCATCTTGTCCATGAGGCATGGTTCGCAAGCATCAAGTGATACATAATCAAGTGATTCCAAAAGCCCATCAGCATGGAGTTTCTTCATGCGCTTTACACCAATATGACCTAAGCGGCAGTGCCACAAATAATTTGCACTATCATTATTAACTTTGCATCTTTTGGCTTCAATATTATGAATATGTGTAAATAGAACAAAAATTATTCTTTGACTTAAATGAATAATCGTATTGCAATAAACATGATCCAATCATATTCATGCTCAATGCAAACACCAAATAACATTTATTTTAGGTTCAACAATCCCGAAGGTAAAGGGAGTGTGCGATGATGATCTTATCAACCTTGGAGTCACTTCCAACACACATCATCACCTCGCCCTTAACTAGTCTCTATTTATTTTGCAACTCCCGTTTTGAGTTACTACTCTTAGCAACTGAACCAGCATCAAATACAGAGGGGTTGCTATAAACACTAGTAAAGTACACATCAATAACATGTATATCAAATATACCTTTGTTCACTTTGCCATCCTTCTTATCCGCCAAGTATCTAGGGGCAGTTCCGCTTCCAGTCACCATTTCCTTTGTAGTAGACGCACTTAGTTTCAGGCTTGGGTCTAGCTTTGGCTTTCTTCATGGGGGTGACAACTTGCTTGTCATTCTTCTTGAAAATACCTTTCTACCCCTTTGCCTTTTTCTTGAAACTAGTGGTCTTGTTGACCATCAACACTTGATGCTCTTTCTTGATTTCTACCTTCACCGATTTTAGCATTGCGGAGAGCTTGGGAATCGTTTTTGTTATCCCTTGCATATTATAGTTCATCACGAAGTTCCAGTAACTTGATGATGATGACTAGAGAACTTTGTCAATCACTATCTTATCTAGAAGATTAACTCCCACTTGATTCAAGCGATTGTAGTACTCAGACATTCTGAGCACATGCTCACTGGTTGAGCTATTCTCCTCCATCTTGTAGGCAAAGTACTTGTCAGAGGTCTCATACCTCTCGACACGGGCATGAGTATGAAATACCAATTTCAACTCTTGGAACATCTCATATGCTCCATGTCATTCAAAACATTTTTGAAGTCCCATTTATAAGCCGTAAAGCATGGTGCATTACACTATCAAGTAGTCATCATACTGAGCATTGTCAAACGTTCATAACGTCTGCATCTGCTCCTGCAATAGGTCTGTCACCTAGCGGTGCATCAAGGACATAATACTTCTATGCAGCAATGAGGATAATCCTCAGATCACGGAGCTAGTCCGCATCATAGCTACTAACATTTTTCAACTTATTTTTCTCTAGGAACATATCAAAAATAAACGGGAAACTACATCGCGAGCTATTGATCTACAACATAGATATGCAAATACTATCAGGACTAAGTTCATGATAAATTAAAGTTCAATTAATCATATTACTTAAGAACTCCCACTTAGATAGACATCCCTCTAGTCATCTAAATGATCACGTGATCCAAATCAACTAAACCATGTCCGATCATCACGTGAGATGGAGTAGTTTTCAATGGTGAACATCACTATGTTGATCATATCTACTATATGATTCACGCTCGACCTTTCAGTCTCCGGTGTTTCGAGGCCATATCTGCATATGCTAGGCTCGTCAAGTTTAACCCGAGTATTCCGCGTGTGCAAAACTGGCTTGCACCCGCACTACTAGGGAAAAGGCTAGCAGCAGCGCGGGTTTTAGGTGTATCAGTAGCACGGGGAACGGCGCTACTAATAAGGCGCTACAGCTAACACGTAGCAGTAGCGCATGCTCACAAGCGCTACTCAGCAGCGCTCTTAGTGGAAGCTCGCTACTGCTAATAGCTATAGTGTGCTTCTCCTGTACGCGCTGCTGCTACTACCGCGCTGCTGCTAACTTTCCCCACTCGCTACTGCTAATTTTAGTAGTTTTTTTTTGGCATATTTGTTTTATATTTGAACAGGCTTCATAGAAGAATCTTTAGCACCTACAAATGTCATCACGATACACATACAAATGCCTGCGAGACCAGAAATGTAATCATAGCATATACATCCAAATAGTCTCATCATAATCATCATCCAACACAAAGTGGTATCTTGTCATCATCTCGAAAATAGCGATACATGCAAGTCTCGAATACTTGCAACTAGAACGTCATCCATCTAAACAAAGGTATACGCGAGAAGAGCTATCACTATGAGTGAGAGCGGAACTATGCAATACATGAGGTGGCGATTCTGAGTCCTCTCTCGCTAGCGTGAACCTCAAGTAACTAGCTTCTCCTTCTTGTCGCTCTTGAAGCCTTTATGGCTGGCGCCGAGAACCCATTCACTTGCGCCTGGCACTAATGCCTCTCGTTGTACACCCCCGGAACCTTCCCTTTGTACACGACATAGCACTTCCATCTCGCCATCAAGAAACTAGGTACCTGTTAGAGATGCATGTTCATGAAGAGGATGTACAATCATATATATGCAACAAAATATACTAGAGCAACACCGAAAAAGAAAGGGTTAGCTACTAGATGCATCATACAGTACGCAAATTAATTAACTAGAGGTACGCAGGTCATCGTACGCAAACTAACAAAGTAGCGTTACACAAATTCGGCAGGGACCGTGGACATCACAAAGTTTCATCGCTACAAAAAGTATACAGTTCAACCGACACATATCATCATCATTGGCATCATAAATCACTAGAAGTTCCATCCTTCCATATCATCGAGGATGGACCCTAGCTTCTTGAACGGCGTGAGGTCTAGACGTTGCATGCCTATGCGAGTTCGGACGTCAGCTCGCGATATAGGGCCGTGGTGGAACATCCCCTTTACATCGACGACTTCTTTCATGATGATCGTCGCAATGTCGCTTTGGATGCGAAAGAAGTCATCTCTAAGTTTATAATCCGCTTCTCCATGAGATTCTAGCCACTTGTGGATATGATCATCATTTCATTTCTCGTCTGAAGCTTTTGGTGATCCGTGTTGAACTGAATCATGAGATGGACGATGTAGAATCCATCCTTCTTGCTTGGTTTTGGGACATGGATGCAAGAGAAGTTAGTTTTATCTTGAAACCCATCTTCTTGTTCCTTTGTTTCCTGATCTGCATGTGGCCACCTCTAATGTCTGAAGCCTTGGAGAGCATCATCTAGAATATTCATTATGTGGGTGTAGTCTTTTTCTCGTAGTCTCGGAAGGGTCAAAATACACGGCGTGGGAGACTTGCGGGTAAAGAACGATAAGAACGGCGCGCCCGTTGCTGTGGGGAAAAGACACCTCAAATTATTCCCCATAGAGAGAGAAGGAATGATTGAAATGTATGAAAGGGTTGTCCGGAACTGACTTACTTTGGATGATAAGGCACGAGGACAATTTCCCGGTCCTTATTCTGTACCATGAAGTTTTGGAGGTAGTCCCTAGCAGTTTCACGCCGAAAGTCGCCGAGATTCAAGAAAGACTCGTGCATGTAGCACGGATCCGCCCACACAGATTTGCGAGACTTCTTCACTCTTCATGACGGAGCTCATATGTAGCGCGAAAAGGCAGACGATTGTAAAATCGATCCGCCTTGTCAGAAACATCTCAAAGATATGGTCAAACCACAGGAAGAACACCTCCACGGGCCGTGTCTCGACATAGCACTTCCCCTCAGGCACACGAGCGCGTATGTCGGATATCACGGATCCTTTGAGGCTAGTAGGCTTTTCTCGGTCGGCGACATGGTCGTGCAGTCTCCTGAGATCCCCTGATAGTGCCTCCAGCGGTTTTGGCGGTAGCATCGGCTTGCCCATGAGATGGAACATGGCCGCACCTTTCACGGGTACACGCTCTTCAGAATGCATCGTCTGGCTGCTATGTGCTCTGGCTTGTTTGGAGGCAGCTATCTTCCCCAATCTCTTTCTCTTCGTTTTCTTGGGCACACCTTCTAGACCCTTCCTTAACCCCTGCCCGAGTGTTCCCGGGCTAAGTACTGTATGACCCTCGTGCCCGGCTAGTTGATCCTGTGTTGAGGCGGCATCTTCAGGCGTGTCCTGTGAGGATTTCATGAAGAGAGACTTTTTGCAATCCCTGCTACGACCTTCCTGCCCGAGCATATCATCCATATCCTCATTAGCAAGCTGATAGCCCGATTCGTCATATGGTTGACTCATCAATTCTATGTCACAGTCATACGCGTTTGTATTGAGGAAATCCATAGGGTCGACCTCCGTCTCATCATCCATTCTCTGTTCTACAGGACAAATTACATCAGCCAGTACTATTGCACCCCCTTCATCATGTCGTCCGCCGCTCTCACCCGGCACTACAGGAGATGGTAATTGCGTGGCGGGGTGGTGGTCTCCGCACATGCTTGTTGATGTGTGGTTATTGGTGTGCTCTCGGCGGCTCCATTTAATAAGATTCTTGACCATAGCAGCACCCAACCCTTGCAGCTTCAATCCAAGGGGTCTCGTCGTCCGCTCCCACATGTTTGTCTTCGAGGAGGAAAATCCTCGTGCCCGATTTCACACTGGACAAGCTAACCCTGAAGTGCCCAACGGGATCGGCTGGTTGTGGAACGTGGGTTGCAAGGGTCCATTATCATCCCCTTTCCCACATCCAACTTCTGGCCTTTGATCAAGTAGAGTATGGTGCACGGGGTTTCTTTCGCATGCAAACACATATGTCTGTGGCGTAAAACATCCAAAAGGCAACAAAAATGGAATATTATATATACATATATATATATATATATATATATATATATATATATATATATATATATATATATATTAGTGCGACATGTAATTACCGTGATGGCGTCGAGCACAGCCAAAGACGAAGGCCCACCGAGCGCACCAGAGACTGAGGACGGGCTGCTATGAGCGGGAGCGGCTGCGAGAGGAGGCCCGGTTGCGTGGGCAAGTGATGGTGCAATGGTGTTGTTGTTCATGGAGTTGCTCTCGACGAAAATGGGCAATGGGAAATCATGTACCGTCTTGTCTGGATTTTCCTTCGTCCAGTTGATGATAATCGAACCAAGTTTGTAGCGAAATCATTTCGCGGCGATTCTGCTGCATTGACTGCCTGCTGTAGCAACTCATATTTGTCCTCGGCTGCTTTTTTCGTGTCCTCAACTGCTTTTTTCTCGACCGCAAGCTTCACCTTCGCGTTGATGTCCGCCTGACTAAACTTCTTTTTCTGCTTCTTGGCCTCCGGGCCCTCGTTGTAAAACACCTTCCACGTGGCGCTGTCTCCAGCGCCGTGCACACGACCATATTGCGGCCGCTGGCCCAAAGGGAGTCCCTTAAGATCGTTCAAGGCCCGATTGAGAGGGGTGTCCCACTTGGGCCTCATCGGAGAAGTAGGGCTTTCGGCTGCAAGCTGGTGTTGCTTCTCCAGTAGTCTAATCAATTTCCTCGTGATCTGGTCTGTGTAAAAAACCTTTTTCTCCTTGTCCCACTTGTAGCGGGTCCTGATGAAGTCACGCTCCAAGGGGTTGGTGAACTTCGCGAAGGGGTATGGGAGACCCGCGGCTTCACATTCCACGTCCTCCTTATCCCATATGGGCCTTTTACCGAGGTAGCCATGGCTTTCGAGGCGATGCTTCCCAGTGTTCCTTTGCTGAAGGCTCTTGAATTTCGCAGCCTTAGCCTTGGCGTCCTCGGTAGCGCAAGTGTCCTTGAACTTTTCGAACTCCTCTTCCGTAAGTGCCGTATTTTCCTATATAATCTTGGACAGGGGTTCCTCAGACTCAATAGCTCGTTTCACCCTCCCTTTCCAGGAGGCCAAATCATTGTTGAACATGCCCATGGCGTGATTGTTAATCTTTTTCATCTTCGGATCATCCCATGGTTGTTCTATGTTATCATCCCGGTCGGGGAACTTGAATCTCTTGTGCAACTTCGTTAGGAGCAACTGCGTCAAATGTTCTTTACTCCTTAAGTCATCGTCGTTGATGCTCGCGCATTCCCGTAGGATGCATCCTACTTGGTTCCCATAGCACTTGCGAGGTTCTTCCGGCTCTAACGGCTCAAACTTGCCAGGTGCCATCTTTGTGATCACAAGTCGTCCAATCCCTAGTTTGTTAGGTTTTCGTATCCTCTGCTTCTTATGCTTCCTCTTTTCGGTAGCGGCATCGGCGCCGGTACCTTCCCTGCCGATATCTTCCCCGCCGGTACCTTCCCCCCGGTCTCGGCGCCGCCATCGGTGCCGGCGCCGTCGGTGTCGATGTCGGCGTCAGTAGCATCATCGAGGCGGACCTGCAAACCTTGCTTAGCAGTCAAAAAGTCGAGGTAGTCTTGTTCACCCTGATAATCCATCTCATATGCATCTTGGTCAGAAGGCCCAGTTTCTTCGTTGTTCGACATGTTTCCTATGATTAAGTGTCCTAATTTATTTCTAAAAGTATGAATAAATGAGAAATGACATAAAAAATAAATCTATGTGCCAGCACTCGATATGCCAACTATGTAGCACAATTCATGCCTTTATTCACGGGAAATTTCGGCATGAACTTTGCTAAAAAAATGGACATATCGAGCGCCTGAAATTCACCGGAACGGAAATGAATCAACATTCCAGCGTAACATAGGCCACTCGGATCATTTACCAGAACATGACATGTCCAAAACATGACATATCCACATATCACATGTCCAGTTCAAATTTGCATATAAATTCAGCTAATTTTGAAACCTATCTAAATTCATAACTAAATAGATAACCTAATTAACATAACTAAAACCTAAGTAAATTAACCGAAGAATCCTAGCTAGCAGAGAGAGAGAGAGGGGGGTGGTTTACAGAGGGTGCATGGGCGAGGAGGCAGAGGACCGACGACGGCCGAGGTTGGGAGGGGAGGAAGCAGAGGAGGGAGGCGAGGGCCGATGGGTCGGGGGCGAGCGCGCCGGGGTCGAGGGCGAGCACGCCAGGTCGGGCGAAGCGCCGCGGCGGGCGAGCGCCTGGTCGGGGCGAGCGCCTGGGTCGGCGAAGCCAAGGCGCCGGGCGAGCGCCTGGTCGGGGCAAGCGCCGCCAGGGGCGAGAGCCTGGATTTGTGTGGCGAGCGCCGGGCGGGTCGGGCACGGCGGTGCGGCGGGGAGAAGAGAGTGGGGATTTGGGGGAAAAGAGGCGGGATGAAGCAGGGAGAGTGAGAATTTTGGGTTAAGTGGACGTAGCAGTAGCGCGTTTAGACGAAACGCGCTACTACTATTACGGACAGCTATAGCGGTTTTATACAGAAACCACTACTGCTACCTTGACTAGCTGTAGCTCTTTTTCAGTAAAGCGCTACTGCTATAACCAGTTTCCCTTTTTCTTTTCCTTTATTTTTCTCACTTTTCTTTTTTTTCCGAGAGCAGTGAACGAAGGGAAGGCGATATATATTGCATCATTTGACGGTTAAATATGTATGCAAAATAGGAACATATATATTACATCATTGGACCCATGCATAATAATGGCTAAGTGTGTATACAAAATAGGAATATATATATATATATATATATATATATATATATATATATATATATATATATATATATATATATATATATATATATATATATATATATATATATATACCGATTCCTCAGCGTTGACGTTTTCGTTTTTGAGTCAGCTTCTTTCCCTTCTTGTTCGTCGAAGAATAATTGAGCCCCTCATTGTGACTTTACCTTTTCCATGGAGTATGATTTTTCTTTGGTAATGTAGTATTGATTCTTCTTTTGATGTATACTTCATCATCATCGTCATCTTCCCTCATTGGATTGCCGTACTGATCATAGTCTTCCTCATTGGCGACTCCATCCATTCCAATGATGTTCCTTTTGCCTCTCCTCACGACAACACAACTAGGATTGCATGGGTCGGTTATGAAGAAGCATTGTGTAACGTGCTTAGCGTGTACCCATGGCTCGTTTTTTGCGATAGCGTTCACGGTAGCGCTCTTGGCGCCGGGTATAGTCATGGTAGTGAAAATCCGGTTTTCTCTTTCGACATTCTTAGCCCATCTGACACGGAACATCGTCGTGTTGTGCAGTCCAGAGTAGTCAAGCTCCCAGATCTACTCGACCCTTCCATAAAATTGTTCAGTTGCACCGTTGTCGCTGCCGGTCATGCATTCCATCGTCACCCTTGAGTTCTGATCATCACTGTCCATATCTTTGGCCTCCGTGTAGAACGTGTATCCGTTGATATCATATGCCTGATAGGTTACGAGGTTGGGCGAGGGGCCTGATACGTCTCCAACGTATCTATAATTTTTGATTGCTCCATGCTACTTTATCTACTGTTTTGGACTATATTGGGCTTTATTTTCCACTTTTATATTATTTTTGGAACTAACCTATTAACCGGAGGCCCAGCACAGAATTGATGTTTTTTTCCTATTTCAGTATTTCGAGGAAACAGAATATCAAACGGAGTCCAAACAGAGTGAAACCTTCGGGAACGTGATCTTCTCACTGAACGTGATCCAGGAGACTTGGACCCTACTCCAAGAAGCTTCCGGGGAGGTCACGAGGGTGGAGGGCGCCCACCCCCCTGGGCGCGTCCCCCTACCTCTTGGGCCCCTCGGAGCTCCACCGACGTGCTCCTTCCTCCTATATATACCTACGTACCCCCAATAGACCAGATACGGAGCCAAAAACCTAATTCCACCGCCGCAACTTCCTGTATCCACGAGATCCCATCTTGGGGCCTGTTCCGGAGCTCCGCCGGAGAGGGCATCCACCACGGAGGGCTTCTACATCAACACCATAGCCCTTCCGATGAAGTGTGAGTAGTTTACTTCAGACCTTCGGGTCCATAGCTAGTAGCTAGATGGCTTCTTCTCTCTTTTTGGATCTCAATACAATGTTCTCCCCCTCTCCCGTGGAGATCTATTCGATGTAATCTTCTTTTTGCGGTGTGTTTGTTGAGACCGATGAATTGTGGGTTTATGATCCAGCTTATCTATGAATAATATTTGAATCTTCTCTGAATTCTTTTATGTATGATTGAGTTATCTTTGCAAGTCTCTTCGAATTATCCGTTTGGTTTGGCCAACTAGATTGGTAGTTCTTACAATGGGAGAAGTGCTTAGCTTTGGGTTCAATCTTGCGGTGTCCTTACTCAGTGACAGAAAGAGTTGCAAGGCACGTACTGTATTGTTGCCATCGAGGATAACAAGATGGGTTATTTATCATATTGCATGAATTTATTCCTCTACATCATGTCATCTTGCTTAAGGCGTTACTCTGTTTTTAACTTAATACTCTAGATGCATGCTGGATAGCGGTCGATGAGTGGAGTAATAGTAGTAGATGCAGAATCGTTTCGATCTACTTGTCTCGGACGTGATGCCTATATACATGATCATACCTAGATAACCTCATAACTATGCTCAATTCTATCAATTGCTCAACAGTAATTTGTTCACCCACCGTGGAATACTTATGTTCTTGAGAGAAGCCACTAGTGAAACCTATGGCCCCCGGGTCTATTCTCATCATATCAATCTCCATCACTTTATTTACTTGTTTTGATTTTACCTTTTTACTTTGCATCTTTATACCAAAAATACCAAAAATATTATCTCTATCAGATCTCACTCTCGTAAGTGACCATGAAGGGATTGACAACCCCTAAGCGTTGGTTGCGAGTTGCTATCGTTTTGTGCAGGTACGAGGGACTTGCGCGTGACCTCCTACTGGATTGATACCTTGGTTCTCAAAAACTGAAGGAAATACTTACGCTATTGTGCTGCATCACCCCCTCCTCTTCGGGGAAAACCAACACAAGCTCGAGACGTAGCAGGGCCATGTGCTAAGGCGTATATGAGCAATCCATCCTTAGAGCCCTCCTCCGGGGGATTAACAATGATATGCTCTTTGAACCAATGCAGGAAAGTGGAGTTGTGCTCTCTAGTAACTTCGGTGTCTATCTTGCATACCCCCCGGTCACAATACTTCTTTGCGATAATTTCTTTGTGCAGTGCCACGAAAGGATCTACCTCGTCTAGATGTTGTAGCACTACCAAGTTTGCTCTGTCAAAGTCGCTGCGTCGATCTGAGTATGCCACGTGCAATTCCACGAGACCGCTGGTGTGACCTTCTCCTTCGAGCCTCCCATCGTGCTTGTTAACGGCAAACCAACACTAACACCAAAGCGGCTGGTCCGCGCAATATAGAAAATTCTCACGTAAAGAGATGCACTCTTGTGTCAAATAGCCCTGGATGATGCTTCCATCCGGACGGGACATGTTACGAACGAATCCTTTGATGATCCCATTCATCCTCTCAAACGGCATCATGTTGTGCAGGAATGACGGCCCTAGGTCTATTATGTCATCCACAATATGGACACACAGATGCACCATGACGCCAAAGAACGCGGCGGGAAGTACATCTCAAGCTCATTCAGATCACAACGATCTCTTCCTGTAGCCTTCTGAGCTGCTTCACACGATCGACTTTCGAGAGATGACGTCAAGAAGTTGCGAGACCAATAAGCGTGTCACGGACGTGCTTGTCCATTATCCCTCTAAGGGCAACAGGTAGTATCTGCGTCATCATCACATGACAGTCATGGGACTTCATCCCGCTGAACCTTTTCTTGTCTGTGTCTAAATATCTGCTTATCTTGCCATAGTAACTGGAACTAACTTTGACTCTGGTAAGGCACTTAAAGAATTGATGGATCTCAGCCTGACTTAAGGTGAAGCAAGAAGGGGGGCAATAATCCTCTTTCTTTATTTTCTTGCCCTTCTTCTCCTGTGCCTCTATCTCCATCTCTGTCTCGTCTGAAATTTTACGGGGCGGCATGTGCAGATCTTCCCTGATTTTCAAATCTTGCAAGTCTTTTCTTGCCTTCGGCCCATCCTTGGTCTTATCCGGCATGTTTATCAGTGTTGCGAGCAAGCTCTCAAGGACATTCTTACAGATATGCATTTGATCAAGGCAATGAGGTGGAGTTTGTGCCAGTACTCCAAGTCCCAGAACACAGACCTCGTCTTCCATACCTTCAGCAGCGGCTCCGGCGCCTTTCTCATTGTCTTTCCCGACGCGGGGCACTCCTTCCAGTTTTTCAACAGCTCATCAATTTCGGCACCGCTCCGCTTATGTGGAGGTCCTCGATGCTCAGCGTGACCATTGAATAGATCTCCACGGTTTCTCCACGGGTCGTCCTGTTCGAGCCATCTTCGATGCCCCATGTACACGATTTTCCCAGACCCGCCATCTTTCCTTGATGTTAGCTGCTGAGACGTTGTATCATCCATGCACCGCGTGCATCCGCAATATCCATGGCACACCTGGCCTGCCACATATCTGTAACCGAGATAGTCCTGCACTGTCGTGATCAGCGCGGCTCTCATGTTGAAATACTCGCCTTTGCTAGCGTCCCATGTCTTGGCCGGTGTTTTCCATAATGTGTCTAACTCCTCTTGAAGTAGCCCCAGATACAAATTAATATTATTTCCTGGTTGTTCCGGCCCTTGAATAAGCATGCTCATGTGAATGTACTTCGATTTCATGCACAACCAAGGGGGAGGTTGTACATCCATACAAACACGGGCCATGTGCTATGGTTGGTGTTCTGATTGCCAAACGGATTCATGCCATTGGTACACGCGCCGAGCACGATGTTCCTTGCATCACATCCAAAATACCGATAGAAGCTGTTCAACGCTCTCCACTGGCTTCCATCCTTGACGTGTCTCAGCTTCGGATCATCTCCATCACCGGGCTTCTTCCTCTCCGTGTGCCAGCACATTAGCTTTGCTTCCTTGGGATCTACAAAATACCTCTGGAGACGGGGAGTGATTGGTAAGTACCATACCACTTTCTGGGGACATTTCTTTCCAGCCTTCTTGTATCGAGAAGCATTGCACACCGGACAGCTTGTTTTTTCCGCGTGCTCCTTCCGATAAATTATGCAATCGTTGATGCATGCATGGTATCTAACGTGTGGCAGATCAAGAGGGCACACGATCTTCTTGGCCTCATCAACACTACTAGGACATAGATTACCTGTGGGAAGAACATCCTTTAGGTACTTGAGATGCTCATCGAGGCTAGTGTCGGTCCATTTGTTTTTAGCCTTCATCTTCAGGAGTTGGAGCGTGAAACTCAAGTGGGTCACCTCAGGATTGCAACCATCATACAATGGAGTGTTCGAGTCTACCACCAGTCGCTCCAGCTTAGCCTCCTCTCTAGAAGCAGCTCTCTCAGTACTCATCTCCTTGCGAAGCAATGCTTGAACATGAGGGTCCCGCATGATTGAACTTAGTACCGACGAACTCTGCTGCGTGGAGTCCATGTCGTTCTCTCCGCCGCCATGCCCGGCCCCTTCTCCGCCGCCATGTCCAGCCCCTTCTTCGCCGCCATGTCCGGCCTCTTCCCCGCCGCCATTATCGATCATCTCTTCGTCTTGCCCCGTGTCATCATTGCCTGCCCCGTCGGCATCCTCAACATCGTCATCCTCATCTTCTATTATCCACCGAGTATAGCCATCCATGAAACCAGTCATGAGCAGGTGCGCTTCGACACGACCATCGTCATGGGGGTCGAGCCAAACTATTCCTTTGCATTTTCGACACGGACATAAAACCTCTATCAGGTTATTTTCCTTCATGTCCTGCACCGCCGACCGCAACCACCTGTCCACCATCGTTCCACTGACCATCGTCAACTCTGCACGGTAATAATAAACAAATTGATTATAAAAATGCGTGCATTCATCAAAGTCATATAAAAATTCTGCATGACCTTCCTTAAAAATAGGACATATATAGATCTAGAGTTTGCCCGGAATTCGCCGAAACGGAAATAAATCGACATTTCGGCAAAACATAGGCAACTCAAAAGCACAATTTGGCGTCAACTCAGCCACACACAAAATTTCCATAAACATATCACACACACATAAACATATTTCCATTTTGCAAAAGCATGAAATTTTAATCACCTCTATCTCGAGATCGAGCACACGGTGGAGATGATGTTGTAGGGAGATCAAAAGTGCACAAAGCTCTTCTTGACAAAGATAGATCTAGTTAGGGGGCAAATAGGTCATTTAACTAAATGCTACATCTACCTAGATACCTAATTTGGGAGGAGGCAACTTCAACTAGTGGAGGGGGAAGGAAAAAGAGAAAGGAGATGCATTAATGGAGGTGGTGTAGTTATATCTAGGAGTAATGAAGAGAGAGAAAGGTAGGTAGAAGAGGGAGAGTAATGGGGGGAGAAGTATTGAGGAAGAAGAAGAGTGAGAGAGGGAGGATGTGGGAGGTAGGGGAAAGGGAGGAGAGGAGAGGGGGAGGGGGAGGTGGAAAAAGGTGGTGGGTGCTGCGTCTTAGCAGTAGCGCGGGAGCAAAAGTGCGCTGCTGCTAAGAGCGTAGCAGCAGCGCGCTTTCCTATCACGCGCTAGTGCTAAACGGGCCAACCGTGTGCACAATTTCAAAATTAGCAGCAGTGACGTGACTAAAAAGCGCGCTACTACTAGGGCATTAGCAGCAGTGTGCTTCCTGACGCTGCGCTACTGGTAAATTTAGGTCGTTGTGTACTGTCGGTGGATTTTTGTAGCAGCGCGGTTTAAACATCACGCGCTACTGCTAAATTTGCACCAGTAGCGCGCTTTCCGTAACCGCGCTGCTACTAATTAGCAGCAACGCCTCTTTTTATGCCGCGCTGCTGCTAAGATTCTGTGTATAAGGTTTTTCCTAGTAGTGTCGTTGTATGTGAACATAGAGCTTATCACACCTGATCATCACGTGGTGTCTCGGCACGATGAACTGTCGCAACAGTGCATACTCAGGGAGAAGACTTATACCTTGAAATTTAATGAGAGATCATCTTATAATGCTACCGTCGAACTAAGAAAAATAAGATGCATAAAGGATAAACATCACATGCAATCAAAATATGTGACATGATATGGCCATGACCATCTTGCGCCTTTGATCTCCATCTCCAAAGTACTGTCATGATCTCTATCGTCACCGGCATGACACCATGATCTCTATCAACATGTCGTCACATGGTCATCTCGCCAACTATTTCTCTTGCAACTATTGCTATCGCAAAGCGATAAAGTAAAGCAATTATTTGGCACTTGCATCTTATGCAATAAAGAGACAACCATAAGGCTTCTGCTAGTTGCTGATAACTTCAACAAAACATGATCATCTCATACAACAACTTATATCTCATCACGTCTTGACCATATCACGCCCTCTACTTTGTTGTTGCAGGTTTTACGTGGCTGCTACGAGCTGTGCAACAACCGTTCTTACCTATGCATCAAAACCACAATGATTTCTCGTCAAGTATGTGTTGTTTTAACCTTCAACAGGACCGGGCATAGCCATACTCAATTCAACTAAAGTTGGAGAAACTGACACCCGCCAGCCACCTGTGTGCGAAGACGTCGGTAGAACCAGTCTCGCATAAGCGTACGCGTAATGTCGGTTCGGGCCGCTTCATCCAACAATACCGCCGAATCAAAGTATGACATGCTGGTAAGCAGTATGACTATTATCGCCCACAACTCACTTGTGTTCTACTCGTGCATATGACATCTACGCATAGACCTGGCTCGGATGCCAATGTTGGAGAACACGGTAATTTCAAAAAAAATCCTACGCACACGCAAGATCTATTATGGTGATGCATAGCAATGAGAGGGGAGAGTGTTGTCCACGTACCCTCGTAGACCGAAAGCGGGAGCGTTTAGTAACGCGGTTGATGTAGTCGAACGTCTTCACGATCCAACCGATCCAAGTACCAAACGTATGGCACCTCCGCGATCTGCACACGTTCAGCTCGGTGACGTCCCTCGAACTCTTGATCCAGTTTAGGCCGAGGGAGAGTTTCGCTGGCACAACGGCGTGGTGATGGTGATGATGAAGTTACCGGCGCAGGGCTTCGCCTAAGCACTACGACGATATGACCGAGGTGTGTAACTGTGGAGGGGGGCACCACACACGGCTAAGACAAATCTTGGAGTACCTTTGGGGTGCCCCCTGCCCACGTATATAAAGGAGGGAGGAGGAGGAGGCCGGCCCTAGAGGGGGCGCGCCAAGTGTAAGGAGTCCTACTAGGACTCCCAAGTCCTAGTAGGATTCCCCTTTTTCCTTTCCGGGGTAGGAGAGAAGAAAGAGGGAAAGAGAGAGGGAGTAGGAAAGAGCAAGGGGGCACCGCCTTTCCCTAGTCCACCGGACCCATGGGGGGCGCGCCTCCTTCCCTTTGGCATGCCTCCTCTATTCCCGTATGGCCCAATAAGGCCCAATACTTCTCCCGGCGAATTCCTGTAACTCTGGGTACTCCGAAAAATACCCGAATCACTCGGAACCTTTCCGATGTCCGAATATAGCCTTCCAACATATCGATCTTTATGTCTCGACCATTTCGAGACTCCTCGTGATGTCCGTGATCTCATCCGGGACTCCAAACAACCTTCGGTACATCAAATCACATAACTCATCATACAAATCGTCATCAAACGTTAAGCGTGCGGACCCTACGGGTTCGAGAACTATGTAGACATGACCGAGACACATCTCCAGTCAATAACCAATAGCGGAACCTGGATGCTCATATTGCCTCCTACATATTCTACGAAGATCTGTATCGGTCAAACCGCATAACAACATACGTTGTTCCCTTTGTCATCAGTATGTTACTTGCCCGAGATTCGATCATCAGTATCACCATACCTAGTTCAATATTGTTACTGGCAAGTCTCTTTACTCGTTCCGTAATGCATCATCTCGCAAATAACTCATTAGTCACATTGCTTGCAAGGCTTATAGTGATGTGCATTACCGAGAGGGCCCCAGAGGTACCTCTCCGACAATCAGAGCGACAAATCCTAATCTCGATCTATGCCAACTCAAAAAGTACCATTGGAGACACCTGTAGAGCACCTTTATAATCACTCAGTTATGTTGTGACGTTTGGTAGCACACAAAGTGTTCCTCCGGTATTCGGGAGTTGCATAATCTCATAGTCATAGGAACATGTATAAGTCATGAAGAAAGCAATAGCAACATACTAAACGTTCAAGTGCTAAGCTAACGAAATGGGTCAAGTCAATCACATCATTCTCTAATGATGTGATCCTGTTAATTAAATGACAACTCATGTCTATGGCTATGAAACTTAACCATCTTTGATTCAACGAGCTAGTCAAGTAGAGGCATACTAGTGACACTCTGTTTGTCTATGTATTCACGCATGTACTAAGTTTCCGGTTAATACAATTCTAGCATGAATAATAAACATTTATCATGATATAAGGAAATGAATAATAACTTTATTATTGCCTCTAGGGCATATTTCCTTCACTGAGTGCTTTCATCCGCGCTCGCCTCGCCTTCCTGGGCCAGATCCCCGTTCGGCATTGAGTACATTTCAGTGTATATCTACAAGACAAAGAGTCAATCCAATTCGAGGATGACTGCAAGTCAGAATTAGAAGACACTCGGTAAGAAATGTCAGACCTTGTCTGGTTCGTGTTTAGAGTCGAATGGCGCAACTCTTCTAGACCCCCGGGGGTTGTCCTTGTTTCCAGTGATGCTCTGCAACCACTGCACCACTATCTTCTCATCAACCTCCTTAGGGTGGATCCGAGTGGTGTCGTTCGAGCCTGAGTACATCCACATCGGATGATCACGTGCCTGGAGAGGCTGGATGCGTCGACTGAGGAACACCTCCAACAAATCCATACCAATCACGCCGTCACGGACCAGCTGAACTACCTGGTAGACTAGCATCAACACTTCAGCTTGCTCCTCCGGGGTCTCGAGCAACGAAGGGGGTTGGTGGACTCGATCCATGGTGAAGGGAGGAAGACTGGTCGACTGACCAGGAGTCGGAACATCCTTGCAGTAAACCCAACTCGACTACCATCCCCTAACCGAGTCAGGAAGGGTCATTGCAGGAAAAGCACTCCTACCTCTCGTCTGGATCCCTAAACCCCTACACATCTGGATCACTCGGGTCTTATCATCAGTCAGACAGGCCTTCTTCACAGACTGAGAGCGGCAGGTAAAAATGTGCTTGAAAAGACCCCAGTGTGGTCGACAACCCAAGAAGCTTTCACACAAAGAGACATACGCGGCAAGATATGTGATTGTGTTGGGAGAGAAATGATGAAGTTGGGCTCCAAAAAAGTTCAAGAAACCTTGGAAAAATGGATGAGGAGGCAAAGAGAAGCCGTGGTCAACATGAGTGGCGAGGAGGACGCACTCACCCTCCTGCGGCTGCGGCTCGAGTTCGTTCCCCGGCAGCCTCCCAGATCCAGGGGCAATCAAGCCCCCCGCTTCCAGATCATCCAGATCTTATTGCCGGATTGCAGACCGGATCCAGTCCCCCTGAATCCAGCCGGGCAGCAATCCGGACCTTGATGACGACCCCCGACTCGTCTTCTTGCCCTTCGACTTCGTCGTCGCCGTCGCCTTCTTGGCACGCTCCAGCGCAGCCGTCTTGTCCTTCCCCATCACCGAGGATTGCTCACGGGCGGAGCGGCGGCATCGAGAGTGGAGAGGGGAACGGTGGAGAAGTGGAGGAGGAAGAAGGGGAATAAGGAACACTGTGCAATCGGATCGGCCTCAACGCCTTTTATGGGCTCACTTCCAAGATGCTGACGCGTGGGCCCAAGCGATCCTGTCAAATCCCACAACAGTCGCATGCTCGGTACATGGCAAAAAAGGTGACGCGAGAATCGAGGCACCCCTGCCTAATCCATTCTGTTTACTACGGTGCCCTCCACCCCGCGTGCTTCTCCAAATTTCGAATCCCGTAAGATCCAGGAACGACATTGCAACCAATCACGCCAAAGATTGCGTACCATTCCAACAGTCAAAGCACATCAGTATAAGTTCACTCGGCAAACTCTGAATGGATCAAGGCGACTGAAAATGAAGTTAAAGGTTCAGCATGGTTCGCCGACGCAAGTAAAATGCCTCTGAAGCATAAAAATCGGGTCGGAACCATCTTCAACTTCTTCTCCATTCGGACCTCAATCCATTCAGGGGCTAATGACGATGACATGTACCTAGGGTAGGGTAATAGGCCTGACCTAGACACCCTTCCCAAGGACACTTCCCTACAGTCAAAGACATTCAAAGGACAACAACATCTACCGACTGAAATCACCTCAGAGTGCAACCCACTTGACCAACAGTTCCACTTGGATAACCCAATTCCATTCGACCAGGTTATAATCATTCAACCATATCAGAAACCACTCGGAGTACAGAAGATCTAAAGTCACTCAGGATGGCAACAGTCAGGCGTTCACTCCATAGTCTTAATGATCATTTATATGTCTTTATTGCCGGTGTTACCAGTAATGTCTCACCTTAATGTACATTGAACTCCTTGTAACATGGGCCGACTGGGGTCCTGGCGCAATCTATATAAGCCACCCCTCCACTAGCACAAGGGTTCGGACCCCCTGTAGCTTCACGCATAATCCAGTCGACCGCCTCCGGGCACCGAGACGTAGGGCATTTACTTCCTCCAAGAAGGGCCTGAACTCGTAAATCTTGCGTGCACAACCTCATCGTAGCTAGGATCTTGCCTCCTCCTACGTACCCCCTATTCTACTGTCAGACTTAGAACCACGACAGGACCCATCCAAGAAAAAACCCTCTCTCATTGGAAGCAACAAAGTGGTATCGCTGTGAATTTAGTTTCGTCATTGATTTTAGTCCAAAGCCGAGGTGGTAGTGCCAACTAAGTAGTCAGTTCAGTCAAAACCACTTGACCGAG
Organism: Aegilops longissima; assembly: GCA_021605205.1. Taxonomy (NCBI): domain Eukaryota; kingdom Viridiplantae; phylum Streptophyta; class Magnoliopsida; order Poales; family Poaceae; genus Aegilops; species Aegilops longissima. Next base: position 87,843,054 of record CM038682.1, read on the forward strand.
TCAAAACCAAGACAAAGGTTGATTTCTGAACCGTGTGGTTACTTCGGGGTATATGTCAACCGGTTTTGAAGTACGAGGTTGAGTATTAAATCGAGTGGTTAGTTCATGGTTATAATGTGGACTTTTCTCAATTGAATGTGAGTGGGCCGGTTCCACCATAAGCAATCTAACCGTCCAATCTAAGCTTAGTTCGCAGTAGAAAGAGAAGTGAGACTCTGAGTCCTCATTGACGGACACGAGAGTTTATGAAGCAGGAAATGAATTCAAGAGAGGCATGGAGTCTGTTGTGGCATTGTTTAGCAAATCCCATTGCAGTGGCGAGAATATGATGTGTCTGTAGTACGTCGCAGCACATGTCATCGCTACCAGAAAAAGTTTGACTAATAAGGGGCATTTTTTGGAATAGCAGAGGGCTTCGGGGCCTGGCTAAGCATCGTTTTTAGCAGAAATTTCTTCCACGCAAAATTTAGACTTTATTGCCTTATTAGAGACTGGTAGAGCTAATTTTACATCTCCTTTTTTGAGTCACCTATGTGGTGGTCTTGATTTTGCATGGTATTGTCTCCCTCCTCACGAAAGATCTGGAGGGATTCTGTTGGGGGTCAGCAGACATTCTCTCCATGTCCAAAAGATTGACGCTGGGATTTTTGTGTAAAATTCCAACTTCATTCTAAAGATGATGGTTTTGAATGGGCACTTGTGGCAGTCTATGGGGCCGCTCAACCGGATCTCAAACCAGACTTTTTAACGGAACTTGTTCGCGTTTGTTCTTCTGAAACTCTCTCGATGCTGATAGGGGGAGATTTCAATATTATTAGACGTCAAGAGGAGAAGAATAATGATAGTTTTGATGCTAGATGGCCCTTTATTTTTAGTTATATTATTGAAAATCTCGACTTGAGGGAAATTGCACTCTCAGGATGTCAGTTTACTTGGGCTAATAGTCTTCCCACACCCATCTATGAGAAACTTGATAGAATTCTTACAAGTATCGAGTGGGAACAAAAGTTTCCCCTAGTTACAATTCGTGCACTGCAACGGGGAGTTTCAGACCACACACCTCTCCTCATGATTTTAGGAGTGGTTGCTCATGTGGGAAATAAGTCTATTTTTCTTTCAAACTTTCATGGTTTCAAAAAGAAGTTTTTTTTATTTAGTGGTTGTCGAGTGGGTTAAGGAAAATAAAGGGCGCACCCATGTCGAAAGATGGCAGAATAAGATCCGCCACCTGAGACAATTCCTAAAAGGTTGGGCTAAACATGTGTTTGGTGTATATAAGTAAGAGAAAGAAAATCTCATCGCTCTAATTGACGCCTTAGATGTGAAGGTTGAGAGTGTTCCCCTTAATCAAGCAGAATATGTTGCTAAGAGAGAGGCGGATGATCTTCTTGCTAATTAAGCTTATGAGGGAGGAGGAAGCCAAATGGCTTCAATGTGCCAAGGTGTGAAATGTCCTAGAAGGGGACAACAACACCAAATACCTCCATCTCATCGCCAATGGGAAACATAGGAAAAAGAGAATTTTCCAACTTGAGCAGGATGACGGTACTATTGTTGGTGAAGACCTATATTGCCGATTTTTATAAGCTTATTTTTAGTTCACATGTCTCCAATTATGTCAAGCTTGATGAGGATGTCAAAGGTGACATCCCTCAGCTATTGACAGAGGAGAATGCCATCCTAACGGCCCCTTTTACTAACAAAGAAGTGTGGGATGCTATCTCACAGATGGAACACAATAAGGCCTTGGGACCAGATGGGTTCCCGGCGGAGTTCTATCAGTCGTTTTGGACGGTCATAAAAGGAGACTTTATGACTATGTTTGCTGGATTATATAATGAGAATTTAGCTTTGTATAAGTTAATTTTTGGTATTATTACCCTTCTTCCTAAGAAGGAAGATGCTATTAAGATTCAACAGTTTCGACCAATTTGTCTTCTAAATGTAAGTTTCAAAATATTCACAAAAGTGGCAACTAATCATGCTACGGCGATCACTCACAAAGTGGTGAGACCGACCCAGTCACCGTTCATGCCAGGGCGACACATCCTAGAGGAGGTTGTTGTCTTGCATGAAACGATTCATGAGCTACACTCGAAGAAACTTGATGGATTTGTGTTCAAAATGGATTTTGAAAAAGCCTATGACAAAGTTAAATGTCCATTCTTGCAACAATGTATGCGCATGAAAGGCTTCCTGAGAAAATGGTGCCAATGGATTGACACATTTGTCAAAGGGGGCAGCATGGGTATCAAGGTAAATAATGACATTGGTCACTATTTCCAGACACGAAAGGGTTTGCGGCAGGGAGACCCTATGTCGCCTATTCTTTTCAACAATTTGGCAGATCTTCTAGCGGTTCTCATTAGCCGAGCCAAGGAAGCAGGTCATGTTGCAGGCTTAATTCCTCATCTTTTGGACAGCGGGGTATCAGTACTTCAGTATGCAGATGACACCATCATCTTCATGGAACATGACATTGAAAAGGCAAAAAAATTATGAAACTTATTCTTTGTTTATTCGAGTAGTTATCTAGTCTCAAAATTAATTTCACAAGAGCGAACTCTTCTACTTCGGAGAAGCCAAAGAAGAAGAGGATTAGTACAAACAATTGTTTGGTTGTGAGTCAGGATCTTTCCCCTTTAGATACCTTGGTATCCCAATCCATTCTCGTAAACTTCAAGGAATGGAAATGTATTGAGGATCGCTTTGAGAAAGAGTTGAGTTGTTGGATTGATAAGCTTATGTCTTATGGGACAAGGCTCACCTTAATTAATATCGTTCTCACAAGCTTACCTATGTTCATGTTATCTTTCTTTCAAATACCTAAAGGGGTGAGAAAAAGATTGGATTACTACAGATCCAGGTTTTTCTGGTAGTCTCATGAACATAAGCATAAATACAGCCTGACAAGGTGGAATGTGATCTCTCGCCCTAAAGACCAAGGAGGTCTAGGGGTGGAAGACCTTGAGATTAAAAATAAGTGTTTGTTGAGAAAATGGCTCTACAAGATACTTACCGAGGACGGGGTTTGGCAAGAATTACTTAGGAATAAGTACCTTCATTCAAAAACCCTCTCTGAGGTTCAGGCAAAACCAACAGACTCGCCTTTCTGGAAAGGAATTTAAAAATGATTTTTTTTCACAGAGGGACGTTCATTGTATGAAATGGTCCAACTACTAGGTTTTGGGAAGATACATGGTTAGTGGACATGCCACTAGTCATGCAATACCGCCGTCTCTATCATATTGTGCAGCGGAAAGATGTCTCTGTTGCCTCTGTGATGGGCCACATACCTTTGAATGTTGCCTTTAGAAGACAACTGACTGGGGACAAATGGATAGACTGGTTAAACCTTGTTGAAACGTTGGTGATGGTCAACCTTTCACACGAATCAGACACATTCCATTGGAAGTTGACTACTTCTAGTTCCTTCACAGTCAAATCCATGTATACAGACCTCGTCAATGATGTGTTCCAAATGTATGTATGTATGTATATGAAAAATGAAAGTCCCATTAAAATAAAAAATTTCACCTGGTATTTGGATCGCAAGGTCATCCTGACAAAAGATAATCTAAAAAAAAGATTGGCAAGGAAGCACGAAGTGTTGCTTTTGTGGCAATGAGGAGTGGATTCAGCATATATTCCTTCAATGCCCACTTGCAAGCTACTATGGAGAATTGTCCATATAGCTTTCAACCTACCTCCACCTACGAGTAGTATCAATATGTTTGGAAACTGGTTAGTGGGGGTGCACCCCAAGTTTAAGTCTCAGATCCGTGTGAGAATTTGTGCTTTACATTGGGCCATTTGGAACACTCGTGATGATTGTAGTTTTAACAGAACGAAAGTTCCAAACTTTTTGCAGGCTACCTTCAAGGCCACCAACTGGATCCATACGTGAACATGACTACGCAAGGAGGAGGGTCGGGCGCCCACGGTCTTTGGTTGCAACTGATGAGAGATGGTCTCTCGGGATTTGTTCAGCCGATTTGATTGGCGGCCTACTAGTAGGATTTGTGATGCATGAGGCTCATTTTCCTACGATTTTTTATTTTTTAACTAGCACATATGCACGTGCATTGCAACGGGAGAGATAATATGAAACAAGAATATTTTTTGCAATTTACAAGCTTTTTTGAAAAACATGAACCTTTTATAAAATCAATAATATTGTTTGACTTGGTGATTTTTTTAAACAAGAACATATTTTCAACATTCAGAACAATTTTAGAAAATGGGTTTTCAAATGCAAACATTATTTTTAATTTGTTAACATTTCATTAAAACAAGAACACTTTTATAATTTTGATTTTTTAAATGCAACTGTTTTTAGAATATCTAGCAAATTTGGAAAAAAACTATAATTTTTCGAATTTTGAACAACTTTTGGAACGAGAAAATAAAATTCCGAAAAATAATTCAAAATAGTATTTGTATTAAATTTCTGAAAAAATCGGAAATTTAATGAAAATTGATATTCTGAAAATTTTGTATTCACGAAAAAATTAGTTGAATGGGAAAAAAGAAAAAAATAAACAGGAAAGAAAAAGGAAAAATAACAAGTAAAGAAAAAAAGAAAACGGGCCGGCCTAGTCTTGGGCGCCCTGTGCGAAGCACTGACTATATGGCGCACGGTGCGGCAAATAGTGTTTTCCACACTATGTGGGCAGTAAATTAAATGGGCTGGTTTCACTGGCCAGAGCGTGCTTGGCCCAGATAGGAAATTCTGGACAAACTATTATTCTTTTCTAACAGACGGATGCAAAAAAAATTAGTACCACCTCAAATAAAAGAAAAGTCTTTACGGTGGTGAATGGATGAAAAAATCAGAGAAACGCACCTTACTTTATTATTAATTATTAATTATTAATTAGTAATTAGTAATTAGTAATAATAAGGTATATATTTACCCTTCGGGCAGTCATGTGCCACAATTTATTGGTTGAACTTTGTTATGGTCGGATGATGAACTTTGATACGATAAACAGAAGGTCATGTGCATCACTTGATGCAGAGGTCGAGGGATGTTCCCTTTTTTTGGAAAAAAAAGGTGCATATATACGTCGGTTTTGGCAATCCAGATGCTTGCCTCTCCTACAGGGATGAGTTTTGGGCCCAACTGACGATGTACGCAGCATCCCACAGGTTTTCTTCAGCTCCCTTACTGCTCATCGTATGTTTTTATTACCCTGTCAAGCTTCAAGTAAGTACGATTATACTGATTTTGTGTTTTTATATTTTCTGCTTACACTTTCTTTAAAAAATTTAATAGCTAATTGCACATGTGTTGCGATGGGTGCATACATATTCTAGTGGTTTAACATCAATTTTGTCCGACATATAGAGTACCTTACGCTCATCATATTCCAGATTTTTGTAACATTTAATTCGATTTGAGTATGACAGGGCAAGGCAAGTAAATTCTTATTTAGTTGAGGTATTGGTCAGATTTGATTTGATTTAGGTATGGGTACAAGCAGACAAGAAAAGTTTGATTTAATTGATATTTTAGTAAGATTTGATTGAGTTACTACAGGACATGGTTTTCAAAAGGTACCGATTTAGTTTAGATTATTCTAAGTTATTCTAATTAGTTACACCCATCAAAACATGATCACCAACAACACTTGAGTCAGTCTTAGAGACAAGAGTAGGAACCTAATTTTACCGTTTATCATTCCACACGTTCATATGAGTTTTTCACTAAATCACATATTCCATGATCATGGCCGTTAAAATATAAACTCTTAAATATGAAATATAATAATACAATATTTATTGCCTCTAGGGCATATTTCCAACACCAACTTGACACGGCTATTCTGCACCCGGGCTCATCTGAGCCCGGGTGTGAACACTAAAATTGTTTCCAATAACAAAAAAATACAAACAAATATGCATTTTTATAGTGCAAGATGCTCATGTGCGTGATGCCTGTGAATTTTTTTGTAAAGTTTAGACATTCGAGGAGCTCATGGCAAAAAAGACAAATTTCTGGTGTTTGGGAAAATTTTCAAACATCACTTTTCACACCCAATTTATTCTTTTTTGCCTCAAGCTCTTCGAATGTCCAAACACCCCGAAATTTTTCATGAACATCACGCATTTCAGCATCATATACCACAAAATATCTAATTTATTTGAACTTTTCTACTATTTTTTTGGTTTTACTGTTCACGGGTGTAGACAATTCCGGGCACCGAATTGAATTGTTGGTACCAACTCCCCTTTTATAGTAGAGATATTTTGTGGTGTTCTAAAACTTTTATTTTGGTAAATATTTTTTATTTTTACGAAATAATCATCGTCTGTAAATAAAATGTTCAACATATTCTTAGAAATTTTTGTTGTGTATTAGAATATAATCATCATGTATTGGAAATTTTAACCAAGTATTTAATCACAGGTTCATCGCAAAATATTTATCATTTCATATTTTCCTAATCCTATCTAACAATTTTTCATCTCATATTAAAATATATTCATCATGTATATGAAAAATGCCTCTCAAGTATGTGAAAATGTTAATGGAGTATTTGAGAAAATATTGAAAATATGTCCGCCATGTAACAGAAAAATATTGGCTAGATATTTAGAAAATGTTCACTGTATATTGTGAAATTGTTAAACCCTATTACAAAATTGTTATCACCTATTTAAAATGTGTGGGTATTTATACAAATGTTTGATACTTATTGGAAAAAATTCATCACGTATTCATCATGTATTTAAACATGTTCACCTATTTTAAAATGTTCATCACGTATTCAAAAAATTCATGGCATATTTGGAAATTGTTTGTCATGTATTAAAAGTATTATTCATAGTGTATTTAAAAAGTATTATGATTATTTTAAAATGTTCGTTGTGCTATTTAAATACTTGTATCATGTATTCAAAATAGTTCATCATATATTCCATCAATGAGTATGTAATTTGAAAGTTATCACGTATTTAAAGTTATATATAATTTCTGAAGAACCTTTTATTCATTTTCATCAATATGTTCATGTAATTTTGAAAAGTGTTCAGTTTTATTAAAACTAATGTATCTCTTAAATGTCATATCACATTTTAAAAGATGTCTGTGTATTTTTAAAGCTGAAAATAGAAAAAGAAGAGACTAGAAACAAGAAATATGGAAAAAAGGAAAAGGGAAAAAATAAAGGCAGAAAAAATAGAACTAAAAAACTAAAATGGGAAACCAAATAAACCAAACACAAAACCCAAAAAATGGTTGGATAACAAAAGCAAAGAAGCAACTACAAAAGACAGAGGAAATAGGAAGCCGGCCTGGCGACGGCCCTTCATTTTAGGTTTTTGGCGAGATTTCATCTCACGTGCAGGGAGCTTTGTTTCTTAAAAGGCCGGCCCAAGTATAATGTTTAAAGGGAACACATAATGGGTTTCCTGCTTTTGGGAACATTCTAGAAAGTTCTTTCAACCATTTCTAATACATTTTTCTTTCCAGTTCATTTTTTCATTTTTCTTATTTTCAAAATCACATATATTTATAATATGTTAATAAATTTCAATTTATGAACATTTTTCCGACCACAGACATTTTTAGTTCTATGAATTGTTTGTCGAATTCATGAATATTCCTGAATTTGTAATTATTTTCATATTTGGACTATTTTATATATTCATGATTTTCTTTCAAATCCATGATTGTTTTTAGGTTTCCTGAATATTTTCAAGAATCATGAATTATTTATCAATTATAGATCAATTTTTGAATTTAGTGAACAGTTTTTGAAATGCACTACTATTTTCTGAACTTTGTGAATATTTTCTAAAATTTGTCAATCAGTTTTAATGCATGTATATTTTTTAAAGTTTTAAAAATTTTAAAATTTATGAAAAAAATTTAATTGACTATTTTTTTTAAACTTGATGATTTTTAATTATGTGAACATTTTTGTCAATGACCATTCAGGGGTTCATCTTCACAGTGCCTCATAAGAAACGGGTGTCAAATAGGAGCTCCCCGCATTGAATGCCTAGATCTTCTCAGGGCAACACACGAATGGGCCTTACCCATTTTGGGTTTCTCCCTTGGTTTTCTCCACATTGTGCCTCACAGGATAGTGCATGAATGGGCTTGGCGTATTTACCGGTCCTTCCCTTGTTTTGGTTTTTCCTTTTATTTTTAGGATATCAGTTTGTCCTTCTTAGATTTTTTTCTTTCTATTTTCTTAGTTTTCTTACTTATGTTTCTTTGATTATGTCTATTAATTTTTTAAGATAAATTTCTTTTCAAACACAAAAACGTTTTTGAGTTTATGAACCTTTTTGAATAAATAAATCTTCACTATATATTATTTTAAACATGAGATGAACATTTCATTGTATATGCATGAACAATAACAATATTTATTAAAAAAATCCTAAATATCTCGGCAGCCACACCAAACGTGTACCGCCGCAGCACTAGCGAATGAAATGAATTTAATTTGATATATCTATTCCACACTTCAGAACAAGAAAACCCCTGATAAAGTAGATAAAAATCTAACGAGTATGATCTTGTCTTGTTGGCACACAACGAAGACACTATATATAGTGCATTGGAGTAAGATGTACTCCCTCCTTTTTATTTAGTCTGCATATTAGGTTTGACCGAAGTCAAACTTTGCAAAGTTTGACCAAGTTTATAGAAAAATATATAAACATTTACCATAACAAATCTATATGATGTAAGTACATTCAATAATGAATCTAGTGGTATTGATTTTTTATTACATATGTTAATATTTTTGTTACTAAACTTAGTCAAACTTTACAAAGCTTGACTTTGACCAAAGCTAATATGCGGACTAAATAAAAACGGAGGGAGTATCCTTCAAATTTATTGAATGTCATGTTGGGACAGTGCTTGTTGGCAGCTCATTTGTCAAAAGGTGGGGGAGGAGTGTAAGAAAAAGAAAGCTTTGCTTGTCTTTGACACGACGGCTGGTTGCCGACAACAGAGAAGTGAACGAGAAGGAGAAATAAGACTCTGATCAAAAACATGATTCTTGACGACAGACACGGGAGTCCAGGAAGCAGGAAACAAGTTCGAGTGCGGCGTGGTTTATGTTTGCGCTAGCTCTTCTTTTAGAGTTTGAGCTATTTGATTTGCGATACATATGTGTGACACCCACTAGCGTTCAAGTTGGACCGGCCCATTAGATCATCTTCAAGAAATCAACCTAAAAAAACTCCCCCTATAAGTGGTTATAGGGATTCTCCCAATAATTTTCTGGGGGTTCACATGTATGCGCTATAGCAGACCCAAAAACTAATCATCAATACTTAGCCTTACATATGAGACCCATCTATTAGTGCCTAATCTCTCTCTCTCTCTCTCACACACACACACACACACACACACACACGCACACACACACACACACACCAAAGACATTGACGGAGCTCCGACGGCAGGTGAGCATTGGCGGTAACACGTTAATGTGCCATGTGCTAATCACAAAATTTAGGGGGGGGGGGGGGGGGGGATCTACTGAGATGCTCTTAGCAGCACGGGAGCGAGTGTTTTTTATGAAGATATCAGAAGCTTCTCACCCGGTTTTTGGAATCTTCTGGCAATTTTTTCTGTCTTTTTCTCGTTGGTTTTTTGGATTTTTAAAATTTGATTTTCATATTGGATTAATTTATGGTATCTTATTTCTATTTTATATTTTCTTTATTTTTCATATTTCAAATTCATGAACATTTAAAAAAATAATGCATGGACCTTTTTCAAATTCGTGATAATTTTGAAATCACAAACATATTTTTCAATTTATTAATAATATTAAAATTCAGGAACTTTTAAATAATTAGCAAACATTTTTCAAATTAATCCACTTTTTAGTTACAAATTCATCATATTTTTATAAATTCGTGAAAAAAATATAATCTGTGAATATTTTCGAAATTCAAAAACAATTTTACATATTGCTGAAAACTTTCGATTTTTCATGAATAAATATGGCTATAAAAATAGCGCTACAGATGTTTTTTTGAGCAATTTATTTTGGCGATGCAAAAATGCTACAGAAAAAGTCGAACAGTAGAGCGTTAGCGAATAATGGATTGGCCCATAGTCGAGCGATGGTCGTGGCCCATTTCTGGGTTCTCCGGTGCCTTTTCTTTGTTTTTTACTTGTCCGTTCATTTGTCTCAAAACTTTTTTGTCCGTTTTCATGTTTCTCAAAAAACAAAACTTGTATGTTTTCATTTTTATAGATTCTTTGGAATACTCTACTTTTTTTCATATTTTCTTTTCTTGATTATGTCCTTTTTTATATTTTTAGGATAAGTGCTTCAACCTCTTCTTAAATCACATAAACCCAGATTTATACATGCAAAAACATTTCTTTTCAAAGTCAACATTTTTTTTATTTTCTTGAAATAAATAACGGTTTTGCTAAACCTCGGGTGCTTGAAATTATTTGTGGCTTTAGTCACTTTTTTCTTCTTCCCGAGCTCATGAGATGAGGAGGCCGGATCTCGCCGGAGAAGAAGCAGCCTCACTATATAGCTTAGGGATGTCGGGGTGTAGGCTCGTCAGGAAGAAACAACCTCGCTATCTATTTTAGGAATTTGGGGGTGCAAGAGGTTCACCGGAGTTGTGCATCGGTGTGGGGTTTAGAGGGATGGTCGGGGCGGCGGCCAACACGGCTGTGTGAAGAGGTCGACGGAAGGCGGGATGGTGGGGTGGAGATAGCCGCCAGCTGGGAGGGGCGGGTAGGGCTAGGTGGTCGGTGGCTATTCAAGGAAGAAGAAGCTGGAGGTTGAAGATGAACAGTACCTTGAAATATTTTCAGCCGTTGGATGAAAGTTTAATGACCCATGATGAAAGTGATTGATGCAACATATTTTTCGGGCAGCTGACATATAGACTGTCTTAATAAATAAATTTTATATAATAAAAAAATAAACATGGTTTGAAAATTTCATTTTATATACAATAAAACTTAAATTGTGATACTTGAACATTTTAATTTTATCACTATGTGTAATTTCTTCAACATTCAAACTTTCTTCTTTACAACATTTTAAAAGATTTCAAAATATTATTTTTATAAAAAATATCTCCTTCGATCCTCAGCCACACAAACTGGCAGAATTCAGCGAACCAGCTTATGATTGGATGGTTAGGAGGATAGTGGTAGCCTCAGCCCACTAGAGTTTAAGTTCTGGACTTAACATTGGTGCTATCATTTCCTGAATTTATTTCAGGTCTTCTGATGATGTGCGTTCAGAGGAACGAGATATTCCGTCGACTATGAACACGTCTATAACGATTTCATCAATCTTAATATGAAGTGTGAGTCAGTCTCTGGAAAGTGCTCGGATAGCATGTGCATGCACGTGTGCATAAGATAAGTGTACGTGAAAGTTCGCGTCTGTGACGTGTTAAAAATACGACAGAATCCCTTGGCATGCAATGTTTCGCCGCAGCACTCCCGAATGAAACGAATTCAATCCCATATATTTATTCCACATTGCGGAACAAATAACGAATGCAGCCAACAAACTGCCGTGACAATCTCGTACAACATGAATGGACAAAACAAATAATGTAAACAAAAAAGGAAACAAACAAACAATTTCATGGGCGGCATCGACCGATATCCATCAATTCTGAACCTTATCCTCAGCATGGTCTCACTCCTCCTCGAAGCACCTGACGGCGTTGTCGGGGTCGATGTCGCTGCAGAGCGGCAGGTCGGCGGGGAGCGCCTCCAGGCTGAGGTTGGCGTCCCTCAGCGCGAACACCACCTCCTCGAACACCAGCCGGTTGCCGGTCGGAGTGAGGTGCAGCCCGTCCCTGAGGAACGCCGTCTCCCACCCGGGGAACTCCTGCATCCGGGACCAGAGGTCGATGGCCCGGAGCCCGCACTGGCGCGCCACCTCCACGCACGCCCGCGCGTACCGCCCGGCCGCCTCGTTGGTCCGCTCGGGTAGGCCGGACGCGTCCCCGTTGCGTGGGAACCGGACGCGGCCGCGCTCGTCGACGGGGGGCGGCGTGACGAGGATGAGCGCCGCCGACGGCCAGCGCGCGCGGAGCAGCGCGCAGATGGCGCGCAGGTTGTCCCGGTACTCCGGGAGCGGCACGTGCTGGAACGCGCTGGCGCGGTCGGGGAGCGACGCGTCGTTGGCGCCGAAGAAGACGGTGACTGCGGCGACGGCCGCCGACGCCGGGATGGCGGAGAACGCGCGGTCGGCCACCAGGGACGCCCAGCGCGTGTTGTAGCCGCTGTAGCCCCGGAGGACGACGTCGGCGGAGCGGGAGTAGTGGTTGGCCAGGTGCGCGCCCCACCCGCCCTCCCCGAACGACTCCTCCGTGATCGAGTCGCCGAACAGCACGATCGACGGCCTCATGATGATGACCCTCGAGCTCAAGCTGCGCTCTAGCTGGTCAAGTTCGATCGATGAGTGGCATGGCGCGCGGAGGGGTATATATACTTAGACAGGAAGCGAAAGGCGGTTGCATGGGAGAGCGAGCCGGGTTGGCCGTACGTACGTACGCACGTTGAATTCGCCCGGTGACCTCACGCCTGACATATGTACGGGCTCGTTTTTCCAGGTGACATGTCCTCGATTCAGTGCTACGGGCGAAACGAACAAAATACCACTCGATCGTCTTGGTTTGTGGCGACGTCGCTTCTGTCGTACGGACACATCTAGTATGGAAAATCAAACTGTCCTCGTCTCCTCATCGTTTTCGGTACCGCCTCTGTGCCGCTAGAACATTCCTTTCCCGTGGGCGCGCGTATGAGCGGTGATGTCACGGGAGCGGCAAAACTACCGTGCACGGTATATACCGTGCCTGGATCTGCCACTTATTGTGTTACTGAGATTCGCGCCCAAAAAATCAATGCGCCACTATCACCATCCCTCCTGTCACATGTTCAGGTTATGTGTGTGTCAGACTGTCAGTGCTTAGTGTCCCTATGCATGGATGTGCCCTCATGGCAACTCTATCAAGAAATATATTATCTCTTTCTATGCAAACGATTTAAATACCTCATATCTTCTAATACAAAAGTGTCTTACATTCTATCTGGGCAAACGTGTTTATTTTGACGAGAAATTTAAAACATGATCAATATTGAATATGTTTTTGAAAACTTATTTGTTCTTACGGCTCAAATACACTTTGACCATTGTCTACAAAAATGAAATAATAAGCACATATGGATTCAAAAAATAAACCAGGTCCAAACTTTGGAGTACAGAAAAGCATGGATGAGTGAAATACCAAGTGCATCGTTTCTTTGGGGAGAGAGAAAAGTTATGTGCACATGCGAAAAGGGGACTGATTGACATGACATTAACTACTAAAACTGAGGGCCATAGATTCAGATGAACTAAGCACCGCAGTAAATACATGCATGCACGAGTGGCCGATACATGCACGGTAGATACCGTGCATGGTAGAATCTCTTTTCTCGTGATCTTGATACTATTTGGTACTCCCTCCTTTTTTTTACAACGTATATTAGTTTTAACTGAAGTCAAGTTTGACCAAGTATATAGAAAACAATATGAATATTTACGGTAACAAATTCATATGATATGAAAATATATGCAATGATGAATTCAACGCTATATATTTGGTTGTGTATATGTTAATACTCCTATATTTTTCCGGATATTCAATTTGGCTCTCGGAGCATGTGCTCCTGCGCGCAAAAATAAAATTTTAAATGTAACAGAAATTCCCAACATTTTTTTACTACATTTACAGTGCATAGTATTATATTATGATATGATAGTAACTTCATCCGACATGCATGACAGATACTGATACACCATTTGATATAATATGATATGATATCATGGTACTCAATCCTCGCTTTTCCCATTTAGTTATGTGCCGCCTCAGCAAAAATACATAGTAGGCAAACATAATACTACCTAATTATGATGACCAGCCTAATATATCTTGCCTTGGAGCATCTACAGTTGGGCGCCTCAACCCCCCCTCAAACAACTGGGCGGACAACCCGGTTAGTGACCGGTAAAAAAAGGACCCAAAGGGGCGGCCTCAAACTGGTCTCAAACGTCCGGACTGACCGATGTCCTTCATATCCAGCACAACTATGGGGCGGCTATGGGGTGGTCTGGGCGCGTCTGCCATGTCGAAACTGACAGGACGACTGTCGGTGTCAAAACCGGCGGATCTCGGGTAGGGGGTCCCGAACTGTGCGTCTAGGCGGATGGTAACAGGAGACAAGGGACACGATGTTTTACCTGTGTTCGGGCCCTCTCGATGGAGGTAATACCCTACTCTGCTTGATTAATATTGATGACATGGGCAGTACAAGAGTAGATCTACCACGAGATCGTAGAGGCTAAACCCTAGAAGCTAGCCTATGGTATGATTGTTGTTGTCCTACGGACTAAAACCCTCCGGTTTATATAGACACCGGATAGGTTAGGGTTACAAAGAGTCGGTTACAATGGTAGGACATCTACATATCCGTATCGCCAAGCTTGCCTTCCACGCCAAGGAAAGTCCCATCCGGACACGGGATGAAGTCTTCAATCTTGTATCTTCATAGTCCAGGAGTCCGGCCAACGGTGATAGTTCGGCTATTCGGACACCCCCTAATCCGGGACTCCCTCAGTAGCCCCCGAACCAGGCTTCAATGACGATGAGTCCGACGCGTTGATTGTCTTCGGCATTGCGAGGCGGGTTCTCCTCCAAATTCCATATACTTGTCGAATAGTGTCCGGCTTCTGATAAATGATGCGCTCCTTGGCTTCTACGCCCAATAATGGCCACCTTCCACGTGTTTGAATGAATGCGAAAGGCCAGGGTATTTTTACAATTACCCCCCTAGCTGCGCAGATGAGCTGCCTATAAAAGGGGCGAGGATCTAGATCTGAGTCACATCATCCCTCCTTTGCGAGCTTTCATTTGAGCGCCCTTGACCAAAGCCCATTCCATCATGGACAGTCGACGTGGCTCCTCCTCTCGCACTCCCAGCCCTCAGCCTGGAAACTGGGAGAGATGCTCAGTCCCGCATAGCGAGCAAGTTATACTCCAAACCAAGGGATTTCTTCCCCCGGCCTTCATGGTTCCGGTTCGAGCCAGACTCGCCACCTACAAGGGCGGAAAGCAAGCGGAGAGTGTCCCCGATCCCTCTAAAGGAGAGCGGGTATGCTTCATCTCTTTCCTAGTAAGAGGACTCGGATTTCTGATCCATCCGTTTCTCCGGGGGCTCTTGGAGTTCTACGGCCTCCAGTTGCACCACCTTACGCCTGCCTCCATTTTGCACATTGCGGGCTTCGTGGCCCTCTGCGAGCTGTTCTTGGGCGTCGAGGCTCATTTCGGGCTGTGGAAGAGATTATCCTGCCTAGTACCCCGTTCTCATGAGGGGTCAATATATCAAGTGGGCGGAGCCGAGCTATGGCGCATCGCCGGGAACCGGATACCTATCCGGAACCCCAAAGAAGGCGTCCGAAGACTGGCCTTCGGAATGGTTTCATATGGAGGACGTCCCGCTGCCGGATCCTGTTCGGATCGGCCTTCCGGAGTTCAGCAATGCTCCTCTGAAGAAGCGCCTAAGATGGCGCCCTCGAAGCCCCCGGAGGGAAGATGACCAGGACGTCCTCTATTTGATGAGCCGAATAAGGTTACTGGCTCATGACGGATTAACCATGATTGGAGTCATGGCAATCTGCATTATGAGGGGGGTGCAACCGCTCCAATATAGGGGCCACCCCATGTGGGACTTCAACGGGGAGGACGATGCCACCCGCCATGGCCGCAAAGGGCCGGGATCGGTCAGCGAACTGGTGAAGATCTTGTCTGCTATGTATAAAGGGGAGGAGGAGGATTTCCTCCGCGTCAATCCACTGAAGGAGTTTTCTTTGAATAATCCTCGAAGCTGGGTAAGCAGACATCTTTGTGACCTGTCCGATCCATGTTCCCGTGGTTAAATATCTCATTTCATGGTTTCTGCGCAGGAACTGCGCCGGACTGTGGAGAAGATACACAGCCCGCCCCCACAACCCGAGGATCCGGAACGGTCCCTCGATCCGACCTCCAAAGAGGATCCGGATATAAAGGTGGAGTTGATCGACGGGGTGTTCTACCAACTTAGCATCGACAATGCTTTGGTTGCCATTACGGCCGATTACCCCGGAATACTTCCAGCCTCACAGGTAACTGAGACCGAGGTCCCAAAATCCTGATAATGACCCACCCATGCATATTTTTTGATCACCGTATACCAATGGTGTTTCGCAAGGGGTACCTTCGAGGCAGGAAGCCGAGCCCGCGGCGGCTGGCCAACAAAGGGCAGCACGGCCCCGCAGGCTAAAAAGGAGTGCGGTCCGGATCGAAACTCCACCGCAACGGTACGGCGTGTCACCATGTTCCTAGGATGGATTCCTGGAAGGCGTACTAACACTGACGCTCTTTTCAGGAAAAAGAGCGCTCACCGGACTGAGTCCGGAGAGGTTGCCAATCGAACCTTCACCGGCCAGGCTTCAAAGCCGGGTCCGGAGGCTGAGGTGAGCACGAGACGTGCGTCGGATGCCGACAAATTGTCCGCCACCAACTCCGAGGTGGAGAGCGCCATGAATCATAGGCGCCGCCGGACAGTTCTTCGTGACGCGTGTTTCTCCCAAGAGGCCTTGAATGCCTTCGATTCGGGAGATGCGCACCTCCGTGCCGCTCAAGATGGTCTAGCCAGAGCCACAGAGCAGTATGTAAAGGACATACGGTTGAGAAAATTTGACAGTTATATATGCCAGTAGCCCCCGAGACTTAAAATAGTTAGAATAACTGATTTAAGGATCATTTGTTATGCAGGATCTTACAGAAAAGAATACCCGACTGTCCCAGGAGCTTGAAGAATGCAAGGCCCAACTTGAGGCCGCACTAGCCGCAACAGGGGGAGCCACAGAGACCCCCTCTGGTAACATATGTTTCAAAAGATAAATAGTTTATGAAGTGCGGCGGGTGTGTAAATCTGACAAAAATATTGCAGATGGCGCCGGACTAGATCCGGACAGGCAACAGCTCTTACGTCAGCTAAAGGCCGGCGAGAGCGTGCTTACGAGGGTGCGGCAGGAGAAAAATAACCTCCAAGATGCCAACACCCAACTGGGTGAGGAACTAAAGGATGTTCGTGCCCAGTTGTCTGACTCCGTAAAGGAGAATCGACGGCTTCGGCGCGGCATTTTCAGTAAGTGCTTGAACGAACTTTGAAAGAGTTCGGCGAGGAAGGCGACTAACATAAACATGTATGTAGGTTTGCTCACAGGTCGTCCTGAAGAGGAGATGCCCAGTTCTTCGGGTGATCTTCTTCCCGAACTGCGTCAGCTGCACGAACGAGTTCGGCAGGTGATGAAAGGCGT
The DNA here is from genome assembly GCA_021605205.1 of Aegilops longissima. Classification (NCBI taxonomy): domain Eukaryota; kingdom Viridiplantae; phylum Streptophyta; class Magnoliopsida; order Poales; family Poaceae; genus Aegilops; species Aegilops longissima. The sequence goes on from CM038682.1 coordinate 87,860,429, forward strand.
CGGCCAGGCCTTGTGGCCATCTATCTCCCTGCCCGAAGGCATTGGAGAGCTGGCGGAGCGGCTTCAAGGAGCACGGCGGCGCTTCCGACTATGGAAGATATCGGCCTGCCGTCAGGGCGCCAGGGAGGCCTGGGCCATGGTGAAGACGCGGTACACGAAGGATGACCCAAACCACATGGCCGAGGTCGGACCTGTGGGGCCTGATGAGAAGGAGATCCCTGCAAGCTTAGTGTATGGCCAAGTAGAATTGGCCGCCAAGTATTCTCAGCAAGATTGTAAATTAGATAGCCTGTTAGATGGCATTGAGGAGGAATACAATGAGTCAAGTTGACTTTGTAAATAAATATGACATGAAAAATGTCTTCTAGCCGGATTGTAGATCGTTTGTCATAGCAGACTTTTTCGCTTCGACCTCAGGACCCAATAGTCCGGAGTGTGTCCGAATACCTTCGTGGTTATATAAGAACCGTGGTATGCATGGAGACAAGGCGTAGGGGTCATTAGTGCTGTATCAGACAAGTGCCCAACTAGTTATGTTATATTACATGGATAGTAAGAAACATCTTCCAGGGAGAATAGTTCCGTTAAGGGTTCCTTTCGCTGGGATGCATGCCCTAAAGTGCATGTCAAAGCTGCTATGAAAGCAGAAAATCATCTGGGGGCAGATGGGTAAATAGTTAAAAATCATCTTTCAGTTCACCGACCGAATATTCCCTTAAGAACGCTAGCTTTCGGCTTCACCCAGTCTGAGGTACACATCCGGCTGACCCGGCAGTAACAATCGCAGAGGTGCTCCCTTTACCACCTAGCCGAACAATCGGGAACGTAGGGGTAAGCACAGGAGCCAGGCAACCCAGCTTGGCCAAAACTTAAGTCATATCGATGCATATAATGGTGAATAAAAGGTACATGCGGAAGTTTAACGCATGTGTTGAGCATGAAGCCCGTATAAAATAAGCTTCTGGTAAAGAAGCCCCCATGTATAATGAGCGCGTACAGCGCGTCAAATATGTGCGAACAAAGCGCAAACGAGCCTCTAGAGGCTGCAAAAAAGAAGGAGGAGGAAGGAGAGAAATAAAAGACAACAAAAATAAAAAATGTGGACGGAGGAAGGAGACGAACTTGGAGTCCGGCACTTAGGCGTAGAATCTTCGTAGACGGGCTGCGTTCCATGGGTTCGGCTCGAGTCGGTTGTCCGACGCGCTTCGCAGACGGTATGCTCCGCCGGTCAGGACCTGGTCGATGATGAAGGGACCTTCCCATTTGGGCTTGAGTTTGTCCTTTTTCTTGTCCGGCAGGCGTAGAACTAGTTCGCCAACGTTATAAGCTTTGGCCCGTACTTCCCTGCTTTGATAAAATGCGGAACGAGCCTTTGCCACGTCGCGCTCCTCCTCCAATGCGTCCAAACTGTCCTGCCGATCGAGCTCGGCTTCTCTTTCTTCGTACATGCGCACGCGAGGTGAGTCATGTATTATGTCGCAGGGCAAGACTGCCTCTGCGCCGTACACCATAAAGAATGGTGTGAATCTGGTAGTACGATTCGGCGTGGTCTGCAGCCCCCAGAGTACGGAGTCGAGCTCCTCAACCCAGTGCGTGTTAGATTCCTTTAGGGACCGCACTAGTCTGGGTTTAATGCCGCTCATGATTAGACCATTTGCTCGTTCGACTTGGCCGTTGGTTTGAGGGTGATAGACTGAGGCGTAATCGAGCTTGATGCCCATGTTTTGCACCATAATTTGACCTCATCGGCCGTGAAGTTGGTGCCGTTATCAGTGATGATACTGTGAGGGACACCGTAACGGTGCACTACCCCTGATATGAAGTCTATCACCGGTCCAGATTCGGCCGTTTTAACAGGCTTGGCCTCTATCCATTTGGTGAATTTATCCACCATGACCAATAGGTATTTTTGCTTGTGGGTTCCTCCCTTAAGGGGTCCAACCATGTCAAGCCCCTGCACCATGAACGGCCAGGTGATGGGTATAGTTTTGAGGCGATGGGTGGCATGTGGCTTTGGTTAGCAAAAGCTGGCAACCGACGATCGTTGGACTAAATCTCGCATCTGCCCGAGCCGTCGGCCAATAAAATCCTGTCGGAAGGCCTTGCCTACAAGGGCCGGGCTGCGGCGTGGTGCCCACCCAGTCCGGCATGAATTTCAGCCAGGAGGTTTCGCCCTTCCTCTTCGGAGATACACCTTTGAAGGACTCCGGTAGTGCTTTTCTTATAAAGCTCTCCCTCATGGAATTTATAGGCTTTAGATCGCCGTACTATGCAGCGGGCCTCATTTTGGTCTTCGGGGAGTTCCTGCCTAGTTAGGTAGGCTAGGAATGGCTCCGTCCACGGGGCGATAACCGCCATTATTTCGTGGGCGGAGGGTGTTATCTCGGTGGCAGAGCCTCCGATTGTGTCAGAGTGTTCGGCGTTAGGCAGTGCAGTTGGGTCCGGGTTGTTATTGCCGGACTCCCCTTCCCATAGTACGGATGACTTGAACAGCCGTTCCAGAAAGATGTTGGGCGGGACGGCATCGCGTTTTGCACCGATGCGTGCCAATATATCCGCCGCCTGGTTGTTATCCCGGGCTATATGATGAAATTAGAGCCCTTCGAACCGTGCTGATATTTTGGAGCCGTCAAAGTGCATGATCCAATTGGAGTATGCGCCGTACTCTTTAGGGAGTTTGGCTTCAGTCCATTCGGCCACGAAGTCGGCCAAAACCTGCGACTTAATAGCTCGTCGTTGCTTATAAGTTATGTCGAATGGAAGGAGCTCTATGGCCCATTTGGCAATCCGGCCCGTCGCATCGCGGTTATTTATAATGTCGTTAAGAGGTACTTCGGAGGCTACCGTTATCGAGCACTCTTGAAAGTAGTATCGCAGCTTCCGGGATGCCATGAACACCGCGTATGCTATCTTTTGATAGTGTGGGTACCGGGAATTGCATGGAGTTAGGACAGTGGACACATAGTAAACCAGTTTTTGAAGAGGGAACCGGTGTCCGTCCGTTTCTCGTTCGACAACGAGCACCGCGCTAACAACTTGATGTGTTGCGGCGATATATAATAGCATTGGTTCGCCCACATTGGGCGCGGCCAGGACCGGATTTGTTGCCAAGATGGCCTTTATTTCTTCGAGTTCATACTCTTCGGCTGCAAGGACTTCAGTCCATCTGTCAGCTAGCAGGTCTTGGTCAGCTCTAAGCTGTTGCTGCTTTTTCTTAAGGCTGCTTGCCGTGGCCATAAGCCTGCGTTTGAAACGCTCCTGTTCGGCGGGATCCTCTGGTACGACAAATTTGTCGTCGTCGAGGCTTGCCTCATCTTCGGAGGAGGGCGCATAATTATCGTCCTCGACCTCGGACTTGCTTCTCCCTCCTCCTGCGCTGAGTCCTGCTGGAGGGGGTTGTCTTCGGCACTGTCCGGGGTGTTATTATCTCCCGTGCCGGAATCACCGTTTTTGCTGTGGCGGGATTTAGAGCGGCGCCGCTGACGTCGGCGCTTCGGTTGCTTTTTGGAGGGGTCATCCTCCGTTGTTCCATCGCCGTTCCCATCTTTTGGGATATCCACCATGTATATGTCGTATGACGAGGTGGCCTTCCAGTGCCCTGTAGGCGCTGGGTCTTGGTCGTCTCCGACATTGTCGCCCATACCGTCGATGTCTTGGTCGAAGTCGAGCATGTCGGTTAAATCATTGATGATGGCTACAAAGTGGGTGGTGGGTGGGCGTTGAATTTCTTCGTCGTCCGTATCCCAACCTTCCGTCCGTAGTCCGGCAGGGCTCTCCGGATAAAGAGAGAGACTTTAGCGAATTCAGGATGTCGCCAAAGGGCGAGTCTTTGAAAGATGTCCGCGCAGATGAACTCCATGACCGGCGCCCAATCGGATTCGATTAGGGGGCGCGGAGGGTCCAAGTCCGCACCCGGAGTCAAGGTCTTCGCAGCGACAGGGATGGAGTTCGCTCAATCGCCGTAGAGATCGTAGCCCCGAGGCGGTGTCCAACCACTCATCCTCGATCGGGAATCCGCCCGGATTAAGGGTCGGAGCGGATCTTTGGTGCGGCCTCGTGGCACTTGCTCGCCGCGAGCTAGATCATGCCCATCGAGACAGTCGCGCACGCTTGGCTGCGGCTCGAATCCGTCGAATATCAAGTCTCCGCGGATATCGACCGTATAGTTCAAACTTCCAAATCTGACCGATGGCGGGCGAAGCTTCGATCTGCTCCGGATGGCCAGCGAATTGGCCGCAGATGCAAAGCCGCCGAATCTGAAAATCTGTCCGGGAGAAAGGTCTCACCACGGACTGCGTCGTTGTTGATGATCGAAGGAGCCGTCGGGTCTATCGGTGACGCACAGAGGAACTCTCAATGAAAGCACCAATGTCGGTGTCAAAACCGCAGATCTCGAGTAGGGGTCCCGAATCGTGCGTCTAGGCGGATGGTAACAGGAGACAAGGGACACGATGTTTTTACCCGTGTTCGGCCCTCTCGATGGAGGTAATACCCTACTCCCGCTTGATTAATATTGATGATATGGGTAGTACAAGAGTAGATCTACCACGAGATCGTAGAGGCTAAACCCTAGAAGCTAGCCTATGGTATGATTGTTGTTGTCCTACCGGACTAAAACCTCCGGTTTATATAGACACCGGATAGGTTAAGGTTACACAGAGTCGGTTACAATGGTAGGAGATCTACATATCCGTATCGCCAAGCTTGCCTTCCATGCCAAGGAAAGTCCCATCCGGACACGGGACGAAGTCTTCAATCTTGTATCTTCATAGTCCAGGAGTCCGGCCAACGGTGATAGTTCGGCTATACGGACACCCCCTAATCCGGGACTCCCTCAACGACCCCAACAAAAAGTGACCAAATCCCCCTCCGACTGACCCCTTTTCACTTGCTCCTCCACGCCGGACGTCTACTACCTCCGCCGCCACTGTTGCGCCGGACCTTGCCCTCCGCCCCCGGACTTCACACAGCAACTAGGACGCAAAAAGAGCCGGGCAGCCATCAATGCTTCTTTTGTGAGGGATATTGACAATGATTATGAACCTTCTCTACTTATAAGCAGAGAAGATTAATAATGACGGTCAATACCCTTGAGAAAGGGTGCAATGATGATTATTTCTTATCACTTTTGGATAACACGGTTATTTAAGACGGTCGCCTCACTCCTCCCGCGGTGAGGTGGGACTAAACCCCCAACCCCACCAGCACAACACGACTGTTATCTACACCGAAAATCTTACTTATGAATAACTGTGTCTGCCCGACACGGACTGTCAGTTGGGGTCGTCTACACTGGAACTGACACCCAAATTCAAAATGATCAACGTGCATATGTTTGCATGTACTTGGTGTTTTGAAAACAGGATTTGTGGTTGGAAATGACAAAATTTGAGGCCCGCCCGGTCACTGTCAATGGGCATATCCGAACACATCCACGGATGTTTGAGGGGCCAAGATAGATATGTCTGCCCTTAGGCATTTTTTAAAAAAAGAAACAGGATAATTCATGTGTACGACGCGCGTGTGGCTGTTGACGCCTTGTCTATCCGGGAGACGTGCCCCGCACGTCCCGCCTACGTGCCATTGTGCTGCTGGCCGGGCAGTGGCACCTGCATGGCCTGGATGTCACGTGAGGCCCGGTGGTCGTCCAGATACACTGCCAGCCAACTGCGCGCGGGGAACTGTGTCGGGTGCATGCACCATGCATGCATGGTGTACGAGGCTGCAACATGCCCTGCGGAGTGAAGGCAGGCGTGCGCGTTCACAACGGTCAAGCTTGACTGGATGGGCACCAAACGGCAAACGGACCGCATCCGAACAGACATCCTTTCTCCCCTCCCGGGCAGAATTTTAATTCCGGTTACCATTAAACAACTGTCGGATTATCCCCTACAGAAAAACTGTCGGATTACAATGGATAGGATAAATCAAGAGAGGACACACGACAAGGAACCATTGCGAAAAACAACTCCACAAAAAGAAAATTACAATGAAAACCCTTTTAAAATTTTTGCCCATGCCCTTTTTTCTAACAGAGAAAGGCGCACAAAGCGCCAACATTTTTATTCAGCTCAATAACATCTTACAGCGTGAAGTACATAGCCCTGAAAATTGATATTGGAAAGGAGGGAAACTACAGGGCAAGTCCTATTTGTATGAGCTGAAGAGAAACAACTAATGTCAGGTTCGCGTATTTCGCCTTCAAATCAGCGGATCTCGCATGTGTCGCCCCAACGCCACTCCGAGCCCCACTCCCAAACGTGGTGATAGAGGAGGCTGATAGAAGGAGAGGGCACCTACACCGCCTGATACTATCACTAGTAGAAAAAGGACCTTATGTGAGACACATTAGTCCCGGTTCGATTTTGGCCCGGTACTAATGGTATCATTAGTACCGGTTTGAACGGCTATGCATTAGTGCCGGTTCGTGTTGAACCTTTAGTACCGGTTCGTGTTGAACCTTTACTAAAGGGGCTGGCGTCAGGCCGGGCCCCACGAGCCCCTTTAGTCCCGGTTTGTGGCACAAACCGGTACTAAAGGGCCAACCTTTAGTACCGGTTCGCGCCACGAACCGACACTAAAGGGGTCTAACCTATAGTCCCGGTTGGAGACACAAACCGGGACTATAGGGCAATTTTCAAACTTGAAAAATCATAACTAAATCATCCTAATTCAGAAAAAATACATATAATATATCAAAATTTGCAGAACAAAAAGATCGATCCGCTGAAACAACAAGTTTTCCGTTTCAACAATTTTTTAAAATCACAAAATTCCAAAGGGAAAATAGAGTTTTTGGGCGTTTTAGACGTTTTTTAGACGTTTTTAGCGTTTAGTGTTAGGGTTTAGATTTCAGAGTTTAGGGTTAGGTTTTATGGTTTAAACCCTTAGTTTTTACTGTTTAGCATAGAGTTTCCGACGTTTTAAGTCCCGGGTTTAGAGTTTAGGACAATTTTTGAAATGACAAAATTGTAAAAGGAAAAAAAGATATGCTCTAATTTATGTTTTTTTGAATTTTGGATAAATCTTGTCAAACCGGTCAAACAACTGATTCAAGAAGTATTAATGTTACTACATAATTATTCAAGAATATTAGTGTTCCTAAATAATTATTTCAATTTTTTGAATTTTGGTCAAATCTGGTCAAACTATGGTCAAACTGTGGTCAAACTATGGTCAAAATTATTCAAGAAATATTAGTGTTACTAAATAATTACTGTTTTTTTAGAATAATAGTTTCAAACCCAAACGGTGAAATGTGTGACTTCATGCTCAAGCTAAACTCCTGAGGGTTAATAGGATTGACATCTTACTATTGTCAGGAAAACAACAAGTGCAGACTCGGAAACGAAGGAGAATAGAACTCGAAAGTTAAGCGTGCTCGGGCTGGAGTAGTGACAGGGATGGGTGACCGGTCGGGAAGTTAGATGATTTGGAATGAGTGATCCACACTTGAGCAATTAAGAGAGGTGATTAGAGACTAAATCATCAAATAATTCAGAAAAATTAAAAATCGAAAAAAAATCAAAATTTTTTTCCAAAATTTTCAAAAAAAAAACCTTTAGTACCGGTTGGTAACACCAACCGGTACTAAAGGTCCCCCATACTAGGGCGCGAGCTCACGCCACGTGGTGGCACTTTAGCGCCGGTTCGTGCCGAACCGGTACTAAAGGGGGGGGGGGGGGGGCTTTAGTGCCCACACTTTAGTGCCCGTTCCATAACCGGCACTAAAGGCCCTTACAAACCGGTTTTAAAGCTCCGTTTTCTACTAGTGTATGTGGTGGATCCTGCCGGAGCATGGGGGGAGGTGGTTTGCTATGGGGTGGGATGGTGGGGTGCACGGTGTCGCCAGAGCAGCATGTGATACTCCTCGAAGCTACTACATGTCGTCCTGGTGTAGGCATATATTTACCAATAATGAGTTAATGATATCCGGATTAGGCCAACTGGATAGGACACATGAAGGGAAGTTGCACAATGCTCCTATGTGCAAAGAATTTAATGTAATAAAAGCAATTATGATCCGCATTTCTGTCATGTTGAACAAATAATCATCGATTCAGGTTTCCTCGTTTGAAATGAAAGATCCAAGCCTTGCTCCAAGTAAAATTTATTTATACTATACACTAGTAGAAATAGGGCTTTGGTCACAGCTCAATATACACATTGGTCCCGGTTGCATTACGAACCGGGACTAATGTGAGCATTAGTCCCGGTTCGAGCGGCTAAAGGCATTAGTCCCGGTTTAAATGGGACCTTTAGTCCCGGTTTAAGACACGAACCGGGACTAAAGGGTTGGATCTTTCGATGCTACAAAGACGTTTTTTGTGTGGCGCGCGTTGCACGCCTGTTGGAGATGCTCTTTGGCGAATGGAAAACTCTTGCTTAGCTCAATGACTCGACCGATCTCAGACTCCAATTTGGTAAGGTCGATGGAGTTACAAATGGGTGTGTGCGTGGACGCAACCTCGCTCTTTGACATATCAATGGCGTGTGCGCCTACGTACATAGTGTGGACAAAGTTCGTGTGCTGGCAAGAGGCGGTGAGAGATATGCTTGTATCCGGGTGAAGATTACGGCGGGCGCTGATTCGCCCGCTGTGATCTGGCCCAAGATACCCATTCCCACGGATTTAATTGCTCATGTCACTTTCATTGGTGACTCTAAGGCTACTGCCAATGCAAAGGTGCTTACATGAGGTGCTAAGTGTATTAAATATCTTAGCAACTAATCTTTTCAATGCATAGTTGCTTAACTTTTGTAGCTAAGCTCCTCTCATTGAATTGTTTAATAATTAAACTCCTTCGTCTATTGGTTGGTAGTCATTTTGCATAGGTCCACGTCTTGCAGATCTGCTTCCTCTTGAGGTCACCATAATGTTCTCCTCCTCTTTAATTTCTTTCACACATCACATTTCTGCCTATGCAGATTCTTAAAGACCTGACACCATGGAGCATTGGGAGGGGCCTAAACCTATCGATAATGATGGTTGGTCCAACAAACAATGTCAAACATGCATGGATGTCTTTCCTTTTTTTAAGGTTTGCATGGATATCTATAATGCGAGATTTCTTCGAAAATCCCATCGGGAGGGGCCAAAGAAAAGAAAGGCCCCTTTTCCACGTCCAACTTGCCAATTTGCATTTGCAACATGGCATATACTATGTATGTATGATGATGATCACACCGGGTCAAGAGAAAAGGCTTGTCCAGTTTTCGTTGGGTGAGTGAGAGTGAGGTCATTGCCCTCGTCGCTGGTTCGTCGCTGTCATCCCGAGTGCGACACAGCCGATCTCCACCCATGGCGCCAACGCTTATTAGTATTTTGTATATAACGGCAAACCGCCTACCCGGCCTCGGACGCTCCCCTATAAATCACCTCGGCGTCGTGCAGCTACGTACCAAACTCACCACCACCGCCACAGTCTACTCGATCTAGTGCGAGCTGCGAGGTATAGCGTTCCGTTCCACGACGGATCTAGCTAGCTAGCTACAGCGTTACCTCATAGGCTCATACCGTTCATGGCGTCCAGCTCGAGCACGTCGAGGAGCATGCCGGCGGTGTGCGCCGTGCTCATCCTGCTGCTGCTGCTGTCCGCCGCCTCACGCTGCGAGGCCGACCACCTGCAGGTAAAGGTGGCCGGCCGGAGAATGCTGGCCGGTGGGAGTAATGCCGCCGCCGTCTTCTCGCGGCTGGCGGAGACGACTGCCGCGAGTAACACGCGGCGGGCAGCAGATGGTAGGGTGACGGCGGCGATGCCGTACTCCGAGTCGAAGAGGTCCAGCCCCGGCGGCCCGGACCCTCAGCACCACTAATTAGGTAAGCTCGCACGAACGTGCAAGCGCCTGTCAAGTACTCCCTTCCTCCAGATATACTTGTCATCAAAATGAATAAAAGGGGATGTATCTAGATGTATTTTAGTTCTAGATACATCCCTTTTTGTCCATTTTGATGACAAGTTTTTTCGGACGGAGGGAGTAGTCTGTGTCGGTTAAGGACGATGTACGCATGGGTGGTAAGTTGGCATCTACTGTGCCAAGAAAAATTATATGTTGCTCAAACATGAGTTTTGTACTTCGTGTCTCTGAAGCACGCAAGGGAAATAAATGGTATGTTTACTTGATCTTTCACGTTTCCCGACCCGCCGATCGATGGAGATGCAACCGGAGTGGTTTTTCTACCAAGCATTCTATTGCTGTATAGCGTGCATTAATCCACCGTTGAATGTGTTGTACATTTGGAATTTAGTGGTATAAGGTACCGACAGAATATCACATGAAACCAAGTTTCAAAGAAAACTTCATGGAAACCATATTTGAATTTAAGAAAAAAACTAAAACAAAAGGGATGCTAAAAGGGTGATGTTCTATTGGCACGAGAAATTTCAAGTTTAAACACATTACCATTTACGAGCTGCAAATAAAAGGAATGATTAGTGGTGTTCACTGTTTGACACTATTCGATGTTGATTTTGTTTTTCCGTAGCACGTAAGTAGTAATGTATTTGAACTTGAGAATTTCACATGCTAACACAACATCACACTCTTAAGATCCGGTATTTTTGTGAAACTTCAAAATACTGTTTTCACGTGGTTTCTGCCGGTTTCTACTGAAACTTGGTTTCCATGTCTATCTCAAGATTAAAACCTTAAAAGGCATGAAGATGCATCCTGAAACAAGAAAACCCCTGATAAAGTATATAAGAATCTAACGAGTATGATCTTGTTTTGTTGGCACACAACAAAACACTATATATAATGCATTGGAGTAAGATGTATCCTTCCTTCAAATTTCTTGACTGTGATGTTGGGCCAGCGCTTGTTGGCGGCTCATTTGTCGAAAGGTGAAGGGGCGAGCGTAAGAAAAGAAAGCTATGCTTGTCTTTGACACAATGGCTGGTTGCTGACAGCAGAGAGACCTAGAGAAGTGAAAGAGAAGGAGAAATAAGACTCTGACCAGAAACGTGATCCGTAACGGCAGACATGGAAGTCCAGGAAGCAGGAAACAAGTTCGAGTGCAGCGTGGTTTATGTTTGCACTACCTCTTCTTTTAGAGTTTGAGCTATTTGATTTGTGATACATATGTGTGATCGCCCACTAGCATTCAAGTTGGGCCGGCCTACTAGATCATCTTCAACAAATTAACGTACCCCCCCCCCCCATAAGTAGTTGTAGGGGTTCTCCCAATAATTTTGGGGGGTTGACATGTGTGCGCTATAGCAGATCATCCAAAGACTCATCATCAATACTTAGCCTTATAATCTTCAACAAATCAACCTAAGCCCCCCCCCCCCTATAAGTAGTTATAGGGGTTCTCCCAATATTTTTTCGGGGGTTGACATGTGTGCGCTATAGCGGATCACCCAAAGACTCATCATAAATACTTAGCCTTATATATGAGCCTCATCTGTTAGTGCCTAATCTTTCTCTCTCTCTCTCTCTCTCTCTCTCTCTCTCTCTCTCTCTCTCTCTCTCTCTCTCTCTCTCTCTCTCTCTCTCTCTCTCTCTCTCTCTCTCTCTCTCTCTCTCTCTCTTGCTTGCTAGCGTTCGCGTGCCGAAGACACTGGTGGAGCTCCGAGAGGTGTGACGTGGCCAACTGTCGGCAAGGTGATGGTTTGCAGTACATGGGCGGTAGTGGTGGTCTTGCGGGTGGTGGTCCAGCGACGATCTGATGAACATTGGCGGTGACACGCTAATGTGGCATGTATTTGGGAAGGTATTGAGAGAGAGCTAACTCCCCTTATATATAAGGTTAGTTGGAAGTGTTCTATTGTGATCACCAATTTGTATTTTGGGGAGGGGCAGGGGAGCGGATCTGCTGGAACACATTTTTGTTGACCTGTCTCGCCCTATACTAGAAATTTTAGGGGGGAAAGGGATCTACTGAAGCCGCTCTTAGGAGCATGGGAGCAAATGTTTTTTATGATGATTCTATAAGCTTCTCACCCGGTTTTGGGAATCTTCTCGCCGTTATTCTCGTTGGTTTTTTTGGTTTTAATTTTTTGTTTGTTTTGGATTCTTTCATCAAGGGCCATTAAATCATCATCCAACGACTGGAAATAGTTCAGGGTACTATTCATCTTCAACCTCCTGCCATTAAATCATCATCCAACCTCCAGGGTACTATTCTTTCATTGTAGGACCCCCTGAACTATTTTCAGCCGTTGGATGATGATTTAATGGCCCCTGATGCAACATATTTTTCGGGCAGCTAACATATAGAATGTTCCAATAAACAAATTTTATATAATAAAAGAAATTTAAACATGGTTTGAAAAATTCATTGTATATACAAGAAAACTTATATTGTGATACTTGAACATTTTAATTTTATCACTATGGGTAATTTCTTCAAAATTCAAATTTTCTTCTTTACAACATTTTAAAAGATTCCAAATATTATTTTTGTACAAAATGTCTCCTTCGATCCGCAGCCACCAAAACCGGAAGATTTCAGCGAACTAACCTGTGATTAGATGGTTAGGAGGATAGTGGTAGTCGCATCCCACTAGAGTTTTAGTTCTGGACTTGACATTGGTGCTATCATGAAAAATGCTCTCGAGTCTGGACAATGATGTAATAAAAGGGGTCCTCGGAGATGATTTACATAAAGGGGTGAACATGCTGCAATATGCAGATGACACTATTTTCCATTTGCAAGATGATGTGGATAGTGCAGAAAAATTGAAACTTATCCTGTGTGTTTTTAAACAAATGTCTGGCCTTAAAATCAATTTTCACAAAAATGAGCTACACCTTTTTTGTGAAGCCACAAATAAACAAGAGTTGTATCAGGACATCTTTACATGTCACATGGGGGGGTGCCCATCAAATACTTAGGGATGATTTCTTTGATGTCAGAATTAGAAATAAACACTAGAATTGTGTGATAGATAAAATTGAAAAAATGTGCGACTGTTGGCAGGGGAAGCTGCTTGGCTCTATTGCTGGTAGAATCACACTAGTTAAGGCATGCCTTACCAGTATTCCTATATTCATGATGTCATTCTATTCCATCCCTGTGGGGGTGGTTAAAAAAACTGATTTCTTTAGGGCCAGACTGTTGTGGCAAGAAAATGAACATGAGAGGAAATACCACCTGGTAAACTGGAAAATATGTTGTATGCCTAGGGAGGTAGGGGGTTTACATATTCAGAACCTAGAAGTCATGAACACTGCTGATACGTCTACAACGTATCTATAATTTTTTATTGCTCCATGCTACTTTATCTACTGTTTTAGGCAATATTGGGCTTTATTATCCACTTTTATATTATTTTTGGGACTAACCTATTAACCGGAGGCCCAACCCAGATTTGTTGTTTTATGCCTATTTCAGGTGTTTCGAGGAAAAGGAATATCGACGAAGTCAAAACGGAACGAAATCAATCAAGAAGTTATTTTGGAAGGAAACCCACCGATGGACTTGGACCCCACGTCAAAGATACGGGAGGTGCTCACGAGGGTGGGGCGCCCCGGTGCGCCCCTGCCTCGTGGGGCCCCGTAGCTCCACCGACGCACTCCTTTCACCCATATATACCTCGTGCCCTAAAACTTCCGAACAGAGATTAGATCGGAGTTCCCCGCCGCAAGCCTCTGAGCCACCAAAAACCTCTCGGGAGCCCTTTCCGGCACCCTGCCGGAGGGGGAACCCATCACCGGTGGCCATCTTCATCATCCCGGCGCTATCCATGACGAGGAGGGAGTAGTTCACCCTCGGGGCTGAGGGTATGTACCAGTAGCTATGTGTTTGATCTCTCTCTCTCTTGTTCTCTCTCGTGTTCCCTTTATGGCACGATCTTGATGTATCCCGAGCTTTGTTATTATAGTTGGATCTTATGTTGCTTCTCCCCCTCTACTCTTTTGTGATGAATTGAGTTTCCCCTTTGAAGTTATCTTATCGGATTGAGTCTTTATTTGAGAACACTTGATGTATGTCTTGCCGTGTTTATCTGTGGTGACAATGGGATATCACGTGCCACTTGATGTATGTTTTGGTGACCAACTTGCGGGGTTCCGCCCATGAACCTATGCATAGGGGTTGGCACACGTTCTTGACTCTCCGGTAGAAACTTTGGAGCACTCTTTGAAGTACTTTTATGTTGGTTGGATGAATCTGAGATTGTGTGATGCATATCATATAATCATGCCCACGGATACTTGAGGTGACAATGGAGTATCTAGGCGACATTAGGTTTTTGGTTGATTTGTATATTAAGGTGTTGTTCTAGTACGAACTCTAGGGCTGTTTGTGACACTTATAGGAATAGCCCAACGGATTGATTGGAAAGAATAACTTTGAGGTGGTTTCGTACCCTACCATAATCTCTACGTTTGTTCTCCGCTATTAGTAGCTTTGGAGTGACTCTTTGTTGCATGATGAGGGATTTTTATATGATCCAACTATGTTATTATTGTTGAGAGAACTTGCACTAGTGAAAGTATGAACCCTAGGCCTTGTTTCCTATCATTGCAATACCGTTTACGCTCACTTTTATCGCTTGCAACCTTGCTGGTTTTATATTTTCAGATTACAAAAACTTATATCTACCATCCATATTGCACTTGTATCACCATCTCTTCGCCGAACTAGTGCACCTATACAATTTACCATTGTATTGGGTGTGTTAGGGACACAAGAGACTCTTTGTTATTTGGTTGCAGGGTTGCTCGAGAGAGACCATCTTCATCCTACGCCTCCCACGGATTGATAAACCTTAGGTCATCCACTTGAGGGAAATTTGCTACATCCTACAAACCTGTGCACTTGCAGGCCCAACAACGTCTACAAGAAGAAGGTTGTGTAGTAGACATCAAGATCTTTTCTGGCGCCGTTGCCGGGGAGGCTAGGTAAGTGAAGGTATATCTTTAGATCTTGCAATCGAATCTTTTTGTTTCTTGTTTTAGCACTAGTCTTGTTTATAAAAGAAAATTACAAAAAAATGTAATTGAGTTTGTCTCATACGCTTCATCTTTTTAAAATCTTTCGTGAGTATGATGGGAAGGAAAATTGTGCCAATGTGTTAGAAGAAGAATGCATTAAAATGTTTGGCACTAGATCTTTGTATGATGAGCATGATTGTAATGTTGTTAGTATAAACTCCTTGAATATCCATAGTACTAATGATGATTGCACTAGTTATGATGAAAATATCTCTTATGAGCATGTCAACTGTTGTGGAGTGCATGTTTGCATGAACACACCAAATAGAGAAGATATTTATTGCAAGAAGCATAAGCATTTAGAAACTAAATGGTTGCAAGAAAGGCTAGATGTGAGTGCTGAAAATTTGAATTTCCTTTGCCGTACTTGTGAACTTTGCAATGAACGTGGTCATTTACATCTCCAATGCAAATTGTTTCATGACCGAATCGTGTCCAAAAATTGTGATGATTTGATCTCCCTTGCACATTACAATGAGCTTAGTTTACTTTTGGGTTATGAAGAATTGAAATGTTTACTTAAGGACCTTCCAGAATTTGCCCATAAGAAATTCCTTGATATTGATCTAGAAAAGATTTATATGTTTTGTGCGGAGAATTGCATTGAAAATCCTTATATTGCCATTTATCTAAAGAAAAGAAAGCAAATAGAAGATGATGAGAATACTAATGAAAGGGAAGAGACTTCCCAATATCCTCCTATTATTTCTCATGATGAATCAGGTAACGAGGAGGAGCTTTCTATTCAACCAATCTCATCAATAAGGAGCTCAAAGAGGAAGGTTGAACCCACACATAATATGAAGAAGAAAAAGAAAAGAAGGAGCAACAAAGGTAGAAAGGTATCCCTCCCAAATGATGTTGCTCCTACTACTCATTGTGATGATGATAATTGCTATACTATTGGTGCGATCAATATTTTTAATGATGAGAGTGATTATGCTTATGATATGAAAAGGCCCAAGCTTGGGGAAGCTATGTTTGATGAGGATGACACATTTGAGAATATATTTGCTGCAATTAATGTTTGTCCCAAGCTTGGGGATGCTATGTTTAATAATGATGATATTTTTAGCCTCTCAAGTTCTGATATGCAAAGTTGTTATGATGATAGCATGCCTCCTACCTATGATGATTATATTGATGAAAGTGGGTTCGGAAGAGTGTCAACTTTAGGAAGTAGTGATCCCACTATTTTGGAGGATGTTGAATTTTATTGTGATGAATATGAAAGTGGATTTGGAAGAGTGTCAACTTTATTTAGTGATTCCACTATCTTGGGAGAGGTTTCAATCGATTATGATGAGAACGAAGTTGCTACTTATGATGATTATTGTGATGAAACTTATGCTATAAAAAGTAGTGATGATTATATTTATAAAACTTGTCATGATTATGATTACCCTTTTTCTGAACATTGCTCTTTTAATGTGGAAACAATTTTTAGTGTTCAAGTCCCTTATGATACTCCCACTATTCTGAATGAGAAGAATTTTGCTTTTGTGGAGAATAGGAAATTTTCTATGCTTGTAGATCATGAAAAGAATGCTTTAGGAGCTGGTTATATTGTTGAATTCATTCATGATGCCACTGAAAATTATTATGAGGGAGGAACATACGCTTGTAGGAATTGCAATAATATCAAGTTTCCTCTCTATGTGCTTAAATTTTTGAAGTTATGCTTGTTGATTATTGTTCCCATAAGTTGTTTGCTCACAAAATCCCTATGCATAGGAAGTGGGTTAGACTTAAATGTGCTAGTCATATTCATCATGATGCTCTCTTTATGTTTCAATTCTTATCTCTTATGTGAGCATCATTGAAATCATCATGCCTAGCTAGGGGCGTTAAACTATAGCGCTTGTTGGGAAGCCTTGAGTGAAGTCTTTATGATCAAGCTGTAAAAAACAGAAACTTTAGCGCTCACGAGATTAGCTTCAACTTTTTACTAGAGAGTGCTATTTAGTTGATTCTTTTTGAAGATGATTACTAGACAAATTCCTCAGGTCCACCAATTTATTTTAGAATTTTTGGAGTTCCAGAAGTTTGCGTTAGTTACAGATTACTACAGACTGTTCTGTTTTTGACAGATTCTGTTTTCATTGTGTTGTTTGCTTATTTTGATGAATCTATGGCTAGTAAAATAGTTTATAAACCATAGGGAAGTTGGAATACAGTAGGTTTAACACCAATATAAATAAAGAATGAGTTCATTTCAGTACCTTGAAGTGGTGTTTTGTTTTCTTTCGCTAACGGAGCTCACGAGTTTTCTGTTAAGTTTTGTGTTGTGAAGTTTTCAAGTTTTGGGTAAAGATTCGATGGACTATGGAATAAGGAGTGGCAAGAGCCTAAGCTTGGGGATGACCAAGGCACCCCAAGGTAATATTCAAGGACAACCAAGAGCTAAGCTTGGGGATGCCCCGGAAGGCATCCCCTCTTTCGTCTTCGTTCATCGGTAACTTTACTTGAAGCTATATTTTTATTCACCACATTATATGTGTTTTGCTTGGAGCGTCATGTCATTTTCTTTAGCTTTGCTTGCTATTTGAATAAAGTTATCAAGATCTGAAATTCTTAAATGCTAGAGAGTCTTCACATAGTTGTATAATTATTCGACTACTCATTGATCTTCACTCATATCTTTTTGGAGTAGTTTGTCATTTGCTCTAGTGCTTCACTTATATCTTTTAGAGCATGGTGGTAGTTTTATTTTGAAGAAATAGATGAGCTCTCATACTTCACTTATATTATTTTGAGAGTCTTAAATAGCATGGTAATGTGCTTAATCCTAATATGCTAAGCATAAAAGATTTGTAAGAATTCTTATGCGTGGTGTTGAATACTATGAAAAGTTTGATGCTTGATAATTGTTTTGAGATATGGAGGTAGTGATATTAAAGTCATGCTAGTTGGGTGATTATGAATTTAAAGAATGCTTGTGTTGAAGTTAGCAAGTCCCGTAGCATGCACGTATGGTTAAAGTTGTGTAACAAATTTAAAACATGAAGTGTACCTGGCTTGTGCATCCTTATGAGTGGCGGTCGGGGACGAGCAATGGTCTTTTCCTACCAATCTATCCCCCTAGGAGCATGCGCGTAGTACTTGATTTTTGATGACTTCTAAATTTTTGCAATAAGTATATGAGTTCTTTTGACTAATGTTGAGTCCATGGATTATACGCACTTTTACCTTTCCGCCTTTGTTAGCCTCTTCGGTACTGAGCATTGCCCTTTCTCACCTTGAGAGTTGGTGCAAACTTCGCCGGTGCATCCAAACCCCGTGATATGATACACTCTATCACACATAAACCTCCTTATATCTTCCTCAAAACAGCCACCATACCTACCTATTATGGCATTTCCATAGCCATTCCGAGATATATTGCCATGCAACTTCCATCATCATCATCATGACATACATTACTTTTGTCATAATGCCATTGCATGATCATGTAGTTGACATCGTATTTGTGGCAAAGCCACCATGCATTATTTTTCATACATGTCACTCTTGATTCATTGCACCATCCCGGTACACCGCCGGAGGCATTCATATAGAGTCATATCTTGTTCTAAGTTTCGAGTTGTAATCCTTATGTTGTAATCAATAGAAGTGTGATGATCATCATTATTAGAGCATTGCCCCAAAAAAAAGGGGGAAGGCCAAAAAAAGGGCCCAAAAAAAATAAAATAAATAAAAAGGCAATGCTACTATCTCTTTTTCCACACTTGTGCTTCAAAGTAGCACCTTGTTCTTCATGTAGTGAGTCTCATATATTGTGCTTCAAAGTAGCACCTTGTTCTTCATGTAGTGAGTCTCATAGGTTGTCTTTTTATACTAGTGGGAACTTTTCATTATAGAACTTGGCTTGTATATTCCTACGATGGGCTTCCTCAAATGCCCTAGGTCTTCATGAGCAAGCGAGTTGGATGCACACCCACTAGTTTTCTTTTGTTGAGCATTCATAGCTCTAGTAGATCCGTTGCATGGCAATCCCTACTCCTCATGTTGACATCAATTGATGGGCATCTCCATCGCCCGTTGATTATCCTCGTCAATATGAGACTTTCTCCTTTTTTGTCTTCTCCACACAATCCCCACCATCATATTCTATTCCACCCATAGTGCTATATCCATGGCTCACGCTCATGTATTGCGTGAAGGTTGAAAAAGTTTGAGATTATTTAAGAATGAAACAATTGCTTGGCTTGTCATCGGGGGTATAGAAGTTGGGAACATCTTTGTGTGACGAAAATGAAGCATAGCCTAACTATATGATTTTGTAGGGATGAACTTTCTTTTGCCATGCTATTTTGAGAAGACATGATTACTTTGATTAGTATGCTTGAAGTATTATTATTTTTATGTAAATATGAACTTTGTCTTGAATCTTATGGATCTGAATATTCATATCACAATTAAGAAGATTTACATTGAAATTATGCCAAGTAGCACTCCGCATCAAAAGTTCTTTTTTATCATTTACCTACTCGAGGACGAGCAGGAATTAAGCTTGGGGATGCTTGATACGTCTCCAACGTATCTATAATTTTTTATTGCTCCATGCTACTTTATCTACTGTTTGAGGCAATATTGGGCTTTATTATCCACTTTTATATTATTTTTGGGACTAACCTATTAACCGGAGGCCCAGCCCAAATTTGTTGTTTTATGCCTATTTCAGTGTTTCGAGGAAAAGGAATATCAGTCAAAACGGAACGAAATCAACTGGAGAAGTTATTTTTGGAAGGAAACCCACCTGATGGACTTGGACCCCACGTCAGAAGATACGGAGGTGCTCACGAGGGTGGGGCGCCCACCCCCCTCCCGGGCGCGCCCCTGCCTCATGGAGCCCCGTAGCTCCACCGACGCACTCCTTTCACCCATATATACCTCGCACCCTAAAACTTCCGAACAGAGATTAGATCGGGAGTTCCGCCGCAAAGCCTCTGAGCTTCCAAAACCTCTCAGAGCCCGTTCAGGCACCTGCCGAGGGGGAACCCATCACCGTGGCCATCTTCATCATCCGGCACTATCCATGACGAGGAGGGAGTAGTTCACCCTCGGGGCTGAGGGTATGTACCAGTAGCTATGTGTTTGATCTCTCTCTCTCTCTCTCTCTCTCGTGTTCCCTCTATGGCACGATCTTGATGTATCCCGAGCTTTGTTATTATAGTTGGATCTTATGTTGCTTCTCCCCCTCTACTCTTTTGTGATGAATTGAGTTTCCCCTTTGAAGTTATCTTATCGGATTGAGTCTTTATTTGAGAACACTTGATGTATGTCTTGCCGTGTTTATCTGTGGTGACAATGGGATATCACGTGCCACTTGATGTATGTTTTGGTGACCAACTTGCGGGTTCCGCCCATGAACCTATGCATAGGGGTTGGCACACGTTCTTGACTCTCCGGTAGAAACTTTGGGACACTCTTTGAAGTACTTTTATGTTGGTTGGATGAATCTGAGATTGTGTGATGCATATCATATAATCATGCCCACGGATACTTGAGGTGACAATGGAGTATCTAGGTGACATTAGGGTTTTGGTTGATTTGTATCTTAAGGTGTTATTCTAGTACGAACTCTAGGGCTGTTTGTGACACTTATAGGAATAGCCCAACGGATTGATTGGAAAGAATAACTTTGAGGTGGTTTCGTACCCTACCATAATCTCTACGTTTGTTCTCCGCTATTAGTAGCTTTGGAGTGACTCTTTGTTGCATGATGAGGGATTGTTATATGATCCAACTATGTTATTATTGTTGAGAGAACTTGCACTAGTGAAAGTATGAACCCTAGGCCTTGTTTCCTATCATTGCAATACCGTTTACGCTCACTTTTATCGCTTGCTACCTTGCTGGTTTTATATTTTCAGATTACAAAAACTTATATCTACCATCCATATTGCACTTGTATCACCATCTCTTCGCCGAACTAGTGCACCTATACAATTTACCATTGTATTGGGTGTGTTGGGGACACAAGAGACTCTTTTTTATTTGGTTGCAGGGTTGCTCAAGAGAGACCATCTTCATCCTACGCCTCCCACGGATTGATAAACCTTAGGTCATCCACTTGAGGGAAATTTGCTACTGTCCTACAAACCTGTGCACTTGCAGGCCCAACAACGTCTACAAGAAGAAGGTTGTGTAGTAGACATCAACTGCTCTTTTGACTAAATGGTTTTGGAAAATGGAAATGGAAGAGGGGTTCTGGCAATATGTGTTGTTTACGAAATACATTCATGATGAATGCATATCAAGAATTAGAAAGAAACCCGGGCCCCAGTTTTGGTCCAATCTGATGAGTGTGAAAGATCTTTTTTATAAATAATCTATAAAAACAGGGAAATGGAAAAGGCACCAGATTTTGGGTAGATGACAAACCTCTTAAGGATGCTTATCCTAGACTTTTTAACCTCTGCTTTAATCATAACATTAATGTGAATGAAGCTATACAATTGGGATGGGGGGCTTCACCTTTAGGAGAACTCTCCATGGTGATACTTTGGGACTTTGGAACAATCTAAAAAGCAGATGCGCTGAAGTTGAATTAAAAGGGGGAAGGGATCAAGTGGTGTGGACATTGACCGCCGATGGAAAATTTTCTGTCAAATCACTCTATAGGAAAATGATAGCCGACGGCTGTTGCTACCCATAGAAATATTTGTGGGAAGTCAAAGTTCCCGAAAATTTAAGATGTGTATATGGCTAGTAAATAAGAAAAGTATACTAATTGAAGACTCTTTGATCAAAAGAGGATGGAAAGGGGATAAACACTGTGTGTTGTGTGGTACACTACAAAGATTCCGGTCTATTGCAACAAAATGTATTGCTACAACTACGTTTTGTTGCAATAAAACGCAATATTACCACAAATTCTCCGGTTGTGGTAATAGGACGCACATATTGCCATAATTTAGTTTTGTCACGATGAATATTAGATTTGTTGCAATAGAGGCCTCATATTGCAACACACTGTGTCGGTGTTGCAATATGGTAAAGGTATTGCGACAAAACAATTCTGTTGCACGAGGGCAGTCATTTTGTTGTAATAGAGACTAGGTATTTCAATAGAATAACTATTTGTGGCAATATTAAAAAAGATATTGCAACATCAGCGTGACGTTGCATTAGTTACACAATTTGATGCAAAAAAGTGGCTACCTATTGCAACAAACTGCATCGGCGTTGCAATATGGTAGCGATATTGCGACAAACAGATTCCCTTGCGCGAGGCAGTCATTTTGTTGTAATTGAGACTAGGTATTTCAACAGAATAACTATTTGTGGTAATATTCGGAAAGATATTGCAACATTGGTGTGACGTTGCATTAGTTACAAGCAAAACAGTGGGAAAATATATTATTTGAATTTATAGATATTAAGTTATGATTTTTGCAAGCTTCAAGGAGTAATTAAATATTTTTAATTGCACCAATTTCAATTAACCAAACACTACAACAAAACATAGATTAAGTAACACATTGATGTAACATATAGAAAAATGTGTTACATAGCAAAATATCGGTAACGCATGCACGGAGAGTAACACATGGTTGATAAGATTCGAAAATGTGTTAACGGCACATTACCACAGTAACATATAAGTTTGTGTTGCTCCTTGTGTGTTACACCTATTGATACAGTAACTAATATCATGTGTTGATGCATACTGTTACACGCTATATAACTTTAGAGAAAAAAGGAATAACATGACAACGGCGATGGCGTGGACGGGCTCGCTTGCTCCTGGTAAGTGGACGAATTGTTGGACGACGCGTTCCAGGGCTGTATTGAATGCGACCGTTGGTAGACAGGTCGGCTACACCCATGAAAACAGTGGCATACGCAGACGGCGGCGTGTAAGAAACGGGTAGTTAGCAGTCCATGATGATGTTATTCCATTGGTACAGGTCAAATCCTGGCGTAGGCGTGGATTGGTCGAGTAAGCCAGCATCCCCAGTTCAATTATCAAGCCAAATAGCAAATGGTTTCGGTGGCAGATAAGAGTTATGCCGCAACTATATCAGCTCAACTCTGTTTCTGCTTATGTAACCCTGTGACTGGTATGCTATCATCTGAATGACAATTCGGAATTGTCCTATTACCAGTAACTTAGTTTAGTAACATAAATAACAATTACATTTTGCACGTGCATCACCGGGTGCCCTTTTGAGTTGTAACGCTTTTCATCGGATTTCCGTAAATTAAGCGGACAACTCTATTCTACTTTTTTAATGAATCGAAACTTAAGGGGCCACGTTTCAAAAAAAAAAAAATTGCCTGTGCTGATGTGATTTTTATTGAATTAAAAAAATGTCAAAGAAATAACTCACATTAAAGATGTTGCTCATACGCTGCCTGCTAATCACACCCCATGGTATCCATCCTTCGGAGTCTTGGTCAAAAGTGTTGCAAATAAATGGAGCCACCTTCCGATTTTTGGTGAAAATCATTGCAAAAATATGGAGTACCATCCACCTTCAGATTCTTGGCCGAAAACATTGCAAACTTATGGACAATCTTGGGGAAGACAGAGCTATGTCTACAAAACAGAGATGCCTACGTGTGAGATGCTAGTACAACCCTATAAAAATTCAGTGTAGCACTTTCAAATAGTTCCCCCATTCTGTTGAACAAACAAATATGGCCAAAAAATAGCACTCCACTGCAATGCATGTGGTGTACGCACGTAGAAAAAAGATCGACAAACAACAAAATTATAGACATGATAATAAATAAAAAAGGAGAAAACTTTTTAGAAAAACAACTACACATCTATTAGCTTTCCATAAATTGATTATGCCACTTCCTCCAAAAGAATAGTACATGACACATAAATTCGCATGAAAAAATATAGTAAGCTCACAATAATTTACTTTTCCATTGACAAACACACAATTTAAGTTCTTTTTAATACCTCAGTTAGCGTCCCCGCCGAAAACAAATGAAAAAAAAAACTCTACCCAGTTTTAGAAATGTTTTTCCTTCCTTCTCATTGAAATAGCGCCGACAAGTAAAAAGAAGGCTAGATACTTGCATCAGTTGCATGCCTTGCTCATCTGGTGTGCATATAAACAAAAGACATTCCTCGACCGCCGCCAATCCTCCTAAAGCTTATTGTTGACGGGGCCAAACTTTTGGGTTACAACGGAGGCCAAAAAATTAGGGACAGTTGTATTTCGCGAGTAATTGTCATGCCATTTTCTCGGGCTTTTGTAACACTCTGTAACTCTATTCTCCTCTAATTTAATCGACGAGGCAAATCTTTTGCCTCTGATTCAAATTTTTTTTTCTCGACGGTGTACTTCAAAAAGATGCTTCCGTGTGACTACCACCCAATACTGT
Source organism: Aegilops longissima (assembly GCA_021605205.1). Taxonomy (NCBI): domain Eukaryota; kingdom Viridiplantae; phylum Streptophyta; class Magnoliopsida; order Poales; family Poaceae; genus Aegilops; species Aegilops longissima. The sequence continues at coordinate 87,884,723 of CM038682.1, forward strand.
TGCAAAGCATTCTCATCACCGCCCCCACAAGCATCGCGAAAGGAAAATAAAACAATCCTGCCTCTAACAAAACATAAATTTGGTGATTTGTATGGTGAGAACAATCGAAAAGATCCAATCGATTGCGCTGGCCTCCATACATAAAATACGCCCAGACATTTAAAGACATCATACATCCCTAGTTCAAACACTACATGCTTTTATTCAAGAGACCTAGATGGCTAGTTGTGGTCAGCCCCAATACCCATGGGAGCTAAGTCCTCCCTAGTTGAAAAAGCAAATTCCACAAAAGACATAGCAATGCATATCCATCATCCCTTGCCTTCTTCCAGAGTAGCCCGTAACACATCGTCAGCCACAAAATTCTCTTGCTCATCCCACAGACGAAATACCTCAAAAACAGCTGTTTGACGGAAAGTGGCCAAGTTTTTCTGCATAATTCATTGGTAGCGGCATGCAAATAACATCTATCTTGGGAACAAAAAAAACAGCATCCCGTTTAACAACAAGATTATGAAAAAACATAGCAGACTCTATCACCTTATTCAGTGGCCACATCATTTTGTCCCCATCGTGCTGCCCAATCGCGTGGAGCTTACACATTCCGGACTAGGCAAACAAACATGTCATCTCCACCAGGCGTCCACTTACAAAAACGTTGGGAAACTTACAAACATTCATTTACCTTGTGAAGACGTCACGGGTTATCTTCGGGAACTTGCGCTTCCATCTGTCAGCTGAACAAAGTCATTTCGCAAAGAACTCATTTAGACAGCTGAACAAAGCTGTGTGAATCTGTGACATGGCTCCTGGTGGGTCGTGTGCCGCAGTTTGCTCCCGAAACTTGGGCACACAATCCGCCGTCTTCATCGCTTGGACGTCGATCGGCACTATCCGCTCCCACCGCGGGCGACCTCATGCGACGTCACGAAGCACGCGCACCTGCTCGAGCTGCTTTACCACCTGGTCGTGCCAGCGGTGCCCATGCTCACTGACACGGAGAATGCACACACCATCCTGCCGTTTTTCCGAAGAAATCGAAGTGCATATCTCTGTCCCTGAGGAGCAGCAACCGGGCGGCGGCAGCCAAGGCCAGGAGGAGAAGCCTTGCACTGGCACCGGTAGCGAGCACGTGATGATGCAACTGTTCGAGTTCATCGCGTTGAAGCTCAAGGGTGGTCGCCTTGGCAAGGTGATAAAGCCGGTTGAGCTTGTGGTCAAGGCATCGTGGAAGCTGCTCGCCGGTATACCTAGTATGCATGTTGAGCCCTTCATGTCTGCCGGCGCCAACCAGTAGGAGATCACGATCCCACCGGTGTTCGAGCTGGTTAGCTACAGCGTTAAGTTTGCGCCCACCAACGGCAACATGTCTAGTGCGTCAACTATCGCCTTCAACCGCAAGACAGCGACACTCTACCTCCCCGCGGTGACCCTCGACGGCAACACAGAGGTGGTGCTCCAGAACCTGATCGCCTTCGAGTCATCCGCCGCGTCAGGCCCGCTGGTGCTCACCCGGTACACGGAGCTCATGAGCGTCATCATTGACACGGACGACGACGTTGCACTGCTCCGCAAGCGGGGCATCGTGCTCAACCATATGAAGAAAAGGGACAGCGAGGGGGCCAACCTGTGCAACGGCATGAGCCGGTCGGTGCAGCACTCCAAGGTGCCGACCATGGACAAGGTTATCGAGGACGTGAACCACTACTGCGATGGTCGGTGGCGCGTCAAGACAAAGCGGTTCATGCACAAGTACATGCTCAGCTCGTGGAAGATTCTCACCTTCCTCGCCGCCATCAGCATACGGCTGCTCACCACGTTGCAGGTCTTCAGCTCCATTTACACATGCTTCTGATGGTGGTTCGGTGACGGCGTCACCGTCATATCGGGGTCAGAGTGTCCCACTCCGTCCCTGTCCGTTATGTACACGCATTAAATACATCGCGTCCGCGTCCGGTAATACTACATATGTCCCAAATCCCGAAGTGAACGAACGCATGGCGATACCAGGAGCGAGCGAGCTCGTCCACGCCAGATAATTTCCGGGAATAACATAAACTATAAAAAGGAATGGTGCCACAATGCTTACAAACATAAGTTAAAATTTTCACTTAATTGATTTTGTCAACAATCTTTGTCTTTGACATAAGCTTGTACATAGGTCTTGAACTTTTTTATGTATTACTTGAACCTTAATTGAGATACATATATGACTCAAACTGGAATTACTTCCGATATGTATGCATAAATTCATTCACTTAATTAACCTATTGAAAATAGAGAATAAATTTAAAACATTGTTCTCAAAATTATACGGGCAACAAGTATTGTGGTTCGTGGATGGCAAGTATGGTTTCCTCCCGCGTCTTAGTCGTGGTGGGGTGCCAGATCTGGAGTTCAGTGTCTTGTCTAGGGTGTTGCCCCGGTCTGATTCGTTCAACGACAATGGCTTCACTTTTGGTGAACCACCTTGGAGGTCCGCAAAACTGCATATCAGCGAAGGAGCCGCGTCGAGCTTGGGTGAGGAGGTGATTCGTCATTCTTTTCTTCGGTGGCTGCTGTGGTGGTGCCGGAGGCAGGTGACGGGCGTTTGTATCAAGCTCGGAGATGTTCTGCTATCTTTTCAGTTTTGTCATGTCGGTTCTTACGTGACTTGTAAACACGTATTAGCATGCAAAAAAGAGAGCATATTATATATACATATTCTTCATATCAAAAAAATAGACAAGCTCGGGTGAGGAAGTGATTCGTCATTCTTTTCTCGATGGCCGCTGTGGTGGTGCCGGAGGCAGGTGACGGGCGTTTGTGTCAAGCTCAGAGATGTCCTGCTATCTTTTCAGTTTTGTCATGTCGGTTCTTACATGACTTGTAAACACGTATTAGCATGCAAAAAAGAGAGCATATTATATATACATGTTCTTCATATAAAAAAATAGAACATGCAGGCCCGTGAACAAAATAAAATGACCAACAATGGGGCATATGCATGAAGAAAAAGAAATGATCGATACAAAGAATCGAACATGCTACATCCCACCTGGAGAAACAAGTGATTACCAACGGACTACCACCATTTGTACGCTTATTGTTAATAAATAAACTTATTCCTAAACATAATGAACGGCTGGGCCAAGGCCCATTAAAAACAAAGGTGTTCGGCTGGCCGGCGAGGAGTTATATTGGGCTGCCATTCCGTGCCTGAGGCCCGGTTTTGCTTCTGGAAGCTTCCGCATAGTTTTTCTTTTGTCTAAAAACCCCTTGTTTTTCTTCTTTTTCGGCCAGGTTTATCCTCAGCAGCTTTTTGTTTGTTTTCTTCCGGTTTTCTCTTTGGTTTTTATTTTCCTTTTCCTATTTCCTTTTACTTTTAAGTTTCCATTGTTTCATTTTTCTTTTTAAATTTCAGTAACCTTTTCCTTGAAATTTTTGTATTTAAAAAAATTTACCAACAATTTTAAAATTGACACACTTATTAAAATTCATGAATGCTTTCTGTTAAATTTGGCAAGTATTTAAAATTCGTGACTTTTTTGGAATCGTGATTTTTTTTCAAATTTACAAACATTTTTTCGAGTGGTTGAACATTTTTCATTTTCGCAAATATTTTTTCATGCCACGATTTTTTCAAATTTGTGTTGTTTTTTCGAATACAAAACTTACTTTTACTTTGGTAACTTTTTTCAAGCTGGCAAACATATTTTAGAATGGACGCCCTTTTTCTGAAATACATTTAAAAAATCAAATTCATGAATCTTTTTTGAGTCCATGAATTTTTTTAAATTGGTGATCTTTTTTCGAATTGAGAAACATTACTTTCAAATTATTTAACTTTTTTCAAATTCATGAATATTTTTTGAAGCCACAAACTTTTTTCAAACTCGAAAAACTTTTAAATTTCTTTACTTTTATTAGAAGTGTACAGTCCACTATGCCATGGGTCAACGGTCAACCAGTCAACATGGTGAACCGGTGGAAACAGTCGAGCGAGCGAGCTGGGCAAAGCGACCTCGCTTAGCTGGGTCAGCCCAGGGCACGCGGCGGGTGATCGTCAATTAGCGTTGCTTGCGCCACCAACGATGTATAGGCGCTCTCTATATTTTAATATGCAATAACACGGAAAATTAAACACATCCAAATCAAACAACCCACAAATTCTAATTTGTTGGAGCATGTCCTTAAATCAATAATTTCGCTATTAGTTTTGCATGCAAATTCAAATTGTCTAATATTATATGTTTTTTTCTCACGATGAGATATAAATATTTCTTGTATGTGATATTTCGTTAGATATGAGATGTGAAAGTAGGGAGCTTATTGGGAAGAAGGAGCCTTTAAATAGGTAACCACGAAAGTAACGGCTATGAGGGCAACCCATAGGTTATCCCTTGTATATCGGGCTAAGAGCAACTCTAACAGATCCCACATATTGGCCCGATCCACAAAAATCGGACCAATATGCGGTTTATGGGCCAAAAAATAACTAGTAGATCCCGCATCTTGGCCCAGCCCGCATATTATTTCTTACTGGAAACCTAAAGTCGTCCCCCTTGGAGCGGTATTTGTACGGGATTTGGTGGCACATTTCTAGGACCCTAAAAAATCCATTTTGGTAGAAGAATGGGGAGTAACTAAAGAGCGAGAGAGAGATATTACCAGCATCGACCGATCATCCTGGTCCAAAGCGAAGGGAGGTCTGAAGGTGACTGTCAGGCGTCTGGGTCGTCCTTCTTGGCTGCCCCTGGACTGGTCAACCGAAGGGAGTTATGGTCGGCGATGTACTGGAGTGAAGGAAGGTCGGAGTTGAACCAGGCAAGATAGCATACCAAAGACGCTAGCTCTCGCGAGGTAGAGAAGCATACTGCATTTGGCTGTCGGGATAGCAGATCAAGGACGCAAATGGTTCCAGCGAGTCGTCTGCAACCCTAATGCTTTTTTGATATTAACTAGTAGATCGTAATCTCAATGTATAGTAAAGCCACATTGTCCATAACACATCACAATTAAACTTATGGTTTGATCCCTTGCTTGTATCGTGTATGTTATGTTGGACTCATTAACTAGAACTATTTTTTTTTCTTGATTGCAGGGTCCAAAGTTCTAGCTTGACTGGACTCTAGATCACAGACAGTTTAGTCTTGGCCCTTAATTAGGATGGCTAAATTACATTTGAGTACCATTTGATGGATATTTGCTATGAGAATTATGAATTTTATGAATCTACATATTATACGTATGATTTTGAATATTGTAATTGAATGCCCGTATTTTTTTATGGTTGCAATAGGCTATTACCAAAACCCACTTTCGGTTGCCACATGTTAGCACCACGAAAAGTTTAAATTATCGCAATAGTTTCTCGCAACAAATATTTCACCTGTTGTGATACCTATTTATCACCACCAAAACTAGTATGTTGCAATTTTCTGTTATGACGACTGGAATATTTGTTGGCATAAGTTAATGCCACAAGTGTAGTGGTTCATGGCAAAATGCCTAATACCTCAAAAACAAAGATTGTTGCCACAGTTTATTGCCACAATTGACTATTCTCACGGAAGAGCATGCGCCGCACGAGCGGCATTGGCGTAGGTTGTTGCCACAAATGTTTATCGCCACGAGCTATCAGTCGCCATGATTCGTTACACGTTGCATTGAAGCTATCTCCACAAAGCAAATTGTGGCATCAGATGAGTGTTGCCACGGGAAAACATGTGGCAACTTCCCACATGGCTGTTGCAATAGCAGACTTTTATTGCCATGATTGTTTTTTTTGTGGCAATAACCTATTATCCCGCGTCCAGTCGCAACGGCTGCCAACGAATGTTATTTCATGGCAATAGGTACTTATCGCCATAAATCGGCATGTATTGCGACGACCAATTTTGTTGCAATAGACTCGGATCCTTGTAAGGAGGAAAAAGGGGATCACATTTTTTTCTCTTGTGCCGCTGCTTCAGTGATTTGGGACATAATCAGCTGCGTGGTCGGACTGAGTACAACCCCATTCTCAATTGAGGAATTCTTTGGGGACTGGATTCAAAACTTCTGCAAGGAAGATAAGACGATGGTCTTAGTGGGAATTGTGGCTTTGCTGTGGTCGATTTGGAAATGCACAAATAGCATCATTTTTAACAGAAAAAACATTATTGATCCTATGACTATTGTCAGACTAACATGCCATTGGATTCGTGACTGGTCTATATTGCAGACAAAGGAGCCAAACAAAGAGGCGTTGGAGCTCGGGGCAAAACTACTAGAGCAAGTAGCAAGTGAAGTATACAGGGCTGCGTAAGGGTGGAGATTTAACATGCTGCGGCTGGAGAACTGATTTCTGGCAGGCGCTGCTGTTCTTCTCTATGCTATTTGCTCTGTTGCGTACCAGTATACCTTCTTCTTCAGCATTTGGTTGGGCTTTTGTAGCTCGTTTGGTCTGTAATAAGTCTCATCTACGTGTTATAGTCTGGTGTCTGATAACTCGTTGTGGCAGCTTCTTCTAGAGTCTAGAGGCACGGGGAGAAGCATGCTTGTTTTTTCAATTTTCCTTTTTAGTCGCAGACATCTCGTGTTGGATGCTTGGTTTCTAGTAATGGAGAGGACGGGGAGTCGACCTGTTGGCTGGGCAGCTGAGGTTGCTGCCAGCCCACCTAAGTTCGAGTCCCGGTACGGACACGTGATGCTCACGGAGTTTCTTCTATAAAGAAAAGCCAACGAATGTTAGTCTTTGGGTTGGTCTCATTTTTTTTTTGTTTCTTGTAATGGAAATCGGAAAGGTCTACCCTTCTTTTATCAAAAAAATAAACATTGGTGATCGTTCAAAAAACACATTGATGCTATCATTTTCTAGATTTATTTCAGCTTTTCTAACGATATGCATTTTGTGGGATGAGAAATTCCAACGATTATGAAGACGTCTATGACGATTTTGTCAATCTCAAAATAAAATATCAGATTGTCTCTCAAAAATGTACTCATAGGGATAGCAGCATGTGCATGCATGCATGTATCCATAAGGTAAGTGTATGTGAACGTTCGTGTTAAAAATACGACAGAATCCCTTGGCATGCAATGTTCTGCCGCAGCACTCCCGAATGAAACGAATTCAATCCCATATATTTATTCCACATTGCGGAACAAATAACGAATGCAGCCAACAAACTGCCGTGACAATCTCGTACAACATGAATGGACAAAACAAATAATGTAAACAAAAAAGGAAACAAACAAACAATTTCATGGGCGGCATCGACCGATATCCATCAATTCTGAACCTTATCCTCAGCATGGTCTCACTCCTCCTCGAAGCACCTGACGGCGTTGTCGGGGTCGATGTCGCTGCAGAGCGGCAGGTCGGCGGGGAGCGCCTCCAGGCTGAGGTTGGCGTCCCTCAGCGCGAACACCACCTCCTCGAACACCAGCCGGTTGCCGGTCGGAGTGAGGTGCAGCCCGTCCCTGAGGAACGCCGTCTCCCACCCGGGGAACTCCTGCATCCGGGACCAGAGGTCGATGGCCCGGAGCCCGCACTGGCGCGCCACCTCCACGCACGCCCGCGCGTACCGCCCGGCCGCCTCGTTGGTCCGCTCAGGTAGGCCGGACGCGTCCCCGTTGCGTGGGAACCGGACGCGGCCGCGCTCGTCGACGGGGGGCGGCGTGACGAGGATGAGCGCCGCCGACGGCCAGCGCGCGCGGAGCAGCGCGCAGATGGCGCGCAGGTTGTCCCGGTACTCCGGGAGCGGCACGTGCTGGAACGCGCTGGCGCGGTCGGGGAGCGACGCGTCGTTGGCGCCGAAGAAGACGGTGACTGCGGCGACGGCCGCCGACGCCGGGATGGCGGAGAACGCGCGGTCGGCCACCAGGGACGCCCAGCGCGTGTTGTAGCCGCTGTAGCCCCGGAGGACGACGTCGGCGGAGCGGGAGTAGTGGTTGGCCAGGTGCGCGCCCCACCCGCCCTCCCCGAACGACTCCTCCGTGATCGAGTCGCCGAACAGCACGATCGACGGCCTCATGATGATGACCCTCGAGCTCAAGCTGCGCTCTAGCTGGTCAAGTTCGATCGATGAGTGGCATGGCGCGCGGAGGGGTATATATACTTAGACAGGAAGCGAAAGGCGGTTGCATGGGAGAGCGAGCCGGGTTGGCCGTACGTACGTACGCACGTTGAATTCGCCCGGTGACCTCACGCCTGACATATGTACGGGCTCGTTTTTCCAGGTGACATGTCCTCGATTCAGTGCTACGGGCGAAACGAACAAAATACCACTCTCGATCGTCTTGGTTTGTGGCGACGTCGCTTCTGTCGTACGGACACATCTAGTATGGAAAATCAAACTGTCCTCGTCTCCTCATCGTTTTTCGGTACCGCCTCTGTGCCGCTAGAACATTCCTTTCCCGTGGGCGCGCGTATGAGCGGTGATGTCACGGGAGCGGCAAAACTACCGTGCACGGTATATACCGTGCCTGGATCTGCCACTTATTGTGTTACTGAGATTCGCGCCCAAAAAAATCAATGCGCCACTATCACCATCCCTCCTGTCACATGTTCAGGTTATGTGTGTGTCAGACTGTCAGTGCTTAGTGTCCCTATGCATGGATGTGCCCCTCATGGCAACTCTATCAAGAAATATATTATCTCTTTCTATGCAAACGATTTAAATACCTCATATCTTCTAATACAAAAGTGTCTTACATTCTATCTGGGCAAACGTGTTTATTTTGACGAGAAATTTAAAACATGATCAATATTGAATATGTTTTTGAAAACTTATTTGTTCTTACGGCTCAAATACACTTTGACCATTGTCTACAAAAATGAAATAATAAGCACATATGGATTCAAAAAATAAACCAGGTCCAAACTTTGGAGTACAGAAAAGCATGGATGAGTGAAATACCAAGTGCATCGTTTCTTTGGGGAGAGAGAAAAGTTATGTGCACATACGAAAAGGGGACTGATTGACATGACATTAACTACTAAAACTGAGGGCCATAGATTCAGATGAACTAAGCACCGCAGTAAATACATGCATGCACGAGTGGCCGATACATGCACGGTAGATACCGTGCATGGTAGAATCTCTTTTCTCATGATCTTGATACTATTTGGTACTCCCTCCATTTTTTTTACAACGTATATTAGTTTTAACTGAAGTCAAGTTTGACCAAGTATATAGAAAACAATATGAATATTTACGGTAACAAATTCATATGATATGAAAATATATGCAATGATGAATTCAATGCTATATATTTGGTTGTGTATATGTTAATACTCCTATATTTTTCCGGATATTCAATTTGGCTCTCGGAGCATGTGCTCCTGCGCGCAAAAATAAATTTTTAAATGTAACAGAAATTCCCAACATTTTTTACTACATTTACAGTGCATAGTATTATATTATGATAAGATAGTAACTTCATCCGACATGCATGACAGATACTGATACATCATTTGATATAATATGATATGATATCATGATACTCAATCCTCGCTTTTCCCATTTAGTTATGTGCCGCCTCAGCAAAAATACATAGTAGGCAAACATAATACTACCTAATTATCATGACCAGCCTAATATATCTTGCCTTGGAGCATCTACAGTTGGGCGCCTCAAACCCCCCCTCAAACAACTGGGCGGACAACCCGGTTAGTGACCGGTAAAAAAAGGACCCAAAGGGGCGGCCTCAAACTGGTCTCAAACGTCCGGACTGACCGATGTCCTTCATATCCAGCACAACTATGGGGCGGCTATGGGGTGGTCTGGGCGCGTCTGCCATGTCGAAACTGACAGGACGACTGTCGGTGTCAAAACCGGCGGATCTCGGGTAGGGGGTCCCGAACTGTGCGTCTAGGCGGATGGTAACAGGAGACAAGGGACACGATGTTTTTACCCAGGTTCGGGCACTCTCGATGGAGGTAATACCCTACTCCTGCTTGATTAATATTGATGATATGGGTAGAACAAGAGTAGATCTACCACGAGATCGTAGAGGCTAAACCCTAGAAGCTAGCCTATGGTATGATTGTTGTTGTACTACGGACTAAAACCCTCCGGTTTATATAGACACCGGATAGGTTAGGGTTACACAGAGTCGGTTACAATGGTAGGAGATCTACATATCCGTATCGCCAAGCTTGCCTTCCACGCCAAGGAAAGTCCCATCCGGACACGGGATGAAGTCTTCAATCTTGTATCTTCATAGTCCAGGAGTCCGGCCAACGGTGATAGTTCGGCTATCCGGACACCCCCTAATCCAGGACTCCCTCAGTAGCCCCCGAACCAGGCTTCAATGACGATGAGTCCGGCGCGTTGATTGTCTTCGGCATTGCGAGGCGGGTTCTTCTCCAAATTCCATATACTTGTCGAATAGTGTCCGGCTTCTGATAAATGCTGCGCTCCTTGGCTTCTACGCCCAATAATGGCCATCTTCCACGTGTTTGAATGAACGCGAAAGGCCAGGGTATTTTTACAATTACCCCCTAGCTGCGCAGATGAGCTGCCTATAAAAGGGGTGAGGATCTAGATCTGAGTCACAGCATCCCTCCTTTGCGAGCTTTCATCAGAGCGCCCCTGACCAAAGCCCATTCCATCATGGACAATCGACGTGGCTCCTCCTCTCGCACTCCCAGCCCTCAGCCTGGAAACTGGGAGAGATGCTCAGTCCCGCATAGCGAGCTAGTTATACTCCAAACCAAGGGATTTCTTCCCCCGGCCTTCATGGTTCCGGTTCGAGCCGGACTCGCCACCTACAAGGGCGGAAAGCAAGCGGAGAGTGTCCCCGATCCCTCTAAAGGAGAGCGGGTATGCTTCATCTCTTTCCTAGTAAGAGGACTCGGATTTCTGATCCATCCGTTTCTCCGGGGGCTCTTGGAGTTCTACGGCCTCCAGTTGCACCACCTTACGCCTGCCTCCATTTTGCACATTGCGGGCTTCGTGGCCCTCTGCGAGCTGTTCTTGGGCGTCGAGGCTCATTTCGGGCTGTGGAAGAGATTATCCTGCCTAGTACCCCGTTCTCATGAGGGGTCAATATATCAAGTGGACGGAGCCGAGCTATGGCGCATCGCCGGGACCGGATACCTATCCGGAACCCCAAAGAAGGCGTCCGAAGACTGGCCTTCGGAATGGTTTTATATGGAGGACATCCCGCTGCCGGATCCTGTTCGGATCGGCCTTCCGGAGTTCAGCAATGCTCCTCTGAAGAAGTGCCTAAGATGGCGCCCTCGAAGCCCCCGGAGGGAAGATGGCCAGGACATCCTCTATTTGATGAGCCGAATAAGGTTACTGGCTCATGCCGGATTAACCATGATTGGAGTCATGGCAACCTGCATTATGAGGGGGGTGCAGCCGCTCCAATATAGGGGCCACCCCATGTGGGACTTCAACGGGGAGGACGATACCACCCGCCATGGCCGCAAAGGGCCGGGATCGGTCACCGAACTGGTGAAGATCTTGTCTGCTATGTATAAAGGGGAGGAGGAGGATTTCCTCCGCGTCAATCCACTGAAGGAGTTTTCTTTGAATAATCCTCGAAGCTGGGTAAGCAGACATCTTTGTGACCTGTCCGATCCATGTTCCCGTGGTTAAATATCTCATTTCATGGTTTCTGCGAGAACTGCGCCGGATCGTGGAGAAGATACACAACCCGCCCCCACAACCCGAGGATCCGGGCGGTCCTCGATCCGACCTCCGAAGAGGATCCGGATATAAAGGTGGAGTTGATCGACGGGGTGTTCTACCAACTTAGCATCGACAATGCTTTGGTTGCCATTACGGCCGATTACCCCGGAATACTTCCAGCCTCACAGGTAACTGAGACCGAGGTCCCAAAATCCTGATAACGACCCACCCATGCATATTTTTTGATCACCGTATACCAATGGTGTTTCGCAGGGGGTACCTTCGAGGCAGGAAGCCGAGCCCGCGGCGGCTGGCCAACAAAGGGCAGCACGGCCCCACAGGCTAAAAAGGAGTGCGGTCCGGATCGAAACTCCACCGCAACGGTACGGCGTGTCACCATGTTCCTAGGATGGATTCCTGGAAGGCGTACTAACGCTGACGCTCTTTTCAGGAAAAAGAGCGCTCGCCGGACTGAGTCCGGAGAGGTTGCCAATCGAACCTTCACCGGCCAGGCTTCAAAGCCGGGTCCGGAGGCTGAGGTGAGCACGAGACGTGCGTCGGATGCTCCTTCGACAGAGGATGCCGACAAATTGTCCGCCACCAGCTCCGAGGTGGAGAGTGCCATGAATCATAGGCGCCGCCGGACAGTTCTTCGTGACGCGTGTTTCTCCCAAGAGGCCTTGAATGCCTTCGATTCGGGAGATGCGCACCTCCATGCCACTCAAGATGGTCTAGCCAGAGCCACAGAGCAGTATGTAAAGGACATACGGGTGAGAAAATTTGACAGTTATATATGCCAGTAGCCCCCGAGACTTAAAATAGTTAGAATAACTGATTTAAGGATCATTTGTTATGCAGGATCTTACAGAAAAGAATACCCGACTGTCCCAGGAGCTTGAAGAATGCAAGGCCCAACTTGAGGCCGCACTAGCCGCAACAGGGGGAGCCACAGAGACCCCCTCTGGTAACATATGTTTCAAAAGATAAATAGTTTATGAAGTGCGGCGGGTGTGTAAATCTGACAAAAATATTGCAGATGGCGCCGGACTAGATCCGGACAGGCAACATCTATTACGTCAGCTAAAGGCCGGCGAGAGCGTGCTTACGAGGGTGCGGCAGGAGAAAAATAACCTCCAAGATGCCAACACCCAACTGGGTGAGGAACTAAAGGATGTTCGTGCCTAGTTGTCTGACTCCGTAAAGGAGAATCGACGTCTACGACGCGGCATTTTCAGTAAGTGCTTGAACGAACTTTGAAAGAGTTCGGCGAGGAAGGCGACTAACATAAACATGTATGTAGGTTTGCTCACAGGTCGTCCTGAAGAGGAGATGCCCAGTTCTTCGGGTGATCTTCTTCCTGAACTGCGTCAGCTGCACGAACGAGTTCGACAGGTGATGAAAGGCGTCAGCCAGGCCTTGTGGCCATCTATGTCCCTGCCCGAAGGCATTGGAGAGCTGGTGGAGCGGCTTCAAGGAGCACGGCGGCGCTTCCGACTATGGAAGATATCGGCCTGCCGTCAGGGCGCCGGGGAGGCCTGGGCCATGGTGAAGACGCGGTACACGAAGGCTGACCCAAACCACATGGCCGAGGTCGGACCTTTGGGGCCTGATGGGAAGGAGATCCCTGTAAGCTTAGTGTATGGCCAAGTAGAATTGGCCGCCAAGTATTCTCAGCAAGATTGTAAATTAGATAGCCTGTTAGATGGCATTGAGGAGGAATACAATGAGTCAAGTTGACTTTGTAAATAAATATGACATGAAAAATGTCTTCTAGCCGGATTGTAGATCGTTTGTCATAGCGGACCTTTTCGCTTCGACCTCAGGACCCAATAGTCCGGAGTGTGTCCGAATACCTTCGTGGTTATATAAGAACCGTGGTATGCATGGAGACAAGGCGTAGGGGTCATTAGTGCTGTATCAGACAAGTGCCCAACTAGTTATGTTATATTACATGGATAGTAAGAAACATCTTCCAGGGAGAATAGTTCCGTTAAGGGTTCCTTTCGCTGGGATGCATGCCCTAAAGTGCATGTCAAAGCTGCTATGAAAGCAGAAAATCATCTGGGGGCAGATGGGTAAATAGTTAAAAATCATCTTTCAGTTCACCGACCGAATATTCCCTTAAGAACGCTAGCTTTCGGCTTCACCCAGTCTGAGGTACACATCCGGCTGACCCGGCAGTAACAATCGCAGAGGTGCTCCCTTTACCACCTAGCCGAACAATCGGGAACGTAGGGGTAAGCACAGGAGCCAGGAAACCCAGATTGGCCAAAACTTAAGTCATATCGATGCATATAATGGTGAATAAAAGGTACATGCGGAAGTTTAACGCATGTGTTGGGCATGAAGCCCGTATAAAATAAGCTTCTGGTAAAGAAGCCCCCAGGTATAATGAGCGCGTACAGCGCGTCAAATATGTGCGAACAAAGCGCAAACGAGCCTCTAGAGGCTGCAAAAAAGAAGGAGGAGGAAGGAGAGAAATAAAAGACAGCAAAAATAAAAAATGTGGACGGAGGAAGGAGACGAACTTGGAGTCCGGCACTTAGGCGTAGAATCTTCATAGATGGGCTGCGTTCCATGGGTTCGGCTCGAGTCAGTTGTCCGACGCGCTTCGCAGACGGTATGCTCCGCCGGTCAGGACCTGGTCGATGATGAAGGGACCTTCCCATTTGGGCTTGAGTTTGTCCTTTTTCTTGTCCGGCAGGCGTAGAACTAGTTCGCCAACGCTATAAGCTTTGGCCCGTACTTCCCTGCTTTGATATCTTCGAGCCTGCTGTTGATAAAATGCGGAACGAGCCTTTGCCACGTCGCGCTCCTCCTCCAATGCGTCCAAACTGTCCTGCCGATCGAGCTCGGCTTCTCTTTCTTCGTACATGCGCACGCGAGGTGAGTCATTTATTATGTCGCAGGGCAAGACTGCCTCTGCGCCATACACCATAAAGAATGGTGTGAATCTGGTAGTACGATTCGGCGTGGTCTGCAGCCCCCAGAGTACGGAGTCGAGCTCCTCAACCCAGTGCGTGTTAGATTCCTTTAGGGACCGCACTAGTCTGGGTTTAATGCCGCTCATGATTAGACCATTTGCTCGTTCGACTTGGCCGTTGGTTTGAGGGTGATAGACTGAGGCGTAATCGAGCTTGATGCCCATGTTTTTGCACCATAATTTGACCTCATCGGCCGTGAAGTTGGTGCCGTTATCAGTGATGATACTGTGAGGGACACCGTAACGGTGCACTACCCCTGATATGAAGTCTATCACCGGTCCGGATTCGCCGCTTTAACGAGCTTGGCCTCTATCCATTTGGTGAATTTATCCACCATGACCAATAGGTATTTTTGCTTGTGGGTTCCTCCCTTAAGGGGTCCAACCATGTCAAGCCCCCAGACCGCGAACGGCCAGGTGATGTGTATAGTTTTGAGAGCGGTGGGTGGCATGTGGCTTTGGTTAGCAAAAAGCTGGCAACCGACACAATGTTGGACTAAATCCTGTGCATCTGCCCGAGCCGTCGGCCAATAAAATCCTGTACGGAAGGCCTTGCCTACAAGGGCCCGGGCTGCGGCGTGGTGCCCACCCAGTCCGGCATGAATTTCAGCCAGGAGGTTTCGCCCTTCCTCTTCGGAGATACACCTTTGAAGGACTCCGGTAGTGCTTTTCTTATAAAGCTCTCCCTTATGGACTTTATAGGCTTTAGATCGCCGTACTATGCAGCGGGCCTCATTTTGGTCTTCCGGGAGTTCCTGCCTAGTTAGGTAGGCTAGGAATGGCTCCGTCCACGGGGCGATAACCGCCATTATTTCGTGGGCGGAGGGTGTTATCTCGGCGGCAGAGCCTCCGATTGTGTCAGAGTGTTTGACGTTAGGCAGTGCAGTTGGGTCCGGGTTGTTATTGTCGGACTCCCCTTCCCATAGTACGGATGACTTGAACAGCCGTTCCACAAAGATGTTGGGCGGGACGGCATCGCGTTTTGCACCGATGCGTGCCAATATATCCGCTGCCTGGTTGTTATCCCAGGCTATATGATGAAATTAGAGCCCTTCGAACCGTGCTGATATTTTTAGGACCGCGTTGCGGTATGCTGCCATTTTCGGATCTTTGGCATCAAAGTCTCCGTTTATTTGAGATATTGCGAGGTTCGAATCCCCGCGCACCTCTAGGCATTGAATGCCCATGGAGACTGCCATCCGGAGGTCGTGCAGAAGGGCCTCGTATTCGGCTGCGTTGTTGGAGTCCGTATACATTATCTAAAGGACGTATTAGACTGTGTCCCCGGTTGGGGACGTCAGGACGATGCCAGCCCCCAGGCCGGGCAACATTTTGGAGCCGTCAAAGTGCATGATCCAATTGGAGTATGCGCCGTACTCTTTAGGGAGTTCGGCTTCAGTCCATTCGGCCACGAAGTCGGCCAAAACCTGCGACTTAATAGCTCGTCGTGGCTTATAAGTTATGTCAAATGGAAGGAGCTCTATGGCCCATTTGGCAATCCGGCCCGTCGCATCACGGTTATTTATAATGTCGTTAAGAGGTACTTCGGAGGCTACTATTATCGAGCACTCTTGAAAGTAGTGTCGCAGCTTCCGGGATGCCATGAACACCGCGTATGCTATCTTTTGATAGTGTGGGTACCGGGACTTGCATGGAGTTAGGACAGTGGACACATAGTAAACCGGTTTTTGAAGAGGGAACCGGTGTCCGTCCGTTTCTCGTTCGACAACGAGCACCGCGCTAACAACTTGATGTGTTGCGGCGATATATAATAGCATTGGTTCGCCCACATTGGGCGCGGCCAGGACCGGATTTGTTGCCAAGATGGCCTTTATTTCTTCGAGTTCATACTCTTCGGCTGCAAGGACTTCAGTCCATTTGTCAGCTAGCAGGTCTTGGTCAGCTCTAAGCTGTTGTTGCTTTTTCTTGAGGCTGCTTGCCGTGGCCATAAGCCTGCGTTTGAAACGCTCCTGTTCGGCGGGATCCTCTGGTACGACAAATTCGTTGTCGTCGAGGCTTGCCTCATCTTCGGAGGGGGGGCGCATAATTATCGTCCTCGACCTCGGACTTGCTTCTACCTCCTCCTGCGCTGAGTCCTGCTGGAGGGAGTTGTCTTCGGCACTGTCCGGGGTGTTATTATCTCCGTGCGGAATCACCGCTTTTGCTGTGGCGGATTTAGAGCGGCGCCACCGACGTCGGCGCTTGGTTGCTTTTTGGAGGGTCATCCTCCGTTGTTCCATCGCCGTTCCCATCTTTTGGGATATCCACCATGTATATGTCGTATGACGAGGTGGCCTTCCGATTGCCTGTGGCGATGGGTCTTGGTCGCCTCCGGCATCGCCGTCCCATACCGTCGATGTCTTCGGATTCGAAGTCGAGCATGTCGGTTAAATCATCGACAATGGCTACAAAGTGGGTGGTGGGTGGGCGTTGAATTTCTTCGTCGTCCGTATCCCAACCTTCCTGTCCGTAGTCTGGGCAGGGCTCTCCGGATAAAGAGAGAGACTTTAGCGAATTCAGGATGTCGCCAAAGGGCGAGTGCTGAAAGATGTCCGCGGCAGTGAACTCCATGACCGGCGCCCAATCGGATTTGATTGGTAGGGGCGCGGAGGGTCCGGAGTCCGGAAAGGAGTCCGGCACCCTGGAGTCAAGGTCTTCGCAAAGGACAGGGATGGAGTTCGGCTCAATTGCCGTAGTGATTGTAGCCCCCGAGGCGGTGTCCAACCACTCGTCCTCGATCGGGGAATCCGGCTCCGGATTAAGGGTCGGAGCGGATGCTAGTGCGGCCTCCAGGGCACTGTTCGGCTGTAGAGCTAGATCATGCCCATCGAGACAGTGCGGCACGTTTGGCTGCGGCTCGAATCCGTTGAAGATCAAGTCTCCGCGGATATCGGCCGTATAGTTCAAACTTCCAAATCTGACCGATGGCGGGGCGTAGCTTCGATCTGCTCCAGATGGCCAGCGAATTGGCCCGCAGCAAAAAGCCGCCAATCGAAAATCTGTCCGGGAGAAAGGGCTCACCCGGACTGCGCCGTTGTTGATGATCGAAGGAGCCATCGGGCCTATCGGTGGCGACACGGAGGAACTCTCAATGAAAGCACCAATGTCGGTGTCAAACCGCAGATCTCGGTAGGGGGTCCCGAACTGTGCGTCTAGGCGGATGGTAACAGGAGACAAGGGACACGATGTTTTTACCTGTGTTCAGCCCTCTCGATGGAGGTAATACCCTACTCCTGCTTGATTAATATTGATGATATGGGTAGTACAAGAGTAGATCTACCACGAGATCGTAGAGGCTAAAACCTAGAAGCTAGCCTATGGTATGATTGTTGTTGTCCTACCGACTAAAACCCTCCGGTTTATATAGACACCGGATAGGTTAGGGTTACACAGAGTCGGTTACAATGGTAGGAGGTCTACATATCCGTATCGCCAAGCTTGCCTTCCACGCCAAGGAAAGTCCCATCCGGACACGGGACGAAGTCTTCAATCTTGTATCTTCATAGTCCAGGAATCCGGCCAACGGTGATAGTTCGGCTATCCGGACACCCCCTAATCCGGGACTCCCTCAACGACCCCAACAAAAAGTGACCAAACCCCCCTCCGACTGACCCCTTTTCACTTGCTCCTCCATGCCGGACGTCTACTACCTCCGCCGCCACTCTTGCGCCGGACCTTGCCCTCCGCCCCCGGACTTCACACAGCAACTAGGACGCAAAAAGAGCCGGGCAGCCATCAATGCTTCTTTTGTGAGGGATATTGACAATATGAACCTTCTCTACTTATAAGCAGAGAAGATTAATAATGACAGTCAATACCCTTGAGAAAGGGTGCAATGATGATTATTTCTTATCACTTTTGGATAACACGGTTATTTAAGACGGTCGCCTCACTCCTCCCGCAGTGAGGTGGGACTAAACCCCCAACCCCACCAGCACAACACGGCTGTTATCTACACCGAAAATCTTACTTATGAATAACTGTGTCTGTCCGACACGGACTGTCAGTTTGGGTCGTCTACACTGGAACTGACACCCAAATTCAAAATGATCAACGTGCATATGTTTGCATGTACTTGGTGTTTTGAAAACAGGATTTGTGGTTGGAAATGACAAAATTTGAGGCCCGCCCGGTCACTGTCAATGGGCATATCCGAACACATCCACGGATGTTTGAGGGGCCAAGATAGATATGTCTGCCCTTAGGCATTTTTTAAAAAAAGAAACAGGATAATTCATGTGTACGACGCGCGTGTGGCTGTTGACGCCTTGTCTATCCGGGAGACGTGCCCCGCACGTCCCGCCTACGTGCCATTGTGCTGCTGGCCGGGCAGTGGCACCTGCATGGCCTGGATGTCACGTGAGGCCCGGTGGTCGTCCAGATACACTGCCAGCCAACTGCGCGCGGGGAACTGTGTCGGGTGCATGCACCATGCATGCATGGTGTACGAGGCTGCAACATGCCCTGCGGAGTGAAGGCAGGCGTGCGCGTTCACAACGGTCAAGCTTGACTGGATGGGCACCAAACGGCAAACGGACCGCATCCGAACAGACATCCTTTCTCCCCTCCCGGGCAGAATTTTAATTCCGGTTACCATTAAACAACTGTCGGATTATCCCCTACAGAAAAACTGTCGGATTACAATGGATAGGATAAATCAAGAGAGGACACACGGCAAGGAACCATTGCGAAAAACAACTCCACAAAAAGAAAATTACAATGAAAACCCTTTTAAAATTTTTGCCCATGCCCTTTTTTCTAACAGAGAAAGGTGCACAAAGCGCCAACATTTTTATTCAGCTCAATAACATCTTACAGCGTGAAGTACATAGCCCTGAAAATTGATATTGGAAAGGAGGGAAACTACAGGGCAAGTCCTATTTGTATGAGCTGAAGAGAAACAACTAATGTCAAGTTCGCGTATTTCGCCTTCAAATCAGCGGATCTCGCATGTGTCGCCCCAACGCCACTCCGAGCCCCACTCCCAAACGTGGTGATAGAGGAGGCTGATAGAAGGAGAGGCACCTACACCGCTTTGATACTATCACTAGTAGAAAAAGGACCTTATGTGAGACACATTAGTCCCGGTTCGATTTTGGCCCGGTACTAATGGTATCATTAATACCGGTTTGAACGGCTATGCATTAGTGCGGTTCAGTGTTGAACCTTTAGTACAGTTCGTGTTGAACCTTTACTAAAGGGGTGGTGGCAGGTCAAGGCGTCGAGGCCAGGCCTTCACGAGCCTTTAGTCCCGTTTGTGGCACAAACCGGTACTAAAAGGCTAACCTTTAGTACCGGTTCGCGCCACGAACCGACACTAAAGGGTCTAACCTATAGTCCCGTTGGAGACACAAACCGGGACTATAGGGCAATTTTCAAACTTGAAAAATCATAACTAAATCATCCTAATTCAGAAAAAATACATATAATATATCAAAATTTGCAGAACAAAAAGATTGATCCGCTGAAACAACAAGTTTTCCGTTTCGACAATTTTTTAAAATCACAAAATTCCAAAGGGAAAAATAGAGTTTTTGGGCGTTTTAGACGTTTTTAGACGTTTTTAGCGTTTAGTGCCAGGGTTTAGATTTCAGAGTTTAGGGTTAGGTTTTATGGTTTAAACCCTTAGTTTTACTGTTTAGCATAGAGTTTCCGACGTTTTAAGTCCCGGTTTAGAGTTTAGGACAATTTTGAAATGACAAAATTGTAAAAGGAAAAAAGATATGCTCTAATTTATGTTTTTTGAATTTTGGATAAATCTTGTCAAACCGGTCAAACAACTGATTCAAGAAGTATTAATGTTACTACATAATTATTCAAGAATATTAGTGTTCCTAAATAATTATTTCAATTTTTTGAATTTTGGTCAAATCTGGTCAAACTATGGTCAAACTGTGGTCAAACTATGGTCAAAATCATTCAAGAAATATTAGCGTTACTAAATAATTACTGTTTTTTTAGAATAATAGTTTCAAACCCAAACGGTGAAATGTGTGACTTCATGCTGAAGCTAAACTCCTGAGGGTTAATAGGATTGACATCTTACTATTGTCAGGAAAACAACAAGTGCAGACTCGGAAACGAAGGAGAATAGAACCCGAAAGTTAAGCGTGCTCGGGCTGGAGTAGTGACTGGGATGGGTGACCGGTCGGGAAGTTAGATGATTTGGAATGAGTGATCCACACTTGAGCAGTTAAGAGAGGTGATTAGAGACTAAATCATCAAATAATTCAGAAAAATTAAAAATAAAAAAAAATCAAATTTTTTTTCCAAAATTTTCAAAATAAATAAATAAATAAAAACGTTAGTACCGGTTGGTAACACCAACCGGTACTAAAGGTCCCCCATACTAGGGCGCGAGCTCACGCCACGTGGTGGCACTTTAGCGCCGGTTCGTGCCGAACCGGTACTAAAGGGGGGGGGGCTTTAGTGCCCACACTTTAGTGCCGGTTCCATAACCGGCACTAAAGGCCCTTACAAACCGGTTTTAAAGCTCCGTTTTCTACTAGTGTATGTGGTGGATCCCGCCGGAGCATGGGGGGAGGTGGTTTGCTATGGGGTGGGATGGTGGGGTGCACGGTGTTGCCAGAGCAGCATGTGATACTCCTCGGAGCTACTACATGTCGTCTTGGTGTAGGCATATATTTACCAATAATGAGTTAATGATATCCGGATTAGGCCAACTGGATAGGACACATGAAGGGAAGTTGCACAATGCTCCTATGTGCAAAGAATTTAATGTAATAAAAGCAATTATGATCCGCATTTCTGTCATGTTGAATAAATAATCATCGATTCAGGTTTCCTCGTTTGAAATGAAAGATCCAAGCCTTGCTCCAAGTAAAATTTATTTATATTATACACTAGTAGAAATAGGGCTTTGGTCACAGCTCAATATACACATTGGTCCCAGTTGCATTACGAACCGGGACTAATGTGAGCATTAGTCCCGGTTCGAGCGGCTAAAGGCATTAGTCCTGGTTCAAATGGGACCTTTAGTCTCGGTTTAAGACACGAACCGGGACTAAAGGGTGCAATGTCCTTTAGTCCTGGTTCGTATCTCAAACCGGGACTAAAGATTAGACCTTTAGTCCCGGTTTGAGACACGAACCGGGACTAAAGGGCAGGTTCGTGTCTCAAACTCTAAGCCCCCTCCCCCCGTGTATCGCCATTTCAGTTTTGAAAAAAACAAAAGAAAATGATAAAAACTGAAAAAATAATATCCTTCGAGATGTAGTTATATTACTACATCTACTAGTTACGAAATTTAAAAAACTTAAATTTGGACATGTTTTGTAAAAAAGTGTGATGAAAAAGTAAAACGACCATGTCTTTTGCATACGACGTCGAAAAAACGTATAATATATCAAAATGTTCAGCACGAAAATCCGCATCCGATTTTGACCGTCGTAGGCCTGTTTGCAAATTTTTAGTATTCTCAAATTCTAAAAGGAAAAAAAGTTATGCTCAAATTTTAGGTTTTTTTGAATTTTGGTTAAATCTGGTCAAACTGTGGTCAAACTATGGTCAAACTACTTATTCAAGTAATATTAGTGTTACTAAATATTTTTTTAGAATAATAGTGTCAAACTCAAACAGTGAAATGTGTGACTTGATGCTCAAGCTAAACTCCTGAGGGTTAATAGGATTGGCATCTTACTATTGTTAGGAAAACAACAAGTGCAGACTTGGAAACAAGGGGGAATAGAATCCGGAAGTTAAGCGTGCTCAGGCTGGGGTAGTGAGAGGATGGGTGACCGGCCGGGAAGTTAGATGATTTGGAATGATTAGAGATTAGAGGTTAATTTGAGCAGTGATGAGGGGTGATTACAGATTAGATTGTAAAAAAAATCAGAAATTTGTAAATCAGGAAAAAATTAATTTTTTTAAAAAAAATCATAAATTTTTCTTTAGTCCCGGTTGATGTTACCAACCGGGACTAAAGGTGGAGCCCCAGACAGCGGCCACGTGAAGGGCCTTTAGTCCCGGTTCGTAACAGAACCGCAACTAAAGGGGGGGCTTTAGTACCGACCCTTTAGTCCCGGTTCCAGAACCGGGACTAAAAGCCCTCTAGAACCGGGACAAATGGGCCTTTTTCTACTAGTGATATACAACAATCAAGTGACACATAATTACTTACAAGTAACAAGGAAAATGGATGAATCCTCCATTCCTCACACATCACAAGAAAGAAGCACACATGTACCTCACATATTAAACGCATGGTAACCCTATCAAACATCACTCTTCACCGAATAGCTGTAGCCATGCTGGTCATCATAGTATTTGGACCATAACATGATCCCTCCATATTTTCCTGTGCTCTTGATTAATGGGAGAACATCTGACTTCAGATCATCAGCTGGGATGAACCCGCTGCCAGCAGCCTGAGGTGACGCTGGGAGGCCGAGGAAGATCTGCTTTGCTGGAACTGTCAACCACTGCTTTCACGCATCAGCTAGATTGGTAGTGCTACCTGAGGTATACTGGCAGGGTGCATTGTTGTAGAACTGCACCCACACATAGTCAAAGAGGTTAGTGTGGGGCGCCACCCACCCATGCGCCAGGGAAAGGGCATTGTGGCGCGGCAGTCAGGTACATTCTCCTGCCGGAGTTGTTGTAACCTTTGAGGAACCTCGCAAGATCTTCCCAGTGTAGGGGTGTGCCACCCTCAATGTCAAAGTCGATGCCGTCGAGGACTGCATCGCCGAGAGACCGCGAAGATATGACTTACCTCCCGGGTAGTTGTTCCACAAGTACGTCGCGACATTCTTGGCGTCCTGGGCCGAGGAAAGGTAGTAGCGCGCCGTGCGGTTGCGCGTCTGTTGGAGATGCTCTAAGAAGAACGGTAAATGGCGCCGTGTCCGATGACTAGGTAAGAGCTACCTTTGATCCTCACCCGGCAGATTACTAAAAAAATCCTGTCCCGGCAGCCCCTATTTAGCTGTATGTATACTTGATATATGTTTTACTATGCAGATTTATGGCAGCAAGGAGGAAGCAGTCAAGCAAATCCCCTACGGGGCCATGAGTATTTCTGTTCCATGTATGGTGCTGCGATATGTGCTTTCTACATTCAAGAAAAATGGATTAATAACGGCAACGTTGATGCCCTCTTTCTGTTTGTTTGGCAACACACATGAGCTATTTAGATTTTAAAAAGGTATATATGAATGAGGGTCTTCACTCCTCAGTAGTAATAGTTTGGTATGCATCTAAAAGGAACAACGAGATTAGCTGTACGGAGTCAACTTCTGTTCTTAGCAAGATGACTTGGATGCTTCCCTTTTGAAAATATAAATCTATATTTACAAAAGCCTTTTTGTCTCTATAAAACACAATGAACTTGAGACCTTCCTTCTATTATATTTGATTGTGAATATGCACAAAGTTTATATTTTATATGTTCCGCAGCAACGCACAGGATATGAATCTATTCCTTTTAGTCCTCACGGGTGGTGAAGGTCAGCAACGAGTTTTACAAGTATTAGAACCACTTTTTTTTATTTGGATGCTTAAGCCTAGTTTGGCAGAGCAGTTTTTAAAATACCATAGTACTTCAAAACTTCGGTATTGCAATCCTTGAGCAATGAATACTACAGCTTTTGAAAAACTGCAATTCTCTCAGTTTTAGGAAAACTACTGATGTTTGGCTGGTGTTGTTTTACTGTAGTTTTGACCGATAATTACACAACTTAAGCTAACTTATACTACACCTACGGAGCTACACAACCTGATCAAACAGTGTGCGCTAACGACGGCCCGGCTGCATGCAGCACTGTAGGCCTTCTGATCGCTGGCTAGGAAGTTGCGGACATGATCGGCTGTAGCAGTGTCATCAGATGGCGGCTATGCTTGCTTATCACTAGTAGAAAACGGAGCTTTATTACTGGTTCGTAAGGGCCTCTAGTGCCGGTTCTGCAACCGGCACTAAAGGCTGGAGACTAAAGCCCCCCCTCCCCCCCCCCTTCCCTTTAGTACGGTTCGGCATGAACCGCACTAAAGGCCCACCACGTGGCGTGAGCTCGCGCCGTGGTACCAACCGGTACTAAAGGTTTTTTTTTTTTGAATTTTTTGGAAAAAAATTGATTTTTTTATTTTCAATTTTCTGAATTATTTGATGATTTAGTCTCTATCGTGTAGTGACAACATCCTTGCACTGGGATGGACCATGTTCGTACGCATTATGATCTGTTGAACACCATGATCATGGTCGATGAGAGCGGGAAGGGGACTTTGTAGTGACATGGTGAGGTGTCGTGCTGTAATAGAGGACGTGGGCTGGGTGTTTTCATGCATGCTTATTGAAGTAGGAGGTTTGCGAATGTTTTTTTTCCTGTTGCAACGCACGGGCATGTTTTCTAGTAGTTAAAAAAAACTATGATATTCTAGTAATACTTTGGAAATACTTTGAATCCAAATGGGACCTTAGTATCATTTCCTTTGTCTCTAAGACTTCTTATGCATGGGATTTACATGGTGCCCACGACAATCCAAGAGGTACCTATCAAATGGTTTTCTAAAAAAATGTTACTCAATATTCTATAAATTATCTTCCTCCGTAACTTTATAAACATGTATTTATGCATTCTCGCAGCAACGCACGGGGTGTCATCTAGTTTCTTCAGTTTTCGGTTCCTGGCGGTCGGCTGGCTTGGCCGAGTTGGTTATGGTGCACCCCTTATTTGTGACAAGGTCATCTCCTCCCAGCTTGGTTCCTCACCCTCCGAGTGCTCCTATTCATTGTTATCTGAGTGTTCTGCTGCTCCTCGTCCTCCTGGTCCTCTTTCTCCTCCTCTTCCGAGTCCTCCTCCTCCTCCTGCTGCTGCTCCTGTTGAGACGCGATGTCAGGACTCAAAGAAGGTCTTGCGCTACTTGACCTCGACAATGACTGGGTAGGTGCATGGGCATCGGTGGGCTTCCACCATGGTAAGCAAGCATAGCCGCCATCTGATGACACTCCTCCATTAAACATTGCAAAACAAATGGAGGTGCATACGTCAAGACCACTGTTGCACTGTTCAAAGTTACTTGGGTTCGACGCTCAGCTAATAGAGCGGCGCATGGGCTAGCTAAAGAGGGTGTTAGCAACAAGAATTCGGTTTATTTTCTTGACTTTCCTCCGGACTGTATTCTACATGCTGTAGCGGACGAGGTCCCAAACCTTATTTAAGCTTTCAATAAAGTTGCTTGTACCCCTAAAAGAAAGATCACTGCTGCACTCCACACTACCGGACTCTACTCCATGGATACAGTAATATGCATACCGTCGTGCTGCACCTAAGAGCTGCCTTGGAATGTACAGTATCGGGCATATGTGAAAGTGAAACCGCGGCCTTGTCAACTTTTCGACTAAGCTCCAAGCCCTAGAAAAAACACGGAAAAAAAAAATTAGACACAGATGCACATGCCACATTAAAATCAGGTCTGATTCTTGTCCTAGCTACCACACGGTTGAAAAGGGTGTGTAGTCCGGAAAATACACTTTGGTTCCTGGTTGTATATGCATCCTATATGGGGATTTTTTTTAATATTTTAATAAAAAGTCAAAATAGGAAAAACTATTTTGACAATACACTTGACTTACTTTTGCACTGATATATAAATGTCGACGAAAGAAAAACAAAAGTTGACCTCACAGCAAAAAAAGACAAAATTTATTTACTATTATAGGTCACTATTCACACTATTTTAGCAAAAATTTGCCTTTTTTGAAAAGAAGTCAAAAGGATTTTTTTTTGTGGATTTTATTTCTCACAAGTACAATAGAAGGTCAAGTTTATTTCAAAAATATTTTTAGGAATTTTTGACTTTTTGTTGAATTACTAATTTTTTTCCCATATAGGGTGCATATGTCCCCATAGACCAAAAGTTCCCCTCCTGTGTAGTCCCTAGATGTTCCCGTGCTCTGCCTAACTGCCAAGTTGTATTCATTATGCCCATCTTATGTTGTGTTGTCCAAGCAAGGTGCACGACATAATCACTCTCCCTGTCCATTATACCATCCGTCTCACGAGTCTTATCCCTTTCATTCCACATCAATCCGCGTCTTGTGTCTATGATCCCGTTCCTTCTTTTTCGGTCACGTCTTCCGATCAATCCTGTGATCAGTGACAAACAAAGCATTATTAAATTTAGTTGATATTGACATCTCATAAATGTCCTCGCACTCGAATGCTAACATATGAAGATGAACACTCATGCTCTCGAATGCCGGCGGGGTCTCTTGCCTCCTTCCAAATTATTTGGCAACTTGTTGTGGTAGGTGCCACTCGACAGCACAGAAAGATATCATCGGGCACCTGATACGCCAAAGTGCCTCATCACGTGTAATATTAAGTTCAGAGGGAACCACCTTTCCCGTCGGTATGGTGTCCAATTGACCTAGAGAACAGAAACAACGTGGTTAAATGCTAAATGTTAGAAACGTGTGTCAAGTTAATGTTAAAAACGGTTACTCATTAGTCTGCGTGTCGAGTCAAAAGTCTGCGTGTCGAGCTCATTGATGTAGCTCTTGTAAGTTGTAACACTCCATGGACAAGTCTTTATACCCCTACACTTTGTCCCACGTGTGTGCGATCGTGGGTAACCACCAATCATTGTCATCAAAATCATAATCCCATGCACTCTGTTGGAGTTTGTGAGGACGTCCGACCAGAGTCTCCCACATACAAATTGAGAGGGGACACACAACACCGCCCAATGAGACTCCCTTTCCCTTCTTACGACATGACATGTCCAGCTGCACATTATCAATCATGTCAAATGCCAAATGAAAATTACATACATGTGAAAGATATACAAATAAATTTACCTGCAGTAAAGAAAGGCTTAAACCGCCGACCATAGCTGTACCTGACGTTCCAGTCATGCAAAGGGTCAAGCCACATCCAAGGTGTCCCCCATCCCATATGGAAAGATCACCCATGCTAAGAGCATCCACATCCGCCATGGACACTGACAAGTTACACGGACGCGTCCATGAAAGGAGGGGGCTAATCTCTAGTTTAAACACTAGTTAGGCCTAAAATAAAGCATATTCTTCGATGGTTGTAAAAGATAAGGGGGGGGGGGGCATTGCCCCCGTTGGTCTACATGAAGCTCCGCCACTGCCCACCAACCCACACTCCTAGAGCAACCCCGCCGGGTGGCCTCAAGCTGGAGATTCTGACGGGGCGGGTCCTGCTGGACCCGACGGTGCCGGGAGACGCACTCGTGTGTGGGTGTGGGATGAACGGCCGGCGACGAACCCGTCGTGGCGCTGCTCGAGAGATCAGGCGACCCATCGTGCTCGACGACGGGTATGAACAGTGGCATATGGATACAGACATCTCATATGAGAAAGTAGCTAAGGCATCTATACTGATTTTTTATTCCAACCTAAGCTACTACTAGTGAACCTCGTCAAACGAATAGAAAGTCGACTCTCACAACACATGAAATTCTACCCCACCACTTTAACTTTTTCAGCTTTAACCACCGCACCATACTATTTTTCTCCAAGCACCGGCCTCCTGTCCAAGATTCTGTTTCACCATGCTAATCTATTTTTTATGATATCCAATCCTACATGGTCGGCTGGGTATCTTGCTAGGCTATTCATTGGCCATGTGCCCTTAGCGCTAAAATTTTCATGTCATGTCTCCTCTTCCCTCCTGTACATTACAAAGTATAGTATTCCATAATTACCAAAACTAGTAGAACGCCTGTGCATTTCCACGGGCCTTTTACATTTTCATGATTACATATAACATAATGCATGTCAAATTTTGCATGTATAGAAAAAGATAGTGCACTATCATTGAAAGCAATTGGAATCCACTTCACTTGCAATGTATTTTGATAAAAAAATGTATTTCAATGATGTATACATATAGAGCAATGATTCAAATAAGAATCAGTTGCAAACTAAGATCTATTTGATGTGCTTAAGATATTCCCGTACAACCTCAGAAAAGTTTTCTTTAGCTTCATTCCCATGGTATTTGAGCAAGTATAATAAAATTTTCTTTTTCAACTCATGACCACCTTCTATAAACAATATATACGTAGTTACCATGAATTCATGTGGAAGATGCAAGAATGTGCAACATAGAATTATCTCTGTTCAAACTGAACGAACCAATTCATTACCGTTCCACGAGAGCATAGAATCAAAAGAAAATAACTCGACACATCCTTGCAAATTAATAAATTATTATCTTGAATATATTTTGAAATGAAGAGAGTATGGTATATTCAAGAAAATGAAACTAAATAACTTCCTTCCTGGTACATGTGTTGCACATTTCATGAGCACCACATAATGAGGGTCAAACAAACACCTGACGCCACGTCCACCCAGGACTAGGAACAGATGGAATCATGATATTTGATCTCATCTCATTTCCTATCCATGTGTACTCGCAAACCACCGTTGGTAGGATCGCACTGATACTTCCAATTTGCTCCTTAACCCAAAACTTTGTCTATCTCAAAATCTTTGTCATGAAGAAACAATAACCAATACTCCCACCCGGCCCATCACTGAATAACTAAGCAACTGGGGGCAAAACACAGATGTTTCCCATAATGCACGTCGATGATGCCCATCTGCTCTGTAGGATCCCTGTGCAATTCACATATGTTTCCACTGTCATGCACGACACAACTTTAAAAGTGTTTGGTCTATATTATCTGAAAGTCAAACTTCCGTCTACGCATATATCATGTAATATTTGATGTTTGGAAATATGACCCCCAGAAATTACGCTCCCCTCTCCGAGGCGAATCGGCGCTGGGAGCTGATCGGGGCTGACGCCGGCCATCCGGGGTTCGAGAGAGAGAGAGAGAGAGAGAGAGAGAGAGAGAGAGAGAGAGAGAGAGAGAGAGAGAGAGAGAGAGAGAGAGAGAGAGAGAGAGAGAGAGAGAGAGAGAGAGAGAGAGAGAGAGAGAGAGAGAGAGAGAGAGAGAGAGAGAGAGAGAGAGAGAGAGAGAGAGAGAGAGAGAGAGAGAGAGAGAGAGAGAGAGAGAGAGAGAGAGAGAGAGAGAGAGAGAGAGAGAGAGAGAGAGAGAGAGAGAGAGAGAGAGAGAGAGAGAGAGAGAGAGAGAGAGAGAGAGAGAGAGAGAGAGAGAGAGAGAGAGAGAGAGAGAGAGAGAGAGAGAGAGAGAGAGAGAGAGAGAGAGAGAGAGAGAGAGAGAGGAGTCAGGGAGAAATTGTGAGGGCAAGAGACAAGGTTATGGATCGGGTCAGGACCAAAGTGAATCAACTCATGGGGAATCTGGAAGCACACCCAACTGCGCGGATCCAGACAGAGGTAGACCGAGCAATCCCAGAAAATCCTAGAGCCCAGATGACAGGTGAACATGAAGAAATCCCCAATAGCCAGAGCAGCAATCCTTCAGTGCAAGATCTGATTTCCCTTGGGGAAGATCAAATCAAGGAGAATGTAGAGAGTGTCAGGGCGGAGGCACCAAGAACTACGGAGAAGATGAATGAGATCCCAAAATGCAAGGTCCCGTTGATTTGTAAAAGTGTGGTGGTCGGGATAGATGGGATTAGCGAAGCAGTCAACAGTGAAGGTGAATCTATTGTTTATTGTGCAGGGACAAAAGGAGCTGAGGAACTACGGCAACTAGTGAAACAGGAGGCACTGTATGTGTTCCCTGGTGATACAGAAGCAGTATGCCGACGAGAAATAGATTGCTTTATCTTGGAGATCAATGATGGATGGGAAACCTTAACCAATGGAAGAAAGATGACCATGCTTTCGGGAAATTGGACGGATGTCAATTTAAAGTTCAGGGAGACTATGGCAGGTCAGATTAGAGGGTAGCAAGAGATCGTTGGATGTGTGTTTTTTTGTGGTTGGTTGAAGAAACTCTAGACAGATACAGGACAAGTTTTGTCAGTTAATTTTCTCTGGAAAGGAGAAGGCGCTTGGGATAATCTTAGGCCTGAATGGAAGAGGTCCAAAGATAGGACTATAGACCTTGTGAGGTTACTCGATATCCATATACCAACGACCCCGGTACATGAGGTGCCGTTTCCTGCTGCTGGTTATGTTCTGACTGATAATCAGGGTCTGATGTTCAGGAACACACTGGAGAATAATACAGTCCAATTACTGGCTGGTGCTGAAGGAGCCGGCACACTTGCTGCCACTGAAAACGGGGTGCCCAGCCATCTGGCGGGTGAGAACGCTCCTGTTCTGAACCAGATAACTGATGTTGGAAATATGCCCTAGAGGCAATAATAAATTAGTTATTATTATATTTCCTTGTTCATGATAATCGTTTAGTATCCATGCTATAATTGTATTGATAGGAAACTCAGATACATGTGTGGATACATAAACAACACCATGTCCCTAGTAAGCCTCTAGTTGGCTAGCTCGTTGATCAACAGATGGTTACGGTTTCCTGACCATGGACATTGGATGTCGTTGATAACGGAATCACATCATTTGGAGAATAATGTGATGGACAAGACCCAATCCTAAGCCTAGCATAAAGATCGTAGTTCGTATGCTAAAGCTTTCCTAATGTCAAGTATCATTTCCTTAGACCATGAGATTGTGCAACTCCCGGATACCGTAGGAATGCTTTGAGTGCACCAAACGTCACAACGTAACTGGGTGGCTATAAAGATGCACTACAGGTATCTCCGAAAGTATCTGTTGGGTTGGCACGAATCGAGACTGGGATTTGTCACTCCGGTTGACGAAGAGGTATCTCTGGGCCCACTCGGTAGGACATCATCATAATGTACACAATGTGACGAAGGGGTTGATCACGGGATGATGTGTTACGGAACGAGTAAAGATACTTGCCGGTAACGAGATTGAACAAGGTATCGGGATACCGACGATCGAATCTCGGGCAAGTACAATACCGCTAGACAAAGGGAATTGAATACGGGATCGATTGAGTCCTTGACATCGTGGTTCATCCGATGAGATCATCGTGGAACATGTGGGAGCCAACATGGGTATCCAGATCCCGCTGTTGGTTATTGACCGGAGAACGTCTCGGTCATGTCTGCATGGTTCCCGAACCCGTAGGGTCTACACACTTAAGGTTCGATGACGCTAGGGTTATAGGGAATAGATATACGTGGTTATCGAATGTTGTTCGGAATCCCGGATGAGATCCCGGATGTCACGAGGAGTTCCGGAATGGTGCGAAGGTAAAGATTTATATATGGAAAGTTGTTGTTCGGATTCCGGGAAAAGTTTGGGTTTTTTCGTTATTGTACCGGGAAGCTTCCAGAAGGTTCCGGAGGATTCCGGAGGGGTCCGGAGGTCCGGAAATTGTTCCACCACGTCCAATACAGCAGCATGGGCTGTTAGGGGGCGCCCCGGCCTTAATGGGGCAGGGGCACCAGCCCCCACAAGGCCCATGCGCATGGGAGAGGGGAAACCCTAAAGGGGAGGGCCTCCACTTGACTTGGGAGGCACTCCTCCCCCCCCCTGGCCGCCCCCTAGATGGGATCTAGGGTTGGCCGCCGCCCCTAGGGCTGGAACCCTAGGTGGGGGCGCAGCCCCCCCTCTCCCCCTATATAGTGGAGGCAAAGGGGCAGCCCAACACACGAAGTTCTTCTCATGTTGGCGCAACCCTACCTCTCTTTCTCCTCATATCTCGCGGTGCTTGGCGAAGCCCTGCTGGATCACCACACTCCTCCACCACCACCACGCCGTTGTGCTGCTGCTGGATGGAGTCTTCCCCAACCTCTCCCTCTCTCCTTGCTGGATCAAGGCATGGGAGACGTCACCGGGCTGTACGTGTGTTGAACGCGGAGGTGACGTCGGTTCGGCACTAGGATCTCCGGTGATTTGGATCACGACGAGTCGACTCCTTCAACCCCGTTCTCTTGAACGCTTTAAACTAGCGATCTACAAGGGTATGTAGATGCACTCTCCTTCCCTGTTGCTGGTTTTCCATAGATAGATCTTGGTGACACGTAGGAAAATTTTGAATTTCTGCTCGTTCCCCAACAAAGGCATCATGAGCTAGGTCTATTGCGTAGATTCTTTGCACGAGTAGAACACAAAGTAGTTCTGGGCGTTGATTTTGTTCAATATGCTTACCGTTACTAGTCCAATCTTGTTTCGACGGTATTGTGGGATGAAGCGGCCGGACCGACCTTACACGCTCTTCGTGAGACAGGTTCCACCGACTGACATGCACTTGTTGCATAAGGTGGCTAGCGGGTGCCAGTCTCTACCACTTTAGTCGGAACGGATTCGATGAAAAGGGTCCTTATGAAGGGTAAATAGCAATTGGCATATCACGTTGTGGTTTTGCGTAGGTAAGAAACGTTCTTGCTAGAAACCCATAGCAGCCACGTAAAACATGCAAACAACAATTAGAGGACGTCTAACTTGTTTTTGCAGGGTATGCTATGTGATGTGATATGGCCAAGAAGAATGTGATGAATGATATGTGATGTATGAGATTGATCATGTTCTTGTAATAGGAATCACGACTTGCATGTCGATGAGTATGACCGGCAGGAGCCATAGGAGTTGTCTTAATTTATTGTATGACCTGCGTGTCATTGAAAAAACGCCATGTAATTACTTTACTTTATTGCTAACCGGTAGCCATAGTAGTAGAAGTAATAAGTTGGCGAGACAACTTCATGGAGACACGATGATGGAGATCATGATGATGGAGATCATGGTGTCATGCGGTGACGATGATGATCATGGAGCCCAAGATGGAGATCAAAGGAGCAAAATGATATTGGCCATATCATGTCACTATTTGATTGCATGTGATATTTATCATGTTTATGCATCTTATTTGCTTAGAACGACGGTAGTAAATAAGATGATCCTCATTAAAATTTCAAGAAAGTGTTCCCCTAACTGTGCACCATTGCGAAAGTTAAATGTCGTTTGAAGCACCACGTGATGATCGGGTGTGATAGATTCTTACGTTCACATACAACGCGAGTGTAAGCCAGATTTACACGCCAAACACTTAGGTTGACTTGACGAGCCTAGCATGTACAGACATGGCCTCGGAACACAAGAGACCGAAAGGTCGAGCATGAGTCGTATGGTAGATACGATCAACATGAAGATGTTCACCGATGACGACTAGTCCGTCTCACGTGATGATCGGACACGGCCTAGTTGACTCGGATCATGTAATCACTTAGATGACTAGAGGGATGTCTATCTGAGTGGGACTTCATTACATGAACTTAATTATCCTGAACATAGTCAAAAGCCCTTTGCAAATTATGTTGTAAGCTCGTGCTTTAGTTCCACTGTTTAGATATGTTCCTAGAGAAAATATAGTTGAAAGTTGACATGGCGATTATGCGGACAGAAGAAAGCTTATGTCCTTAATGCACCTCAGTGTGCTGAACCCCAAACGTCGTCCCTGTGGATGTTGCGAACATCGGACATACACGTTTTGATAACTACGTGATAGTTCAGTTAAACGGTTTAGAGTTGAGGCACCAAAGACGTTTTTCGAAACGTCGCGGAACATATGAGATGTTTCGAGGGCTGAAATTGGGATTTCAGGATCGTGCCCACGCCAAGAGGTATAAGACCTCCGACGATTTTCTTAGCCTGCAAACTAAGGGAGAAAAGCTCAATCGTTGAGCTTGTGCTCAGATTGTCTGAGTGCAACAATCACTTGAATCGAGTGGGAGTTGATCTTCCAGATGAGATAGTGATGTTTCTCCAAAGTCATTGCCACCAAGCTGCTAGAGCTTCGTGATGAACTATAACATATCAGGGATAGATATGATGATCCTTGAGCTATTCGCAATGTTCGACACATGAATGTAGAAATCAAGAAGGAGCATCAATTGTTGATGGTTAGTGAAACCACTAGTTTCAAGAAGGGCAAGGGCAAGAAGGGGTACTTCATGAAACAACAAATCAGTTGCTGCTCCAGTGAAGAAACCCAAGGTTGAACCCAAACCCGAGACTAAGTGCTTCTGTAATGAGGGGAACAGCCACTGGAGCAGAATTACCCTAGATACTTGGTAGTTGAGAAAGGCTGGCAATGTCGATAGAAGTATATTGGATATACATTAAGTTATTGTGTACTTTACTAGTACTCCTAGTAGCACCAGGGTATTAGATACCGGTTCGGTTGCTAAGTGTTAGTAACTCGAAATAAAAGGCTACGGAATAAACGGAGACTAGCTAAAGGTGAGCTGACGATATGTGTTGGAAGTGTTTCCAAGTTTGATGTGATCAAACATCGCACGCTCCCTCTACCATCAAGATTAGTATTAAACCAGAATAATTGCCATTTGGTGTTTGCGTTGAGCATAGACATGATTGGATTATGACTATCGCAACACGGTTATTCATTTAAGGAGAATAATGGTTACTCTATTTATTTGAATAATACCTTCAATGGTCTTGCACCTAAAGGAATGGTTTATTGAATCTCGATCATAGTGATACAAATTTTCATGCCAAAAGATATAAGATAGTAATGATAGTACCACTTACTTGTGGCACTGCCATGTAAGTCATATTGGTATAAGACGCATGAAGAAGCTCCATGTTGATGGATCTTTGGACTCACTCGTTTTTGAAAAGTTTGAGACATGCGAACCATGTCTATTGGTGTATATGCATGAAGAAACTCCATGCAAATGGACCGTTTGGACTCACTTGATTTTGAATCACTTGAGACATGCAAATCATACGACATGGGCAAGATGACTGAAAGCCTCGTTTTCGGTAAGATGGAACAAGATAGCAACTTGTTGGAAGTAACACATTTTGATGTGTGCAGTCCAATGAGTGCTGAGGCATGCAGTGAATATCGTTATGTTCTTACTTCACGGATGATTTGAGTAGATACTGAGTGTATTTACTTGATGAAACACAAGTCTGAATTATTGAATGCTTCAAGTAATATCAGAGTGAAGTTGAAGATCATCATGACAAGAGGATAAAATGTCTATGATATGATCATAGAGATGAGTATCTGAGTTACGAGCTTTGGCACGCAATTAAGACATTGTGGAAATTGTTTCACAATAAATACCGCCTGGAACACCATAGTGTGATGGTGTGTCCAAACATCATAGTTGCACCCAATCGGATATGATGCGTACCATGATGTCTCTTATCGAATTACCACTATCGTTCATGGGTTAAGCATTAGAGACAACCGCACTCACTTTATAGGGCACCACATAATTCCGTTGAGACGACACCGTTTGAACTATGGTTTGGAGAAACCTAAGTTGTCGTTTCTTAAAAGTTTGGGGCTGCGACGCTTATGTGAAAAAGTTTCATCGTGATAAGCTCAAACCCAAAACGGATAAATACATCTTCATAGGACACCCAAACAGTTGGGTATACCTCCTATCTCAGATCCGGAACCAAAAGTAATTGTTTCTAGAAACGGGTCCTTTCTCGAGGAAAAGTTTCTCTCGAAAGAATTGAGTTGGAGGATGGTGGAGACTTAATGAGGTTATTGAACCATCACTTCAACCAGTGTGTAGCAGGGCACAGGAAGTTGTTCATGTGGCACCTACACCAATTGAAGTGGAAGCTGATGATAGTGATCATGATGCTTCAGATCAAGTCACTACCGGATCTCGTAGGTCGACAAGGACACGTACTACTTCAGAGTGGTACGCAATCCTGTCTTAGAGGTCATGTTGCTAGACAACAATGAACCTACAAGCTATGAAGAAGCGATGGTGGGCCCGGATTCCGATGAATGGCTCAAGGCCATAACATCCGAGAGAG
The DNA here is from genome assembly GCA_021605205.1 of Aegilops longissima. Lineage (NCBI taxonomy): Eukaryota > Viridiplantae > Streptophyta > Magnoliopsida > Poales > Poaceae > Aegilops > Aegilops longissima. The sequence goes on from CM038682.1 coordinate 87,921,040, forward strand.
GATCCATGACTTTGGAAGAAATACTGGATGGTCGTAAGGACGTTGGGTAAAGATGATTTTAAAAGGAAGACAAACAATGATGGTAAGTATCACCATTAAGAAAGCTCGAATTGTCGTTAAAGATGTTTTCCGACAAGTTCAAGGAGTTGACTACGGTGAGGCTTTCTCACTCGTAGCGATGCTAAGAGTCTGTTGGAATTGGATTAGCATTTACTGCATTATTTATGAAATCTTGCATATAGGATGTCAAAACATTGTTTCCTTGACAGTTTTCTTGAGGAAAGGTTGTATGTGATACAACCAGAAGGTTTTTGACGATCCTGAAAGACGCTAACAAGTATGCAAAGCTCCAGCAATCCTTCTAAGGACTGGAGTAAGCATCTCGGAGTTGGAATGTACGCTTTGATGAGATGATCAAAGATTTTGGGTCTATACAAGGTTTATGAGAAACTTGCATTTCCAGAGAAGTGAGTGGGAGCACTATAGAATTTCTGATGAGTATATGTTCTTGACATATTGTTGATCAGAAATGATGTAGAATTTCTAGAAAGCATATAGGGTTGTTTGAAAAGTGTTTTTCAATGGAAAACCTGGATTAGGCTACTTGAACAATAAGCATCAAGATCTATAAGATAGATCAAAATGATTAATAATACTTTCAAATGAGCACATACCTTGACATAATCTTGAAGGTGTTCAAGATGGATCAGTCAAAGAAGGAGTTCTTGCCTGAGTTGTAAGGTATGAAGTTAAGACTTAAAGCTCGACCACGACAAAAGAGAGAGAAAGGACGAAGGTCGTCCCCTATGCCTTAGACGTAGGCTCTACAGTATGCTATGCTGTGTACCGCACCTGATGTGTGCCTTGCTACATATCTGGCAAGAGGGTACAAAGGAGATCAAGGAGTGGATCACCAGATAGCGGTCAAAATTATCCTTAGAGGAATAAGGCTATGTTTCTCGATTATGGAGGTGATAAAGAGTTTGACGTAAAGGGTTACGTCGATGCAAGCTTTAACACCTATCCGAATGACTGTGAGTAGCAAACCGGATACGTATAGTGGAGCAACCATTTGGAATAGCTCCAAGAGGAGCGTGGAAGCAGCATTTACAATATGACCTAGAGATTTGCGAAGTACATACGGATCTGAATGTTGCAGACCCGTTGACTAAAACCTCTCTCACAAGCAAAACATGATCAAACCCCAGAACTCATTGAGTCTTAATCACATGGTGATGTGAACTAGTTTAGTGACACTAGTAAACTCTTTGGATGTTGGTCACATGGCGATGTGACCTATCAGTGTTAATCACATGGCGATGTGAACTAGATTATTGACTCTAGTGCAAGTGGGAGACTGTTGGAAATATGCCCTAGAGGCAATAATAAATTAGTTATTACTATATTTCCTTGTTCATGATAATCGTTTATTATCCATGCTATAATTGTATTGATAGGAAACTCAGATACATGTGTGGATACATAAACATCACCATGTCCCTAGTAAGCCTCTAGTTGGCTAGCTCGTTGATCAACAGATGGTTACGGTTTCTTGACCATGGACATTGGATATCATTGATAACGGAATCACATCATTTGGAGAATGATGTGATGGACAAGACCCAATCCTAAGCCTAGCACAAAGATCGTAGTTCGTATGCTAAAGCTTTTCTAATGTCAAGTATCATTTCCTTAGACCATGAGATTGTGCAACTCCCAGATACCGTAGGAATGCTTTGGGTGCACCAAACATCACAACGTAACTGGGTGGCTATAAAGATGCACTACAAGTATCTCCGAAAGTATCTGTTGGGTTGGCACGAATCGAGACTGGGATTTGTCACTCCGGTTGACGGAGAGGTATCTCTGGGCCCACTCGGTAGGACATCATCATAATGTGCACAATGTGACCAAGGGGTTGATCACGGGATGATGTGTTACGGAACGAGTAAAGAGACTTGCCGGTAACGAGATTGAACAAGGTATCGAGATACCGACGATCGAATCTCGGGCAAGTACAATACCGCTAGACAAAGGGAATTGAATACGGGATCGATTGAGTCCTTGACATCGTGGTTCATCCGATGAGATCATCGTGGAACATGTGGGAGCCAACATGGGTATCCAGATCCCGCTGTTGGTTATTGACCGGAGAACGTCTTGGTCATGTCTGCATGGTTCCCAAACCCGTAGGGTCTACACACTTAAGGTTCGATGACGCTAGGGTTATAGGGAATAGATATACATGGTTACTGAATGTTGTTCGGAGTCCCGGATGAGATCCCGGACGTCACGAGGAGTTCCGGAATGGTCCGGAGGTAAAGATTTATATAAGGAAAGTTGTTGTTCGGATTCCGGGAAAAGTTCGGGTTTTTTCGGTATTGTACCGGGAAGCTTCCAGAAGGTTCCGGAGGATTCCGGAGGGGTCCGGAGGTCCGGAAATTGTTCCACCACGTCCAATACAGCAGCATGGGCTGTAAGGGGGCGCCCTGGCCTTAATGGGCTAGGGGCACCAGCCCCCCCAAGGCCCATGTGCATGGGAGAGGGGAAACCCTAAAGGGGAGGGCCTCCACTTGACTTGGGAGGCACTCCTCCCCCCCTTGGCCGCCCCCTAGATGGGATCTAGGGCTGGCCGCCGCCCCTAGGGGTGGAACCCTAGGTGGGGGCGCAGCCCCCTCTCCCCCTATATATAGTGGAGGCAAAGGGGCAGCCCAACACACGAAGTTCTTCTCATGTTGGCGCAGCCCTACCTCTCTTTCTCCTCATATCTCGCAGTGCTTGGCGAAGCCCTGCTGGATCACCACGCTCCTCCACCACCACCACATCGTTGTGCTGCTGCTGGATGGAGTCTTCCCCAACCTCTCTCTCTCTCCTTGCTGGATCAAGGCATGGGAGACGTCACCGGGTTGTACGTGTGTCGAACACGGAGGTGCCGTCCGTTCGGCACTAGGATCTCCGGTGATTTGGGTCACGACGAGTACGACTCCTTCAACCCCGTTCTCTTGAACGCTTCCGCTTAGCGATCTACAAGGGTATGTAGATGCACTCTCCTTCCCCTCGTTGCTGGTTTCTCCATAGATAGATCTTGGTGACACGTAGGAAAATTTTGAATTTCTGCTACGTTCCCCAACAACTGATGCTACTGCTATCCTGTTTACTGCCACTGGACGCCAGAAAAACAAGTTCATGCAGGACAAGATGAGAGGCAAGAAGGATCCTGGGCAGGGTGGCTTGGTGCTGGGCAATAGAGGCGGATGTGAGGAAGAGGGCAAAGTTGCAGCAAAGGATGATGCAGCGAGAAAGGACACAAACCTGAACAAGAAGGTATGCGGCACAGATGTGACTGATTTCAAGTATGGTGGAGGGAACGAGGTGGAAAAGAAAGCGACCGGGCCTGGGGCTCCCGGTAATCTGGTACGCGCTAAGGAGGGCGCCCACCAGAAGCATGACGATCCTTGGATGGAACTGTCGAGGTCTCGGGCAGCCTCGCATAGTTCAGGAACTTGTGTGCCTCATGCACACCTACAAGCCCAAGCTCGTTTTCCTTTCTGAAACCCGGCAAAACAATAAATATGTCAAGGATCTAAAGTGGAGGCTCGGCCTTCATCACGGTATCACGCAACTCGGCATCGGAAAAGGTGCTGGCATTGCCTCTTCTATGATGAGAGTGTAGAAATAAAGAAGATTGCCTTGGGGACGAGATATATTGATGTGCTAATTCGCTTGAGCCCACAGGGTATGCAGTGGCACGGTACATTTGTGTATCGAGAACCTAAGGCTCATGAACGACACCGTATGTGGACCTTGCTTTGGAGAATAAAAGATACGAACAACCTTCCTTGGATGATGATGGGGGATTTCAACGAGACTTTGTGGCAATCCGAACACTTCTCAACCACGAAGAGATCCGAGAGGAACATGGAAAACTTTAGGAAAGTTCTGTCGGACTGTAATTTGTTTGACATGGGATACAAAGGGCCGAGTTGGACCTATAATAATAAACAACATGGTCGTGCAAATGTGAGAGCACGCCTGGATAGATGTGCGGCGTCCCCGGAATGGTCTGACTACTTTAAGGAGGCCACGGTGGAGCATATTTGTTCCTCAAGATCTGACCACCTCCCTATTCTTCTACGAATTGGGGGCCGGAAAGAATGGAGGCCGGTGGGATAGAGAAACAACAGCGTGTTCAGGTACGAGCAGATGTGGGAAAGTGTAGGTTCCTTGGAACCCACTATTGCTGCGGTTTGGAAAAGAGACGACCCAGCTGAGAATCTGCAGCAGGTAGGTACCAAGCTGAAATATATGCAAACTGAGCTGAAAAATTGGGCTGCTAGGGACTTTGGCTCGGTGGTAAAAAAACACGGCAGAAATAAGAAGGAAATTAAGCAGAATCTGGAACTCACCGCCATCGCCGGATCAGTATAAATATGCAGACAAGTTGGCTAGAGAATTGGATGAACTGCTGTTAAGAGAAGAACTCATGTGGAGGCAACGCTCACGATCCACATACCTCAGGGAAGGAGATAAAAATACTAAGTGGTTCCAGAGGAAAGCCACTTGGAGAAGAAAAAGGAACACAATCTCAAAGCTAAAGGATGATAATGGTGTGTGCTTTGAAGATGCAAAAAACATACCTGATATGACGAACTCCTTTTTCAAAATGCTGTATGAGAAAGAGAATAATATTGAACCAAAGGATATACTAGATCTAGTTACAAACCGGGTTGATAGTGACATGAATGACCTCTTAATAAAACCCTTCTCGGCTGGGGAAATTGGTGATGCATTGTTTCAAATTGGCCCTCTTAAGGCCCCAGGCCCTGACGGTTTCCCGGCGCATTTCTACCAAAGGAACTGGGCAGAGATTAAGGATGATGTTGTTACAGGAGTCATGGACTTCTTTGAAAAAGGGGTGCTCCCAGAAGGGATCAATGACACAGTAATTGTTCTTATCCCCAAAGGGAAAGATCCTCAAACGCTGAAGGAGTATAGACCCATCAGCCTGTGCAACGTCATATATAAAGTGGTGGCGAAATGTCTGGTCAACCGTCTTCGCCCCTTGCTGGATGAAATTATCTCGGAGACACAGAGTGCCTTTATCCCAGGCAGAATGATCACAGATAATGCCATCATAGCTTTCGAATGCTTCCATAAGATCCAACACAGTAAGAGTGAGAGAGATAATTATTGTGCCTATAAATTGGATCTAGCTAAAGCATATGACAGAGTGGACTGGGACTTCTTAGAGGGCATGCTTCTGAAAATTGGCTTCTGCAGAAAATGGGCGGACTGGGTAATGCATTGTGTTCAGTCGGTGAGGTGCAATGGGACCATGCTGGAGGCGTTCATACCATCACGTGGCCTGCGACAAGGGGATCCTCTCAGCCCATACCTCTTTCTTTTTGTCGCTGATGGTGTGGTGCACCTCCTGAAGAAGGAGATGGCAGATAACAACTTGACTCCTATCAAGATTGCGAGGAATAGCCCTGGCATCTCGAATCTTCTATTTGTTGATGACAGTTGCTATTCTTCAAGGCCACTGTGGAACAAGCCGAACGCATTAAGAGCGTCCTTGATACTTTTCAAAAGTGCACTAGACAACTCTTAAGTGCAAGCAAATGCTCTCTTCTATTCAGTGACAAATGCCTAGCCGCAAGAAGGGAGGAAATTAAAAATCCCTTGGTGTGCAAACTGACACGTTTGAGAGTAAGTACCTCGGGCTTCCAACCCTGGATGGAAGAATGAAGGATGGCCAATTCCAACCAATCATGGACAGATTCGGGAAGAGATGTAATGACTGGTTAGAGAAGTTCATGTCTTTTGCAGCTAAAGAGGTTCATGTAAAGTCTGTGGTTCAGGCCCTCCCAATATTCATCATGAGTGTCTTTATGCTATCCAGGGGGTTCTGTGATAAATATGAGAAATTGATTAGGGAGTTCTGGTGGGGAGAGGAAGATGGTCATCGAAAGGTCCATTGGATGTCATGGGAAAGAATGACGAAACCAAAGAGAGCGGGAGGTATTGGTTTCAAAGACATGCATCTTTTAGTCAAGCACTCCTTGCAAAACAAGGTTGGAGATTCATTCAGAATCCGGATAGCTTATGTGCGAGAGTGCTCAAATCGAAATACTACCCTCACGGTAATCTCCTAGACACTGTCTTTGCTTCGGATGCCTCTCCGGTTTGGAGAGCTATTGAGTTCGGTCTGCAGCTCCTGAAGAAAGGCCTAATCTGGAGGATAGGTGATGGAAAACACATTCAAATCCAATGTGACCAATGGCTACCGAGGAAGGAAGGCCCCATGACAGCTACCTTCACCAGAAGGTCACGCCTGCGATGGGTCAACCAACTAATTCTCCCGGACAGAAAAGAGTGGAATGTTGAATTAATAAATCAGATCTTCTATCCTTTTGATGCAGCTGAGATTTGCAAGCTCAAAATCCCAGCCTCTAAGGTAGAGGACCGTGTAGCATGGCACAATGAAAGTAATGGAATCTTCTCAATAAGGAGTGTGTATAAATTAGCAGCGACTTGTGCGAGCAAATCAATCAATAAAACTTCGAGCTCCACGAGGGATACAAATGATCGTAGCATTTGGGACCTCATTTCGAAAGCTAATGTACCAGGCAAAGTCAGAATTTTTAGTTGGAGAGTGGCGACGAATACTTTGGCAACAAAGGAAAATAAAGGGAAAAGAACACTTGAGACGGATGGCATCTACAGCATCTGCAGTAATGGCAAGGAGGACGAATACCATGCGGTCATTTCATGTACAAAGAGTAAAAGCCTCAGATACATAATGAGAGAGGTTTGGATTCTACCTCCAGAGAAAAAGTTTTGGTACATAGGTGAGGATTGGCTGCAAGTACTGCTGGACACTGAAGATGATGACACTCGCGCCAATATCCTGTTGCTTCTTTGGCGTTGTTGGTATTTGAGAGAAGACTGCATCCGTAATAATGGGAAGAAGACAATCAGATGCTCCGCACAGTTCCTGGAGAAGTACGCCGAGGAGCTAAAAAACGCCAGATCCTATACGCATTTGTCAGATGGAAAAGCAAATACAGGTTTGCCAGAATCGACGACGAGGGGCCATGACAGTCTGAACATGCAGTGGTCGCCTCCGGAACCAGGGTCCGTCAAGCTGAATACGGATGCTGCTTTCGAGGCTGATACTGGAGCAGGCGCTACAGGTGCAGTCGCGAGGTAATCAAGTTAGTATGCAAGAAGCTGTGACCTAGTAATAGTGTGGAAGAGGCGGAAGCCAGTGCTGCTCTGATTGGTCTGAAGGAGCTGGCCGTCTTCTTTAATGGTCAGGTGATCCTCGAAATGGATAACAAACTCATTGTGAGAGAAGTATGCACTAATACTCCCTCGCGGTCTGCATACTACGACCTAATTATGGATATTAAACAGGCAATGGCTGCCTTCTCTGCATGTGAGGTCCAACACATGAAGCGGTGCAAAAATGCTTTGACACATTGATGACCCGCAAGTCTACGGGATAGTTATAGCCTCTTTCGATAAGTAAGAGTGTCGAACTCAACGAGGAGCTAAAGGTAGAACAAATACTCTCTCAAGTCCTATCGGCCACTGATACGACTTTATGCACGCTTGACGTTCGCTTTAACTAGAAGTACTTTGTAGGTGTTGTTCGATAGGTTTGCAAGATAATAAAGAACGCGTAAATAAAACTAGGGGCTGTTTAGATAAAGATGCAATAAAGTAAATAAAGCGAGTGTGGAAAAGTGGTGGTAGGAGTTGTGAAAGTGTCCCTAAGCAATTGACTATGTTACTAGACCGGTAATCACTATTGCAATTCTATTTGAGGGAGAGGCATAAGCTAACATACTTTCTCTACTTGGATCATATGCACTTATGATTGGAACTCTAGCAAACATCCGTAACTACTAAAGATTCATTAAGGTAAAACCCAACCATAGCATTAAAGTATCAAGTCCCCTTTATCTCATACGCAACAATCCCCTTACTCGGGTTTGTGTTTCAGTCACTCACGCAACCCACTATAAGCGAATCATAAACGCATTGCAACACCCTACAGCGGGAATCCCTCACGCTTGCGCGACACGGAGGGCACCATAGGACAGCACCAATAACAAAACATGCAACTCAAACCAATCATAGCAATCATCAATCACCGATAGGACAACGAAAATCTACTCAGACATCATAGGATGGCAACACATCAATGGATAATAATATGAAGCATAAAGCACCATGTTCAAGTAGAGGGTACAGCGGGTTGCGGGAGAGTGGACCGCTGTAGATAGAGGGGGGAAGGTGATGGAGATGTTGGTGAAGGTGACGGCGGTGTTGGTGAAGATCGCGGTGATGATGATGGCCCCCGGCGGCGTTCCGGCGCCACCGGGAGCAAGGGGGAGAGAGCCCCCCTTCTTATTCTTCTTCCTTGACCTCCTCCCTAGATGGGAGAAGGGTTTCCCCTATGGTCCTTGGCTCCCATGGCGTGGGAGGGGCGAGAGCCCCTCCGAGATTGGATCCATCTCTCTGTTTCTTTCTGTTTCTGCGTTCTCAGATTCTGCCCCTTCACCGTTTCTTTTATATCCGGAGATCCGTAACTCCGATTGGGGTGAATCTTTCGCCCAGATCTTTCTCGTAAAATTAGCTTTCTCGCGGCAAAATAAGAGCGTCAACCGCCTTACGGGGGGCCCAGGAGAGTCCAGGGCGCGCCTGCCTCCCTGGGGCGCGCCCCCCTATCTCCTGCCCCCTCGGGCACCGTCTCGCGTTGATTTTACTTCCCAAAAATCACAAATATTCCAAAATAATTCTCCGTCCGTTTTTATCCCGTTTGGACTCCGTTTGATATTGGGTTTCTGCGAAACAAAAAACATGCAACAGACAGGAACTGCACTGGTAATCTGGATCAATATGTTAGTCCCAAAAATAGTATAAAAGGTTGCCAAAAGTATATAAAAGTTGAATAATATTGGCATGGAACAATCAAAATTATAGATACGGCGGAGACGTATCAGCATCTAAGCTTAATTCCTGCTCGTCCTCGAGTAGGTAAATGATAAAAAGATAATTTTGATGTGGAATGCTACCTAGCATAATCTTGATCATATGTCTAATCATGGCATGAATATTAAGACACGAGTGATTCAAAGCAATAGTCTATCATTTGACATAAAAAACAATAATACTACGAGCGTACTAATAAAGCAATCATGTCTTTTCAAAACAACAAGGCCAAAGCAACCTTATCCCTACAAAATCATATAGTTTGGCCATATTTCATTTTCGTCACACAAAATGCTCCCATCATGCACAACCCCGATGACAAGCCGAGCAATTGGTTCATACTTTTTAACGCGCTTCAGCTTTTTCAACCCTCACGCAATACATGAGCGCAAGCCATGTATATAGCACTATAGGTGGAATAGAATATAATGATGGAGGTTATGTGGAGAAGACAAAAAAGGAGAAAGTCTCACATCGACGCGGCTAATCAACGGGCTATGGAGATGCCCATCAATTGATGTCAATGCGAGGAGTAGGGATTGCCATGCAACGGATGCACTAAGAGCTATAAGTGTATGAAAGCTCAACAAAAGAAACTAAGTGGGTGTGCATCCAACTTGCTTGCTCATGAAGACCTAGGGCATTTGAGGAATCCTATCGTTGGAATATACAAGCCAAGTTCTATAATGAAAATTCCCACTAGTATATGAAAGTGATAACATAGGAGACTCTTTATATGAAGAACATGGTGCTACTCTGAAGCACAAGTGTGGTAAAAGGATAGTAGCATTGCCCCTTTTCTTTTTCTTTTTCTTTTTTTTCTTTTTTTTCTTTTTTTTCTTTTTGGTGGGCTTCTTTGGCCCCCTTTTTTATTTAGGCTTCTTTGGCCTTTCCTTTTTTTTCTTTTTCTTTTTTTTCATGGGGCAATGCTCTTTAATGATTATCATCACACTTTTATTTACTTACAACTCAATATTACAACTCGATACTGGAACAAAGATATGACTATATGAATGCTTCAGGCGGTATACCGGGATGTGCAATGATCTAGGATAGCAATGACATCAAAAAACGGACAAGCCATGAAAACATCATGCTAGCTATCTTACGATCATACAAAGCAATATGACAATGAATGCTCAAGTCATGTATATGATGATGATGAAAGTTGCATGGCAATATATCTCGGAATGGCTATGGAAATGCCATGATAGGTAGGTATGGTGGCTGTTTTGAGGAAGATATAATGAGGCTTATGTGTGATAGAGCGTATCGTATCACGGGGTTTGGATGCACCGGCGAAGTTTGCACCAACTCTCGAGGTGAGAAAGGGCAATGCACGGTACCGAAGAGGCTAGCAATGATGGAAAGGTAAAAGTGCGTATAATCCATGGACTCACATTAGTCATAAAGAACTCATATACTTATTGCAAAAGTTTATTAGCCCTCAAAGCAAAGTACTACTACGCATGCCCCTAGGGGGATAGATTGGTAGGAAAATACCATCGCTCGTCCCCGACCTCCACTCATAAGGAAGACAATCAAAGAAACACCCCATGCTTCAAATTTGTCACACAAAGGTTACCATACGTGCATGCTACCAGACTTGCAAACCTCAACACAAGTGTCTCTACAATCCACAAGCATCCACTAGCATGAATCTAATATCACCACCTTTATATCGCAAAACTATTGCAAGGAATCAAACATATCATATTCAGCGATCTACCAGTTTATGTAGGATTTTATGACTAACCATGTGAATGACCAATTCCTGTCATCTCTCTAAAAAGATATAAGTGAAGCAAGAGAGTTTAATTATTTCTACAAAAGATATGCCCACGCTCTAACAAATATAAGTGAAGCAAAAGAGCATTCTACAAATGGCGGTTTTGTATGCGAAGAGAAACAGGCAATCCAAACTTCAAATGATATAAGTGAAGCACATGAAGCATTCTATAAAGTCATACTCAAAAGATTTAAGCGAAGTGCAATGAGCATTCTATAAATCAACCAAGGACTATCTCATACCAGCATGGTGCATAAAACAAAAATGAAAACTAAATGCAAAAGACGCTCCAAGACTTGCACATATCACATGAACGAAACGAATACGAAAACATACTGATACTTGTTGAAGAAAGAGGGGATGCCTTCCGGGGCATCCCCAAGCTTAGACGCTTGAGTATCCTTGAATATTTACTTGGGGTGCCTCAGGCATCCCCAAGCTTGATCTCTTGCCTCTCTTCCTTTTCCTCATATCGAAACCTCCTCGATTAGACACTTCATCCACACAAAACTTCAACAGAAAACTCGGTAAGATCTGTTAGTATAATAAAGCAAATCACCACTCTACGTACTTTAGAAAACCAATTCATATTTTGTTTTTTCATTGTGTCTATAGTAATATAGCGTTTTCATGGCTTAATCCACTGATATAAATTTATAGATTCATCAAAACAAGCAAACTCTGCATCAAAAACAGAATCTTTCAAAAACAGAACAGTCTGTAGCAATCTGAACATCCACCGTACTTCTGTTACCCCAAAAATTCTACCAAAATTAGGACAAATAAACAAGTTGTATAGCAAGACAGTGCAAAAAGATTCAGAAACAATTGACGTTCCAGTTAAAAATGTAAAATCACGCACTACAGCCAAAGTTTCTGTCCTGCACCGTACAAACCAACAAGCATTGTAAACATCCTAAAGGCAAACCTTGGCACATTATTTTTATAATACAATGGAATTGTACAAGGGGATAATTATTTTTGTTGAAAAGTTTCTGTAATCAAGATTCACAAAGTTTCCGTGAGCATGAACAAAGTTCAAGGAGCTCTCCCACTTCAACAATGCTTGTCTTTCTCACTTTCACTTTCTTTTTTGAAAAGTTTTAGGTTCCCCTCTTTATTTTTTTTGTTTTTAAACTACATAAAAGCACTCAACAGAAATAAATGAATCTCTAAAACTTCCGGGTTGTCTCCCTGGCAGCGCTTTCTTTAAAGCCATTAAGCTAGGCATATAGTGCTCAAGTAATGAATCCACCCGGATCCCAAGGTATATCAAAGCCAATTTTAATTAACAATGATTTGTAATTTTGTAGTGAGCACAAAGTAACATATATCATGCAACAACGAAGTATAACTCTCTTCCTATGCATCGGCATGTCATAAAAGAACAATTCATGCACACCAAGTAAAGGCCAATGCATAGTATAAGCAATTTCTTGCAATTCTATCGTATTGGAAACATAAAGAGGCGGAGATGTAGTTCCTCTCTCATAATAATTGCAAGTAGGAGCAGCAAGCACATGCATATTATATCTATCTAAATCATCATGTGCAATGGTAAAAGGCAACCCATCAATATAATCCTTAATAAGCACAAACTTCTCCGATATATATAGTGTAGTCTGGAGATTTCAAAAAGATAATAGGACTATCATGCGTGGGTGCAATAGCAACAATTTCGTGTTTAACATAAGGAACTATAGCAAGTTCATCTCCATGAGCATAATTCATATTGGCATCTTGGCCACAAGCATAGCAAGCATCATCAAAAAGGGATATTTCAAACAAATTCAAGGGATCATAGCAATCATCATAACAATCATCCTTCGGTAAGCACGAAGGGGAATTAAACAATGTATGAGTTGAAGAGTTACTCTCATTAGAAGGTGGGCATGGGTGATTAATCCGCTCTTCCTCATTTTGTTCTTCGCTCTCCTCGTCATCTTTTTCATCCAATGAGCTCACAGTCTCATCAATTTCTTCTTCCATAGCTTCCTGCAAAATATTAGTCTCTTCTTGGACAAGGAACACTTTCTCAATAAATGCATTAATATAGTAATTGTATTCATAATTTTCATAGCAATATCTAAGTATAGCAAGATTTTCTGGTCTATAAACTGAATCATCAAAATCATCAAACGCTTTAAACATAGATTCAACCTCATAAGCACCCATAAAAGCAACAAATTCTTCTATTTGTTCCACATCATAGTAATCAAAGATACCATTAGCATAAGAAGCTAAGGTTTCATTATCATTGAATTTGCATGAAAAGGGAAGATGTGGAGCCTTCATCCTAGAGCAACAAGTATAATCATGTATCACGCATAGTTGACGAGCATACCAATGCAACATAGAAATTTGATCCAATAATAGTTTCCCTTTTTGTGTCAAGCGATAATCCCTAAAGTATTCACATTGATCCAACGTGTCTCCCATAACATAACGGAATTGGGTTTTCTCAGGATTATTAAAGTAGTACATAATTTCTTTCACATAATGAGCATCGAGGGTTTTAGGAGGTTCCCCATCTCCATGAGCCGCAAGTACACCTAATTTTTTTGGTATTTCGTGTTCCTTATCCATAACTAAAGATAGAGAACAACTTAGAACAACAAATAAAAATTACTTAGTGATAAAGCAAACAAGCACACACGAGAATATTCACCCCACGCTATGACTCCCCGGCAACGGCGCCAGAAAAAGGTCTTGATGACCCGCAAGTCTACGGGATAGTTCTAGCCTCTTTCGATAAGTAAGAGTGTCGAACCCAACAAGGAGCTAAATGTAGAACAAATACTCTCTCAAGTCCTATCGGCCGCTGATACGACTCTACGCACGCTTGACGTTCGCTTTACCTAGAACAAGTATGAAAGTAGAAGTACTTTGTAGGTGTTGTTGGATAGGTTTGCAAGATAATAAAGAACGCGTAAATAAAAACTAGGGGCGGTTTAGATAAAGATGCAATAAAGTAAATAAAGCAAGTGTGGAAAAGTGGTGGTAGTAGTTGTGAAAGTGTCCCTACGCAATTGACTATGTTACTAGACCGGTAATCACTATTGCAATTCTATTTGAGGGAGAGGCATAAGCTAACATACTTTCTCTACTTGGATCATATGCACTTATGATTGGAACTATAGCAAGCATCCGCAACTACTAAAGATTCATTAAGGTAAAACCCAACCATAGCATTAAAGTATCAAGTCCCCTTTATCTCATACGCAACAATCCCCTTACCCGGGTTTGTGTTTCAGTCACTCACGCAACCCACTATAAGCGAATCATAAACACATTGCAACACCCTACAACGGGAATCCCTCACGCTTGCGCGACACGGAGGGCACCATAGGACAGCACCAATAATAAAACATGCAACTCAAACCAATCATAGCAATCATCAATCACCGATAGGACAACGAAAATCTACTCAGACATCATAGGATGGCAACACATCATTGGATAATAATATGAAGCATAAAGCACCATGTTCAAGTAGAGGGTACAGCGGGTTGCGGGAGAGTGGACCGCTGTAGATAGAGGGGGGAAGGTGATGGAGATGTTGGTGAAGATGACGGTGGTGATGGTGAAGATCGCGGTGATGATGATGGCCCCCGGCGGCGTTCCAGCGCCACCGGAAGCAAGGGGGAGAGAGCCCCCCTTCTTATTCTTCTTCCTTGACCTCCTACCTAGATGGGAGAAGGGTTTCCCTCTGTTCCTTGGATCCCATGGCATGGGAGGGGCGAGAGCCCCTCCGAGATTGGATCTATCTCTCTGTTTCTTTCTGTTTCTGCGTTCTCAGATTCTGCCCCTTCACTGTTTCTTTTATATCCGGAGATCCGTAACTCCGATTGGGGTGAATCTTTCGCCCAGATCTTTCTTGTAAAATTAGCTTTCTTGCGGCAAAAGAAGAGGGTCAACTGCCTTACGGGGGGCCCAAGAGAGTCGAGGGCGCGCCTGCCTCCCTGGGGCGTGCCCCCCCTATCTCCTGCCCCCCTCGGGCACCGTCTCGCGTTGATTTTACTTCCCAAAAATAAAAAATATTCCAGAATAATTCTCCGCCCGTTTTTATCCTGTTTGGAATCCGTTTGATTTTGGGTTTCTGCGAAACAAAAAACATGCAACAGAAAGAAACTGGCACTAGGCACTGGATCAATATGTTAGTCCCAAACAATAGTATAAAAAGGTTGCCAAAAGTATATAAAAGTTGAATAATATTGGCATGGAACAATAAAAAATTATAGATACGGCGGAGACATATCACACATGGACTAGCGGCGCTGAACAAAAGCAGTGGAGACCAACTGATGGTCGCGGACGTGCCCCTCAGTCTTAGATCTCTGATGATCTCTGAATGTACTAGTCCCTTTGAGTAGGCTTTCTACTCTAGTCTCAAAAAAAATCCTGTAATATCTAATTCGAAACCCTATGTGTCCCCAGGTTTCAGCTTTCCAATCCCTATGGAAAATTGCTCCTTCAATTCGTTGTTGCTGCTGCCATGACCTAATGCATCTAGAACATCTCATTGGGCGTGTGGAATGTCCATCTGTGAAAAATTGCCTCAAGGCTTTCTCCGGCATAGGAACTGAGAGGAGAAACTTCGAAGCATATGAGGGAAAGGGATCATGAGAAAGATGATCATAAAATTTCTATCCTGAAATGCCAGAGTTGTAATTTAATTCTACAAGTTTCTGGGTACAAGAAATGGTGAGAAATTACCCATCTGTTGTGCAGTTGGAGTAGCATCATGTGTCATAGGTTGATCCATTCGCGTTCTTCACTGGTGCAAATTCCTCTTCACGTAGCACCTGAATTTTCAGATATGCACCAATGAGTATCTCAAGGTTTTAACGCTCACAAAAAAACAGGAAAAGAAGAGGGAGCAGAAGATGCTATATTAGGGTAGGTTGTTGAAAGTCGAACCTCGAGAAAGTGTCATGAAGAGGAGACAAACACATGAGTATCTCAAAACACAGGATTTGAAGGTGACAATACTACTAATAATAGATCCATTCTGCTTGGAGCTTCAACATGTGAGGAAAGGAAACGTATCTGAGTTTGCTTATATCACTCCGATGACTCACCTTTGTTCTCACCCCGCACTCCAAGATCCATCATCCGTGATCCACGCCCGATTCTTCCTTCTTCTAGCAGCTGTGATCGATTCATCATTCAATCAATCAATTGCACCTCCAAACCTTGCTAGTCAGGTACATATACTATTTCTGAAGTTAATGCAGGTAAATAGTAAGAAAGGGTTGCATGTACAGTCGAGTCAAAGAAAATGATCATCAACTCAAGAGGTAAATACTTCTTCACCTCGAAGCATAACCAAACCTTGCTAGTCAGTGACAATGTACTCTTTACCCTTCAGAGTACAGACCATTGAAGTTGTACAATCTGATAAAAAAAGGAACTACAAAGAAAAATCCAGACTAAAGAGATTAGGTGCTTAACAACTGTTGATTCTTCTAACTAAAGGGATTAAGAAATCATCATGAGTAAAAAAACATGCATTTGACAGTGGCGTAGTCAACGCTAGCGCCAGTTGCTGGAGCATATTCAGTTCAAAAGTACTTAATTACACTTCTGCTTCGGTACACCCCCCCTAAACACAAGGACGGCTCAGATTAGCCCATACCTCTTCATAAGTAAGGGCATGATAGGCATTTTTTATAAACTTTTTTTAAGAATCACCTATACGCTGTACATTAACACACCCTGCCGTGCTGTGCCGGCCCATTCAGCACATTCATCCTTTCTTTTTTTTGAAACCGCAAAAAGGGTGATTGCTGCAGGATTCGAACCTAGGTCCTTCAACAATTAGCACAGCCACATTAACCAGCTAAGCAACCGGACATCAAGTGTTAAATAAGTTTAGTTATAATTGAAATACAACACTTGAAAAGCGCAACATCTTCTGGTTGTTTTTTTCTTTTCTTTTTTGTTTCTTAAATGCGTGAAGTTTTTATAATTCATGATTTTTTAATCGAAAATGACGACAAAATTTTAAATTCTTGAATTTTTCGTTCAAACCAGTGAACTTTTTTCCCAAAATTGATCAGTTTTCTTCACAAATTCGTGAACTATTTACATAAGTTGGCAATTTTTCTTTGAAAATTGTTGGTCTTTTTATAAATTGATAAACTTTGTTTCTAAATCAATGAATTTTTAAACTTTGTTATTTTTTACAAATCAATGAACTTAATTTGAATTATTGATGAAATTTTTCAAAATCAATAAGCGAAAAGAAAAACAAAATAATATAGAAACCCATGTAAAAACTGAATAAAAACCAGCCCGGTTGAAAAGGAAAACCAGAGTCTTTTTTGGCGTTATATTAGGCGCTTTTCTGAAAGATGGAAAAAGAAACTTAGACCATGATCAACGGAGGTGTTCGAGTAAGCGAGATGGTTCCGTCTAAAACACGTCGTTTTCCGACATGCTTGAAATAGCCCCAATTTTTTCATGCCTTGTATGACCAATTCAAGGCACCATGCCAAGTTGTTTTGGTTTTCGACAAGTATTGCATTTTCATAGTTTTCTCGGTAAAAAATGCTCGATAATGAGCGACCGTGTCGCAACTTGCATCTGATGTCAGAAATCGTACAAACCTGGATGACTACCATGGTCATGCCCACCTGCTTGAAAAGGTTGGGGTCATTTAAGAATGCCCAAAACTAGACCATGTTTAATGAAGGGTGCTCAGGTTGGCTAGAAGGCTCTACCGAGGGTGCGTTGTTCTCAACATCCTTGAAAGGCCTAATTTTTCCACCTCCTTCTATGATCAAATCAAGGCACCATGTCAAGCTATTTAAGTTTTCTATAATTCTTTCATTTTCTAGAGTTTTCTCGATGAAAACAAGCTGATAAATGGCCGGACGTGACACAACATGCATACGTTGTGGGGAATTCATTCAAACCCGGCATGGGTGCCTACCATGGGCATGCCCGCCTACTGGAAAAGGTTCGGGTGATTTCATGCATGTCCAAAAATAGATTATGTTCAACAGAGGGTGTTCGGGTGGCGAGAAGGGTCTATTTGAGAGCATGTTTTGCGGCATCCATTAACTCACCCCAAATCTTTCCATGATCTTATATTACCGATTAAACGCACCATGCCAAGTTGTTTTGGTTTCACAAATTTGACTTTTCGGGGTTCTCTCGGTTAAAAAAGGTAGATAAATGGTCGGATGTGTATAACTTGCATATTTTGTCGGAAATCATTCAAACCTGGCATGGATCCTTACCACGGTCATGCCCTTTGCCTGCAAAAGTTGGGGTCATTTAAAAATGTTCAGAACTAGACCATGTTCAATGGAGGATGCACCGGATGGGAGTGACCATGGTAGGCAACCATGCTAGGTTAAACAATTTTCGACACCGTATGCAAGTTGCAACATGTTCGACCATTTTATCGGTCTTCTCTTACAAAGGAAACTCCAGAAAATGCAGAATTTGTGAAAACCAAATCAACTTTGGCATGGTGCCTTGAATTGCTCGTAAAGGCCATGAAAAAATGGGATCCATTTCTTCGTCTTTTTGGTGGGAAATTGGGGCCATTTCAAAGATGTTGAAAAATAACATGCTCTCAGATCAACCGTTCGACCTTACGAATAATCTCCGTTGCACATGGTGTTTTTGGACATCCTTGAAATGACCGCAACTAATAAATACAAAGGGATAAAATTGAAAACAGTAAATGTTTTTTACATTTAATAAATATATTTTTAAATCACTAGTTTAAAAAGTTAGTTACAACTTGTATTTTGGTATTCAAAAGAGAAAAATGAATTAACAAAATATGAAATCAAATGAAAAATAGAAAAGAAATAAAAGCGCTTAGGCCTTGGTCCAACTAAGCGGCGACATTGCTCTCGTCGGGCATGTGTTGGGCAGGTGCGAATTGAAAAGTTCATCAATTGTTTTACAAATTTTCATGGATTTGAATATTTTCACAAAAATTCAAAACAAAGTTCACTATGAAATTTGCAAAAAAGTTTTCTCGGTCTTGGGAACCTCAGGTTCCCATCCATTTTTTGCCTGTTTTGGGACCTTCTCGGAGGTCGTGAACTGTGTTTTTCTTTTTCTTTTTATCTTCTCTCGTGTTTATTTGTTTGCCTTCTTAGACTTTTCGTTTATTATGTTTATTGTTTCTATTTCTCATATATTTAATTTTTCCGAATTCAAATTTTGTTCATATTTTCTGCTTTTCCTGGAATTTCAATTTTTTACTGTTTTTCAAAAATGTTCGTGTCCAAATTTTTGTTATTTTTTTAAAAAGCTGTTAGCATTTTGACATTCTGAGCATGTTTGAAAGGCATGAACATTTGTTTTGAAATTTATGTACAATTTTTAAAAATACAAATATTAGTATTTTATGAACAAAACAGGAAAACTAGAAACCCTAAAGAAAACCGTGCAAAAAAAGATATACATAAACTAAAGAGTGGAGGTGCTGTGTTTTTTTCTTGGCATTATGTCTCCCGCACAAGAAGAGGAAAACAAGCAAAGAAAGCAAATCTGATGTGCTGTCCCGGATGGTTTGTGCGGTTACAAGTAGTGCGTGAGGGCTGTGGTTCGAATCCAGCAGAGGACATCTATTTTTTTGACAATTAAAACTAGAAAAACGTAAATGGGCTGAGCCCATGAGGGAGGGCTGTTCGCCGTGTATTATACGAAACTAAACCGTATATACTTTCAATGTAGGAAAGTGAATACAATTTGTGAAAAAGTCCATACTACCCTTTATACGTAAATGGGCTGAGCCCATGAGGGAGGGCTGTTCGCCGTGTATTATACGAAACTAAACCGTATATACTTTCAATGTAGGAAAGTGAATACAATTTATGAAAAAGTCCATACTACCCTTTATACGTTTTGTGAGGGGGTGTACCGAAGCACTTCTCACTTAATTATTTGTGATCAAATTGGTTCAGTACGTTCCAACGATGCAGATTGCTCCCATCCTATTGTGAATTCCCGCTCCTGCCTGTAAAATGGATTTAAAGTAAGACATCAGGGCATCAGGCACTTACCAGTTAAATACTTTGCCTCACAACATGACAGAAGTTTGCTCATCAGTAACAATGTACTTTTTTGAGACCAATGATGGACCAAAAAAACTGCAACTGCAGCAAAACAAAGCAACACACAGAAGGAAGGTGACATGCCGAGGGGATAGGAGTGACACCGCTCGCGAGGATCATGGGCGTGGTAGGTCGGCGGTGGCGGAGGCCGAGCCAAGGAGCGTCGGAGGCCGCTAACGCTGCCACGCCTGAGTCCTCACGCAAAATTTAAAATACGTAGTACCTGCACTGCATATCATCGAATATGTCACGTACACAAAACTTGTATTCCTCCCCTTCCATGGTGTTAATTCTCTATCACTTGCTTAAAGAGGCGGAGAAACTGCAGCCCTAAAAAACCTGAAAGCCTAAGGCAGGAAAGTGCATCCAGTGAAGCGGGGATGAGAGGAGCTTGGGTCTTTATCAGGGATGGGGCGTGGCGAGGGAATCGGCGTTGATTCCAGTACCATGCGCCACCATCAGAGGTGGCCAACAACGAGAGGGTCAGCAGCCATTGACATTGCCTCTGCAAGTGTCTCTCCATATGCTCCCTGATCCAAGTCGCCTCCTCATTCCCACAACGCCACAACAATCTCTGGGATAATATTTTGGTGCCGGCTGTCGTTCAAGGAGGCGTATATATCGTCGACTAGCAACCAACCGCATAAGTGATCGCTCCACGACAGTCACATCATCTGCATCTCCGTTCGTCGCGCTCTGCCTTGACCGTGGACACACCGGCTGCGCATACCTTGGTCGTGGATGTCCAGGAAGAGGGCCAGCCACGTGAGTATCCGGCGTCCTCCTCTCCACGTCAGTTCGGGCTGGCGGGGCGGCCGATGGCTCCCCCGTCTGGTTCGTCTGGGTGTTGTGTCCGATCCGCGGAGTTGTCGGTTTCACAGGCCTTGGGACGTATCTGGGTGCCGTCGGTGGGGACACAGCGTGCTGGAGAAGGCCGCCGGCATGGGGATGCCTCACCAGCGGGAGAATGGGAGAACAGGAGGAGGCGCCATGAAAACGGGTAGGATCCGGGGTTCCTTTCATGCATTGCACGTCATGCAATCAAATGGCGTACCCTGATTTTTAAGAGAAACTTGCCTACGGAACGAGAGATTCGGTGAAATTACTAATTAAGGAGTACTCCTTGCGGAGATCACTCAACTTCCAGGTTTGCGACAAGTGGCGCGCTGTATGTCTTGTGAAACTGTCGCAACCTGGGAGTTTTCCTTTTTTTCATAGATCCGTTTATTCAAAATGTTTTATCTCTTAAAGGTGCGACCAAATCTCGAACCGCTTTCGCTGTTGGATTCTTCGCGTCGAGATCTTCAAAACTAGATCCCATGTTGATAGGTTTTGACGAACTTTTTTTTCACGAAAAAACCGGACGAAAAAAACCGACAAAAAACAAACCAGGAACATAGGGTTTTTCCCTTTCCGAAAGAGGCATGCCCATGCCTCTGACGAAATCACAACCGTGCCTCTCGCGGAAATAAATCCATACCTCTCGCGAAAGAAAAAAATACAGAAAACGCGTTTTTCCCTTTCCGAAAGAGGCACGCCCGTGCCTCTCGCGAAAGCACAACCGTGCCTCTCGCGGAAGCAGAACCGTGCCTCTCACGAAAGAAAAAAAAACAGAAAATGCGTTTTTTTCCTTTCCGAAAGAGGCACGCCCGTGCCTCTCTCGAAAGCACAACCGTGCCTCTCACGGAAGCAATACCGTGCCTCTCGCGAAAGGAAAAAAACAGAAAACACGTTTTTCCCTTTCCGAAAGAGGCACGCCCGTGCCTCTCGCGAAAGCACAACCGTGCCTCTCGCGAAAGCAAAACCGTGCCTCTCGCAAAAGAAAAAAAAATAGAAAATGTGTTTTTCCCTTTTCGAAAAGAGGCACGCCCGTGCCTCTCGCGAAAGCACAACTGTGCCTCTCGCGGAAGCAAAACCGTGCCTCTCGCGAAAGGAAAAAAAAAACAGAAAACACGTTTTTTCCCTTTCCGAAAGAGGCACGCCCGTGCCTCTCGCGAAAACAAAACCGTGACTCTAGCGGAAAAAAATGCGTTTTTTGCGCAATTAATTATTTTTTTCAAAAAAAAATTGGTCGAAAAAGCTAGGTAGGACCGGTAGAAAACCAAAACGTTAAAAAACCCTGAAAAAAATCGTTTAAAAAGCCGGAAACGCATGCGGAAAAATAAAAACAAATCCAGAGGGAGCGCCCAGAGCGCGACACATGGCGAATGGCTGAGAGCGCGCCAAGTGGCGCTGATCGTTGCGAGGCTCCTGAAGGAGCGCTCGTTAATTAGTTGCTCCCGAGATAGGGAGACGTTTTGTTTCTCGAATGAGACCTTGCCTATGGAAAGTTACGATGTGCAAGGAAAGATTTGGACGCAAATTGATGTCATGATTTGCGTATGGAAAGTTAAGATGTGCAGGGAAAGATTTGAACAAAAATTGATGTCATGATCGGTCGATTTTCATGCTGCTGATCGAAAACCGGGTTTTGCTTTTGAAAAAACAAGAAGGAATATTGAAAAAACGTTGGCTCGTGGGATTGGGAGGTCTATCGATCGATGAGGGAGGGGGAGCGAACGAACAACGACATACGGACTCCTACATTAGGAGTCCAAATAGAGAAAAGATATCGTCCAGGCCCCTCATAATCAATCTCGATCGAACCTTTGACTCCCGGTTCGATTCGCGATTCCTCACCCCCACCTTGACCCCTAGAGGCGGCAGCGATGGTGCGGCTCATCCCGGTGGCGGGGCGCGGAGGTGGCCTGTTTGCTCGTTGACTGGCCATGGACGGTGGACCAAGCACGGCTCCGGACGGCACGCGGCCAGGGAGGGGTGAAAATCCTTCGCTCCAACACAGTAGGCCGAGAATTGATACGTCTCCAACGTATCTATAATTTTTGATTGCTCCATGCTACTTTATCTACTGTTTTGGACTATATTGGGCTTTATTTTTCACTTTTATATTACTTTTGGGACTAACCTATTAACTGGAGGCCCAGACCAGAATTGCTGTTTTTTGCCTTTTTCAGTATTTCGAAGAAACAGAATATCAAACGGAGTCCAAACGGAATGAAACCTTCAGGATCGTGATTTTCCAACCGAACATGATCCAGGAGACTTGGACCCTACTGCAAGAAGCTTCCGAGGAGGTCACGAGGGTGGAGGGAGCCCCCCCTGGGCGCGCTCTCCTACCTCGTGGGCCCCTCGGAGCTCCACCGACGTACTCCTCCCTCCTATATATACCTACGTATCCCCGAACGATCAGAACAGGAGCCAAAAACCTAATTCCACCGCCGCAACCTTCTGTATCCATGAGATCCCATCTTTGGGCCTGTTCCGGAGCTCCGCCGGAGGGGGCATCCACCATGGAGGTCTTCTACATCATCACCATAGCCCCTCCGATGAAGTGTGAGTAGTTTACTTCAGACCTTCGGGTCCATAGCTAGTAGCTAGATGGCTTCTTCTCTCTTTTTGGATCTCAATACAATGTTCTCCCCCTCTCTCGTGGAGATCTATTCGATGTAATCTTGTTTTTGCGGTTTGTTTGTTGAGACCGATGAATTGTGGGTTTATGATCCAGCTTATCTATGAATAATATTTGAATCTTCTCTGAATTCTTTTATGTATGATTGATTTATCTTTGCAAGTCTCTTCGAATTATCCGTTTGGTTTGGCCAACTAGATTGGTAGTTCTTGCAATGGGAGAAGTGCATGGCTTTGGGTTCAATCTTGCGATGTCCTTACCCAGTGACAGAAAGGGTTGCAAGGCACGTATTGTATTGTTGCCATCGAGGATAACAAGATGGGGTATTTATCATATTGCATGAATTTATTCCTCTACATCATGTCATCTTGCTTAAGGCATTACTCTGTTTTAACTTAATACTCTAGATGCATCTTTGGATAGCGGTCGATGAGGTGAGTAATAGTAGTAGATGCGAATCATTTCGATCTACTTGTCTCGGACGTGATGCCTATATACATGATCATACCTAGATAACCTCATAACTCTGCTCAATTCTATCAATTGCTCAACAGTAATTTGTTCACCCACCGTAGAATAGTTATGCTCTTAAGAGAAGCCACTAGTGGAACCTATGGCCCCCGGGTCTATTCTCATCATATCAATCTCCATCACTTTATTTACTTGCTTTGCTTTTACTTTTTACTTTGCATCTTTATACCAAAATACCAAAATATTATCTCTATCAGATCTCACTCTAAGTAAGTGACCGTGAAGGATTGACAACCCCTAATCGCGTTGGTTGCGAGTAGCTATCATTTTGTGCAGGTACGAGGGACTTGCGCGTGACCTCCTACTGGATTGATACCTTGGTTCTCAAAAACTGAGGGAAATACTTACGCTACTGTGCTGCATCATCCTCTCCTCTTCGGGGAAAACCAACGAAAGCTCGAGACGTAGCAAGAATCCGCCCGAAATTCGTGTGGCTCCCTCGGCTCCAATGGTGACCTGGTGGAACCAGAAGAGCCCCGGCCTCAAGAGAGTTAATTGCACGTTCGTACCACACTTGCACACCTACTGACGAGTCAGTACCATTACTCAAAAGTTTTGCAATTCAGTACCAACTCAGGGCCTAAGTGGTGCATACCGGGCTAAGGAGCGTATGAACGCTTATTAACCGCGTATCCGATAGGTCGGGCCCACATGTCAAGTGACACGCTGGCCGAGTCGGCGCGTGGACGGGTCGCTGACTCGGACGAGTCCGACCTAACGGGCTAGGTCGAATCGAGCCGGCGGTTCGAACCCTAACTCTCGTTCCCCTCTCCCTCTCCTCCACGTGCTCCTCTCTGGCAATGGCGGTGTGGGCGGCGGCTCGAGCAGCGGTGGCGGTGTGGACGGGTACGGAGATCTTCCTGGCCTCGGGGCCAATGCGCACGCAGGATTGGCCGAGGGCGACGGCGACAGTTCGTCATACTACTCGAGCGGCGAGGAAGAAATGGAGGAGGCCCCGCTGACCATGGAGCGGCGCCTGCGGATGGCAGAGATCTGGGTCGCCGACCCTTTCACGAGCCATCACTGGACCCATGGATGTGGTGGACTGCTGTAAGTCCTCCTCCCTCTCCTCTGTTCTTTCTTCCAATTTGGGGGCTAGGGTTAGTGTTACTGAAAATGTCCAAATTTGTGCCACTTGTAGTGTGGATGATGCTATCTGGAATGTTAGGATTCACTTTGATTCCCTACATAATTTGGATAGGAAGATATACAGTTCTGATGTCACTTTTCTGAATCTGTATGTACTATTGCATACACAAGGATTTAAATTCTCTGATGAATCGTAACACATGGAGAACACATGCATAGGAGAACAGAGAGAGCATGGCCTAGACTTGATTGACACAAACATTAAATTGCAGCAAGTTAAGAAGCAGCATGAGCATACTTTAGTTCTGAATCTGTTAGTTAGAGCAACAGCCAGCAGAGTCTTGCAAGTCGAGAAATGCTGAACTACAAACCATTATTTATGCACCACCAGTTGTGTATGATCTCAGTGAGCCAGATGTGCTTGCTGTTGATGACCAAGGGGTTGTTTTTCATAGTCAGAGCACTAGCAGTACCAATGTTGAAGCTAGTAGTTTTTGCACACAAGAGAGCAAAAACCTAGGTAAACAAAAGCTGAAAGCTGTGATGGAGGATGAAGTTTTGTTGGAGGAGGGATATTACAGTAGTGATAATTCAGAAGGGGCATATGACAGTGACAACTACATGGAGAAGTACAGGATTTCTCAAGACACAGAGATAATAGATGGAAAGAGACAAGAAGATGAGGAACAACTAGCAGATGATGAAGATGAATATTCAGATGATTAGTCAAAAGTGGAGGAACAACTGCATTATGAGGGTGACACTGAGGTTGAGGATCTGTTTGAGATGGATGAGATGGAGGAGGAAGAGAGGGGAGATGAAGACAGGGAGGAGAGTGTGAATGTGGAGGTAGCTCAACAGTTGCAGGTAGAACCCCCAAAGAAGAGGCAGAAGCTGACACTTAGGAGGTGCCCCACCACTAGAACACATTCTAGTGTTGTAAAGGAGGTGAAGCCAAATTTCAGTCCTTCATCAGATGAAGAAGAAACTGGTTGGCTGCTGGATAGTGAAGATGATGGGCATGAGCCACTGCAATTTGTCCTAAAGAAAAGCAAGAAGAGTAGGGCACAGAAAAGAAAACCTAGGATATGGTTCAATGACAAAATGGAGCACCCACACCAGCAATTATGTAAGTAGATGTGCTTCACAAATCAGCAGCAATTCAGAGATGCTCTGTTGAGCTTGCACATTTCACAGTCAAGAGATTTCAATATCATAGAAACTCTGACCAAAGGATCATTGCATGTTGCAAAAATGAGCACTGTCAGTTCTACATTGTTGCTGCTGTGATCAAAGGTGAAAAGACTTTTGCTATAAAAAAATGAACCTGGAGCACACTTTCCCTACCAGTACAGAGTCATCAAGGGTTAGTGCAAACTCTGATTGCAAAGACATATGAGTCATTAATTGGGTATGCTCCAATCAGTAGCATACAAACTCTGATTGATGCCTGCAATGAGAAGTATGGTGTTGAGGTTCCTAAGAACATGGTTTATAGGGCCAAAAACCTTGCTGTGGAAGCTGCCTTAGGAGAGCACAAGAAGTAGTATCCCAGGCTAAGGGACTATGCAGCAACCATCATGCAGACAAACCATGGAAGTAGGGTTGTAGTTACAACTCTAGTTCCTAAAGCAACAAAAAAAATACCACATCTAGGGCCAAGGTTTCATGCAATGCTTTTCTGCTTAAATGGAGCAAGGGAGGGATTTCTCAATGGATGCAGACCTTTCATTGGTTAGTTAGTTGTTTCTTTGCTTTTATTTACTATAACATTTTTTGCTTTAGTTTCATTGCTATGTATATGATTACACCTTTGCTTTAGTTTCATTGCTATGTACATGATTACACCTTTGCTTTAGTTTATTTGCTATGTACTGACTTAATTGGTTCTTTGTTTTTGCAAAACAGGTCTTGATGGATGCTTTATTAAGCTGACCACAGGTGCACATATCCTTGCTGCCACTGGTAGAGATGTCAATAACAACATTTTTCCAATTGCATTTGCCATTGTTGATCAGGAGGATACAACAAATTGGTGCTGGTTTTTGCACCAACTAAAGATATGTCTACGAGGAGAAGTTGGCCAATTTGGTCCTTATACTATCATGTCAGATAGACAGAAGGTAAGTACATAGTTTGTTGTGTGATTTCAGTAGCATATTTTGTTGTCTATCTTCAACTATATTTGTAGTCAGTAGCTTAGTCTGCTGTGTAATTTCAACAAGGGCTACTCAACGCAGTGAATAGAGTATTTCCAAACTACCACCAGAGATATTGTCTTAGAACCTTGTATGCAAATTTCTAGAATGCTCGTTTTAGGGGGGAAGATCTAAGAGCATCTCCAACAGGCGTGCTAAACAAGCGCCGCGCCGCAAATTTACCCATTTTAGCGCGCACACAATCGCTAATTTGTCTCCAGCGGGCGCACAATAACCACACGCGCGGCATATAGAGTTGGGCGTGCGGTCCGAATCGCTATCGCGTGCAGCGTATTTGGGGCGCACGCTTCCGCGCACGGCACACACGAGTGCTCGCGCCACACTCTCTCCCCCGCGCCACCTTCGCCTCGCACGCGCCGGCGTCGGCGAGCTGACCCGATGGACCCACGTGCCGGCACTCCCCTCACCCCATCCTACAGCCGCGAACCCTCTAGCGCCGCCGCTGCTACCGCCACCGCAAACCCTAGCGCTGGGAGCATTGGCCACGCCTCCACGGGAGCTCCTCCGAGCATCGGCCTTGCGCGCGGCCTCTTCATGCCGCCGCGGATGACCTCGGCGGCTGGTGGCGTCGCGCCGGCACCCGCCGACGCCTGCCTCGACGGCTCCGGCACCTCGAAGCTCCCAAATGCGCCGCGGCCGAAGAAGGGCAGGACATCTGTGAAGAAGAAGAAGGCGGCGGACGGCTCCGGCACCGCGAAGGCGCCGAGGAAGAAGCTTGCAGGGCGTGTGACGAGCGCGGCAGCTACCGAAGCGCTGGTGAGCTCACTTGTTGAGATGGCGGCCGATGCGCACCATATGTTCGACGATACGCCCCAAAGGTAAAAAATCCTGAACTTTTTTTCTTCTTTATTTTTTGAATGCATACATATAGATAGCTTATTGCATTGTTCTATATACTTTGTAGTGTGAATGATGATGCATACATGTCAACTATGGGTTTTGGTTCGAACAATTCGCATTGGTCTCAAACCAATGACATGCATTTTGAAGACCATGAGTTCGTGGTGAACAAGGATGGTGAGGGCATTGTCGACGCACCGAAAGGAAGAGCGGGCAATTACACCAACACCGAAGACATCTTACTATGCAATACTTGGTTGCAAGTGTCGAGGGATCCATCCGTTGGAGTTGATCAAAGTAGATACGCTTATTGGCTCCGGATGAAAGAACACTTTGATCTTCGCAACATGAGTGGAATTGGCCGCTCCGCACGATAACTTCGCTCCCGGTGGTCGACCATCAATTGGGATTGTCAACAATGGTCGGCCGCACAAAAAGCTGTTGACAAGTTGAACCCAAGTGGCACCAATGATGATGATAGGGTAAGTTTGGTTTCATCATTCCTCATGTTCACATCTCATGCTTGTTGTTGGTGTTTCTTGTGCTAACTTCTTTTGTTTTCATGTAGTTGAACATTGCCCAAAACTTGTTCAAAGGAGAGGAGAAGAGGACCAAGAAGGGGAAGATCAAGAAAGGAAGGCCATTTACCTTGCCTCATTGCTATGAAGTATTGAAGGATGATGAGAAATGGAAGAAGCGTGAGGATATTGATGATTTGGATTTGAGAAAAAAACGCAAGCGAACAATTGAGTTGGAAGATGATGATGAGGATGATGCATCAAGTGAAGATGGCAAGAGAAACCCCACCCCAAACTCGGTTTCATACTTAAAGCCAAAACGACCGGATGTCATGAAGAAAGACAAAGAAAAGAAGAAGAGGAAAGGAGATGATGAGATCAAAAATGCTATGGAAGCAATTGTCAACGCAAGAAGAGAAGCCAATGAGGTGAGGAAAATGACAAGGAACCAAGATGCCGCGGCCGAGAAGAGGAGGTTGGCGGCCGAGGAGAGGAGGGTGGCCGCCGAGGAGAGGAAAGTTGCATTGGAGGAGAGGAAGATGGCCATGGAGGAGCGAGCTAAGTTGTTGGAATGGGATAAGCACTTGTTCTTCTTGGACACATCTTTGTTCAATGATGCGCAAAAGGAGTATGTCAACCATGCCCATGAAGAAGTCTTGATCCAAAAAAGAGCCATGATTGGCGGCTTGAGTTTTGCGTCTCTCATTGGGGGCATGGGTGCACCTCCGGGCGCCGGTGTGCCACCTTCACATGAAGATGTCGTTCAAGATCTTGGCAACACCATCCGAGCTTCACGTGATGATGATACGTCGCACAACAATGAAGAGGAGGAGGAAGAATCGTCTTCGGAGGAAGAGGATGAAGACGAAGATGAGGACGAGGCTTGATTCTTGTGTCTTTTGTTTGTGTCATCATAAACTTGGTTTGCATGTTGAACTTGGTTTAGTTATATTGTGGGCATGAATTTGAACTTGTGGGCATGAACTTTTTGGCAGGAACTTGGTTGGAATGATGTTTGATTCAATATATGCCATGTGGTTTGTGTTCAAGTGTGAAATTTGTGCCCAAAATGTGTGGTTGACTGCTCGCGCGCGCTGCATTTTAGCGCTCCTACTAGAGCAAGCGCTGCGCGGCGCGCCAAAGCTGGCGTTGCACGCAACGCAAGCAAGATTTTAGCGCGCCGCGCGTTCGGCGCCTGTTGGAGATGCTCTAAAGAAATGCATGGATAATGCCAGTTATGCTTACAATGAACATAAGTTTAATATTGCTACGGATGATTTGATAAATGAGTGTGAGGATGCTTGGATCTAGCTTAATGGAATTCCTAAGAAAACATGGGCTAGGCATGCTTTTGAAACTAACTGCAAGACAGATTTGGTTGTTAACAACCTATCTGAGGTGTTCAACAAGTATATCCTTGATTTTAGGAAAAAGGCCTATTAGGACTACAGTTGATGGTATTTAGGACAAGCAAATGGTGAGGTGGCATAGGAATAGAGAGAGAGAGGAAAGGCAACTTTCTGGGAGATCACACCACATTATGCTGAGAAGCTAGAGCTGGAAAAGGAGAGGGCCAGATACTGCAAACTGTAAGTGCATCTAGTGCCCCTTAGTGATTTTGGTGTATTGAAGACTTATAGGTTAAGTAACTAATGCGTTTGTGAGTGTACACAGGTCTATAAGTCTATGAGGAGTTTGATATTTACAGTGAAAGTCGACCCCTAAAAATGAAGTTCTTCAATGAAGAATTTGATATTCGAAGACTTTACAAGACTTTGAAAGTGAAGAAATTGGTGTGACCTTGAAGACTTGGTATTCATTTGAGGAACATGAAGCGTGAAGACTTTTGTTTTCGTAGTTTCATTTTCTCTTTTTGAGTCATAGGAAACAACGTCTTTGTTAAAGGGGTCGAGGAAATACTAAGGAAAAATTTCCATTTGATGCTCAACTCAAAATCCTACACCTACCAATCCCTTGAGTGAAGCTTTTGAAATCTCATACAGATTCAGTCAATTTCTTGATGTGAGAGACGAAGCTCTTACGGTCGCCGAGAATTTGTTCGACGAGGAGTTAGGAATTCGCCAGTCTGAATTGCCTACGATGAGGAACATGATAGCCCCGAGGAATTTGATGTTCAAATTTCCGACCGTTCTTTGTCTTCTTGCGCCACCTGTCCTCAAAATATCTTATCCACCTAACGGTCATATCATTGAAGGGCATTTATGTCTTATCATGTCGGGCTGCTCCTAGGCTATAAATAGCCGCCCCTACAACCACTAGTTGGTTGGCTGCTCGAAGAACTTGACACTTGTCATTTGAGAGCAACCCATCCTCCGAGGAATTTGGCGAAAATCATCAAGTGAGGAAAATCCCAAAACCAAACCCCTACAAACCCAAAGTGATTGAGCATCATGAAGAAATTGATCCTGCGTGGATCCGGCGCTTTTACCTTTGAAGACTGTGCTTCTTCCAGACGGTTAGGCGTCACGGTCTAGAAACATCAAGAGGAATTGTGGATCGCCGAGTGACCAAGTATGTGAAGGTTTGGAAGTCGCTGAAGACTTACCACGAGTGATTGGGCGAGGTCTGCGTGACCTTAGTTCAAGGAGAATCGGTGAGGACTTGGTGTCTGAGCTGCGTGCTCAGATGGTGGGTGTCCGGACTGCGTGTCCTCGAGTTTAAATACTCAGCCGCTCCAACCAGGCGTACAAGCGAGACAGCAGTTGGAACTGGTCTACCAAATCATTGTCTTCACCAACCTAACTGGTTCTATTTCCTCAACCCTTTCATTTCCTCATTCTTGTGTTGAGTGTTTGTTCATATCTGTGTTTAAAGACTTTGGTGAAGACTTTCTCAATTTCCTCAGTTCAATTTCTTGATCTGTTTGTCTTCATCTTGTGTTATCCTGTGATTACGCTTTCATACTCTGTGATTGTCTTCATTTCATCATGATGACTATGCTTGTAATCTGTTATGCTTACTTCGAGTACTTATTCTGCTGCATGTATTTCTTCACTAAGGAATTTCCTCACCAGCAAATTCCTCGGTGAAGAATTTGTAAATCTCTAAAATCGCCTATTCACCCCCTCTAGTCGATATAACGCACTTTCAATTGGTATCGAGTGAGGTACTCCTTGTTACGTGTGATTTTGGTTTAACCACCGGAGTTTTAGTTATATGACCGCAGGTATGATCAAGGTCTCGGCAGGGTGTCCTACCTTCGATGGGACGGACTACCCCTCTTGGAAGAACAAAATGCGAATGCATCTTGAAGCAATTGACAACGATCTACGGTATGTTGTGACAAAAGGTGTTTCCTCGGTCACACCCTCTCGAATGATGCTGATGTGAAGAGATTCAAGCAACTCGATTATCAAGCGAAGAATATCATATGTGGCCATCGAGCAAAGGTCAATATGGAAGAGTGAGTGCTTTGGAATCTGCCAAACTCATCCGGGACAGGCTGTCCAAAGTAAATGAAGGTGTTTCAACTCAGCGTGACTCTCGAGTTGATGTTCTTGAGAATCTCTTCAACCGCTTCAAAAGACTCGACAACGAAAATGTTCAACAAACCTTGATCGCCTCACCGACATCTCAAATGAGCTTCAAGCCTTTGGGTGCCATTGACATCACCGACCATGAGGTGGTGAAGAAATTGCTAAGATAAACGATTCCTCATTTGATACTCTGCAATGATGATACAAGAACGAGCTGATTACAAGTCTCTTGATCCTGCTGATATCCTCGAAGGCTAAATACTCACGAGTTCCACTTGCTGAAAAGAGAGATCTCTATGGCTCGGCTATGGAAAACACGTGCCACGAAGGCCAAGGCTGTATCTGAATCGAGAGTGAAGACTCGGTAGTAGCCTTGGAGATCTGAAGAATTTGGCGAGGAGCTAGCACTTTCTCGTGAAGAAATTCAGAAATTCACAAGGCGTGGTCGCTTTGGAAAATCCTCAAGAAGCGGTGATTCCTCATCTAGTGACTATAAGAAGACTTTGCCACAAATGCAAGAAACCTGGTCACTACATCCAAGATTGTCCTCAGTGGGAAAAGGAATTAAAGAAGAAGAAGCACAAGGATTACAGTTCCGATGACATGAAGAAGAAGAAGAAATCATCAAAATCTTCATCATCAAAATCCTCAAAACCTTCTTCTCACAAGAAGAGAAGCTCCAAAAAGGCTCGGGCATTCATTGGCAAGGAAATGGACTATGAAGCTGAATCTGAGGAAAATGAGGAAGAGGAGGAGTCGAAGAATCCGAATCTGGTGTGGCTAGTCCGGCTCTTGCTCACTTATGTTAGCAAGTCCATCTTCAACATCAAGAAACTGACTCCGCCGACAAACTGATGAGGAAAATGATGACTACGCTCCCACCTATTGCGTCATGGCAAAAGGTGCTAAGGTACTCAATTTCACCTCCTCTGAATCTAGTGAAAATGAATCGATGAGGATCTCAAGCCCGATTACTCTAAACTTGCTAAGATTGCTATAAAACAACAAAGGGCTTTTGAAAAGGTTCAAAACATGCTAGATAAGAGTGATGATATGTTAGGTGAAGAAATGGATCGCACTCAAGCCACGATGAAAATCTTCAAAGAGTTCGATCTAGGCTTGACAGCCTTCAAGGTCATCATAACACTCTCCTATCTGATCATGAGAAACTTTCTTATGAATTTCTTCAAAGAAAGCAAGATCTTGAGAAGCTAAGAGCAAGCTATGAAGATCTTCAGAAGGAGCGCGATTCATTACTTGCTCAACAAATCAGCGCTTCTCAAGAAGAATTTGTTCCTCCATGCTTAAAGTGCATTGAACGTGAATCTGCTAATTCTTCACCTGAATGTTCAAATGCTTCAACTGTTACAAATTCTTCACCTGCCTCTGCTATCACTAATTCCTCAACTGAGGACATTGCTAGTATCACTGACGATGCAGGGCTGAAGGAATTGTACATGACAGGCATGTACAAAAGCCTCAAAGGGCATCAGACTCTTTGTGATGTGCTTAAAAAGCAGATCCTCAACAGGAACCCTAGGAAAGAGGGTATTGCCTTTGAGAGGAAACTCAATGTTGATGGAGCGTCTTTGGAAGCTTTGGCGGTATCCCAAAACCTCATGGGTTGCTGCAAAGGGACCTCCATTGATCCATCTACCTTATCTGGTTTTACATGTGAATTTTCTCATTACATTGATGAGTCATTTGACTCAAACTATAAACTGTTCAAAAATCAGAATGGTGAAGTATTTGCTAGATATGTTGGCACTAACTGCGAGCGGTCCCCTATGAAGAAAATCTGGGTTCCCAAGAAGTGCCTTGAAAGTCTTGGTGAATGTCCTCATGACACCACCAGTGAAGAAAAGGAACCCCAGATCAAATTCTTCATATGGACCAAATTCTTCATATGGATCCAAGTCCTCATACGGACCAAATTCCTCACGTGGATCAAATTCCTCAAAAGGATCAAAGTCCTCATATGATTATCATCGTGCTAACAACTCTGTTTTGAGGTAGAGCTAAGGGCTATGAATATGTGCATTATTCTTCAAACCAATATGTTCATAAGTCCTCGAAGAATTTCTCCGCTTATTCATATGCTTACCTAACCCCTCTTATGTGAAACGAAATGGTTTGGCCTCTATGCCACCATTATCATATGGTGCTTTCATGAGTGATGAACTCTTTGCCACCCCTTGAGATGTGGGTGGTGAAGAAAAGAACTAATCTCTTCTGCAGGGTCAGGTCTCGGGCGTGCCTTAACGTCTGAAGAATTTCTTGGGGCACGACAAAATGCACGAAAGGGCGCAGCTAATCATGATGAAATGAACTTTCATTTCACACGTCCTCATACTACTTATCTGATTGATCTTGTCGATGAAATTCATCGATGAACTTGATATCATATTCTTCACCGATGAAGTATATGAGATCGTAAGTTATACTAATTCATCTGCGGGATGACCAACCCAAAGCCACCGAGTGGGTTCTCGATAGTGGATGTACAAATCACATGACCGGTGACAAGAATCTATTGATGGATGCTCCCTTATCACCGTCACATCTGAAGCATATCATCTTTGCTGACAAAGGCAAAAGTCAGGTATTGGGACTTGGTAAGGTTGCTATCTCTAAGGACATGCACATGGACAAAGTCATGCTTGTTGAGTCTTTAGGGTATAACCTCATGTCAGTCTCAATGCTTTGTGATCTTGATATGGTAGTTATCTTTGGCAAGTATCGTTGTGTTGTGATCATGGAAGCTGACAATTCCAAAGTCTTTGAAGGCTTTAGGAGAGGAGACTTGTATATTGTTGATTTCTCAACAGGTCCACAACCGGCCGTGTGCCTACTTGCAAAAGCTTTAGAAGGCTGGCTATGGCATCGACGACTTGGTCACGCAGGCATGAGGAATTTGCACACGCTTGCAAAGAAGAAGCATGTCATTGGCATTGAGAATGTCAAATTCCTCAAGGATCACTTATGCGAACTGTGAAGCTGGAAAAATGACCAAGGCCAAGCATCCAGTGAAGACTATCATGACCACTACTCGTCCCTTGAATTGCTTCACATGGACCTCTTTGGTCCCAATCATTACTCAGTGTCGTTAATGAAGCATCACTATATGGCTTTGTTATTGTTGATGATTACTCTCGCTACACATGGGTACACATTGTTACTTACAAAAACCAAGTGCAGGAAATCTTCAAACGATTTTCCTCGAGGGCTTCAACCAACTTTGGTGTGAAGATCAAGCACATCAGGAGTGACAATGGAACTGAGTTCAAGAATTCCGGACTTGAGGATTATCTTGATGAACTTGGTATTACTCATGAGTTATCTGCTCCCTATACTCCTCAGCAAAATGGCGTCGTGGAGCGCAAGAACAGAACTCTTGTGGAGATGGCTCGCACTATGCTTGATGAATACAAAACGCCTAGTCGTTTCTGGATTGAAGCAATTGACACTGCGTGCCACATCATCAACAGAGTATATCTTCACAAATTCTTCAAAAAGACTGCCTATGAGCTCCTTACGGACAAGAAACCCAATGTAAGTTATTTCAAAGTCTTGATGCTAAATGCTGGATTAGAGATCCTCACCACACCTCTAAATTTGCACGAAAGCACATGAGGGTTTTATGCTTGGTTACGGAAAGGACTAGCACACCTCTGAGTCTTCAACATCGCACTTCACAAGATTGTTGACATTGTAGATGTGCGGTTCGATGAAACTAATGGCTCGCAAAGAGAGCACCTACCTTCATGTTAGACGAACCAGCACCGAGTATTCCATCAGGTTCAAGGCAACCGAGGATGTCATTCCCTCTTGAAGAAACTGCTGAAGAATTCATTCCTGTCTGTGAAGAGCGTCGAGTGATGCACTGAAGATAATGCTTTGAAGAAAATGGTGCTGAGGAAAATGATCAAATTCCTCGAAGACAACCTGCTCATCCTCGCGTTGCAAAAGAAGTGCAAGTTGACAAGATCATCGATGACATTGAAGCGCCAGGTCCTCTCACACGCTCAAAAGCTTCACATTTATCTAACTTTTGTGGGCACTATGCTTTTGTCTCTATCACAGAGCCCACTAAGGTAGATGAAGCATTTCTGGAGCCGGAGTGGATTCAGGCCATGCAAGAAGAATTACATCAGTTCGAGCTCAACAACGTCTGGGAACTGGTCAAACGTCCAGATCCTCGCAAGCATAATATCATTGGCACAAAGTGGATCTATCGCAACAAGCAAGATGAAAATGGTCTTGTGGTGAGGAATAAGGCACGACTAGTAGCTCAAGGCTACACGCAGGTTGAAGGAATTGATTTCGATGAAACTTTTGCACCTGTTGCTAGACTTGAGTCTATTAGCATATTACTACGCCTATGCTAACCATCACAATATCACTTTATATCAAATGGATGTGAAAAGTGCATTCCTCAATGGTAAGCTTGAGGAAGAAGTATATGTTGCTCAACCCCAGGTTTTGAAGATCCAAAGAATCGACAAAGTCTTCACACTCAATAAGGCCCTCTATGGCCTCAAGCAAGCCCTCGGGCGTGGTATGATACATTGAAGGAATTCTTCGTGAAGAATGGCTTCACACCAGTTCACTCGATCCTACTCTTTTTACTAAATCTTATGATGGTGAACTGTTTGTGTGCCAAATATATGTTGATGATATTATCTTTGGCTGTACTGACCAACGTTATAGTGATGAATTTGCCTATATGATGAGTGAAGAATATCAAATGTCTATGATGGGAGAGTTGAACTTCTTCTTAGGTCTTCAAATTAAATCAACAACACAATGGCATATTCATATCTCAGGAGAAATACCTCAAAGATGTCCTGAAGAAATTCGGCATGCAAGATTGCAAAGGTGTCAAAATTCCTATGCCCACAAATGGCCATCTATGCACTGATGAAAATGGTATTGACTTCGATCACAAGGTATACCGCTCCATGATTGGTTCTTTATTGTACTTATGTGCATCTAGGCCAGATATAATGCTTAGTGTTTGCATGTGTGCCCGATTTCAAGCTACACCAAGGAATCACACCATAAGGCTGTGAAGCATATTCTTGATATCTAGCTCACACACCAACACTAGGATTATGGTACCCCAAGGGCTCTACTTTTGATCTCATTGGATATTCGACTCGACTATCTGGTGATCGTGTGGATCGCAAGTCAACATCTGGTACTTGTCATTTCCTCGGACGATCTTTGGTGCATTGGTCCTCGAAGAAAGCAGAACTGTGTATCACTTCCATCATGGAAGCTGAATACATTGCTGCTGGCTCGTGTTGTGCTCAATTACTATGGATGAAGCAAACCCTCAAGGACTACGGCATCAACGTGAAGAATGTGCCTCTCTCTTGTGACAATGAGAGTGCCATCAAGATTGCTCACAACCAGTTCAGCACTCGAAGACAAAGCACATTCAAATTCGTCATCATTTTCTTTGTGATCATGTGTTGAAGGCGACATCTCCATCGAGCATGTGAAGGCGAAGAACAGCTAGCTGATATCTTCACTAAGCCCTTGGATGAGAAGAGATTTAGCAAGTTGCGGTGTGAGCTAAATATCTTAGAATCTTGAATGTTCTTTAAAGGACACACATCCTAACACTTATGCAAAATTGATGACTTAGATGTGCAACACATGAAGAAACGTTTTCTTCAATCAATGAAGAATAACACTCTAAGTGTGAAGAAATTAATGAAGAATTTGATTCTCGTAACCCTCGACAATTGTACCGGTGTCTGAAATCATCATTCTTATCTGATGTGGGACACGCCACCACCAAAGTTGAAAATCTTCAATTTGAGTTTTCCTCAGTTTTGAAATTCTTCAGTTTTCAAATTCTTCAACTTTGCAAAATCTTCATTTGTATCCGTCGTCTTTCTTCATTGGCTATATATATATATATGGGTTTATGTCCTCTACAGCATTCACTTATGGCTATTTCCTCAAGTCGCTTTTTCTGCTAAGTGAATGTGATCGGACCCTTCCCCCTCTATGCTATACTCAACCCAATCCATTCACAAATTCTTCATGTGCGTTCTACTTTGAAACTCGTTCAAATTCTTCACTTGTGTCCTTGACAGCTGAAGAAATTACAGCGGAACTTTAAAACAAATCTTATTCAAACCTTCGCTTTTACCGCTCAAACCGTTCCGCATCCCACGATGCATTATTATATTCACCCACGATCGCACACGATCTCCACTACACAGATGCGTGTGTGACACATGTCGTGAGAAGGAAGCGGTCGAGGCACGTTAGTCCTAAATCTTGGACGATCCGTTTTTCACCGTGTCTATAAATACCCTCTCTCCTTCCTCACTCTTTTACTTCGCTCGACCTCTCTCTCCGCCGAGCTCCTCCAAACCCTAAGCGCCGCCGCTTCTCCATCGTCGCCGGTGAGGAAAAGCTTCATGCCTTGACCTCGTCGCCCGACGTACTCGCGCCGACCGTGGAAAATCTTCACTCCGCCGTCGCCGTAGCTGATTTCCGCTGCCAAGTTAGGGCGGGAAGATCTGAGCAGACGAACTTCCCAACTGTTCATCTCAGTTAAATCGTGTTCTTCACTTGAGTAAATTAAAAGTTACTTTTATTACTCGCTTTGATTCTCAAATCTTCTTCAAATTCTTCAAAGGTGTTTATTCTTCAAATTCCTCACACATATGAACACCTCAAATCTCTTGACTCGTTTCTCTAAGCAATGATTTTCTTCAAGATTCCTCAATTGTGTGGATCCTCGATCTATACAACTCTGGAACCTAAGACAAAGAACACTTAGTGAAATTCTTCAAGGCTCATCTGGTCAAAATCCTCAAAACTTGTTCTTTTTGAAAAACCTTCTGAGAACGCATATGACCTCTTCAAATTCCTCGCACCTATACTCTGTTCACAGGTACAAATGTCCGCTGCTGAATCCCTAGGTTCTCATCAACTTAACTCATTTGCAGCGTTCCTCGAAGAAAAACTGCACACTTCTTCAGAGAACTCAATTGTTCAATTTCCTCACCAAAGAAAATGGCGATGGTAAGAAGCCGCAGAAGGGAGGAAAGAAACCTGAGGTTATGACAGCGTTTGAAATCCCTGAGGAAATATATGCTGACTATTGCACTCCGGATGAAGAAAGCAAAAATCAACGCAAGGTGCGTATTCAGAAGATTGAACGGAGATGGGCACGGGAATGGAAGGAATACAGATATGTAACTCCTAAGTACATGAAGAAATTAGCTTTAAATCCTCCATGCCCAAGAGCTCCTTTGGCACCTGGCCAAATAGCTGATCCCACTAGCATCAAGCGCGTGAGGACTTTCACGATGAATGGGCTAAACGCCAAGCAAAATTGGCAAAGCAAGCAAAGGAAGCAAGAAGAAATTCAATGAGGATTCTGCTGCTGCTACTCACCCTCGAGGTCTCGGTCAAACCGAGGAAATCAATGCAAAAGAAGCCGCTCATAAGCCAAGTGCTTCATCATCTGTGCCCTCACGGCCAAGTTCCTCAATGACACCTTCCAAGCAAATTCCTCACACTTCTGCTGCTCCACCAAAGTCCTCAACAGCTCCGTCCAAACCTTCGGTTCCTGTGCACCTAGCTACATGTCAAAGGACTGCTGGTTTCTCAATTGCCTCGAGCATCTCTGCAAGTTCTCGGCTGCCCCAATTCTTCATCGGCCCGGCTCTGCTGAAGACAAAAGCAACAATTGGGCGTGGTCCTCGGCCTAGCCAAGGAAGAAACAGCTTGTAGTCCACGTGCCATCGATGATGAGGCATCGATGAAGAACTTGAAGAAATCATCGAGACCGCCAAGTTAGGGCCGCTAGAGCCAAAGGTACATCTGTGCCCGCTATTGGATCGAAGAAAGTCCTCGACTTTATTGATCTCTCGCACAAGGATCCCAACACCCCTACGCTGATCTTCATCGACACATGGTCAAAGTCATGCATCGACTCACTTCATAGCTGAAGAAAATGGAAGTTTGAGAAGGCGAGGAAATCAAAAGGCTCAATACAGGAAGGAGAAGTTCACGAAGAAAACGTTGTCAAGATGACACCGAGGAACTTCTCCAAGTCAAACTGAAATTCAAAACCTCAGCAAAAGTTTGATACCCACTATGCTGACGGCAAGGAGTCAAGACCAGATTCGCCAACTGACGAAGAAATTCTAACTATTGCTGCCCCAATGCAACATGAAAATCCTCGGTGAAGCCTCTGCTCAGCCTCTTTGAAAAAATGCTGATTCAGGGCTGATGATCCCCTTCCACCACCGAAGAAACTGCCAGGGCACCCACTAGTGGTGCGCTGAAGAAACTACTCAAGACAGGGAACTGCATCGCTTGCTCTGAAGAAACTGCACCAAATTCCTCGGCTCCTCCTGCACCAACTCCAACTCCAATTCTTCCATCTGCTTCGATGTGAAGAAAATCAAGGCTGCGAGCGAGCTGCTTTGAAGAAAAGGAAAGCATCAGCTGCGTCGATTCTTGACTGCGAAGAAAATGAAGCCAATGACCAGCTCATTTGAAAACCCAATTGATGCTGTTCCAATTACCTCCATACCATCAAAGGAAGTCGTTCCTTTTGGAGAAGAATATGAGATCCCAATCGGATCTGATGAAGAACATCAATCTGCTGCTTCATCAGAGAAAATTGATGAAGAAATTAAAGTGGAAGCAATCCCTTCAACCCCAGTTATTTCCTCATCAGACCATGAAATTCCTCAAGCTGGTACTGAGGAAATTGAAAATGAAGATGTGGATATTGGATGCACCACTCCAGTGATCAATGATGACTTTTGGGAAAGTCAGCATCCCAATACTCCTCTCTTCACCCCGCTTCAACAAGTTCCTCACTCCCCTGCACAAACAGTCCAAATGGACTTTGAAGAAAATCAACCCACTGGTTCTGTGCATGAAGAAATTCCAGCCGCTAGT
Source organism: Aegilops longissima (assembly GCA_021605205.1). Classification (NCBI taxonomy): domain Eukaryota; kingdom Viridiplantae; phylum Streptophyta; class Magnoliopsida; order Poales; family Poaceae; genus Aegilops; species Aegilops longissima. Next base: position 87,962,027 of record CM038682.1, read on the forward strand.
GCTGATGAAACTGCTGCTGCTGCTAATCCTCGATCGCACTGTTGAGGAACAAGAAATTCCTCGGTGAAGCACTGAACTTGTGATTCTGAGGTGGTGATGCAACTCATCGACACCCTCTGCCCAAGCAAAAGAATCCGTTCTCAACCAAGAAAAAGTTCAAGGCTGAAGATTTCTTTGCCGAGCATGTGTTCTTCATCAATATAATCCTTATGATTACGCTCGCATTAGGAAGAGGCGTTTACGGACTGCCACCAAGCCAACTTCTATTCCTCGGTGCTTTTCAACAAGGACAAAATCTTTGATCATGCTCATATTCCTCATGTGGATATGGAGTCGCTGCCAGGCTTTGAGCCAGTCCTCAGTGTTCTTCACGACGCAGGACTGCTAAACTTCTGCCCTGATATTTGTGACTGGAATGAAGAGCTAATTCTTCAGTTCTATGCAACCCTGCACATCACCGGAGACGCTGAAGATGTACATTCATGGGTCTTGGATTGGATGACCGAAAACACCACTACAAGGCACCGACAAGTGAATTGCTTCGTGCCCTCCCACTCGATCCTCCGATTGATGGTGCACGTCGCATCTATGAAGAAAAGGAACTTTCAAATCACTATATGCAAGTCTTGATGAAGCCTTTGAAGCCAAGGCAAGCCCCAAGGACCAAATTCCTCGTCAAGGAATTATTATATGTGCCTCGAACAGTCTATCGGATTCTGACGAAGACTATGAGTCCTATCAAAGGTCACGACTCGAACGATGAAGAAGTCGTTGGCATCATGAAGAATATGCTTTTCAACATCATCCATGGCGTTCCCGTCAATTTCCATGATTTCTTCATGAGGACTCTGGCTAACATTGCCATGTCACCTTTTGAGCTGAAGCCTTATGCACCTTGTGAAGGAAATATGCCCTAGAGGCAATAATAAAGTTATTATTTATTTCCTTATATCATGATAAATGTTTATTATTCATGCTAGAATTGTATTAACCGGAAACATAATACATGTGTGAATACATAGACAAACAGATAGTCACTAGTATGCCTCTACTAGACTAGCTCATTAATCGAAGATGGTTATGTTTCCTAACCATAGACATGTGTTGTCATTTGATTAATGGGATCACATCATTAGGAGAATGATGTGATTGACATGACCCATTTCATTAGCTTAGCACTTGATCGTTTAGTATGTTGCTTATGCTATCTTCATGACTTATACAAAGTTCCTGCAACTATGAGATTATGCAACTCCGTTTACGGAGGAACACTTTGTGTGCTACCAAACATCACAACGAATCGGGTGATTATAAAGGTACTCTACAAGTGTCTCCAAAAGTATATGTTGAGTTGGCATGAATCAAGATTAGGATTTGTCACTCCGATTGTCGGAGAGGTATCTCTGGGCCTTCTCGGTAATACACATCACATAAAGCCTTGCAAGCATTGCAACTAATAAGTTAGTTGTGAGATGATGTATTACGGAACGAGTAAAGAGACTTACCGGTAACGAGATTGAACTAGGTATTGGATACCGACGATCGAATCTCGGGTAAGTAACATACCGATGACAAAGGGAACAATGTATGTTGTTATGCGGTCTGACCGATAAAGATCTTCGTAGAATATGTAGGAACCAATATGGGCATCCAGGTCCGCTATTGGTTATTGACCGAGACGGTCTCGGCCATGTCTACATTGTTCTCGAACCGTAGGGTCCGCACGCTTAAGGTTTCGATGACGGTTATATTATGAGTTTATGTATTTTGATGTACCAAGGAGTTCGAGTCCCGGATGTGATCACGGACATGACGAGGAGTCTCGAAATGTTCGAGACATAAAGATTGATATATTGGGCGGCTATATTCGGACACGGAAAGGTTCGGAAGTTTCGGAGAAAACCGGAGTGCGGAGGGTTACGGAACCCCGGGAAGTAATGGGCCCTATTGGGCCAAGAGGGAGAGAGGGGCTGCACCAGGAGGTGGCGCGCCCCCATGGGGAGTCCGAATGGACTAGGAGGGGCGCGCCCCTTTCCATCTCCCTCTCCTCTCTTTCCTTCCCCTTCCCTCTTCCTAGTAGGACTAGGAAAGGGAGTCCTACTCCTACTAGGAGGAGGACTCCCCCTCCTGGTGCGCCTCCTAGGGCGGCCGCCCTCCCCTTGCTCCTTTATATACGGGGCAGGGGGCACCCTAGAACACACAAGTTGATCTTCGTGATCGTTCCTTAGCTGTGTCGGTGCCCCCTCCACCATATTCCACCTCGGTCATATTGTAGCGGTGCTTAGGCGAAGCCTGCGACGGTAGAACATCAAGATCGTCACCACGCCGTCGTCTTGTGGAACTCCTCCCGACGCTTTCTGGATCGAGCACGGGATCATCATCGAGCTGAGCGTGTGCTAAGAACTCGGAGGTGCCGAGTAACGGTGCTTGGATCGGTCGGATCGTGAAGACGTCTGACTACATCAACCGCGTTGATATAACGCTTCGCTTTCGGTCTCACGAGTGCGTGGGCGGACACTCTCCCCTCTCGTTGCTATGCCATCACCATGGTCTTGCGTGATCGTAGGAAATTTTTGAAATTACTCGTTACCCAACATGGCATCCGAGCCTGGTTTTATGCGTTGATGTCATATGCACGAGTAGAACACAAGTGAGTTGTGGGCGATACAAGTCATACTGCCTACCAGCATGTCATACTTTGGTTCAGCGGTATTGTGAGATGAAGCGGCCGGACCAACATTACGCGTGACGCTTACGCGAGACTGGTTTCACCGTTCGAGCACTCGTGCTTAAAGGTGGCTGGCGGGTGTCTGTCTCTCTCACTTTAGTTGAACTGAGTGTGGCTACGCCCGGTCCTTGAGAAGGTTAAAGCGGAGTCTATTTGACGAAATATCGTTGTGGTTTTGATGCGTAGGTGAGAACGGTTCTTGCTCAGCCCGTAGCAGCCACGTAAAACTTGCAACAACAAAGTAGAGGACGTCTAACTTGTTTTTGCAGGGCATGTTGTGATGTGATATGGTCAAGGCGTGATGCTATATTTTATTGTATGAGATGATCATGTTTTGTAACCGAGTTATCGGCAATGGCGAGGAGCCATATGGTTGTCGCTTTATTGTATGAAATGCAAGCGCCATGTAATTGCTTTACTTTATCACTAAGTGGTAGCGATAGTCGTAGAAGCAATAGTTGGCGAGGCGACAACGATGCTACGATGGAGATCAAGGTGTCGCGCCGGTGGCGATGGTGATCATGACGGTGCTTGAGATGGAGATCACAAGCACAAGATGATGATGGCCATATCATATCACTTATATTGATTGCATGTGATGTTTATCCTTTATGCATCTTATCTTGCTTTGTTTGACGGTAGCATTATAAGATGATCTCTCACTAAAATTATCAAGAAGTGTTCTCCCGAGTATGCACCGTTGCTAAAAGTTCAGTAGTACCCGGACACCACGTGATGATCGGGTGTGATAAGTTCTCGTCCATCTACAACGGGTGCAAGCCAGTTTTGCACACGCAGAATACTCGAGTTAAACTTGACGAGCCTAGCATATGCAGATATGGCCTCGAACACGGAGACCGAAAGGTCGAGCGTGAATCATATAGTAGATATGATCAACATAGTGATGTTCACCATTGAAACTACTCCATCTCACGTGATGATCGGACATGGTTTAGTTAATTTGGATCACGTAAACACTTAGATGACTAGAGAGATGTCTGTCTAAGTGGGAGTTTTAATATGATTAATTAAAACTTAAATTATCATGAACTTAGTACCGATAGTATTTTGCTTGTCTATGTTTCTTTGTAGATAGATGGCTCGTGCTGTTGTTCCGTTGAATTTTAATGCGTTCCTTGAGAAAGCAAAGTTGAAAGATGATGGTAGCAATTACGGACTGGGTCCGTAACTTGAGGATTATCCTCATTGCTGCCCGTAAGAATTACGCCCCGAAGCACCGCTGGGTGCCAGGCCTGCTGCAGGAGCTGCACGAAAGTTGTGAGCGTCGGCAAAGCAAAGCTGATGACTACTCTATAGTTCAGTGTGCCATGCTTTACGGCTTAGAACCGGGTCTTCAACGACGTTTTGAGCGTCATGGAGCATATGAGATGTTCCAGAGTTGAAGTTAATATTTCAAGCAAATGCCCGGATTGAGAGATATGAAGTCTCCAATAAGTTCTATAGCTGCAAGATGGAGGAGAATAGTTACACGGTGAGCACATACTCAAAATGTGCGGGTATAATAATCACTTAATTCAGCTGGGAGTTAATCTTCCGGATGATAGTGTCATTGATGAAATTCTCCAATCACGCCACCAAGCTACAAGAGCTTCGTGATGAACTATAATATGCAAGGGATGACTAAGACAATTCCTGAGCTCTTCGCAATGCTAAAAGCCGCGGAGGTAGAAATCAAGAAAGAGCATCAAGTGTTGATGGTCAACAAGACCACTAGTTTCAAGAAAAAGGGCAAAGGAAAGAAGAAGGGAAACTTCAAAAAGAACAGCAAGAAAGTTGCTGATCAAGAGAAGAAACCCAAGTCTGGACCTAAGCCTGAAACTGAGTGTTTTACTGCAAGCAAACTGGACCTTTGAAGCGGAACTGCCCCAAGTATTTGGCGGATAAGAAGGATGGCAAGGTGAACAAAGGTATATGTGATATACATGTTATTGATGTGTACCTTACTAGAGCTCGTAGTAGCACTGGTATTTGATACTGGTTCTGTTGCTAATATTTGCAACTCGAAGCAGGGGACTACGGAATAGACGAGCACCGCAAAGGACGAGGTGACGATCGCGTGGGAAATGGTTCCAAAGTCAATGTGATCGCGATTGGCACGCTACCTCTACATCTACCTTCGGGATTAGTTTTAGACCTAAATAATTGTTATTTGGTGCCAGCGTTGAGCATGAACATTATATCTGGATCTTGTTTGATGCGAGGCGGTTATTCATTTAAATCGAGAGAATAATGGTTGTTCTATTTATATGAGTAATATCTTTTATGGTCATGCACCCTTGAAGAATGCTCTATTCTTGTTGAATCTCGACGGTAGTGATACACATATTCATAATGTCGAAGCCAAAAGATGCAGAATTGATAATGATAGTGCAACTTATTTGTGGCACTTGCCGTTTAGGTCATATTGGTGTAAAAGCATGAAGAAACTCCATACAGATGGACTTTTGGAATCACTTGATTATGAATCACTTGGTACTTGCGAACCAAGCCTCATGGGCAAGATGACTAAAACACCGTTCTCCGGTTGTATGGAGAGAGCAACAGACTTGTTGGAAATCATACATACAGATGTGTGTGGTCCGATGAATGTTGAAGCTCGTGGCGGATATCGTTATTTTCTCACCTTCACAGATGATTTAAGCAGATATGGGTATATCTACTTAATGAAACATAAATCTAAAACATTTGAAAAGTTCAAAGAATTTCAGAGTGAAGTTGAAAATCATCGTAACAAGAAAATAAAGTTTCTACGATCTGATCGTGGAGGAGAATATTTGAGTTACGAATTTGGTCTACATTTGAAGCAATGCGGAATAGTTTCGCAACTCACGCCACCGGGAACACCACAGCGTAATGGTGTGTCCGAACGTCGTAATCGTACTTTACTAGATATGGTGCGATCTATGATGTCTATTTCCGATTTACCGCTATCGTTTTGGGGTTATGCTTTAGAGACGGCCGCATTCACGTTAAATAGGACACCGTCAAAATCCGTTGAGACGACGCCTTATGAACTATGGTTTAGCAAGAAACCAAAGTTGTCGTTTCTGAAAGTTTGGGGTTGCGATGCTTATGTGAAGAAACTTCAACCTGATAAGCTTGAACCCAAATCGGAAAATGTGTCTTCATAGGATACCCAAAGGAGACAATTGGGTATACCTTCTATCACAGATCCGAAGGCAAGACATTCGTTGCTAAAAATGGATCCTTTCTAGAGAAGGAGTTTCTCTCGAAAGAAGTGAGTGGGAGGAAAGTGGAACCTCATGAGGTAATAGTACCAGCTCCCTTATTGGAAAGTAGTTCGTCACGAAATCAGTTTCGTAACACCTACACCAGTTAGTGAGGAAGATAATGATGAAGATCATGAAACTTCAGATCAAGTTGTCACTTGAACTCAGAGATCAACCAGAATAAAATCCGCACTGAGTGGTACGGTAATCCTATTCGGAAGTCATGCTACTAGATCATGGTGAACCTACGAACTATGAAGAAGCGATGGTGAGCCCAGATTCCATAAAATGGCTTGAAGCCATGAAATCTGAGATGGGATCCATGTATGAGAACAAAGTATGGACTTTGGTAGACTTGCCCGATGATCGGCAAGCTATTGAGAATAAATGGATCTTTAAGAAGAAGATGACGCTGATGGTAATGTAATCGTCTACAAAGCTCGACTTGTTGCAAAAGGTTTTCGACAAGTTCAAGGGGTTGACTACGATGAGACTTTCTCACCCGTAGCGATGCTTAAGTCCGTCCGAATCATGTTAGCAATTGCCGCATTTTATGATTATGAAATTTGGCAAATGGATGTAAAAACTGCATTCTTGAATGGATTTCTAGAAGAAGAGTTGTATATGATGCAACCAGAAGGTTTTGTTGATCCAAAGGGTACTAACAAAGTGTGCAAGCTCCAACGATCAATTTATGGTCTGGTGCAAGCCTCTCGGAGTTGGAATAAACGCTTTGATAGTGTGATCAAAGCATATGGTTTTATCTGAGACTTTTGGAGAAGCCTGTATTTACAAGAAAGTGAGTGGGAGCTCAGAGCATTTCGATATTATATGTGGACGACATATTGTTGATTGGAAATGATATAGAATTTCTGGATAGCATAAAAGGATACTTGAATAAAAGTTTTTCAATGAAAGACCTCGGTGAAGCTGCTTACATATTGGGCATCAAGATCTATAGAGATAGATCAAGACACTTAATAGGACTTTCACAAAGCACATACCTTGATAAAGTTTTGAAGAAGTTCAAAATGGATCAGGCAAAGAAAGGTTTTTACCTGTAGTACAAGGTGTAAGATTGAGTCCGACTCAATGCCCGACCACAAGGCAGAAGATAGAGAGAAAATGAAAAATGTCCCTATGCTTCAGCCATAGGCTCTATCATGTATGCAATGCTGTGTACCAGACTGACGATGCTTAGCTGTAAGCTTGGCAGGAAGGTACCAAAGTAATCCAGAGTGGATCATCGGACAGCGGTCAAGAACATCCTGAAATACCTGAAAAGGACTAAGGATATGTTTCTCGTATATGGAGGTGACAAAGAGCTAGTCGTAAATGGTTACGTCGATGCAAGCTTTGACACTGATCCGGACGATTCTAAATCGCAAACCGGATACGTATTTTTATTAAACGGTGGAGCTGTCAGTTGGTGCAGTTCTAAACAAAGCGTCGTGGCGGGATCTACATGAAATTCCTCAAGCTGGTACTGAGGAAATTGAAAATGAAGATGTGGATATTGGATGCACCACTCCAGTGATCAATGATGACTTTTGGGAAAGTCAGCATCCCAATACTCCTCTCTTCACCCCGCTTCAACAAGTTCCTCACTCCCTGCACAAACAGTCCAAATGGACTTTGAAGAAAATCAACCCATCGGTTACGTGCATGAAGAAATTCCAGCCGCTAGTGCTGATGAAACTGCTGCTGCTGCTAATCCTCAGACTGCACCTGTTGAGGAACAAGAAATTCCTCAGGCTGAAGCACCTGAACTTGTGATTCCTGAGGTGGTGATGCAACTCACTGACACCCCTCTGCCCAAGCAAAAGAATCCGTTCTCAACCAAGCAAAAGTTCAAGGCTGAAGATTTCTTTGCCGAGCATGTGTTCTTCACTGAATATAATCCTTATGATTCTGCTCGCATTAGGAAGAGGCGTTTCTGGACTGCCAGCCAAGCCAACTTCTATTCCTCAGTGCTTTTCAACAAGGACAAAATCTTTGATCATGCTCATATTCCTCATGTGGATATGGAGTCGCTGCCAGGCTTTGAGCCAGTCCTCAGTGTTCTTCACGACGCAGGACTGCTAAACTTCTGCACTGATATTTGTGACTGGAATGAAGAGCTAATTCTTCAGTTCTATGCAACCCTGCACATCACCGGAGACGCTGAAGATGTACATTCATGGGTCTTGGATTGGATGACCGAAAACACCCACTACAAGGCACCAGCAAGTGAATTGCTTCGTGCCCTCCCACTCAGTCCTCCGATTGATGGTGCACGTCGCATCTATGAAGAAAAGGAACTTTCAAATCACTATATGCAAGTGCTGATGAAGCCTTTGAAGCCAAGGCAAGCCCCAAGGACCAAATTCCTCGTCAAGGAATTATTATATGTGCCTCGAACAGTCTATCGGATTCTGACGAAGACTATGAGTCCTATCAAAGGTCACGACTCGAACGATGAAGAAGTCGTTGGCATCATGAAGAATATGCTTTTCAACATCATCCATGGCGTTCCCGTCAATTTCCATGATTTCTTCATGAGGACTCTGGCTAACATTGCCATGTCACCTTTTGAGCTGAAGCCTTATGCACCTTGTGAAGGAAATATGCCCTAGAGGCAATAATAAAGTTATTATTTATTTCCTTATATCATGATAAATGTTTATTATTCATGCTAGAATTGTATTAACCGAAACATAATACATGTGTGAATACATAGACAAGCAGATAGTCACTAGTATGCCTCTACTAGACTAGCTCATTAATCGAAGATGGTTATGTTTCCTAACCATAGACATGTGTTGTCATTTGATTAATGGGATCACATCATTAGGAGAATGATGTGATTGACATGACCCATTTCATTAGCTTAGCACTTGATCGTTTAGTATGTTGCTTATGCTATCTTCATGACTTATACAAAGTTCTGCAACTATGAGATTATGCAACTCCGTTTACTGAGGAACACTTTGTGTGCTACCAAACATCACAACGTAACTGGGTGATTATAAAGGTACTCTACAAGTGTCTCCAAAAGTATATGTTGAGTTGGCATGAATCAAGATTAGGATTTGTCACTCCGATTGTCGGAGAGGTATCTCTGGGCCTTCTCGGTAATACACATCACATAAAGCCTTGCAAGCATTGCAACTAATAAGTTAGTTGTGAGATGATGTATTACGGAACGAGTAAAGAGACTTACCGGTAACGAGATTGAACTAGGTATTGGATACCGACGATCGAATCTCGGGTAAGTAACATACCGATGACAAAGGGAACAACGTATGTTGTTATGCGGTCGACCGATAAAGATCTTAAGAGAATATGTAGGAACCAATATGGGCATCCAGGTCCGCTATTGGTTATTGACCGAGACGTGTCTCGCCATGTCTACATTGTTCTCGAACCGTAGGGTCCGCACGCTTAAGGTTTCGATGACGGTTATATTATGAGTTTATGTATTTTGATGTACCAAGGAGTTCGAGTCCGGATGTGATCCCGGACATGACGAGGAGTCTCGAAATGTTCGAGACATAAAGATTGATATATTGACGGCTATATTCGGACACCGGAAAGGTTCCGGAAGTTTCGGAGAAAACCGGAGTGCCGAGGGGTTACGGAACCCCGGGAAGTAATGGGCCCTATTGGGCCAAGAGGGAGAGAGAGGGCTGCACCAGAGGTGGCGCGCCCCCATGGGGAGTCCGACTGGACTAGGAGGGGGCGCCCCCTTTCCATCTCCTCTCCTCTCTTTCCTTCCCCTTCCCTCTTCCTAGTAGGACTAGGAAAGGGAGTCCTACTCCTACTAGGAGGAGGACTCCCCCCCCTTGGTGCGCCTCCTAGGGCGGCCGGCCCTCCCCTTGCTCCTTTATATACGGGGCAGGGGCACCCTAGAACACACAAGTTGATCTTCGTGATCGTTCCTTAGCCGTGTGCGGTGCCCCCTCCACCATATTCCACCTCGGTCATATTGTAGCGGTGCTTAGGCGAAGCCTGCGACGGTAGAACATCAAGATCGTCACCACGCCGTCGTCCGACGAACTCCTCCCGACGCTTTGCTGGATCGAAGCACGGGATCATCATCGAGCTGAACGTGTGCTAAGAACTCGGAGGTGCCGGAGTAACGGTGCTTGGATCGGTCGGATCGTGAAGACGTCGACTACATCAACCGCGTTGATATAACGCTTCGCTTTCGGTCTCACGAGTGCGTGGACGGACACTCTCCCCTCTCGTTGCTATGCCATCACCATGGTCTTGCGTGATCGTAGGAAATTTTTTGAAATTACTACGTTACCCAACACCTTGGATTATGAGATTCATCAGGTCAAGATCTTCACTGAATTACAAGGCTGATACTTTGAACCACTGCAGCTACCTGCCCCCGATTGAAGTCCTCAAACGGACAATTACCTCAGCTGATGAAAAGGGCAAGGCTACTGCTGTGATAGATGAAGGCACTCGTCCATTGGATGGACAGTTTCGCAAAGCAGCATCCTACTCCACCAATGATGACTCTGCCACCCATGACTCAGCAGCAAATACCTCAGTTAAGCAAAGTCCTCAAGCTACTGCACCCAGGGTGATGACTGATCGTGAATTACTCCTCAGTCTTCATCAGAAGGTTGATCGCAATCATAAGTGGGTCAAACGTCAGTTTGGTACTCTACTTTACAATTTGACCTCAACACATAATGCGGTGAAGAAAAACCACTACTATCTTCATGAAACCTTCAAACGCACCTGGGCTATTCTTTCACATGTCTACAATGAAGAAGAACTGCAATCAATGAGACTCAAGGAAGAATTTGACTGGTCTGCACCTCCTCCGAAGAAATTCAAGAAATTCAAAGTTCCTTCCTTAGTGGCCAGCTCCTATTCTTCATCTCGCGACACTGATGAAAATGAAGATTTGGAAGACACTGCTGCTGGTCCTACTTCGACAACCGACCCCAACAATGCTGGCGCTCCGTCTTCAACTTGAAATTCTTCAAGAGCGTTAGTCCTCAGTTTCGATCCTTTTGGTCATTTGATGACAAAGGGGGAGAAATTTGAGTTAGTCTTCAAGCGGGTCTAGTTTTTGTCTATATACAGTATTTTATTAAGTTACAACTCTCGTTCTTCCGAAACCTTTTATTGGATCGAGTTGTAATCTTAAACCCGATGGTGCTTTGATACTTTTGATGCATTATGCTTTTGCTCTATGCTCTGATTACAGTAGTTTTGATATTAGTTATGCTCTGATTCTCGTGAGCTCTTTGAAAATCTTCAAAGCAAATCGATTTGGGCTCTGATACTCTTGATGAGTTACATTGCATAACATCAAGCACCATATTTCATCATGCATTTCAAATTCTTCATATTATATGTTAAATGCGTGTATGAATTACAAGATATAGGGGGAGATCTCCATGATTCAATTCTTCAAATGTGCATTGTCTCAAAAGCAAATTCCTCACTATGCACATCTTCAGGGGGAGTTCTTCTATATCTTGCAATCAAATTCCTCATTATCAGTATTTACACTTCATATGTTTATCCCCGTTGAAAACCTAACCTATATTGTCATCAATCACCAAAAAGGGGGAGATTGTAAGTGCATCTAGTGCCCCTTAGTGATTTTGGTGTATTGAAGACTTATAGGTTAAGTAACTAATGCGTTTGTGAGTGTACACAGGTCTATAAGTCTATGAGGAGTTTGATATTTACAGTGAAAGTCGACCCCTAAAAATGAAGTTCTTCAACTGAAGAATTTGATATTCTGAAGACTTTCTGAAGACTTTGAAAGTGAAGAAATTGGTGTGACCTTGAAGACTTGGTATTCATTTGAGGAACATGAAGCGTGAAGACTTTTGTTTTCGTAGTTTCATTTTCTCTTTCTTGAGTCATAGGAAACAACGTACTGTTAAAGGGGGTCGAGGAAATACTAAGGAAAAATTTCCATTTGATGCTCAACTCAAAATCCTACACCTACCAATCCCTTCGAGTGAAGCTTTTGGAAATCTCATACAGTTCAGTCAATTTCTTCATGATGTAGACGAAGCTCTTCCAGTCACGAGGAATTTGTTCTCGACCGAGAGTTAGGAATTCGCCAGTCGAATTGCCTACACAAGAGGAACATGATAGCCCCGAGGAATTTGATGTTCAAATTTCCGACCGTTCTTGTCTTCTTGCGCACCTGTCCCCAAAATATCTTATCCACCTAACGGTCATATCATTGAAGGGCATTTATGTCTTATCATGTCGGGCTGCTCCCTAGGCTATAAATAGCCGCCCCCTACAACCACTAGTTGGTTGGCTGCTCCGAGAGAACTTGACACTTGTCATTTGAGAGCAACCCATCCTCTGAGGAATTTGAGCGAAAATCATCAAGTGAGGAAAATCCCAAAACCAAACCCCTACAAACCCAAAGTGATTGAGCATCACTGAAGAAATTGATCCTGCGTGGATCCGACGCTTTTTACCTTTGAAGACTGTGCTTCTTCCAGACGGTTAGGCGTCACGGTCTAGAGCATCCAAGAGGAATTGTGGATCGCCGAGTGACCAAGTATGTGAAGGTTTGGAAGTCGCTCAAGACATACCACGAGTGATTGGACGAGGTCTGCGTGACCTTAGTTCAAGGAGAATACGGTGAGGACTTGGTGTCCCGAGCTGCGTGCTTTCGATGATCGGGTGTCCGGACTGCGTGTCCTCGAGTTTAAATACTCAGCCGCTCCAACCAGACGTATAACCGAGACAGCAGTTGGAACTGGTCTACCAAATCATTGTCTTCACCAACCTAATCGGTTCTATTTCCTCAACCCTTTCATTTCCTCATTCTTGTGTTGAGTGTTTGTTCATATCTGTGTTTGAAGACTTTGATCAAGACTTTCTCAATTTCCTCGCCTCAATTTCTTCATCTGCTTTGTCTTCATCTTGTGTTATCCTGTGATTACGCTTTTCAGACTCTGTGATTGTCTTCATTTCATCATGATGACTATGCTTGTAATCTGTTATGCTTACTTCGAGTACTTATTCCGCTGCATGTATTTCTTCGCTAAGGAATTTCCTCACCAGCAAATTCCTCGATGAAGAATTTGTAAATTTCTAAAATCGCCTATTCACCCCCCCCCCTCTAGTCGATATAACGCACTTTCACAAACCCATTCAAGCTGGTGTTAATTTATGGCAAGTGACCAGTGGGCAACAAACACACCCTGTGAACTTGGATAATTATACATGTGGTTGCAGAAAATGGGACCTAAGTGGCATACCATGCAACCATGCAATTTCAACAATTAACAAGGCCAAAAGGTTTCCAGAGGACTGTTTGTAAATTCTTCAAAAAACCATTTTATCTGGCAGCATATGAACCTATGATCTTTCCTATTCCTGGTGAACATGACTGGATAAGGACACCTGGACCAGACATAGAGCCACCAGAATTTCATGTTAGGAGAGGAAGAAAGAAAGAGAAGAGGATCAAGGGCAAGTTTGAAGTGCCAAAGCCAAAGGACAGCACTAGAATGGCCACAATAACATGCTCTAACTGTGGTCTCCAAGGCCATAGATACACCAACTGCCTGAAACAATTGAAACCAGATTTGGCTATGAGGAAAAACAAGCATGTGGTAATATAAATCTCACTGCTTTTGTATTAGTTGACTAGTGCATTTGTTAATATTTTTATGTTGACTACTAATACCAATCTCACTTCTTTTTGCCAGACACCTGCAAGATTACAGCAGCAACCTACACCTGCAAGATCACAGCCCCCACCTGCAAAATCACAGCAGCAGCCTCCACCTGCAAGATCACAGCCTCCACCTGCAAGATCTGGTGCAAGGTCTGGTGCAAGATCTGGTGCAAGGTCACAACCATCAACTAGTGGTGCAAGGCCATTCACTGCCCCAAGATATGCAACTCCTTCTACATCTTCTGAACCAAGAAGTCACACTGGTTGGAAGACCTGGTTTTCTGCCAGTGGTAAAAAATGAGTGTCATGAGTTGTTGTTTCTCAAAACAATGTACTGATCAATGTTTTGTGTCCTGAACCATGGTTGGATGCTTAGGTTTGACTGGACTGAACCAACAAGTCAAACTGGTTGGATGATTATGTTTGAGTGTACTGAATTGCTATCAACTATCTTACCTGAGTTAATTTTTAATGTTATTGGCAATGTTATGCTATCAATTTGGCAATGTTAAGGTTTGATGATGAGATTTGATGATTAGTTTTGTTGGCCTTGTCAATGTTTGATGATGAGATTTGATGATTAGTGTTATTGGCAATGTTAAGGTTTGATGATGAGATTTGATAATTAGTGTTATTGGCAATGTTAAGGTTTGATGATGAGATTTGATAATTAGTGTTATTGGCAATGTTAAGGTTTGATGATGAGATTTGATAATTAGTTTTGTTGGCAATGTTAAGGTTTGATGATGAGATTTGATGATTACTATGGTTTAGGGGTTCTCGACGTCGACGGAGCCTAAATGACTAACCACTATGGTTTAGGGGTTCTCGACGTCGACGGAGCCTAAATGAGTAACCACTATGGTTTAGGGGTTCTCGACGTCGACGGAGCCTAAATGACTAACCACTATGGTTTAGGGGGTTCTCGATGTCGACGGACCCTAATGACTAACCACTATGGTTTAGGGGGTTCTCGATGTCGACAGACCCTAAATGACTAACCACTATGGTTTAGGGGGTTCTCGATGTCGACGGACCCTAAATGACTAACCACTATGGCTTAGGGGGTTCTCGATGTCGACGGATCCTAAATGAGTAGAGTAACCACTATGACAGCAACTATGACACAACTTAAATCATGTAACATATCAACCAACTATGACAAGCAACTCAAATCATAAAGGATAGCTTGATGCAATATAATTAATAGATTCTTACACAACATACTAGAGTTCAAATTAGGTCACAACTTAAAGCAACAACATAGTTCCAACTTAGTTCACAACTACACATCCATAGTACATAACTTAGTTCACGACAACACCATACTTCACAAAAGGTCAGCGAAGCGAGCATTCTTCTTCTTCATGTTGATCTGGATCTTGCTCTTGCTCTTCCTCTTCATCTACATCTTCATTCTGACAAGATGTCCATGATCCCCTTCAATTTCTTCTTGTTCTTCTCCTCTGACTTCAACAGTTCAGCAATCTGAATCTTTAGTTGATCCCTCCTCACGGTGAACTTGTCATGCCCCTTCTTGAGATCACCCATGTGGAGTAGCTGGGTGTTCTCCTGGGTGAGCTTTTCCTCAGATTTTTTGAGTTCATCAACCTGGAACT
The DNA here is from genome assembly GCA_021605205.1 of Aegilops longissima. Lineage (NCBI taxonomy): Eukaryota > Viridiplantae > Streptophyta > Magnoliopsida > Poales > Poaceae > Aegilops > Aegilops longissima. The sequence continues at coordinate 87,977,294 of CM038682.1, forward strand.
GTAGGTTCCTGGTGGATGTACTAAGCACTTCCTTCTCTTTTAGATGATTGAACTTTTGGTTCTGGATGATAGTGCCTTAAGATTTTGTGATGTTCATCAGTACTTTATACTTCTCCTGCAGCTTGAAGATCTCTGCATCTTTCTTCCCCATCTCTGTCTTCATGTCAGATACAACTGTCTCAGAAACTTGTACACTCTGCATCTTAGCCTGCAAATAGCTAAATCTACCATCCTATGCTCTTGAGCATTGAACAGTTGGTGCACATCTTCAACCAATTTGTCATAGTTGGCCTCCAGATTATTTTTTTCTTCTGTCAAATGGTGAATAGTGAGTGAACTCTCTAGGTTATCCTTCCTCCTATCACTCTTGCTGTCGTGATACATTTCCCATAGCTTCAACAAGTCATTCTGCAATGTAGGAGGCCACTCTGGATCAACCCAGAGAACAATACCACCGTTGTCATTTTCCTGCAATATAAACAAACATAGCATGTGCAAAATCAATATCCTAGGCAAATTATTTAAGCAATAAACTTTGAGCAACTGGCTTTAAATAATACCTGAACTTTGAGCATCTAACTTTAAACAATGAAATACAAATCAAATAAACTTTAAGCATCTGCCACTAAATTAAATAATGAACTTTAAGCATCTTTGAGCAACAACTTTAATAATCTAGCCAATTAAAGAATGAACCTCTGACACTAAACACTCACTGAATTTTGAGCATCTGACTTTGAATCTCTCTGACATTATACAATCAAATAATTGGAAAATTGAGTACTCTTGTGAACTAAACAATGATCATCTGCACTGCAAACTAAGCTGTTGTCCAATTATAAAATTACTGGCCATATTAAATATACATGGAAAGCATCAACACATTTTCTAATCCAATGATTAGCATCAGTAGTACTAAATGACCATCACAGCTACACAATTAAACAAGAGTACTCATTAAACAATGTGCATCAGCACATGGCTAGATTAAAGAACATGAATTCTATGCACTGGACAATTCTATGCACATGGCTAGATTAAAAAATACAATTAACACAGAGATTTGTATAGAATCTTACATTCTTAGGACAGACTAAGAACCTCCTGCCCGTGTTAAATGCTTCAAATGCTACACGCCTCTCAGCCGCCACACCATGCTGATGGTAAAGAACGATGGGTGTTGTCTCAATGCCACTGTAGTCTTGGTCTTCAATGCTAGCAGGGATCTACAGGAGCAAAAGGAAGAGACAATCCCCAAATCAAATCAAATCCTCAAATCAGATAACCTAACCCTAACCCTAGCTCTACAACTCACCCAGTAATGCATGGCTTCGTCGTCGGAGAGGTTCATGTATTGCACGCTGGAGTCCTGGCTGATCTCGTCCTCCATGGCGCGATGGCAAGCCGGTTGAGGTGGCGGCGGCGGCGGCGGCGGGCGGCGGCGAATCGGAGAGAGGTGGGAGAGCGAGAGTGAGGACCGACCGACGACCGAGCCGACCGAGCCAGCTTAGACCCACCGCACTAGCCTTATCCTAGTCAGCGCATCGGGCACGCGCCGATTGGCCACCGTGTCACCTGACAGGTGGGCCCGGTCTGTCAGATAGATGGTCAATACACACTTATACGGTTGTCAGTCCATTTTGTAACAATTAGGCCGAATAGTGGTACTGAACTGCGACATGCACGAGCAATGGTACTGACTCGTGAGTAGGTGCGTAAGTGTGGTACCAACATGCAATTAACTCGCCTCAAGATCCTCTAGTTCTGGACCTGGCACACCGCCGCGAGTATGTAACACCATCCCTTCCCCGACTCTCTAATCCCGCCGCTGCCTGCTGATTCTTCTGAATCCACGCGCGGTCATGATCACCAACGTCGTCTGGACGCTCGCCAACGATATGCAGATGATCACCTGTGAGGAAGACGAAGCTGCAGGCATCGGCGAGCACGTTATGAGGGACAACGAGTTGAGCAGGTACGGGAGCTCAACTGTTTCCCATTAACTGAGTCGCTGTCTCGTTGATCAGCTTTACCGTCAAAACCATTTATCACGTTTCATGTGAAAATCATCGTTCCCCATCTCTGAAATAGTGGAGATTAAGAAAGACTAAGGGCGCGTTCGGTGTCCGCTCCGCTCCGCTCCCGGAGCGGATGGAGCTGGAGTTATAATCCCTGGAGCGAGCTAACAGCTGCTCCGTAGATTCTAGGATTTGAAGGAGCGGTGGACTGCCGAACTCGGCCTAAATCTCAGTTCAGCGACCCAAATAGGCCACAGCCTATAACTGATCAGTTCAAGTAACCGTACATTTTTCTACTGTATAGAGTAGGAGAGGGAAATGGGACCGACTAACCATTATATCTAGGACTCTAGCTGGGCAGTCAATGTGGCCTTTCAAAGCATAAACGCCAGAGTCAGTAGAAATAGCATCCTCCAATTGCACTTGTCATGATTGGAACCTGTAAATCACAAATAGCATGTTATTCTGATGTAGATGATCAACAGAGAGTTTGTAGGGAGTTTGTCGGTGATGTTTGTTTTTGTTAAGACTGGATAAGAGAAGCAACTGAATGATGTTTGTTTTTGTTAAGACACGATTCTAGAATATATATTAAATTTCCGTATACCCTTGCTGTATAAATTAAGTGATGTACTTCATATTAATCTTTGTACTAATTACAGGCCAGGGCAGATGCAAATAAATATCTTTCGACGAAGAAATTGTTCGGTTGAAGTATATGCCACTTAAAATATCTCCTGTTTCTTAAGCATAATATATGTGAATTATAGCTTGCAGCTTTATAGTTATATTAGTGCTCCTGGGATCAGTATTGTTGCCAAAGCTGACCATTGCATCTGTTGGATAAATGAGCAACTATGTTTCCTGAGGGCCAAAGGCCATTACATATACATGTGTGTCAAAGTGCAGAAAACCCCTTATACAATGGGGATATACCGAAAAGGGACTATACACATCTAACACCCCCCCTCAAACTCATGGTGGATCAACAACACTGAGTTTGGAGAGGAAAAAAGGTATGTCGCCGAGTCTGTGCCTTCGTGAAGAAGTCAGCCAACAGAACTCGAGGGCACATAGTGAAGAGCGAGAGTCTGATCTGCACAAAGCAGACGCACAAAGTGGGCATCCACACCGATGTGCTTGGTGAGCTCATGCTTCACCGGTCACGCAGCATACTGATAGCACCAGTCTTGTCTCGACAAGAAGGGAGTCGAGGTAGTAGCCAACACACCAAAATCCTCAAGTAACCATCGCAACCAGATCACCTCACCACAACATAGCCATGGCTCGCAACTCAGCCTCTGACTCGAAGCGAGAAACTGCAGTCTGTTTCTTTGTTTTCCGTGCAATCGAGAGCCACCAAGAAAGACACAAGAGGCGGACAGCGAAGGCCGATCGAGGGATCACTAGCCTGTAGCATCGAGTAAGCCCGAGCTCAAGAGAACTGGGCGAGAAAAGAAAAGGCGCTGAGAGATCATGCCACGTAGATATCGTAGAACACGGAGGAGGTGACTATAGTGGACAGAGGTGGGGGCTGAAACAAACTGACTCAGAATGTGAATGGGATAGGAGATGTCAGGACGCGTAACAGCAAGATAAACAAGGCTGCCGACAAGATGACGATAGCGAGTGGGATTAGGAAGAGGGTCACCATCAGAGGCACGAAGCTGAACGTTGAGCTCCATAGGAGTCACAACAGTGCGGTCATCACTAAGAGCAGCTCGAGCAAGAAGATCCTGAATGTATTTCTCTTGAGAGATGTAGAAGCCATCAGAGGTGGAGGAGATCTCAATCCCAAGAAAATAGCGAAGAGGACCAAGATCAGTCATAAGAAACTGCTCGTGAAGGCGGGCCTTAACAAAGGCGATGTAATCGATGTCGCCACCACCGGTGATGATCATGTCATCAATATAGAGAAGGAGAAGAGTCCGACCACGAGGAGCCGTGTGAACAAACAGCGGGATTATGGTCACCGGGCAAGAAACCAGCCATGTTACCACAGATCTGAGCGCCAAACCAGCGCGAGGGCCTGTTTGAGACCAAAGAGAGAGCGGCGGTTTGCTGCACCAAACCATCGGGAGCATAGTACCCCTGTGGTGGCTGCATATAAACCTCCTCACGCAACTCGCCATTGAGAAAAGCGCTCAACATCAAGTTGAGAGATAGACCACCGACGCAATGTGAAGCCACAGAAGAAGAGTGCGGATAGTGGTCATGTGGGCCACAGGAGCGAAAGTCTCATCATAATCTCGCCCCTGCTCCTGCTGAAATCCACGGGCCACAAGACAAGCTTTGTAGCGCTCAAGAGAACCATCGGAGCGAGTCTTAAGCTTGTAGACCCACTTACAGGTGATGGGACGGACACCGGAAGGGAGGGGAACGAGATCCCATGTGCCAGAGCATTCAAGGCCAGCAAGCTCCTCGGCCATCGCAAGTTGCCATTCAGGCTGAGTCATGGCAGTGCGATAGGAAGTGGGCTCAGTCAAAACAGAGAGACTGTACCGATCAGAGGAGTAGCGATCAGGCGGAGGGCGAGGCCGAGCACGAAGGTTATGAACTGGAGGGGATGTGAGAGGAGGTGCACCAGAGGTGGAAGGCTCGTCAGAGGCAATATCCTCAGTACGAGAACGTCGAGTATAGTGGAGAGGAAACGGTGAGAGAGGGCGACGGACTGGAGAGGATGGGGGAGAGGTGGAGGAGGAGGAGGGAGAAGTCGGGGTCGTAGGTGAAGGAGAAGGAAGGAGAGGTGCAGGCTCAGGAGGAAAGACATGAGGAGGCACATAGCGGGGTGTATCAGGAAGAAGAAGAAAGGAAAGATCATCTACAGAGAAGCTCGAGGTAGAAGGACGTGGGTAGTAAGGGCAAGACTCGTCAAAGGTCACATCACGCGAGATGCGCAAACGACGACCAACAGGATCCCAGCAGCGATAGCCCTTATGCTCATCACTGTAGCCAAGAAAATCACACTCAACGGACTGAGCAGTCAGTTTGGTGCGTTCTCGCGGGGCAAGAAGGACATAGCACACACATCCAAACATACGAAGAGTGGAGTAGTCAGGAGAGCGACCAGTGAGACACTCCATAGGAATACCACCCTGCAGAGCAGTCGATGGTTGTATGTTGATGAGGTAGGTGGATGCAGAAACAGCCTCAGCCCAAAGTGGGGTAGAAGAGAAGCGGCAATCATCAGAGCACGAGCCGTCTCAAGTAGATGACGATGCTTACGTTCGGCAACGCCATTTTGAGCATGAGCACCAGGACACGAGAACTGGGCAAGAGTTCCCTGTTCCGCAAGAAAACCACGCAACAGCTGGGAGATAAACTCACCAGCGGAGTCAGCACGAAAAGTGTGAATGGGCGTGGAAACTGGGTGTGAACCATGGCAGTAAAACGTTTGTATATAGAGAGAACCTCGCTACGAGATTTCATGAAGTAGAGCCAAGTGTAGCGAGAGAAATCATCAATAAACAAGATATAATAGCGATGACCACCTTTCGAATCAAAGGGAGCGGGACCCCAAACATCAGAATGAACTAAGTCAAAAGGATGCTGAGATACCGACTCACTGGTAGGATAAGGCAACTAAGTCTGTTTGCCAAGTCTGCAACCATTACAATGTAAAGAAACATCTCCGAATCTGCACCCCAAGAGGCCCGATTTAACTAAGGAAGACAAGCGAGAGCCACAGATGTGACCAAGGCGATGATGCCACTGCTGGAAGGACACAGACGAGGAGGCAGCAAGAGCATGGGAGCTGGCAAGAGTGGTTGCAGCGGAAGGAACACGAAGCCAGTCAACCTCCCAAAGGCCCTCTGACTCACGGCGCCGGGGGCCAGCACCAACCAAAGCCTTGGTGCGTCGATCCTGAATGGAGCAAGAGTCGGTATCAAGGATGACCCGACAACCAGAATCAGTAAGTTGGGCAGCAGAAAACAGATTCATGGTGAGACGAGGAACATGCGAGACACTAGGAACAGAAAAGGAGGGAGTGGAAAGAAGGCCACGACTAGCAACAGAAAGAGGGGTGCCATCAGCGGTAAGAACATTAACAGACGAATCAAGGGGTCAGAGAGAAGACAACACAGAAGAATCAGAAGACATGTGGAAGGAGGCACCAGAATCCAAAACCCACGAAGATGTACCTGACTCTGTAGATGTCTGTGGTGATGGAGAAGTAGCTGCAGCCACAGCAGCAGCAGAACCAGTCGAGGAAGAGCCTGAGGAAGCCAGGAGGCGTTTGAGCCTCACAATGTCCTGGTCAGTGAGTGACGGGGTCGAGGAAGATCCAGGAGTCCCACTGGAAGAGGAGCGCCGCTGGTCGCGCTTCTTCTCACGGCAATCAGACTCTGGGTGACCGGGCCGAGAGAAGTAGCCACAGAAGGTGTCACGGCGCGATCGGCCTCTCTCAGTATAAGCGGGGCGACTCACCCCCCCAAGGTGTGGGGAGGAGCGGTGGAGCGGTGATCCGAGCAGACGAAACAGGAGCTCGCGCAGCCAACACAGACGGGACCACTAACAAACCAGCAGAGCGGAGGCGGGTCTCCTCAGCACGAAGCTCAGCAAGCACCTCCGAGATTGGAACACGACCTCGAGCAAGCAAGTGAGCACGTCGGGGCTCAAACTCAGAGCAGAGACGAGATAAGAACTCATGAACCCGCTGAAACTCCAGATCAGACCGAGTAGTCTGACAGCAACGACAGGTGCCACAAATCACAGTCCGTAGAGAGTCAAGCTGACGCCAGATGGCAGCGCACTGTGAATAGAACTTATCAACAGAGGAATCACCTTGCTGAAGGGCGTGCTCCTGACGCACCACAGATAGGTAGAGAGCATCACCAGAGGGCTGATAGCGCTGACAGAGATAAGACCACATCGCTGCAACAGTGCCAAGTCCCATAAACTCGGAAGCAAACTGAGGGAGGACACTGGCAGTGAGAACAGCCGCAGCACGAGCATCATCATTGCACCACTGAGTATAAGCAGAGAGATCATCATGGTACACTGAAAGAGCATCGGAATAAGCAGATACCTGCTGATCATAAGCATCAACGGCAGCATCATCAAGGGCCTTGGCGGCATCCTGGTCAGCCTGAGATGCCTCAGCAGCAAGGACTGGCGGCACCGGTGGGATTGGAGCCACAGGCGCAACAGGGCACGGCGGGCAGGGTACCTCACCAAAGAGAACGCCCCACAGCAGAAGACCGCGCATATGGATACGCATAAAGCCCACAAACTCAGCATAGTTGGTGCCATCGAATATCACTGAGCAGCGAGGAACAGCCACATAGCCCGAAGACGACATGCTGAGATCTCTCCTGCTTTTTTTTGGTCAACCGAGCAGAAACTGGATCGGGATCGAGCTTCTCACCAAATCGGGGGCGAGAAGGCGGAGAGGTCGGACCCGCTCGTGGCTGGGGCACGAGGCCCGCTCGCTGCCGGGGCGCCCGAGGGAGGAGTCCCGAACCAGGGGCAGCGGGAGGCCCGAGCAGGTTGCAGAGGGAGCCCCGGAGGCGGCGGACCCGGAGGTCAGGAGCAACGGGAGCCGGTGAACCGGATGGTCCCGGGGGCGGCGGCGGCCGGAGGGCCAGGGGCCAGCCGGACGAGGGGCGACGACCTGGCGGAGGCTTGACGGCCTGGCGGGCGACAGCCTGATGGAGGCTTGACGGAGCCGGGACGGGCTGGCGACAGGAGCCAGCGGGGCGAGCTGCGCGTGGCTCGTGCCGCGAGCGAGAGCAGCCAGGCAGGCAGACGGGCTGGCGACAGCGACGGCCAGAGAGATGGCCGGCGACGGGGGAAGAGGCAGACTAGGTACGAGCACGGAGTTGCATCGTGCGAGGGAGAGAAGCTAACCTAGCATCTGATACCATGTTGGATAAATGAGCAACTATGTTTCCTGAGGGCCAAAGGCCATTACATATACATGTTTGTGTCAAAGTGCAGAAAACCCCTTATATAATGAGGATATACCAAAAAGGAACTATACACATCTAACAGCATCTACATGTAAGCTTGAAATCCTTGAACGACTTACTATATACTCTCTTTTATAAAACTAAATTACCTGTGGGTACAACATGAAAGGGGAGGACGGCTTTGTGATCATCTACTATTACTAACTCAGTATCCGTGCGTTGCTATGGTACCCATACATTGCATTTTGATTCTTTCTTTGTTGTGTATTATTCAAATGTATAAATAAGATGTTCGTGTAACTATGAAACTCTGGGTCAATGGATCATGTTACAATTAATTATACCGTATTGCTAGATGCACAAACAAAACCATTCAAACCGTTACACAATAGAAGAAGACTTTTATTTATTTTTGCAAAGACATGCAACAACGTTAGTACATAACGCATAGGAAAGCAGTTAATAGTCCACTCTCAAAATACATATCCAGGCTCTGCTTTCCAAGCACTTAGCATGCATGCATCCGGATTCAGCCTCGAGGCTTGCTCATCAATATTTGAGTATGGCAAGTGATGATGAACTGCTGAGTATTTACCTTCTTAAGCGTGCAGTAACTGCTGAGTAGCTACGAGGGAGAAGTTTCTTTTAGCTTTTAGAAGCTTGCAGAGATCATGTATCTTGTTCTCAGCTTACAGTCTGCTGAGAACTGCCTCCGTCGTGACGCACCTCTCTTTCTTCTTAATATAGCCTTCTTCAACTCGTCTGAGAATAAAAGGAAATATGGTCAGGTTTAGAGTTTCGATGTAAAAAAGAAAATATCAAAATTTATCAGCCTAAATTTTGATAAATTTTAAAAATCTGAAAGTTTTTTCCCACGTTCTAGTTAGAATGTTTTGTTGTCCTACAAAGTTTCAAGTTCATATGTTGTTTTATTTGAAAAAAACAAAAAAGACAAAAGTTCTTGCACAAATCTTGATGAAGAAATGGATGGCTAGATAAGGGGGTGTTCCAAAACCTATGCTTTCTCAAAGGTTAACCGCTATCTATGCGATCCATCAGCACCAACGATCGGAGTGGCCAGATCTGAGGGCGCCAAGGACAGGTGCGGTCAAATTCTTGACGAGATTGCTTGCGTGGAGGAGGGACTTGGCTAGGCGGAGCAATGTTCAGAGCGTTGCTAGGTAGACGACATTTTTTGGCCGACTCTTGGACGACACAGGTCATCAGACCGTCCATGACAAGATCAAGGTGCAACACAATCATTTGATTAACTGTCGTCTACACATCGGGCATGTGATTATCGTGTAGAGTAGTTTCGTCACAAAACAAAGGAGATGAGGTGACGACATGGCCCCAACACGGAGACGCCCACGAGCTTCTCGATCCCACCGTCGGTGTCGTTGATTAACCTGCCGGAGCCAGGGCCGATCCTGCATGGACCCCGTTGTAGAAACCGCCTCCATCGCCCTCTTGGCCTTTGTTGTCTCGGGCAAGAGGAGCCGGTAGACAAAGTTGCGGCATAAGCATGGGTATCAGGGTATCTTCAACGCCGATCCACAAACCTCCCGCAACCATTTGGATCATGCCACTGGTGGAAAAACAGGCTTCCGTCCAGCCCCATAAGTCGCGAAGCTGTAGGAACCGCGACTAATGGGACCTTTAGTCGCGGTTCTGGAGGTGAACCGCGACCAAAGGCTCCGGGCCTGTGGCGCTCGGTGGCCAGCTGGTGCACGTGAGGGTTTTAGTCGCGGTTGGCCAGACAACCGCGACTAAAGGCTTTTCAGCACCTTTAGTCACGGTTTGCCGTGCCAACCGCAACTAAAGCCCTCCCTATATATACCCATCCAGCAGCCAACACTTAGCCATTTGGAGCCATTCTCTTCACAAGTGGGTGTAGGTTTGCTTTTGGTTCCTCTTATGCACATAAGGTGTTTGATGAAATGCCCCAAGAGCATGAAACAAACATGACATGAAGTGTTGGAGCCACACTCTTCGATCATGGTTAGCAACTTGATGAACCTTTGATGTGTCAATATGCATGTGTGTAGTTCATTGTTTAATTTATATTGTTTGTAGCTAGTTAGTTTAACAAATGCATGATGGTTAATTATATATTTTATATTATAATAATGCAGATGAATCGCAATGGATGTACGGTAACCGACTCTCCGCGAGTTCACTACGGGTTTGAAAGATTTCCTCGTAGTGGCTAATGCGAACAAGCGGGGGTTTTGTTATCTGTCCATGTGTTATCTGTAAGAATGAGAAGGGTTACTCTTCCTCAAGAGTTGTTCACATGCATCCGCTTGAAGGGTTTCATGCCAAGCTATAATTGTTGGACCAAGCATGGAGAAAGAGGGGTTATAATGGAAGAAGATGAAGAAGGGATGATTTCATCGATGAAAGCTATCTTGCTCATTTCGTGATACTTTCATGGAGGATGCTGAAGGTGAAGGGAAGGTGAAGAAGAGGCACGTGATGATCCGCTGATGATCTTGGTCGGACCATTGCTGATGCACGGAGACGCTGCGAAACTGAAAAGGAGAGGGAGAATTTGGATCGCATGTTAGAGGATCACAGAAAGGCGCTGTACCCGGATGCGATGATGGTCTCAAAAAGCTGGGCTGCACAATCGGATTTGCTGAAATGGAAGGCAGAGGCAGGTGTAGCTGACTCGGCATTTGAAAACTTGCTGAAAATGTTGAAGAATATGTTTCAAAGGATAACGAGTTGCCCGCCAAGACGCATGAAGCAAAGAAGGTTGTCTGCCCTCTAGGTTTAGAGGTTCGAAGATACATGCATGCATCAACGATCGCATCCTCTACCGCGGTGAATACGAGAATTTGAATGAATGCCCGGTATGCACTGCATTGCGTTATAAGATCGAGGCGATGACCCCGGTGACGATGTTGAGGGCCGAAACCCGGAAGAGGGTTCCCGCCAAGGTGATGTGGTATGCTCCTATAATACCACGGTTGAAACGTCTGCTCAGGAACAAAGAGCATGCCAAGTTGTTGCGATGGCACAAAGAGGACCGTAAGTCGGACGGGAGTTGAGACACACCGCAGATGGAACGCAATGGAGAAAGATCGACGATGGTTCAAAGATTTTGCAGCTGACGCAAGGAACATAAGATTTGCTCTAAGCACGGATGGCATGAATCCTTTTGGCGAGCGTAGCTCCAGCCATAGCACCTGCCCGTGACTCTATGCATCTACAACCTTCCTCCTTGGTTGTGCATGAAGCGGAAGTTCATTATGATGCCGTGCTCATCCAAGGTCCGAAGCAACCCGCAACGACATCGATGTGTACCTAAGGCCATTAGTTGATGAACTTTTACAGCTGTGGGTGGTGTCCGTGTGGGATGAGCACAAACAAGAGGAATTTGACCTCGAGCGTTGCTTTTCGTAACCATCAACGATTGGCCTGCTCTTAGTAACCTTTCGGGACTGTCAAATAAGGGATACAATGCATGCACGCACTGCTTACATGAGACTGAAAGTGTACATTTGCCAAATTGTAAGAAGAACGTGTACCTTGGGCATCGCCGATTTCTTCCAAAATTCATCCAAGAAGAAAGAAAGGCAAGCATTACAACGGCAAGGCAGATCACCGGCGAAGCTCGCGGAACGACCGGTGCTGAGGTATTTGATATGGTCAAGGATTTGAAAGTCATCTTTGGAAAGGGTCCCGGCGGACAATCAGTTCGAAGGGAGCCGACGGGCACGCAGCCATGTGGAAGAAGAAATCTATATTCGGGAGCTAGAATATTGGAAAGTCCTAGATGTCCGCTCTGCAATCGACGTGATGCACGCTACGAAGAATATTTGCGTGAACCTCCTAAGCTTCTTGGGCGTGTATGGGAAGACAAATGATACAAAGGAAGCACGGCAGACCAGCAACGCTTGAAAGACCTCGATGACCGCATCCGAATGGTTTCAAGGTCGTGCCGCTACGCCCGACCAAAGAAGAGAAGGTCATCTTTTTGAATGCCCGAGCAGTATGAAGGTCCCGTCTGGATTCTCGCCCAATATAAAGGGAATAATAAACATGGCGGAGAAAAGTTCCAAAACCTGAAGTCTCACGACCGCCACGTGATTATGACGCAATTGCTTCCGATTGCTTTGAGGGGCTCCTGCCGGAAAATGTTCGAGTAGCCATTGTGAAGCTATGTGCATTCCTCAATGCAATCTCTCGAAGGTAATCAATCCAAAGTTCTACCACGGTTACGTAACGATGTGATCCAATGTCTTGTCGATTTCGAGTTGGTGTTCCCGCCATCCTTCTTCAATATTATGACGCACCTCCTAGTTCACCTAGTCGAAGAGATTTTCGTTCTCGGTCCTGTATTTCTACACAATATGTTCCCTTCGAGAGGTTCATGGGAGTATTAAAGAAATATGTTCAGTAACCGTGCATAGGCCGAAGGAAGCATCGCCAAGGGCTATGGAAATGAGGAGGTAATTGAGTTTTGTGTTGACTTTGTTCCTGACCTTAAGCCGATTGGTCTTCCTCGATCGCGCACGAGGGGAGACTAAGTGGAAAAGGCACGATCGGAAGGAAATCAACGATATGTATGGACGGCCATTCTCCGATCAAGCACACCACACTGATCGACCAATTCTAGCTTGGTGGCTCCGTGCTTTGAGAAACACAAGAATATTTTACGCTCGACAACCCGGGAAGCCTGAATCCTGGATTAGGAAGGCCCACATGGAGACTTTCGCAGTTGGTTGAGAAAACATTTAATGAATGACAATGATGTTGTAGATCAGCTGTACATGTTGGCCAAGACACCATCTTCGACTATAACGACTTTCCAAGGGTACGAGATAAATGGGAATACATTTTACACGATCGCCCAAGATAAAAGAGCACCAACCAAAACAGTGGTGTCCGCTTTGATGCAGCAACCGAGAATGGGCAAGAGGTCACATATTATGGTTACATAGAGGAGATATGGGAACTTGACTATGGACCCTCCTTTAAGGTCCCTTTGTTCCGTGCAAATGGTTCAAGCTAACAGGAGGTGGGGTAAAGGTGGACCAGCAATACGGAATGACAATGGTGGATTTCAACAATCTTGGTTACCTTGACGAACCATTCGTCCCTAGCGAAAGATGTCGCCAGGTTTTCTATGTGAAGGACATGAGTAGCAAACCGAGGAAACGGAAAGATAAGAAAACGATCAAGACATCATGCGATGATTCAAAGCGCCACATTGTTCTTTCAGGAAAAGAAACATCGTGGGAGTGGAGGACAAGATGACATGTCAAGATTATAATATGTTTGCTGAAATTCCGCCTTCAAAGTGAACACCGACCCAAGCATTAAGTTAAATGATGAGGATGCTCCATGGATACGGCACAATCGTAAGCAAGCAGGGACACAAGGGAAGAAATGATGTGTAATAATTTATTGTACCAAACTTTGTTGAATGGATCATGTGAATTATATTACCCGTGATGTGTTTGGTGTCCATTTTCAATGATTCGAGATACCACCGATGATACATGAAATTTGGAGTGATTTAGTCATACTCCTGCCTAGGCGATAATATGCATACTCGTAGTCTTCATAGCCGCCGCCGTCGTTGTAATCGGTAGTCGCCGCCTTCTAAGTTGCCGCCGCCGCCGCCGCTATCGCCGCTGCCGCCGCCGCCGTCGTCGGGCGGCGCCGTGGCTCGAATCGAGGGTAGCGCAGGCGGGATATCGCCGCCGTGATGTAGTCCATGACTCTCTGCAGAGTCCGCCATACCACCATAGCCGACGGCCGCCTCGTGGAAGTTCCCAGAGGCGACCGTCCTCCTCATACCGGCGAGCGCCCTCTCACGCTGATTGATGAAGAAGGCGCCCCAAGTATGCTGGTTATCGGGATGCCGCGGATTCATCCGCTGCTCCGGCGTGAGGTCGAGGTAGTAGTGGTTCGTGATGGCCGCCCGCCAGAGTACCGAGGGACGGAGGGACTGCACGCCGCCGGGCGCTTAGGCTCCAGCCGGTGGGGACGCTGTAGCCCGTGGACAAGGGTAGTTCGAGGCGCAAAGCTCCTCCACCTGCTGGTAGGTTAGAGTGGGTGTGGTGGAAGCCATGAGAGAGTGATGAGAGATTGTAGAGATGTGATAATGCTGGCTGCCGGGCTACATATATGTAGTGAGAAATGGCGGAAAAATGGGAGCGGAAGACAGGAGGCGGAAGAAAGTGGCGGGAAGAAAGAGGCGGAAGACAGGGAAGAAATGGCGGAAGAAGAGGAATCAGAGTTGGTCATCTAACCTTTAGTCCCGCTGGTTGGTGCAACCGACTAAAGGTTAGACAGACGCTGTGGGTAGCGCCTGACGCCTGTCGGAGGAACAAGACAAAGCAGAAGCGGCGCCGCTCCTATAAAAGGAGCATCGACACGCCAAGATAGAGGCGTGAAGAAATGGCGGAAGACATAGGCGGAAAGAATCAAGGGGAAGACGGGCCGAAGAACTTGTGGGAAGACAGAGGCGGCCGGAAGAACTTCTCTGAATTTTTGATATATTATTTGTATTTTAGAATTTTGAAATGAATTAGTTCTATTTTTCTGAATTTTTGATATATTATTTGTATTTTTAACATATTGAATTGAATTAGTTTTATTTTTGACATATTATTTGTATTTGCCTCGTAGGGTTTGGAGACGGTTCAGAGATACAAAGGACGAGAACTTTATATGCATTAAATTATGTATGGAAACTTGTTCAAAATTGTATATGGTCATCCGATGATATTGAATATATATTGTATATTCCTCTTGAATTCTTTTTGGTTCTAATTTCAAATTTGTTTGAAATTGTACATTCATATGCATGTATGTAGTACCGTAGAATATGTGAAACTCCTTCAAAATTAAAATAAAGCACAAAAGAAATAAAACAATACAAATTAAACAGAAAACAATACAAATTAAAAAGAAAACAATACAAATTAAACAGAAAATAGGTTTGGGGGGGCTAAAACCCTAAACTCATGGCGGCCTTTAGTCGCGGTTGGCGACCAACCGCGATTAGCAGGGTTTAGTCATGATTGGCTGCACCAACCGCGACTAAAGGTGGGGCGCGAACGCAAAAACTCGCTAAAAACCCTTTAGTCGCGGTTGGGCAGGCGACCATGACTAAAGGGTACCTTTAGTCATGGTCTCGCCGCCAACCGCGACTAAAGGGGGGGCTATAAATACAACGCCCGATCGATTTCGTCTTCTCCGATCCGTTCGTCTCGCTAACCTCGACGCCGCCGCCGCCGCCGCTCGCCCTCGCTCACTGGTTCGCTATCTCGTCATCCTCGCCCGTCGCGCGGACTGCCCGCCCCGCCTCTCCTTCGCCGGTCCTCCCACGCCGCCGCCTCTTCTCGCTAACGGGTGAGCTCCCCATCGGGCCCGTCCGCCGTCTCCCCGCCCCTCCGAACGCTGCGCCCCCGCCCGCCGCCGCGCCCCCTCTCAGCATGGCGGCGCCACGTTGCGCTTGCCGCTCGCGGACCGCCACTTCCTCCGCCGCCGCCTGTTCGGCCGGGCGCCATCGCGTCCTTGGTCGCCGGAGCTCGTGCTCCCGCCTCGCCCGGGCAGGCTACGGCCTCGGCATGGGCACCACACCACTGCCCTGCTAGCGCCGGGCGCCGCTAAGGCCCCCGCCCACGACAATTGGGGCCCACGCCTGCAACGATTTAAAAAAGGAGAGAAGAGAATTTAGAAAATAAATAAATAAATATATTAATTAATTAATCAGTTAATTAAATTAATTAACTTAATTAATTGTGTTTAGTAAACCTAATTAAATAACTAATCTAACTAATCATTAATTAATCTAATTAACTTGGTTAATTAGTTAATGACAATGACATGTGGGACCGAGTGGTCTCACGACTAGTCAAAGTCCACAGCTGATCGCTGATGTCATGCTTGGCATCATGATGACATGATAAAATGATTTTCGATTTAATTAATTCTGTTAATTCTAAAATGATATAAAACTTTAAAATTAATATAAAATAATCCGTAACTCGGATGAAAATACTTTGTACATGAAAGTTGCTCGTAACGATGAGGCGGATCCGGATACGCAGCCCGCTCGTCCGCCACACATCCCTAGCATAGCAAACACGTAACTTTTCCTCCGGTTCATCTGTCTGAAAACGCGAATCACCGGGATACTTTCCGGATGTTTCTTTCACGGCATTTACCCTCTTCGCGTTAGGGCACACCTAGCACCGCGTATTGCCAGGTTACGCTTTGTGATGCTTTGATTGCTCGTTATTTATTGTGTTCCTCCTCACATTACTTCTTTCCGGTGAGACCTCGAGACCGCCGGCGACCCCAAGTTCGACTACGGAGTTGACGACCCCAAGGTCGGCTAATGGAGCACCTGCTCGCTTCACCGCGACACCTCTCCCACCCTTCCTCGCCCCTCCTTTTGCCACCGCCTTTCGCCACCGCCACCGCCACCGCCCCTTCTTCACTTAATTAATTTGTTTTTACTACATGTTTTCAGGATGACATAATGGCGACGATAGAGCTGACCCGATTATGGACAACTATGATCCGGACGGTGAAGCACATATGTTCGGCATCATAAACGGCGATATTCAATATGTGCCGACCGGAGAAGAAGAAGATGATATCTCTTCTTATCTGAACCTTGACGGTGAAGATGAAGGCGCCACAAGAAGATGATGTCAAGAAACGCCGATAAACGCATTTATCTTCAAATGGAAGTAGCAACCACCTCCGCGCCGAGGTATATATATACATTGAGCCTCCGTGATACAAACTAACTGATTTGAATAAATATGTGTACTAACGCGCGACTCTCTTTCTTATTTTAGCCCTCGGCCGGATCGTCAAACAATCGAGTACGCCGTCAAAGCGTGGCGCAACCAAGACGATGAAACAAGGAGAAACATGCACCATCGAGGTTGTCGACAAGGCAACCGCAGGTCACTGGAGCCCCGCAAGAACGCCACCAAGTTTGTCAGCCAATGCGGAGCCATTGTTAGAGACAACGCCTCGATCACCGCCCAGAGTGGAATGAGCCAAAGAAGGCACGAATTGATGGTTTCACTTTTGTCGATAAGAGAACAAAAAAGATTGCTTCAAGAAGCTTATGGAACATTTCGCTCTACCTCCGAATACAACAAATTCGATGAGGAGGGTAACAAGATTGAGGAAAACAAGGAGAGGAGGAGGCTAGTCAAACAGTTCGCTCTTCATAAGATGGCCGACGATTCCGGAAATTCAAGCAAAATCTAGCCCGTGACTTTGTCAAGCAGAACAAGACTCGGATTTCAAAGGACAATATGAGAAACTGAAACATGATTGGCCAGAATTTGTGAAGCAAAAGAAATCGGAGCAGTTCATTCAAATATCGAAAAAAATAAGGAAAATGCGGCTAAGAAGGAGTACAATCATGTTATGGGGCCAGGAGGGTATCGCATTTTGGTGCCTAGGTTGGAGAAGATGGAGAACGAGATGAGGGCGCGAGAATCCGTCCAGTGCGGAGGATGGGACCCAAGGGCCAAAAGCTGGTGGTACGGGCATGGGGAACGCTGAACCCGGAGACAGGGAGTGTGTTTACCGGGCAAATTAATTAAACCCACCCAAGCCCTTATTGACGCAATGAAGGATGCTCAACAGGGAAGATCAAGTTCAACAGAGAGAACGACGCTACCGACAAAAGCCCTCGAATCCTGAACACGGAGGACGTGTACGAGGCATGGGGCACATTCCGTGGAAAATAGGGTTCCCCGAGCGATGACCCGTCTGACGGTTACTGAAGCCGTAAGAGAAAGATGGATCGGGAAGAAGATGTTGTGGCGCGGTTGGCATCGGAAATGGATGTGATGAAGAAAACCATGAGTGTACTAGTAGCCGAAAGAGATGCAGCTCGGTGCAGCATGAAGATCATCCAGCGGATCTCGAAGCCAGCAGCGAGAAGCAGCGTGGCTTCCACGGAGGCCCCACCGGCTGGTGCAGATGCACCGACGATCGAAATTACTGCACCGGAGCCTCGGTGGTCGAAATTACTGCACCGGAGCCTCGGTGGTCGAAATTACTGCACCGGAGCCTCCTCGCTACCCGTGGGCGATATAAAGGAGATGAAAGAATGTCATCTGATTATCCTATCGGGAACATGTCCATGAAGGTAGCCATCGGCAGTGCTTTACCATGTTTACTCGAGCACTCCACCACAACAACCCCATTCAAGATGGCTATGCTCGTGTCACGGTGGAGGACATAGTCCAAGGGTTTGAGGACCGGAGATTGACATTGCTACACCAAGGGGAGAAAAGACTTGAGATGTCAAGCGCCATTTCATTCTATGGCAAAAGAAGTTTATCAAGTTTCAGCGAGGCGCCAAGGACAACAAGTCCACCCTCCTACGGTGGTGGTGGTGGCGGTGGCGGTGGTGGTGGTGGTGGTGGTGGTGGCGGTTCACCTACACCTCCGCCACGCCACCGACGCCGCCCCCCCACAACGTCCGGCGGTGATCATCCGCCGCCCCGATCCTCGTCCGGCGGGTGATCGACGCCGCCCCAATCCACCTACGGCAAAGAGGCGAAGCAGTCCTGGATTATTAACCCGGACCCTTATTTACCTAAGACCACAAAGGTATCGAGCCATCATCAAGCCTCTCCCCACAAGGCCTTGGGAACGAGTGCCGAGGAAGTCGACGCGCAGCGGCTGCTGATTTGGAGAAATGGAAGGCGGACTGCAAGAAGAAAAGAGAGCCCGAGCCCAAGCCAGATTTTCGATAAGCAAAAGAAGTGGGCTAAGTCATTTTGAGCACACCGTCCCAAGCCGCGAAGAATCTGCCTAACGACTATGCACGTGAACTTGCAGCAGGCACTCATGTTCAAGGAGAACAACGAGCGGAGAAGGCCGAAGTAAAAAGCGGAAACAAGTTGCCCAGCTCGGGAACAAAGTAAACAATCGATTGCCCGCTTATAGTGGAAGCCTTCTGTCCGGATGACCCCGAGATCATACAAGCTGCGGCAACACAGGATTGACTGTAACGAAAGCGAGAACAAGCGCCAACTTAGGTATTACTCTTCGTGAACTGTTAGGCCTTGATGAGGCGCCAGATGAAGGAGGTAGTAATTACATATGTCAAGAATGGGCCTCTCGTCGAGCCTCGCGAGAAAAGGATCTACCCGACCAAATGAAAGGTCTGCTGAATTGGTACAAGGGTTACATAAAAATAAAACGCCAAAGAATATATTTATGCGGAAGTTAGACATGAGCATCACTTCAAACATTACTATGTACAAATTGCACTGAGTGAATTGTTCCAGCTTTTCAATCTGCGCGAGCTCGACAAATCTATCATCGCTTGCTACGCTCGTAAGTGATTTATTAATTTCTACCCCATCTCGCTCATATTGCCTGCACTATATATATGTCCTAACTATATTGTTGTGTCCGCTATTATACATGCAGAATGAAGATTAAGGAATGCAGAGTAAGGAACATCCATGATGTTGGGTTCATTGACCCACACATCGTTAATGGACATGTGTTGGAGCGCCACCCCGCCGACGTGGAGGCAGACCTGTGGCAGTTTCTTACAAAGCAGGATCTCAAAAGTGATATTCTATTTCCTTACCATTTTGGGTGAGTGTTTCTGTCTTGAGCACATTCTCTTTGTTTACTCCATGCATGGTATGTGGCGGCTAATCGATGAGTTATGCATGACGATTGTGCATGTATCGTGTCCGCAGGTTCCACCGGATTCTGCTAGTAATTAAAGTTAACACCTCGAATGTCTCGCCCACGACTCTCTGAATATGGATCCAAAGCTTTGGGGCGACATGAGAAGAATGCTGCAGAAGTAATTATTTTCATTCATTTGCGCCTATATCGATCGGCCTATTTCGCTCATTTCCTAATATCAAGTAACTAATAACTCTCTTGTTCATTTAATTTTCTTTGCCTCGTAGGGTTTGGAGACGGTTCGTAGATACAAAGGTCGGTGAATTCAAAAAAGAGCTAGAATTCAAAATGTTAAAGCCTAAGAATGCTGGGGATATTCAGCCACCGTTGACCAATCTATGTGGATACTATGTTCAGGAGATGATCCGAGATACACCTCTGAGCGGGTTCCGAGTGATACCAATGCTCGGAGGAATAACCTCCGTGGATGCTTAGTCCGAAGCTCGCTTCCGACCACTTCAAGAGGAACTAGCTGGATGGTTCAGCAGGAAGTCCTCCATCCTAAAGGAGAACACTATTACGAGGACGTAGAACTTTATATGGATTAAATCATGTATGGAAACTTGTTCAAAATTGTATATGGTCATCCGATGATATTGAATATATATTGTATATTCCTCTTGAATTCTTTTTGGTTCTAATTTCAAATTTATTTGAAATTGTACATTCATATGCATGTATGTAGTACCGTAGAATATATGAAACTCCTTTAAAATTAAAATAAAGCACAAAAGAAATAAAACAATACAAATTAAACAGAAAACAGGTTTAGGGGGGCTAAAACCCTAAACCTGTGGCGGCTTTTAGTCGCGGTTGGCGAAGAACCGCGACTAAAGGTCCTCCGCCGACGGTCGCCTGGCGCCCACGTGGACGGGCCGTTAGTCGCGGTTCTTAAGCAGCCGCGACTAAAGGTGGGGGCTTTAGTCGCTTATTTGGTCGCGTTGCGCAACCGCGACTAATGGCAGTTGCGAACCGCGACCAAAGGCCTTTTTTCCACCAGTGTGCGGTCCGGACCGCAGAAGCCATCCAATGCCGACCTGTATCGGTTTGCGGCGCGCTCCAGACGTCATTTCTCCCGCAAACTGGAGACAAAAGTGGGGAGCTTTACGAGAGTCCGGACCGATCTCAAGCACGTTTTTTGACCGCTCTGTCCCACCAAAAACCCCTCCCACACATTTTCGGTCAGCGCCGGCGCCGGCATTCGCAGATGCGACCGCCCACTGGCGCCCGTATTAAAGCGGCTTGCCGGCCCAGAAAGCGTCACCCGAGCATCATTCATGAGACCATGAGGAACATCACAAACATCGTTCTCAACAATCATGCGTCGCGCACGCACACATGCAACTTTAATCATACATGAAAATGCCACTTAATACAAGCTTAGGATCGATTCGGTACCAAAAAGATTTAGTGAAGTACTATTACTGTGAGAAATTCAAGTGACATTCACAAAAGTTAGAAGAGGACATAGTCAGACTATATTTTTTTTTAACCATGCAGAAGACCTGCATGTGAAAAATATATAGAAGGAGAAATGGACCAAAGGTCCCTAGTCTGAGTACAACGGCTTTACGACCAGACCGAACCAAGTAGGCAAATTAAACTAAACTAAACTACAAAAATAGCAACGACCAGGAAACCACACAAAAGGACCTAAAAGGCTAAAACTTCCTGAACCAGAACCCAGCATCAGCCTTAAGCTGGTGGGCGACCTGCAGTCTGCAGAATTGGAGTGATTTTATTGTCGAAGATGCGAGCATTATTCCTTTCACGCCAAATAGCCCAAACCACCAGGACACACAAGCAATCCAGCTTCTTCCTGTCTATGCCGTGGTAGGTGTCCCTTGCAGCAATCCACCATGGAATGAGCTCCTGATCCATGGTGGGTGCAACGGCTTGAAGATTGGCCCACTGAAGAAGAGAGCTCCATCTCCATATGATGTTGGCAACGGCACAACCCGCAAAGAGGTGACTGCAATTTTCTGTCGTAGAGTTACACATCACGCATTGATCACTATGTGGGAGCTCTCTCTTGGCAAGGCGGTCAGCAGTTCAAACACGTTTGCGTGCGACGAGCCATAAGTGGAGTTTGGGGTGCTTTGGTGCTCCTTATAGCTTCATCCGAACAGCTCCTAGTAGAGGCCACAAAGTGGGCTGCATAAACTGATTTGGCGGACAACTTCCCTTGGCCTCCCATGACCACGACCAAACATCCTCAATGCCCGGGCCAAGACGAAAGTTCAATCAATTGAGTGAAGGCACGAATATTTAGAGGGCCTCTATTGTCCTTCAACCACGTGGCATTTATGAGGGCGTCACTGACAGTTCTTTGTGCTATAATGCAAGGGCTGGGCTGATCAACCTGACGAGGTCCGGCGCGATCATGTCCAGTGATGCGCCATTCAGCCACCTATCATGCCAGAAGAACATATGATTGCCGTCCCCCACGACCACCCTGGCAGCAGCATTGAATAAGGCTCTGTCGACATCGTCCCAAAGGCAACCGAAAGTGCGCCATGGACTATCAGAAGCAGTACGCAGCCGCCACGCGCCCACGCCCATCTCAATTTCAGTGCTCTACGCATAATTTGCACGTCCAGGATACCCAAGCCGCCTGCACTTTTGGGCCTGCATATCACCTTCCAGCTGACAAGGCAATGACAACATCAGCGACAACATCAGTGCCCTTCCAAAGGAATGCCCTGCGAATTTTGTCAATCGCCTTGTACACCCATGGAGGAGGATCTAACGATAGGAGGTGGAAGATGGGAATGGCAGTCAGAACGGATTGCACAAGAATCAAACGACCACCTTGGGTAATGAAGCCCGATCCTCCAAGTGTAGCAAGCTTGCTTCTAATGATGTCAATTAACCTTCTGAGCTCCTCCTTACAAACTTTCTTCAAACTAAGGGGAAGACCAAGTTATTTAATAGGCATCTAACTGAGACTACAGTGCAAATCGCTCCCAATTCGTTCAGCCACATCATCTTCACACCAAATGGGGGAGATAGAACTCTTGTTCATATTGCATCTGAGACCAGAGGCACCACCAAAAATATCTATCACCCCGGTTTTTGTGCTGACTCACCCCGGTTTCGACTGGTGCTGCCTCAAATTCATGTAAAAAAAATTATATCCATGATTTTTTTGAAATTCACATACTCTTTTCAAATCCACGTAGTTTTTCTATGTTCATGTAATTTTTAAAAATTTAAGTACTTTTTGAAATTTGCGTATTTTTTTCAAATCCACATGTTTTATTCAAGTTCGTGTCATTTAATGAAATCCGAGTATTTTTTTTCAAATCCATGTACTGTTTTTGAATTCACATACTTTTCACAAGTTCACACATTTTGTCAAATTCGTATAATTTTCCCAATCCATGAACTAATTTTGAAATTCATGTATTTTTTCAAATCCGTGTACTTTTTTTCTTGAAATTCACGTACTTGTTTCAAGTTCAGATAGTTTTGTCAAATCCACATATTTTTTCAAATCTGTGTACATTTTTTTCAAGTCCTCATACTTTTTTCAAGTTTACGTAAAATTTACAAATTAATGAACTCTTTTGAAAAAGATGTACTCGAATTTGAGGACAGTAAATGGATTTTTAAAAATAATACATGAATTTAAATTTTAAGACTATGTGAACTTTAAAAAAGTACTCGGATTTGAAAAAAGTACTTGAACTTGAAAAATGTACGCGGATTTGGAAAAAGCACATGAGTTTTAGAAAAGTTCACTGATCTGAAAAAGGTACCTGAATTTGAAAACATTACGCAAACTTGAAAAAAGGTACACGGATTTGAAATATGTACGCGAATTTGAGTCGACACGGTCAAAATTGAGGTGAGACAACTCCAACTGTCTTTATTCGTGTAGGCACGGTCAAAATCGCGAATTTGAGTCGGCACAGTCAAACTCCAGGCGGACGCGATGGAAGTTCCTAGTCAGGCAGTTCTTGGCGCCGCCGGCCTCGCTCTCCGGGCCCCTCGGCATCCATGTCGGCAGGCTCCCCTGGCAAGGAGGAGATAGTCATCTCCCCCTACAATGAGGAGGACCAGCAGCCACAACAACGACCTCCTCTCCTCGTGGAGATCATGAAGAAATGCTCGCCCCGCAGATGGGCCCAGCGCCACCATCATCGGTGTGCGTTCAAGGAGGAGCCACCTTCCCCGACGCATGTCCGCGTGAAGCGGGAGCCAGCATCCCCACTCCAGCGGGGCATATGAACCCGCGTCCCCGTAGTGCAACTGCGGCCTCCACACCGAGGGCTGCGTCAAGGAGGTGCCCGTGTCCCCGAGCGCATCCGTCGCGCCGAGGATGATTCGGCACCACCCTTGCTGCATAGCCGGTATGCCCGCATTAATGGGGCCGTGTCACCGTCACGCCGCAACCACCGTCCCATAAAGGAGTAGCTACCGCCCGCGATCACGATGGCGCGTGGCTGCAAACTCAACTACCTCGGACGAGGCGGTTACGGTTGTGCCTCGGTGCCTTGGGTTCGAGGGCCGTCGTATCCGAGGAAGAGCGCACGGCGAGCTAGCACGTGCGGTACGACCGACACAATGCCGCTCGCCGCTCCGCATTTGCCAAGTCTGACGCAGCGCCGGAATGGGTCCGCAACGACCCGGTACTAGCTTCCATGTGGGCCCTCGGCCGCTCTGTCACCACCGCGAGATGGTTTCTCATCACCGCTGCCGCCACCTTGATGACGAGCTCAACAAGATCGACGGGGAGTGGTCGCTTAGCGACTCCTCCGCCAACCCCGTCAAGGGCAAGGCCGCCGTCACAGCTCCACCGGCGCCGTCTGCTCTAGCCGTGGCACCCTGCACAGCGCGTAGTAGACGAAGCGGCACCTCTGCGAATGCTAGGCAGTCGCGGCCCTCCGGCGCCCTTCCGCCGTTGGAGGGACAACGATGATGATGATGGTGCGGCAGGGTAGGGTGGCCATGCGCACCTGGTGGTCTTTAGATATAGATTTTAGGTTTGCTTTATATTTTTTTAGTTAAATGGTCAAAATATCGATCATTTTATGTAAATTATGTCCGAGCTTTAATAAAATCCGCCATGTTTGGATGAATTTCGTCAGGTTTAGTAGAACCATGTTTGAAATGTGTGCGGATAGCGTTGGATGGCCGGCTCCCTCATATGTGTCCGTGGACTGGTCCCCTTCCCTCTTCCCCCGGTTCGCGAACGGATGCGGGAGGAAATTTGCGGGTCAGCATTGGAGATGCCCTGAGCAATAAAATGAGAAAGATGAGATTTGGGCAGCCCAACCACAACCACTCAGCAAAATTTGGATTTTCCTTGAGTTTCACAATAAAATATTTCGAACTATTACATCTATGCTCATGTACAAAATAGACTTTGCCCAGTGTTATTTTCCATCTAAATTCATGAACTACAAACACATTAGGTTCAATTTATCCTGAACCCCTCGGTTTCACAGATGTAACATCACAAAAATTTCCAAGTTCAATGTTAAATAAAAATAAGAAACTAAATGAATTTTGTCATTTACCTTGTTTGTGGTTGGATTTTCTAACAAAATTAAATTTCGTGAGGATTAATTTGAGTTTTTTCCCAAGCCTTATTTAAGACCGTCATAAAAAGAGAGGATTCAAGTGACTATCCAAAAAAATGGTGTGGCAAATTTTACACAATTTGAACTAGTTATATTCCATTCCACTTTGAGTATTTTAAAATTTTCCTACAGAATGCATTAATTTACGAATTGGTAGGGGGCAATAGGACTTGGTAAAACTGGTTTTAGATATTTATTAAATATTGGAATCATTCTCCATATGTTGGAATATTTCATTTTTGTGTCAATGGATATAATTATTTGGATTTATGGGCATTGATAACCCCTAAAATTGGTTTCGTGGATTTTAAGTCAAAATTAAACCAATTCCATAAAATGAACTTACATGATTAAATTTGGATGTAAATTATATTTCCTAAGCCCATAATATGTATAGTGATTCAATGGAATTTTCTTGGATTTTAGGAAGTGACTTGGCAATTATAAAAACCAAACCATTTGCCATACTTATTTATGTACAAGAAATAAATTTTAGAAAGAAACAAACATTTTACAACAAATATAATTGATGCGCGTTAGTGAATAGTGTTGAATGAAGGAAATATGCCCTAGAGGCAATAATAAAGTTATTATTTATTTCCTCATATCATGATAAATGTTTATTATTCATGCTAGAATTGTATTACCCGGAAACATAATACATGTGTGAATACATAGACAAACACAGTGTCACTAGTATGCCTCTACTTGACTAGCTCGTAAATCAAAGATGGTTAAGTTTCCTAACCATAGACATGAGTTGTCATTTGATTAACGGGATCACATCATTAGGAGAATGATGTGATTGATGCTTTCTTCATGACTTATACATGTTCCTATGACTATGAGATTATGTAACTCCCGTTTACCGGAGGAACACTTTGTGTGCTCCCAAACGTCACAACGTAACTGGGTGATTATAAAGGTGCTCTACAGGTGTCTCCGAAGGTACTTTTTGAGTTGACGTATTTCGAGATTAGGATTTGTCACTCCGATTGTCGGAGAGGTATCTCTGGGCCCTCTCGGTAATGCACATCACTATAAGCCTTGCAAGCAATGTAGATAATGATTTAGTTACGGGATGATGCATTACGTAACGAGTAAAGAGACTTGCCGATAATGAGATTGAACTAGGTATTGAGATACCGAGGATCGAATCTCGGGCAAGTAACATACCGATGACAAAGGGAACAACATATGTTGTTATGCGGTTTGACCGATAAAGATCTTCATAGAATATGTAGGAGCCAATATGAGCATCCAGGTTCCGCTATTGGTTATTGACCGGAGACGTGTCTCGGTCATGTCTACATAGTTCTCGAACCCATAGGGTCCGCACGCTTAAAGTTAGATGACGGTTATATTATGAGTTTATATGTTTTGATGTACCGAAGGTAGTTCGGAGTCCCGAATGTGATCACGGACATGACGAGGAGTCTCTAAATGGTCGAGACATGAAGATTGATATATTGGACGACTATATTCGGACACCGGAATGGTTCCAGGGGTTATCGGATATATACAGGAGTACCGGGGAGTTACCGGAACCCCCCCGGAGGTTAATGGGCCTCATGGGCCCAAGTGGTGGAAGAGGAGAGGCGGCCAAGGGGCAGCTGCACGCCCCTCCCCCCCCCCCCTCCCTCCCAAGTCCGAATTGGACAAGGAGGCGCCCCTCTTTTCTTCCCCCTCTCTCTCCTTCCCTCTCCTCTCCTACTCCAACAAGGAAGGGGGGGAGTCCTACTCCCGGTGGGAGTAGGACTCCTCATGGGGCGCGCCAAGGGTGGCCGGCCCCCTCCCCCTCCTCCTCTCCTTTATATACGGGGAGGGAGGCACCCCCTTGAGACACAACAATTGATCCTTGAGATCTCTTAGCAGTGTGTGGTGCCCCCCTTCACCATTATCCACCTCGATAATATCGTAGCAGTGCTTAGGCGAAGCCCTGCGTTGGTAGAACATCATCATCGTCACCACACCGTCGTGCTGACGGAACTCTCCCTCAAAGCTCGAATGGATCGGAGTTCGAGGGACATCATCGAGCTGAACGTGTGCTCAACTCGGAGGTGCCGTGTGTTCGGTGCTTGATCGGTCGGATCGTGAAGACGTACGACTACATCAACCGTGTTGTGCTAACGCTTCCACTTTCGGTCTACGAGGATACGTGGACACACTCTCCCCTCTCGTTGCTATGCATCACCATGATCTTGCGTGTGCGTAGGAAATTTTTTGAAATTACTATGTTTCCCAACAGTGGCATCCGAGCCAGGTTTTATGCGTTGATGTTATATGCACGAGTAGAACACAAGTGAGTTGTGGGTTATACAAGTCATACTGCTTACCAGCATGTCATACTTTGGTTGGCGGTATTGTTGGATGAAGCGCCCGGACCGACATTACGCCAGACGCTTACGCGAGACTGGTTCTACCGACGTGCTTTGCACACAGGTGGCTGGCGGTGTCGGTTTCTCAACTTTAGTTGAACTGAGTGTGCTACGCCCGGTCCTTGAGAAGGTTAAAACAACACTAACTTGGCGAACTATTGTTGTGGTTTTGATGCGCAGGTAAAAACGGTTCTTGCTCAGCCCGTAGCAGCCACGTAAAACTTGCAACAACAAAGTAGAGGACGTCTAACTTGTTTTTGCAGGGCATGTTGTGATGTGATATGGTTAAGGCATGATGCTATATTTTATTGTATGAGATGATCATGTTTTGTAACCGAGTTATCGGCAACTGGCAGGAGCCATATGGTTGTCGCTTTATTGTATGCAATGCAATCGCCCTGTAATTGCTTTACTTTATCACTAAGCGGTAGCGATAATCGTAGAAGCAATAGTTGGCGAGACGACAAAGATGCTACAATGGAGATCAAGGTGTCGCGCCAGTGACGATGGTGATCATGACGATGCTTCAGAGATGGAGATCACAAGCACAAGATGATGATGGCCATATCATATCACTTATATTGATTGCATGTGATGTTTATCTTTTATGCATCTTATCTTGCTTTGATTGACGGTAGCATTATAAGATGATCTCTCACTAAATTTCAAGATAAAAGTGTTCTCCCTGAGTATGCACCATTGCCAAAGTTCGTCGTGCCCAGACACCACGTGATGAACGGGTGTGATAAGCTTTACATCCATCTACAACGGGTGCAAGCCAGTTTTGCACACGCAGAATACTCATGTTAAACTTGACGAGCCTAGCATATGCAGATATGGCCTCAGAACCCTGAGACTGAAAGGTCGAGCGTGAATAATATAGTAGATATGATCAACATAGTGATGTTCACCATTGAAAACTACTCCATTTCACATCATGATCGGTTATGGTTTAGTTGATTTGGATCACGTGATCACTTAGATGATTAGAGGGATGTCTATCTAAGTGGGAGTTCTTAAGTAATATGATTAATTGAACTTAAATTTATCATGAACTTAGTACCTGATAGTGTTTTGCTTGTCTATGTTTGTTGTAGATAGATGGCCCATGCTGTTGTTCCGTTAAATTTAATGCGTTCCTTGAGAAAGAAAAGTTGAAAGATGATGGTAGCAATTACACGGACTGGGTCCGTAACTTGACGATTATCCTCATTGCTGCATAGAAAATTTACGTCCTGGAAGCACCGCTAGGTGTACCACCTGAGCCAGCAACTGCAGACATTGTGAATGTCTGGCAGTCGCGTGTTGATGACTACTCTATAATTCAGTGTGCCATGCTTTACGGCTTAGAACCGGGACTTGAATGGCGTTTGAACGTCATGGAGCATATGAGATGTTCCAGGAGTTGAAGTTAATATTTCAAGCAAATGCCCGGATTGAGAGATATGAATTCTCCAATAAGTTCTAGTTTGAACGTCATGGAGCATATGAGATGTTCCAGGAGTTGAAGTTAATATTTCAAGCAAATGCCCGGATTGAGAGATATGAAGTCTCCAATAATTTCTACAGCTGCAAGATGGAGGAGAATAGTTCTGTCAGTGAACATATACTCAAAATGTCTGGGTATTGCAATCACTTGATTCAACTCGGAGTTAATCTTCCGGATGATAGTGTCATTGACAGAATTCTTCAATCACTGCCACCAAGCTACAAGAGCTTCATGATGAACTATAATATGCAAGGGATGAACAAGACAATTCCCGAGCTCTTCGCAATGCTAAAGGCTGCGGAGGTAGAAATCAAGAAGGAGCATCAAGTGTTGATGGTCAATAAGACCACTAGTTTCAAGAAAAAGGGTAAAGGGAAGAAGAAAGGGAACTTCAAGAAGAACGGCAAGCAAGTTGTTGCTCAGGAGAAGAAACCCAAGTCTGGACCTAAGCCTGAGACTGAGTGCTTCTACTGCAAAGGAACTGGTCACTGGAAGCGGAACTGCCTCAAGTATTTGGCGGATAAGAAGGATGGCAAGGTGAACAAAGGTACATGTGATATATATGTTATTGATGTGTACCTTACCAGAGCTCGCAGTAGCACCTGTGTATTTGATACTGGTTCTGTTGCTAATATTTGCAACTCGAAACAGGGACTACAGACTAAGCGGACACTGGCTAAGGACGAGGTGACGATGCGTGTGGGAAATGGTTCCAAAGTCGATGTGATCGCCGTCGGCATGATACCTCTACATCTACCTTCGGGATTAGTTTTAGACCTATATAATTGTTATTTGGTGCCAGCGTTGAGCATGGACAATATATCTGGATCTTGTTTGATGCGAGACGGTTATTCATTTAAATCTGAGAATAATGATTGTTCTATTTATATGAGTAATATCTTTTATGGTCATGTACCCTTAAAGAGTGGTCTATTTTTGATGAATCTCGATAGTAGTGATACACATATTCATAATGTTGAAGCCAAAAGATGCAGAGTTGATAATGATAATGCAACTTATTTGTGGCACTGCCGTTTGGGTCATATTGGTGTAAATCGCATGAAGAAACTCCATATTGATGGACTTTGGGAACCACTTGATTAAGAATCACTTGGTACTTGCGAACCATGCCTCATGTGCAAGATGACTAAAACGCCGTTCTCCGGAACTATGGAGCGAACGACTGATTTGTTGGAGATCATACATACTGATGTATGTGGTCCAATGAACGTTGAGGCTCACGGCGAGTATCATTATTTTCTCACCTTCACAGATGATTTAAACAGATATGGGTATATCTACTTAATGAAACATAAGTCTAAAACATTTGAAAAGTTCAAAGAGTTTTAGAGTGAAGTTGAAAATCATCATAACAAGAAAATGAAGTTTCTACGATCTGATCATGAAGGAGAATATTTGAGTTACGAGTTTGGTCTACATTTTGAAACAATGCGGAATAGTTTCGCAACTCACGCCACCTGGAACACCACAGCGAAATGGTGTGCCCGAACGTCGTAATCGTACTTTACTAGATATCGTGTGATCTATGATGTCTCTTACTGATTTACCGCTATCATTTTGGGGTTATGCTTTAGAGACGGCTGCATTCACGTTAAATAGGGCACCATCAAAATCCGTTGAGACAACACCTTATGAACTGTGGTTTGGCAAGAAACCAAAGTTGTCGTTTCTTAAAGTTTGGGGCTGCGATTCTTATGTGAAAAAGCTTCAACCTGATAAGCTCGAACCCAAATCGGAGAAATGTGTCTTCATAGGATACTCAAAGGAAACTGTTGGGTACACCTTCTATCACAAATCCGCAGGCAAGACATTTGTTGCCAAGAATGGATCCTTTCTAGAGAAGGAGTTTCTCTCGAAAGAAGTGAGTGGGAGGAAAGTAGAACTTGATGAGGTAACTGTACCTGCTCCTTTATTAGAATAGTTCATTACAGAAACCGGTTCCTGTGACGACTACACCAATTAGAGAGGAAGCTAATGCTATTGATCATGAAACTTCAGATCATGTTACTACCGAACCTCGTAGGTCAACCAGAGTAAGATCTGCACCAGAGTGGTATGGTAATCCTATTCTGGAGGTCATGTTACTTGACCATGGCGAACCTACGAACTATGAGGAAGCGATGATGAGCCCAGATTCTGCAAAATGGCTTGAGGCCATGAAAGCTGAGATGGGATCCATGTATGAGAACAAAGTATGGACTTTGGTTGACTTGCTCGATGATCGGCAAGCCATCGAGAATAAATGGAACTTCAAGAAGAAGACTGACGCTGATGGTAATGTTACTGTCTACAAAGCTCGACTTATTGCAAAAGGTTTTCGACAAGTTCAAGGGGTTGACTACGATGAGACTTTCTCACCCGTAGCGATGTTTAAGTCTGTCCGAATCATGTTAGCAATTGCCGCATTTTATGATTATGAAATTTTGCAAATGGATGTCAAAATTGCATTCCTGAATGGATTTCTGGAAGAAGAGTTGTATATGATGCAACCAGAAGGTTTTGTCGATCCAAAGGGTGCTAACAAAGTGTGCAAGCTCCAACGATTCATTTATGGACTGGTGCAAGCCTCTCGGAGTTGGAATAAATGCTTTGATTGTGTGATCAAAGCATATGGTTTTATACAGACTTTTGGAGAAGCCTGTATTTACAAGAAAGTGAGTGGGAGCTCTGTAGCATTTCTAATATTATATGTGGACGACATATTATTGATTGGAAATGATATAGAATTTCTGGAGAGCAAAAAAGGATACTTGAATAAAAGTTTTTCAATGAAAGACCTCGGTGAAGTTGCTTATATATTGGGCATGAAGATCTATAGAGATAGATCAAGACGCTTAATTGGACTTCCACAAAGTACATACCTTGATAAAGTTTTGAAAAAGTTCAAAATGGATCAAGCAAAGAAAGGGTTCTTGCCTGTAATACAAGGTGTGAAATTGAGTCAGACACAATGCCCGACCACTGCAGAAGATAGAGAGAAAATGAAAGATGTTCCCTATGCTTCAGCCATAGGCTCTATCATGTATGCAATGCTGTGTACCAGACCTGATGTGTGCCTTGCTATTAGTTTAGCAGGGAGGTACCAAAGTAATCTACGAGCGGATCACTGGACAACGGTCAAGAACATCCTGAAATACCTGAAATGGACTAAGGATATGTTTCTCGTTTATGAAGGTGACAAAGAGCTAGTCGTAAATGGTTATGTTGATGCAAGCTTTGACACTGATCCAGACGATTCTAAATCGCAAACCGGATACGTGTTTATATTGAACGGTGGAGCTGTTAGTTGGTGTAGTTCAAAACAAAGCGTCGTGGCGGGATCTACATGTGAAGTGGAGTACATAGCTGCTTCGGAAGAAGCAAATGAAGGAGTCTGGATGAAGGAGTTCATATCCGATCTAGGTGTCATACCTAGTGCATCGGGTCCAATGAAAATCTTTTGTGACAATGTTGGTGCAATTGCCTTGGCAAAGGAATCCAGATTTCACAAGAGAACCAAGCACATCAAGAGACGCTTCAATTTCATCCGGGACCAAGTCCAGGTGGGAGATATAGAGATTTGCAAGATACATACGGATCTGAATGTTGCAGACCCGTTGACTAAGCCTCTTCCACGAGCAAAACATGATTAGCACCAAGGATCCATGGGTGTTAGAATCATTATTGTGTAATCTAGATTATTGACTCTAGTGCAAGTGGGAAACTGAAGGAAATATGTCCTAGAGGCAATAATAAAGTTACTATTTATTTCCTCATATCATGATAAATGTTTATTATTCATGCTAGAATTGTATTACCCGGAAACATAATACATGTGTGAATACATAGACAAACAGAGTGTCACTAGTATGCCTCTACTTGACTAGCTCGTAAATCAAAGATGGTTAAGTTTCCTAACCATAGACATGAGTTGTCATTTGATTAACGGGATCACATCATTAGGAAAATGATGTGATTGACTTGACCCATTCCGTTAGCACTTGATCATTTAGTATGTTGCTATTGCTTTCTTCATGACTTATACTTGTTCCTATGACTATGAGATTATGTAACTCCCGTTTACCGGAGGAACACTTTGTGTGCTACCAAACGTCACAACGTAACTGGGTGATTATAAAGGTGCTCTACAGGTGTCTCCGAAGGTACTTGTTGAGTTGACGTATTTCGAGATTAGGATTTGTCACTCCGATTATCGGAGAGGTATCTCTGGGCCCTCTCGGTAATGCACATCACTATAAGCCTTGCAAGCAATGTAGATAATGAGTTAGTTACAGGATGATGTATTACGTAACGAGTAAAGCGACTTGCCGATAACGATATTGAACTAGGTATTGAGATACCGAGGATCGAATCTCGGGCAAGTAACATACCGATGACAAAGGGAACAACGTATGTTGTTATGCGGTTTGACCGATAAAGATCTTCATAGAATATGTAGGAGCCAATATGAGCATCCAGGTTCCGCTATTGGTTATTGACCGGAGACGTGTCTCGGTCATGTCTACATAGTTCTTGAACCCATAGGGTCCGCACGCTTAAAGTTAGATGACAGTTATATTATGAGTTTATATGTTTTGATGTACCGAAGGTAGTTCGGAGTCCCGAATGTGATCACGGACATGACGAGGAGTCTCTAAATGGTCGAGACATGAAGATTAATATATTGGACGACTATATTCGGACACCGGAATGGTTCCGGGGGTTATCGGATATATACCGGAGTACCAGGGGGTTACCGGAACCCCCCGGAGGTTAATGGGCCTCATGGGCCCAAGTGGTGGAAGAGGAGAGGCGGCCAAGGGCAGCCAGACGCCTCCCCCCAAGTCCGAATTGGACAAGGAGGGGGGCGGCGCCCCCCCTTTTCTTTCCCCCTCTCTCCTTCCCTCTCCTATCCTACTCCAACAAGGAAGGGGGGAGTCCTACTCCCAGTGGGAGTAGGACTCCTCATGGGGCGCGCCAAGGGTGGCCGGCCCCCTCCCCCTCCTCCACTCCTTTATATACAGGGAGGGAGGCACCCCTTGAGACACAACAACTGATCCTTGAGATCTCTTAGCCGTGTGCGGTGCCCCCCTCCACCATTATCCACCTCGATAATATCGTAGCAGTGCTTAGGCGAAGCCCTGCGTCGGTAGAACATCATCTTCGTCACCACGCCGTCGTGCTGACGGAACTCTCCCTCAAAGCTTGGCTGGATCGGAGTTCGAGGGACGACATCGAGCTGAACGTGTGCTAAACTCGGAGGTGCCTTGCGTTTGGTGCTTGATCGGTCGGATCGTGAAGACGTACGACTACATCAACCGCTTTGTGCTAACGCTTCCACTTTCTGTCTACGAGGGTACATGGACACACTCTCTTCTCTCGTTGCTAAGCATCAGCATGATCTTGCGTGTGCGTAGGATTTTTTTTGAAATTACTACGTTCCCCAACATTGAACCATGATCGAAACAATACACAATACCTACGTGGACACACCTTGTAGACCTATGGGTGCCTAGGGTCTTCCGGGGCTTCCTCAAAGGACATAAGGATGCATATGTTAACTGGTAGCATATGTCATGGCTTCATGCCCTTGGACACATGAAGATTGACATTACCGACGTTAGGAGTACATTACACAAAGTTAACTAATGAAACTAGAGTAGAAGAAGGTGGACAAATCTCACCAGAGTAAATCGACGGTCACACGTAGTATTTATGCATACTTTTGAAATTCTAAATGCATCATACTCTACTCTACTCACGGGAATTTTGTGCTCCACTTTGCAAAGGTATTGTATCCCGGGGGTTGGTGTACGCACATATTTATCGATAATGAATTAATGGTAGATGGATCTGACCAGGTGGATAATGCACATGAAACAAAATTGTGTTATGCTCCTTTGTGCGGTCAATAGAATTGAATGTAATGAAACGATGATGATTTGCAAACTTTCATGTTGAACAAATAATCTTGAGTTCAGGTTTCCTTGTTTTGAATGCAAGATCCAAGAGATGCTCCAAGTAAAAATTAGTTATATTATATACAACAATCGAGGGACACATAATTACTTAAAGGTAACAATGGAAATGGATGAATCATCGGTTCCTCGTACATCACAATGAAAAATCACACATGTATCTCACGGATCAAAGGTAAGGCAAATCCTCTAAAACATCACTCTTCATCGAAGAGCTATAGCCATCCTAGTCGTCAAAGTATTTGGACCACAACATGATCCCTCCATACTCTCCCATGCTCTTGATCAATGGGAGAACATCTGATTTTAGATCATCAGTTGGGATGAACCCGCTCCCTGCAGCTTGAGATGATGCTGGGAGGCCAAGGAAGATCCTCTTTGCTGGAACCATCAACCATTGCTTCCATGTGTCAGCTAGATTGGAAGTTCTTCCTGAAGTATATTGGCAGGGAGCATTATTTAGAAC
Organism: Aegilops longissima; assembly: GCA_021605205.1. Taxonomy (NCBI): domain Eukaryota; kingdom Viridiplantae; phylum Streptophyta; class Magnoliopsida; order Poales; family Poaceae; genus Aegilops; species Aegilops longissima. Next base: position 88,012,841 of record CM038682.1, read on the forward strand.
TGCACCCACACATACTCAAAGAGCCCGGTGTTGAGAGCGCCACCTATCCAGGCGTCAGGGAAAGGGCATTGTGGTGCAGTAGTCATGTACACCCTCTTGCTCAAGTTGGTGTACCCTTTGAGGAACCTCACAAGATCATCCCAATGCAGAGGTGTGCCACCCTCAATGTTGAAGTCGATGTCATCGAGGACTGCATCGCCGAGAGGCCGCGAAGATGACTTACCTCCCAAGAAGTTGTTCCATAGGTATGCTGCGACATTCTTGGCGTCCTGGGTCGAGGAAAGGTAGTAGCCGCCGGCCCCACCATCGATGGAGAGTATGACCTTGACATCGCGGTCTGGCATGACTTGATGTCGGAGCTCAGGTTGACGCATCCACCGTTGGTCGGTCGCAATAGCCTTCCAGGTTGAGGATCAACGGCTGGCCATTGCTGAAGGTGGCAAGGAAGGCGATGTTGACAAATTTGTAGTTGCCGGTGGTGCAGGTATCCACAAGTGTTCCCTCGCCACCATGCTGGCCCTAGTTGATGGAAGTACCACCATCGAACTCTTTTTTATTTTTCCACAAATGTAATTGATGCTTGTTAGTGAATAGTGTTGAAACATCGTCCAAATGGTAAACATGACACATCTTGTTGACCAATGGGTGCCTAGTGTCTCATATGACTTGCTCAAAGGAAATAAGAATGTATGTGTTAACTGATTCCCTTGTTAGAAGTTTTAACTAGTATATCTTCATGGCTTGATTCCCTTGACACATATGTAAGATTGGCATTCCCTACGCTAGTAGTTTGTTCCACAAAGTTAATTAGTGGAAACTAGATCAGAAGAAGGTGAACAAATCTCACCATCAGTAAACCGACCGTCATGCATAGTATTGTGCGTACTTTCGAAATTCTAGATGCACTATTCATGGGATTGTTGTGAGCAGCTTTGCAAAGGTATCATTTCTCGGGGTTTGGTGTAGGTACATATTTATTGATAATGAATTAATTGTAGTTGGATCTAGCCAGGAGGATAAGACACATGAAACAAAGTTGCAAAATGCTCGTTTGTGCAGTCAATGGAACTAATTGTAATGAAACCAATGATGGTATCAAATTCTTTCATGTTGAACAAATAATCATGGGTTCAGGTTTTCTCGTTTGGAAAGAAAGATCCAAGAGATGCTCCAAGTAAATATTATTTATATTGTGTACAACAATCAAGTGACACATAATTACTTACAAGTAACAATGGAAATAGATGAATCCTCAGTTTCTCGCGTACCACAATGAAAATGCACACATGTATCTCACAAATCAAAGGTAAGGCAACCCTCTCAAACATCACTCTTCACTGAAGAGCTGTAGCCATCCTGGTCATCATAGTATTTGGACCATAGCATGATCCCTCCATACTTTCCCGTGCTCTTGATCAATGGGAGAACATCTGATTTTAGATCATCAGATGGGATGAACCCGCTCCCTGCAGCCTGAGGTGATGCCGGGAGGCCGAGGAAGATCTGCTTTGCAGGAACAGTCAGCCATTGCTTCCATGCGTCAGCTAGATTGGAAGTGCTGCCTGAAGTGTATTGGCAAGGAGCGTTGTTGTAGAACTGCACCCACACATAGTCAAAGAGGCCAGTGTTTAGGGCACCACCCACCCAGGCATCTGGGAAAGGGCACTGCGGCGCGGCAGTCAGGTACACCCTCTTCCCGGAGTTGCTATACCCTTTCAGGAACCTCGCAAGATCATCCCAGTGTAGTGGTGTGCCACCCTCAATGTCGAAGTCGATGCCGTCGAGGACCGCATCGCCGAGAGGCCGCGAAGATGACTTACCTCCCAAGTAGTTGTTCCACAAGTACGTTGCAACATTCTTGGCATCCTGGGTCGAGGAAAGGTAGTAGCTGCCTGCCCCACCACCAATTGAGAGAATCACTTTGACACCATGACTCTGGCAAGACTTGATGTCGGAGCTTAGGTTTGTGCAGCCGCCGTTGGTCGGGTCACAGTGACCTGCCAGGTTGAGGACTGGTGGCTGGCCATTGCCAAAGGCGGCAAGGAAGGCGATGTTGACAAATTTGTAGTTGCCGGTGGCGCAGGTTTCCGCAAGTGTTCCCTCGCCACCATTCTGGCCCCAGTAGATGGTAATACCGCCGGCTTCCGAACCGAGGAACTGCGCCGCCACTACTACCACGACCAGCAATTGCAGCAGGGATGATGACCTGTTAGCCATTTGTGAGGCCAGCCTATTGCTTCTATTGAACTATGAATGTGTCTTCTGTTTTGTTGATGAGTTTGAGATCGGAGGGTTGGCTTTATATAAGAGGGGACTCGCAGTGTGAAATTAATTCGTCATTCCCTGCATTGTTTATGCTCATGCGTGGCTTGTTGGGCACACAGATGAACGCATGTGAACGCATTCTGCTCGGAGCTTCGAATCAACGGCGACGGTGTTCGTGATTTTGAACCACAGCTTCAGTTATTATCTTGTTCTACTTGAACATAACGACGTGCAAGGCACCAGCATATACAGTAGTAAAATAAGAAAAGGTGACCGGGTTGTTTGATCAAGTTGCATGCAGCTAGAAGCCATTTCAACACAAAAGGCCAAATGGAGAGGCGATCGATTGCAAGAATCCGACGCCGAGCGGGACGGCGACCCACCGGGGGCGACTGTAGTGCTCGCGGGCGGAGCAGAGCAGGTAAACCACCCGGAAAACTCCAACCACCCACCCGCAACGACGTGTTAATCGTCGCACGCAAAAAAACGACGTGTTAATTGCAACAGTTTTCAGAGCTAGCGTAGGTGTGCTCTCTGCGTGAAAATACCCTTCTTGTCCCGAACCCAAATGGACCTATCTTACTAATAAAGCACGGAGTGCTTCTGGTCGTCCGTCGTCGACATTTTTGCGAAAAAGCCCTTTTGTTTTTTTGAAATCAACCCGCACTCCCTTCCCATGACCGGGGGCCTCCGCAGGAACAAAAAAGAAAGATCCAATCCGACCTGATCGGACCTGAATCCAGCGTTGACAGCAGGGTAGGCGAACGACCCTGCGATTGACCGACACGGGCGCCGCAGTTGTTGATATGGCGGAGAGGAATAGGAGCCCAGCAGCGCTGGGTCACCCCCAGTAGGTGGTGATGGCCATCGGCGCCGGTGGCCGGAGGAGGTACAGAGGAGAAGGGGCGCAAGAAGGAGAGATGGAATGAAGGGAAGGGCTACCCTGGCGGCAGCGGGTGCGCGCGCGTGGGATTGAGGCAACAGCCCTCACCGGTGAGGCGCTGGTCCCCGTGGAGATCAGAGGATGATGCGGTGGTGGCCATGGCGCCGGTGGCCGAAGGAAGGAGAGGAGAAGGGGCGCAAGAGGGGAGAGATGGAAGGAAGGGAAGGGCCAGCGGTTGGCGGCGGCGGGGTGCACGCGCGTGGGATCGAGTGGGGATCGAGCAGGTGCTCACCCCCTCGCGCTAGGGTTAGCCGGGAGAGGTGGGCTGCAGTTGGGCCGACTCGGCCAGTTAGGCCTTGGGACCGGCTGTTGTTGTTGCTGCGCTCACTGGACCGGCCCACTGCGCGTTGCTGAGCAAATTTCAAAAAAAGAAAAGGAAGATAAAAGAGCATGTGGCCACTCTGACATATATCAAAGCTCCACAACTTGAATTGGAGTACAGGAGAATGGAGAATAGAGCATGGATTTAAAAATATTTCGAAACAAAAGGGATTTAAGTTGCAAGTGTGTTGAACGGTAATTTCCAAATAACATTCGGAGGCTATGTTCATAGGTTATAAAGAGTCGCCATTTTTCGCCCGTTGCAACGCACGGGCATTTGTACTAGTAGTTACCAAAAGAAAAAACACCTATCATAAACAGCGAAATAAATAATAAAACAAATCTGAATTTTTTGGCAGTAAATATTGTTGAATGTTTTACATACGTGCAAACTTTCATGAGGAAAAAACATTCCAATTTCTACGGACGAAAAAACATATCATTGCTCGAAAATAGTCATTTTGAGTAGTATTGATTTTGTTTTTCTCGGCTAGAGCATTTATGAATGTCTTTCCACACAAAGGTATGTAAAAAACACCAATTTTTGTTGCCAAAAAATTCAGAATTTTTTTTATTCATTTTTACCATTTTTTTTCATTTTAGTTTTCATCAGAGAGCATTTGAGCTCGCAAGCCAAAAGTCCCTGCACGTTGTTTGCAGGCGTCTGAACGTCCGCCACGGCGCCCAGCTGAGTGATCTCACCCAAAACTCTCGCCGCATGTTCCGCTCCAGAAGCCACACCACGTATTGAGTGCCGCTCAGGGGGACGTGACCCGACGGACGGCGACTTGTATTCATGCCGACCGATGTTACCGGACAGCTGACCAGAGCTGCTTCAATACAGACACCGCGACCGTGAACCCTACTTCGACCGTTGTGGCCACATTGAAGCGGCGTCAGTCTACTTGCCCTGGTTATTTAAAGCAGGAAGGCTGCACCTCCAAACCCTATCCCATCTCCTTCGCACACTGCCACTTTGCCTCTTCTATCCTCTCTATTGCACACTATCGAGATGGCCAAGTCCGTGCCGATAGAACGATCGACGGGGAGTTCTAGCTCGTGGAGCCACCACCCACAGTCCTCGGGTCCACCACTCTAACGGGCAAGACGAAGCTGGTACTCTCCTCGGACGACGAGGAGCAGCAACAACCACCCAACCCTGCCGAGGTTGTGCGGACATATGATTAGTATGCGTGTCAGTTCGAGCTGCTGCTTGATCGGACGCTCTTTGACCACGGTCCAGCACCACCTTCGCCGCCCAACCACGGCGTACAAATTGGATGCCACATTAAGGAGGAGTCGGTATCCCACCACGACGTTTTGTTAAGGCGGAGCCGGCGTCCCCGTCACATGGGCACATCGTCTAGCCGGTGTCCTCGCCACGCCGTTTGTACCGCGCGCGGCAGGGAACAGGTGCCGCCATCCCCCGCCCCCGTCAGCGTCTGGCCCCCGTGAAGATGGAGGAGGAGGAGGAGGTTTCCGGCTCAGCGATCGCCAAACGCATGCGAATACCTCCTCTACTACCTCTGACGTGGCGGTTGCGCCTCCTCCTTGCGCACCATGATGGCCGCTGAGTAGCTTGCCGGGATCGGCGCAACACGACGCTCCACACAGCGTTCTCTACGTTCAATGTGGCGTCAGACTGGGTGCACACCGACCTGGACCTCCTGTTGCCTGGGCCAAGTATCGGTCCACGACCACAACACAGATGTTCACCCGTTGCGGGTGTCAGATCATCGATCAGCTCCTGAAAGTGTGTTTGAGCAGTCCGAGCGCACCACCATCGCCCTTGCCCTCGGCGTCAAGGGCAAGGATAAGGGTGAGGCCGTGGTCGCGAGCCGAAGGCAGCCAAGCGGCGACCAATCAGGGTTGCTGCGACCATAGAAGGCCTTCTGTCGCTGGAAGGACGACGATAACAAGGACGACAGCGGTGACAACGATGGAGGGAACAACGATGAAGGTGCCACTGGCATCGAAGGCCATGCCTATGACGTCACCATTTGGGACCTCGTTTAGTTTAGTTTAGATTTAGTTTAAATTCCCTTCAGTCTAGTTAAACTTTGTTCGTTTTATCATTTTGTTGTAAATGTATCAGTATTTTATTAATATCGTCTGGTTTACACGAATTTCATCTATTTTTTCAGTGATGTCTACGAACACGTTCGGACGAGGTAGCATTGTTTGATGTGTCCATTTAGATGGACGTCGTCTTCACGTGCAGCCCAAAGAAATACAGACTCTGAAACCAGCGACGTCGGGGAAAGTGTGTCTATCCTTATTTTGAGTTATTTAAATTGCTTATCAGATGTGTCACGTGATAAGACACGCCTATTCTCTACTTACGCTTACACATGCAAAAGGCATCGAAGAGGCAGAGTATGACAAGGGTACAACAGCGATGGGCTCAACCACTAATCAGGTACTCTAGTCTAGCTACTTATATATACTGTATCTAATCTAGGGTGTCAAAAAAGTACTGTATCTAATCTAAGCATGATTTTTATTAGTCTGCTCGTGCGAAACGCGCGCAAGCTCCGATTCATCACCGACAGTCTATCATACAGTAATAGGCATATATTTCCACTGATTCCACGGCTCCACGATTTTTCCACCTCGTTACCTAAAAATTCTTTCGCCCCGCTTTTTAAATAAAGCAACTACGCAAACATACAAAGTCTAGAAGCAGAAGTCAAATACAAAGAAAAAAAATATTTTACTAAGGGCACAACTCAACAAGCTTAAAAACGTTCTTAAAAAAACAAGCCTAAAATGAGAAAAGAAAGGGCCAACAAAGGCTCAAGCAGGGATACAGACCCATAGTCCGGCTCCAGCGGAGGCCAAGGGAGGGCTGGTGCGGAAGGCCAATGAACGGAGGCCGAAGATGATGTCATCGATGGTGTCACATTCCTGGGACGGCTAAGCGGCTTCCACGGCTGCAGAAAACCACACCATTTAAAAATCATATCAGTAGGTCGGCACATTGAAAACTGCTTGATCACAAGCCTATTATGTATAGTCCAAAGCATTCACCAAAGGATCTCAATGCCCAGCCATCTAATGTGACGAGAAGTCGAGAACGAGGCGAGCAGGCTGCTTGCAATTCCTCGTAGAGGTCCGGGAAGGTTTCCACCACTTCATTCGCCGAACTCCGTATAAATTATTACTCCCTTCATTTCATATTACTTGTTGCTCAAATGGACGTATAAAGCATTAAAATAAGTCTATATATTCATTTGAGTGATAAGTAATAGAGAAAAGTATACTTTTCGTCCCTCAACTCTCGGCGAAGTTTAAATTTAGTCCCCCAACTTCAAAACCAGACAAGTTGCATCCTGAACTTTTAAAACCGGACAAGTTTGGTCCTTCGAATCATCCAAAGCAGTATTTGGCGATGACGTGGCCTGGTTTTGATTTAATTCGATTAGGTTAACAAAGGGGCCCACGGTTTAGTGTCTATCTAACAAGAGGGTTGGGACTTGCACTAATCCTAATGCTTCGGGGCTGGGCCGACTAATCCTGGTGTCAGTCTCGCCACATTTAGCCGCCGATGACTATAAACAGCAGCGGAGACACGCTGGGAGGCCATGGTAGCAGGCGAGGGGGGTCTGGGAGGCTGCCCCTTGCACGCCCATGGCTAAGTGAGGCTACGCTCGACCATATGTTGCCAGAGCGACGGTGGCGAGCTCGTGCGTTGGAGCAGCACGACGGCGCTGTGCGGGTAGGTAGCTACTGAGCTCGCAAGGGCGCAGAAGGAGAGATGAAAGGACCGGGGAGGTAGCTACTGAGCTATGGGAATGGCATGGAGAGGCTGGGGTGCTCCAATGGAGGCGAATCAACGGCGGCGGTCCTTGGCCGCCAGAGCTGAGGAAGATGGGGTCGAATACCTCAATTACGGGCAGTTAGGGTCGATTACTGGAGCATAATTGCATCTATGGTGGAGGAGGAGCACCCAAACATGGTGGCTTGTCGGGGATAGACCGATGGCCATGCGAACGACGGATGACGTGCTCTAGCTTGGCTTCGGGAGAGCAGGAAGAGACCCACATGCAGGCGTGGAACCTTGCGCATGGCTGCGTGAAAGTGCATAGGAGCAGCAGGTCACATGCGCGGCTTGGCCGGCCGGTGAGGCGCAGGGGTGGCGGGGGCGCCGAGCTCGGCCATGGCTTTGTGCTGCCAACGAGCTGTGAGAGAGAGGGGAAGAGAGAGATGAGAGGAGAGATATTTTTTAATTATGTAATTTCGTCAAAACCATGCCATGTCATCACCGATACTGCTTTGAATGATTTGAAGGATGAAACCTGTCCGGTTTTAAAAGTTTAAGATGCAATTTGTCTGATTTTGAAGTTGAGGGACTAAATCTAGACTCCGCCAAGAATTAAGGGACGAAAAATATACTTTTTTCTAAGTAATATGGATGGCAGGGAGTATAGAGAATTTTTTAGGGGTCTTATAAAGATGTTTGGAGCCTTCGTTAAGTTTAGTTGCCTAGCTATCGTTGTGCGAGGAAGGAGCTCACGATTTGTCCATCGTCGAAGATGTTCCGAGCAATGCGCGTCCTTTTCAGGTACGAAGGTTTTTGGTGTGGTCCGGCAGCCCGCTGATGTTTGCTGCCTTGCTCACTTGTTGTTTTCTGAGAGTGTAGCACGGCGAAGAGCGGAGCGGCCGGAAGGGCAGGAAGCCCGTCACGCCCCCTCTCCGCTTCCTCTGACTCACGGAGGTTGGCCGGGAAGGTGGTCGTGATCACCGGCGCGGCGAGCGGCATCGGGAAGGTGACCGCCGCCGAGTTCGTCCGGAACGGCGCCAAGGTCGTGCTCGCCGATGTCCAGGACAGCCTGGGCCGCGCCGTGGCCGCCGAGCTCGGCGACCCGGACACGGCCTGCTACACCCGCTGCGACGTCACCGACGAGGCGCAGGTGGCGGCCGCCGTGGACCTCGCCGTGGCGCGGCACGGCCGGCTCGACGTCATGTTCAACAACGCCGGGATCACGGGCGGCAACTACGCGGGCTCCCCTATCGAGTCCCTGGACATGGCCGACTTCGACCGCGTCATGGCCGTCAACCTCCGCGGGGTGGCCGCCGGCATCAAGCACGCGGCGCGCGCCATGGCCCCGCGCGGCGCCGGGTGCATCCTCTGCACGTCCAGCACGGCGGGCGCGCTGGGTGGGTCGGGCCCCCACGCGTACAGCGTCTCCAAGACGGCCGTCGTCGGCATGGTGCGGTCCGCGGCGGCCGAGCTGGCGGCGCGCGGCGTGCGGGTGAACGCCATCTCGCCGTACGCCATCGCGACGCCCATGGGGGCGCGCTCCGCGAGGGAGATGCTGGGGCTTCCGCCGGGGGGCGCGGGCGACGAGGAGTTGATCAGGCGGCTGTTCGACGAGGACATCAACGAGATGGGCGGCGGCGTGGTGCTGCGCGCGGAGGACGTTGCGAGGGCGGCGGTGTTCCTGGCGTCCGACGATGCCAGCTACATCACCGGGCATAACCTCATGGTGGACGGCGGGTTCTCCGTTGTGAAGCCGCTCAACGTCCCGGCCTGTTAAGGACGGCGAGAATCTTGCCGGGTTACAGGAAATTAAACACAAAATAAATCTGAAGAAAAAGAAACAGTGTACTTTGGTCTCAGTTCTCAGAGCTCCGTGTACATTGGTTCATTTTTCAAGTAAAATGGAATTGAGCTGCTCTGAAAGGTTGGGATTAATTGAATGAAGATGTACCTTTCTATATTTGAGTGTTTGGTTAGAGGAACCATATGTTATCACAAAACATGTAATTTGGTGTTTGGTTGGAGGAACATGACAGACTAAAATCCATTTTAAGAAAAAGTGTTTCGATCAAGATGTTTTGGTTACTTCATCACATGTGTGCCTTGAACTTTTGTGGTCTCGTGTTGTTTGGATCACAATTCCATCATGAATATTTGGGATATTCCTCCTAACTTTGTTTCATCATCCCAACCAAATGGCATAGTCGACCTTAGATTATTGAATGATCATGTTCTACTGAACTTTATTCAAATTTAAGCACTTGGAATCTCATGGTTCTGGAACACATAGTTTACATGTCGTTAAACTGATGGAGGCGATCCACCATCAAGCATCTGAATTGTCAACTTTGAATTGGATTGTAATTCCTTAACACGCGCTTACCACTATATCTTAAGGACAATTTGTAGAGCACATATGTGTCGTGACTGATTGTCAAACTCCAAAAAACATAAAAGGTATATCAATGAAAAAAAGAGAGTAGATAAGAAATTACTTTTCTTATACTCTGCAGAATTCTCCATTCTGCAACATCTGAGTTAGAAAATTATACTAGATAAACACTGAGATAATATCCTACTCTAGAAATCTCTATGGTATTTGTTAAACTCCATATATTAGAACACCCGGCCAAGTGAACTAAAATCACTAAAGAAGACACACAGACATGTAATCACACTGTAGTGCATATGTGGTATAAGCAATAAAATGAGAAACGTGAGATTGGGACAGCCCATCCACAACAACTCAGCAAAATTTGATTTTCCTTGAGTTTCACAATAAATATTTTGAACTATTACATCTATGCTCATGTAAGAAGTAAACTTTTGTCATCGTTATTTTCCCTCGCATGTCACATTTCACAAACTGGAAATACATTAGGTTCAGTTTATGCTGACCCCCTCGCTTTCGTAGATGTAACATCACAGAAATTACCAAGTTTAATGTTAAATAAAAATTAGCAATTAAATGAATATTGTTATTTTCCTTATTGGTGGTTGGCTTCTCTAAAGAAATTAAATTTCTTGAGGATTAATTTGAATTTGTCCCAAGCCTTATTTAAGACCATCATAAAGAGAGGGGATTCACTTGACTATCCAAAACATAAAAATTGGTTGGGAAAATTTTACACAATTTTAACTATTTATATTCCATTTCATTTTGAGTATTTTTATATTTTCCTACACAATGTATTAATTTTCCCAAGGGGTTGGGGCTAATATGACTTTGGAAAAATTAGTTTGGGGATTTATTAAATGTTGGAATCATAAGATGGAATATTTCATCTTTGCGTCATTGGCATCTCAAAATTATTATTTGAATTTTTTGGGCTTTGATAACCCCTAAAATTGGTTTTAGGGATTTTTTAAAGTCCAAATTAAATTGATTCTAAACAAAATGAACTTACACAATTAAATTTTCCTACACAATGTATTAATTCAACAAAGGAGGGCTGGGGGTATTAGGACTTTGGTGAAATTAGTTTTAGGGATCTATTAAATCTTTGGATCATTTTTCATATATTGGAATATTTCATCTTTTCATCATCGGCATTTCAATATTATTATTTGGATTTTATGGGCATTGTTAACCCCTTAAATTGGTTTCAGGTATGTTTTTTTAAGTCCTGATTAAATTAATTCCAAATAAAATGAACGTGCATGATTTAATTGGGTACAAATTGTATTTCCTAAGCCCAAAATAAGTATTTTGATTCAATAAAATTTTCTTGGTTGTTTAGGAAGTGACCTGGCAATTATAAAAGCCAAAACAACCTGCCATAATTATTTATGTACAAGAAATAGATTTTAGAAACTATTTCCATTTTGCCACAAATATAATTGATGCTTGTCAGTGAATAGTGTTGAATCATCATCGAAACGGTACACGATACCTACATGGACACACCTTGTCGACCAATGGGTGCTTAGGTCTCCGGGGCTTGCTCAAAGGAAATAAGGGTGGATGTGTTAACTTCATGATGCAATCCTAAATCGAAATTTTAACTAGTATATGCTCATGGCTTCATGCCCTTGACACATTTATAGTATCCTATGTTAGCAGTATGTTCCACAAAGTCCCTATGTTAGGAGTAGAGCAGAAGAAGGTGAGCAAATCTCACTAATAGCAAATCAACCATCATGCATAATATTTATGCATACTTTCAAAATTCTAGATGCATTATACTCTACTCTACTCACTATTGTGAGCCGCTTTGCAAAGGTATTGTTTTTCGGGGGTTGGTCCAAGCACATATTTAATGAATGAATGGTAGCTGGTTTTGGCCAGGTGGATAAGACACATGAAACACATTTGTGTAATGCCCCTTTGTGCGGTCAATGGAATTGAATGTAATGAATTGAATGATGATATGCAAACATTTTCATGTTGAACACATAATCATGAGTTCAGGTTTCCTCGTTCTGAATGAAAGATCCAAGAGATGCTCCAATTAAAAATTATTTATATTATACAACAATCAAATGACACATAATTACTTACAAGTAACAACTCCTCACACATCACAATAAAAAAGCACACATGTATCGCACAAATCAAAGGTAAGGTAACCCTCTCAAACATCACTCTTCACCGAAGAATTGTAGCCATCCTGGTCATCATAGTATTTGGACCACAACATGATCCCTCCATACTTCCCTGTGCTCTTAATCAATGGGAGAACATCTGACTTTAGATCATTAGCTGGGATGAATCCACTCCCGGCAGCCTGAGGTGACGCCGGGAGGCCGAGGAAGATCTGCTTTGCTGGAACTGTCAACCACTGCTTCCATGCGTCAGCTAAATTGGTAGTGCTACCTGAGGTGTACTGACAAGGTGCATTGTTGTAGAATTGCACCCACACATAGTCAAAGAGGCCGGTGTTAAGGGCGCCACCCACCCACGCGTCAGGGAAAGGGCATTGTGGTGCGGCAGTCAGGTAGACTCTCCTGCCGGAGTTGCTATATCCTTTGAGGAACCTCGCAAGATCGTCCCAGTGGAGGGGTGTGCCGCCTTCAATGTCGAAGTCGATGCCATCGAGGACCGCGTCACCAAGAGGTCGCGAAGATGACTTACCTCCCAAGAAGTTGTTCCATAGGTATGTCGCGACGTTCTTGGCATCTTGGGTCGAGGAAAGGTAGTAGCCACCTGCCCCACCACCGATGGAGAGTATGACCTTGACACCACGACTCTGGCATGACTTGATGTCAGAGCTCAACTTGGCGCAGTCGTCGTTGATCGGGTCGCAGTGGCCAGCCAGGTTGAGGACTGGCGGTTGTCCATTGCCAAAGGCGGAGAGAAATGCGATGTTAACAAATTTGTAGTTGCCAGTGGCGCAGGTGTCCGCAAGCGTGCCCTCGCCACCATTCTGACCCCAGTAGATGGAAATGCCGCCGGCTTCCGACCCGAGGAACTGCGCCGCCGCTACTGCTAGTACAAGCAGTTGCAGCAGGAATGATGATTTGCTAGCCATTTGTGGAGTAAATCCCTATTGCTTCTGTGTGTGCCTTCTGCGTTTGCTTCTGTCTATGATAATCTGAGTTTGGGCACGGATGGGTTGGCCTATATACGAGGGATTCGTAATGTGAAACTCCCCGTATTGTTTATGCACATACGTGGCTTGTTGGGCACATGGATGGATGAGCATGTGAATGCGTTCCGCTCTCGGCTTCGAATCAACGGCAACGTAAGAGATTTCTTGTGCTAGAACGGAATAACGTGCAAGGCAACAGTGTAGAATAAGAAAAGGCGACCGGGTTGTTTGATTTATTATTGAACACAAAAAGCCAAATGTAAAGGTGATGACGATCGATCGTACGAACAGAAAACCCTATATGACGCATTCTACGTGAGAATGTCGACCTATCGCACAGGAGATCCCGAGCTAGCGTAGAACTGGGCCGGCCCTTTAATGCCTTTGGCTTTCCAGGTTTTGGGAACCTTCTAGGAGGTTCCAGCCGGTCTTTTCTGGTTTTGGGAACCTTCTAGGAGGTTCTAAACCAGGTTTTTCTTTATTTTTTCAATATTTTTTGCTGCTTCTTTTTTCTTAAATGTTTTTCTTTCCTTGTTCCTTTTTCTTTTATTCTGTTTCTTTTTATGTTTTACATAAATTCAAATTTTTGAGAATTTTCAAATTTTGTTCAGGATTTCAAAATTTGTTCATATTTTCAGAAAAAATAATTGTTTTAAAAAATGTTCAGAATTTCAAATTTTGTATTTATTTGTTAACAAATATTCAGAATTTCAAAATATGTTCACATTTTCAAAAATTTGTCCATGTTTCAGAACTTCGTTCTATTTTTAAAAAAATGTTCATGTTTCAAAACTTGTTTGCATTTCTAAAAAATGTTCGAATTTGAAAAAAGTTCGTAAATTTTCTTTCTCAAAAAATGTTTCCTTTCTTCATAGTTGTTCATAGATCCGAAAATTGTTCATGTTCTCCATTTCGAAACATGAACATTTTCTGAATGTGTGAACAAATTTTATGAAAACGAACATATTTTGAATTTCCATAACATTTTTCGAAAACATGAACATTTTTGGAATTTGTGAACAATTTTTTAAAGCACGAACGATTTTTTAATCTTGAGAACAAATATGGAAGCATGGACTATTTTTTTAGCACAATTAGTTTTTGAATCTTGAGAACAATTTTTTAAATGAAGAACAACTTTGAAAAATCCTGAATTTTTTTGGAAGCGTGAACAATTTTTTAAAGCACAAAATTTTTTGAATCTTGAGAACATATTTTGAAAAATCCTGAACAAATTTGAAAGCGCGAACATTTTTTGAATATGTGAACAAAAAATTGAAATCCGGTATATTTTCTGAAATTCGAAAATTTTGAACTTTTTGTGTAACGAGAACAATTTTTGAATTTTGAGAACATTTTCAAACAGTTGTTCAAACAATTGTCCGATTTTTAAACATTACTCGCATTCAAAAATTTCCAGGAAAAGATTAAACAACAAAAAAACTCTCTGGTTTGTATACTCTTCTTGCGATCAACGGGTCTATAGTTCGATTCCCAGTTGGTACGTGTTTTTATCTCTTTTTAGACACTCAAATTATTGTGCTACAGTACAAACGGGATCGCTACACCATGGGCCGGCCCAGTCGGGCGTCACTGCGTGCGTCGGCTCGCTATTTGACGCAGAATGTGTCAAATAGGAGCTCCCCGTACGAACGACGCCGGACGGTGACGTAGACCAACCGGGCACTCGCAGGCCCGCGGGCGGAGCAGAGCACCTAAGAACATCTACAACCGGACCTCTTAAACCTGTCTTATACGTTCGGATGGGCTGCCCGGTCATGTTTTTTCAACCTAGACAGACGCCTCAAACGGGCCTGAGATGCCCGGGCTAACCGTCACCCCCATATCCAGCCTAAATATGGGGCGGATATGGTGGCGCCTAGACACGGCCGCCATGTCGGACCCGACCCATGCTGGCATTCGCGACCCCAGTTATATTTGTCCCCATCCTCTCGCCGGGGCAAACCCTAACCACTTCACTCCACTCCCCTCCACTTCCCTCCGCCGCCCGAGCTCAACTCCGGCGGTTTCTGGCGTTCTCCGTTGTGGCAGGCAGCGGATCGGACTCCCACCAGTTCGGACCCGTCGATTGGGGTGTCATCCTGTGTGGGTTGGTGGAGACAATGTCAGTCCGCATTGCACTGCGCCGCTCCCAGGAGGACAGCTCCCGGCCGACGGACGAATCCGTCTCCCGCGACGCCATAGCGTCGGCTCACCGGGCGCTCGGGTCCTCTGGTGCTGGATCCTCGCGGTCCCGGCCGGAACACATGTCCTTCTCCATCATCGGTCGAGCAGAGAGTACGAGTCCCACCAGGAACAGGCAACCCGCCGTGGGAAGGAGAGGATAAGGGCCGCCGAGGCCTGTATCAAGGCGGAAATGGCGGCGGCGGAGGCGGCTGATGCGGCGGCGCGGGCGGCCGTAGAGGAGGAAGCCATCCGCGCCCCCATTGTGAAGAAACGGCAGCGGAGGAACACGCGCGCCCTCGCCCGAGAGCAGAATCGGGCGGTCCATGCCATGGCCGGACTTCCACCGAAGGAGGACAAGGATGACAACGACAGGGACGACAGTTCCGGCGACGAGCAGATCCGTACCGCGTCTTCGACCGGTACTTCAGCGAGAAGGACGACAAGGGCGCATGGAAGGGCAAGGGCAACCGCGGATGAACTCCACTATAGCCAAACATGCCAAATTTTGATAGTCCGATGACATGTTTAGTGTAGTGCGATGGACTAGCCGCACGATGCGTGTAGGTCGACGTCGTTGCACGAGTTTGTATGGATTTGAGATATGATAATTGATGACCCACAAGTATCAGGGATCTATCATAGTCCTTTCGATAAGTAAAAGTGTCGAACCCAACGAGGAGTAGAAGGAAATGGCAAGCGGTTTTCAGTAAGGTTTTCTCTGCAAGCACTGAAATCGTAGGTAACAGATAGTTTTGTGATAAGATAAATTGTAACGAGTAACAAGCAATGAAAGTAAATAAAGTGCAGCAAGGTGGCTCAATCCTTTTTGTAGGAAAGGACAAGCCTGGACAATTTCTTATAATGAGAAAAGAGCTCCCGAGGACACATGGGAATTATCGTCAAGCTAGTTTTCATCACGCTCATATGATTCGCGTTTGGTACTTCGATAATTTGATATGTGGGTGGATCGGTGCTTGGGTACTGCCCTTACTTGGGAAAAGCATCCCACTTATGATTAACCCGTATTGCAAGCATCCGTAACTACAAAAGAAGTATTAAGGTAAACCTAACAACAACATTAGACATATGGATCCAAATCAGCCCTTACGAAGCAACGCATAAACTAGGGTCTAAGCTTCTGTCACTCTAGCAACCCATCATCTACTTATTACTTCCCAATGCCTTCCTCTAGGCCCAAATAATGGTGAAGTGTCGTGTAGTCGACGTTCACATAACACCACTAGAGGAAAGACAACATACATCGCATCAAAATATCGAACGAATACCAAATTCACATGACTACTAATAGCAAGACTTCATCCATGTCCTCAGGAACAAACGTAACTACTCACAAAGCATATTCATGTTCATAATCAGAGGAGTAATAATATGCATTAAGGATCTGAACATATGATCTTCCACCAAGTAAACCAATTAGCATCAACTACAAGGAGTAATCAACACTACTAGCAACCCACATGTACCAATTTGTGGTTTTGATACGAGATTGGGTACAAGAGATGAACTAGGGTTTTGAGAGGAGATGGTGCTAGTGAAGATGTTGATGAAGATTGACCCCCTCCCGATGAGAGGATCGTTGGTGATGACGATGGTGATGATTTCCCCCCGAGGGGGTTTCCCAGCGAACAGCTCACTCGGTGAGCCCTAAATTGGTTCCGCCAAGGTTCTGCCTCGTGGCGGCGGAGTTTCGTCCCGTAATCCTACCTCTGATTTTTTCCAGGGTAAAAGCCTTCATTTAGCAGAAGATGGGCACGGGAGGGCCACCAGGGGGCCCAGGAGACAGGGGCGCGCCCAGTAGGGGTGGGCGCGTCCCCCATCCTCCTGGCCAGGGTTTGGGCCCTCCTCTGGTGTTTTCTTCGCTCAATAATTCTTATTAATTTCAAAACTGACTGCCGTAGAGTTTCAGGATTTTTGGAGCTGTGCAGAATAGATTTCCAATATTTGCTCCTTTTCCAGCCAAAATTCCAGCTGCCGGCACCCCCCTCTTCATGGTAAACCTTGTAAAATAAGAGAGAATAGCCATTAATATTGAGATATAATGTGTAATAACAACCCATAATGCAATAAATATTGATATAAAAGCATGATGCAAAATGGACGTATCAATAATTAAGATGTCCGGATGTGGATTGCATTTTTTTAAAGAGTGCCTGGTTAGTGCCCGCGGACGCGTCCGAGCGCGGGCATTTTTTTGCGGGAGAAAAAGCATTTCATTAATTGGTTATGGTTTTACATTCCTCACTAATGATAGTGCTAATCCCTTGGGGTACATTAGACAGCCAGCATGCAGTGCGTTGTTGGCCACGGCCAATGGCTGCCATGGCGTGGCTTGTCGTGTTCTGCGCTCTGCCAATTCGCCGGAGGTGGGTCTTCCTTTCTTTGAGCAAGTTAGTGGATGATTAAGAGGTTGGAATTGCCAAGTCCAACTGTAGATGTTGTAACGACTGCCAAAAGTTTTCAACGCTAGCGTAGGATCTAAACGATGATATATATTAATTTACAGAGGGAGTACTTATTTTCTCTTTTCGAGTAATATTTTTGCTTCATTGTCCGCTGGCGAAAAAGAGCTAGACGTACTCCTATATATTCTACGCTTGAAGCGTCGGATTGGAGGGCAAGTACAAGTGTTTTTTGTTGGTTTTTATTCCACAGGTTTTTCACTGCGTTACTCAAAAAGAAAAAGGTTTTCCACTACGTGGTTTTGCAATTCTGCACATTTTCTATCTGGTTTCCAACTGTTTTCGTTTTTGTTTTTACATTTTTGGAAAAGGTAATTAATGTCTATGAATTTAGAAAGGTCCAAATTAAAAACCCTTTGTATTTTTTATAAATCATCAAAAACTAATCCTAGATTATTTAAAAAAAATATTTTTTCATATTTTCAGAATGTCTATGTACTATAAAATGAACATAAATTTCAAAATATTCAAATGTCTAAAAAATGTTCATCTATTTTTACAAAACATGTATTTGAAAAATTATGTATTTAAAAAGCATGATAATTGAAAAACTAAAACAAAGAAAATAATAAGGGGAAAGAAAAATTGGAAAGTACGTACTAAAATAAAAATTGTTCCAGGAAATAGTGGTAAATCCTCTTAGTCGCCTATTCGACAAGATGTCAGCATGCCACACAGCCCCTGGGCTGCTATAGGCCGGCCCATGTACTTGAGTTATTTTTTTCCGTCCGTTTCCTTCATTTTCTAGCAGTTTTCTTATTTCCTTTTGATTATTTATTTTTAGTTTTCTTTTTTTCTCTGTTTTTCCTTCTCTTTGTTGTTTTTAATGCATAAACTTGTTCTTACATTCATATGTATTTTTGTAAATCACAGAGCATTTTCTAAAACACATGAAAATTTTCACATTTTGTAATTTTCATGCACATTTTGAACTAGTTGCGGGTTACCCATGGTAACCCCCTCCAGAGACACGGATGGGGCGGGCTTGGAACGTGGTGCTTATTATAGTGTGCGCTTTTGGGAGGAGAAAATTGTGAGTTTCCTATTTTTTTTTCATGATTTTCCTCTTTTGTTTTCCTTTTTCTTTTCTCCTGTACGGGTTGCACCTGGAGTATGAGGTGTACGTCCGTGGATTACAAGTCGCACCATCGAAGAAGAACTGGTTGCACCACACGCAAGTCAAGGTTGCATCAGGGACACACGTATACTGGAGGGAACACATGTTGCACCTGTCAGGAGTACAAATTACACAAGGGAGTACAAGTTTGATGTGTAGGAAGCGCTACTTGCATTATGCGGGGGAGTACAAGTTACATCTGAGAGTACATGTTATATTGCGCAGGTAGCACAAGTTGCATTGCGCGGGGAGTACAAGGTGCTGGGGAGTACAGGTTGTATTACACGGAGAGAACATGTTGCATTGTGCGGAGAGTACAAGTTGCAGAGGACACCAATTGTAAGGAGTACATATATGTTATATGGGAGTACAATATGTTATTTTGGGGAGCACAAGTTTGTTATATTTGAAAGCACAAACTGTGTCCAACGAAAAGTTTGTTGAAATCTACCAGCACCAGATCAAATTTGAAATTTTGAAGATATCGACGCATGGAACGCAAACGTGACAATGGTTTATAATTGGGACACCCAATTTAATAAATTTTACATTATGGAAATGTATCTAAAAAGGAGGACGTACAACAACCCTCCCATCCCCTCCAATGAAAAAACACAACCAAAATCATTGGTGGTGACAAGTGGCGCACATGCGATGCACCACTTGTCACCACCGGAGGAATTTGGAAGCAACATTTGCAAGTGATATCCCTCAAGTAGTGGTTTCATTTTTTTTCATGATTTTCTAATCTTTTAGTTACTTGTTTTTTTAATATGCAATAGAATACTACAACCGATTTTTTTGGAAGAAAGGCAGATGAACTGAAAGAAAATTGCACCGGTGCCCTACCTTCAAACTAGGCCAACCTAGCCACTCGCCTCCTACGTGATCGTTTGCCAATCTGTTGAAATGTGCGATGTATAGGAAGACTCGAAGATCACGCATGGCAAACCCTATTTGATGCTCCCTGCGTCAAAGGGTTGACAAATCACACACGCATGGTCGATCTTTTGAGTAACTGGGCCGGCCCCTGATAACCCACAAGTGTAGGGGATCGCAACAGCTTTTGAGGGTAGAGTATTGAACCCAAATTTATCGATTCGACACAAGGGGAGCCAAAGAATATTCTCAAGTATTAGCAGTTGAGTTGTCAATTCAACCACACCTGGATAACTTAATATCCGCAGCAAAGGATTTAGTAGCAAAGTGGTATTATAGTAATGGTAACAGTGGCAAAAGTACGATAGCAGTTTTGTAATAGTTGTAACAGTAGCAATAGAAAAGTAAATAAGCAAAACACAATATGTGAAAAGCTCGTAGGCATTGGATCATTGATGGATAATTATGTCAGATGCGATTCCTCATGTAATAGCTATAACATAGGGTGACACAGAACTAGCTCCAGTTCATCAATGCAATGTAGGCATGTATTCCGAATATAGTCATACGTGCTTATGGAAAAGAACTTGCATGACATCTTTTGTCCTACCCTCCCGTGGCAGCGGGGTCCTAGTGGAAACTAAGGGATATTAAGGCCTCCTTTTAATAGAGAACCGGAACAAAGCATTAGCACATAGTGAATACATGAACTCCTCAAACTACGGTCATCACCGAGAAGTATCCCGATTATTGTCACTTCGGGATTGTCGGATCATAACACATAATAGGTGACTATAGACTTGCAAGATAGGATCAAGAACACACATATATTCATGAAAACATAATAGGTTCAGATCTGAAATCATGGCACTCGGGTCCTAGTGACAAGCATTAAGCATAGCAAAGTCATAGCAACATCAATCTCAGAACATAGTGGATACTAGGGATCAAACCCTAACAAAACTAACTTGATTACATGGTAAATCTCATCCAACCCATCACCTTCAGCAAGCCTACGATAGAATTACTCATGCACGGCGGTGAGCATCATGAAATTGGTGATGGAGGATGGTTGATGATGACGACGGCGACAACTCCCCCTCTCCGAAGCACCGAACGGACTCCAGATCAGCCCTCCCGAGAGAGATTAGGGCTTGGCGGCGGCTCCGTATCGTAAAAAAATGTGATGAAACTTTCTCTCTGATTTTTTTTTCTCCGCGAAACGGAATATATGGAGTTGGAGTTGAGGTCGGTGGAGCGTCAGGGGGCCCACGAGACAGGGGGCGCCCCTAGGGGGAGGGCGCGCCCCCACCCTCGTGGACAGGGTGTGGGACCCCTGGCCTTGATTCTTTCGCCAGTATTTTTTATATTTTCCAAAACTTATCTTCGTGGATTTTCAGGTCATTCCGAGAACTTTTGTTTTCTGTACAATAAACAACATCATGGCAGTTCTGCTGAAAACAGCGTCAGTCCGGGTTAGTTTCATTCAAATCAATCAAGTTAGAGTCCAAAACAAGGGCAAAAGTGTTTGGAAAAGTAGAAACGTTGGAGACGTATCAACTCCCCCAAGCTTAAACCTTTGCTTGTCCTCAAGCAATTCAGTTGATAAACTGAAAGTGAAAAAGAAAAACTTTTACAAACTCAATTTGCTCTTGTTGTTGTAAACATGTAAAGCCAGCATTCAAGTTTTCAGCAAGTATTATGAACTAATCATACTCACAATAACACTTAGGTCTTACAATTACTCATATCAATGGCATAATCAGCTAGCGAGCAATAATAATAAAACTCGGATGACAACACTTTCTCAAAACAATCATAGTATGATATAACAAAATGGTATCTCGCTAGCCCTTTCTGAGACCGCAAAACATAAATGCAGAGCACCTTTAAAGATCAAGGACCGACTAAACATTGTAATTCATGGTAAAAGAGATCCAGTCAAGTCACAACCAATATAACCCAATAGTAATGAATGCAAATGACAGTGTGCTCTCCAGCGGGTGCTTTTTAATAAGAGGATGATGACTCAACATAAAAGTAAATAGATAGGCCCTTCGCAGAGGGAAGCAGGGATTTGTAGAGGTGCCAGAGCTCGATTTTAAAATAGAGATGAATAACATTTTGAGTGGCATACTTTCACTGTCAACGCAACAACTATGAGATGGCGATATCTTCCATACTACATGCATTATATACGGTTCCCAAACAGAATGGTAAAAGTTTATACTCCCCCACCACCACCAAGCATCAATCCATGGCTTGCTCGAAACAACGAGTGCCTCCAACTAACAACAGCCCTGGGGGAGTTTTGTTTAACTATATTGATTTGCTTTGATCTTTTTTGATCATGGGACTGGGCATCCCGGTTACCGGCCCTTTCTCGTGAATGAGGAGCGGAGTCCACTCCTCTTGAGAATAACCCGCCTAGCATGGAAGATACGGACAGCCCTAGTTAAAACATGAGCTGCTCGAGCATACAAAACAGAATTTCATTTGAAGGTTTGGAGTTTGGCACATACAAATTTACTTGGAACGGCAGGTAGATACCGCATATAGGAAGGTATGGTGGACTCATATGGAATAACTTTGGGGTTTATGGAGTTTGAATGCACAAGCAGTATTCCTGCTTAGTACAGGTGAAGGCTAGCAAAAGACTGGGAAGCGACCAACTGAGAGAGCGACAACAGTCATAAACATGCACTAAAATTAATTTACACCGAGTACAAGCATGAGTAGGATATAATCTACCATGAACATAAATATCATGAAGGCTATGTTGATTTGTTTCAACTACATGCGTGAACATGTGCCAAGTCGAGTCACTCAATTCATTCAAAGAAGGATACCATCCCATCATACCACATCATAATCATTTTAATAGCATGTTGGCACGCGAGGTAGACCATTATAACTCATAGCTAATCATGCATGGCACAAGCAACTAAAATCTCTAAACGTCATTGCAAATATGTTACTTCATAATAAGCTGAATCGGGAACGATGAACTCATCATATTTACAAAAACAAAAGAGGTCGAGTGCATACCAGCTTCTCTCATCTCAATCAGTCCATCATATATCGTCATTATTGCCTTTCACTTGCACGACCGAACGATGTGTATAATAATAATAGTGCACGTGCATTGGACTAAGCTGGAATCTGCAAGCATTCAACTCAAGAGAGAAGATAAAGTAATATGGGCTCTAAGTTAAATAAACAATCATGCATATGAGAGCCACTAAACATTTTCAATATGGTCTTCTACTCTCGACCCCCAAAGGAAAGAAAAGAAATAAAACTATTTACACGAGAAAGCTCCCAAAAAGTAAGAAGAAGAACGTGAAATCTTTTTGGGTTTCTGAAAGTGCTAGTTATCGACTAGAGGGGGTGTGAATAGGCGATTTTTATGAAAGTCTTCAAAACGTGGAAGTTTCGAAGACAAACAATAGAATTGACCTAATTGATATGCAGCGGAAGAGAAACTACAACAAGCAAACCATAGTCAAGTATGCAGTAAAGTGAAAGTACAAAGACTAATAGCAGCTTAGTAGTAAGGATCAGGATGGAAGATAGTATGAAGCCAACCAACGATAGTAGTCAAGTAGTGAAGTCAAACAGGTACGACAAATAGGCAATGACTTCACGAAGAAAAACTCTTAGTAAAGGAAGGGAGAGGATAGAACCAGTCACTTGTTGAAGACATAGGATTTGTTGGACCAGTTCCAGTTGCTGTGACAACTGTACGTCTGGTTAGGGAGGCTGAGATTCAACTCAGAAGACCGCGTCTTCACCTTATTCCCCTTGAGCTAAGGACACACAGTCCTCGCCCAATCACTCTGGTAAGTCTTCAAGGTAGACTTCCAAACCTTCACAGACTTCGTTCACCGGCGATCCACAATGACTCTTGGATGCTCAGAACGCGACGCCTAACCGGCTGGAGGATTCACAGTCCTCAAGTGTAATAAGTCTTCAGGTCACGCAGACAGAAAAACTTCAGTGATGCCTAACACTCTTTGGCTCTGGGTGTTTGGGCTTTGTCCTCGCAAGGATTTCTCTCTCTCTAAGGCTTCGAGGTGGGTTGCTCTCAAACGACAAAAGCCATGCACTAACTCTGAGCAGCCACCAAATTATGGTGTAGGGGGTGGGCTATTTATAGCCACTAGGCAACCCGACCTGATATGTCCGAAATGACCCTGGGTCACTAAGGAACTGACACGTGTTCCAAAGGTCAGATTTCAAACACACACGTCAACTTTACTTGGGCTACAAGCAAAGCTGACTCACACTGGTGGAAAAACAGGCTTCCGTCCAGCCCCATAAGTCGCGGGCTGTAGGAACCGCGACTAATGGGACCTTTAGTCGCGATTACGAGGTGAACCGCGACCAAAGGCCCGGGCCAGGCGCTCGGTGGCCAGTGGCGACGTGAGGGTCTTTAGTCGTGGTTGGCCAGACAACCGCGACTAAAGGCCTTCGGCACCTTTTAGTCACGGTTTGCTGTGCCAACCGCAACTAAAGCCCTCCCTATATATACCCATCCAGCAGCCAACACTTAGCCATTTGGAGCCATTCTCTTCACAAGTGGGTGTAGGTTTGCTTTTGGTTCCTCTTATGCACATAAGGTGTTTGATGAAATGCCCCAAGAGCATGAAACAAACATGACATGAAGTGTTGGAGCCACACTCCTCGATCGCGTTAGCAACTTGATGAACCTTTGATGTGTCATTGATAAAATATGCATGTGTGTAGTTCATTGTTTAATTTATATTGTTTGTAGCTAGTTAGTTTGACAAATGCATGATGGTTAATTATATATTTTATATTATAATAATGCAGATGAATCGGCAATGGATGTACGGTAACCGACTCTCCGGCGAGTTCACTACGGGTTTGAAAGATTTCCTCGTAGTGGCTAATGCGAACAAGCGGGGGGTTTGTTATCTGTCCATGTGTTATCTGTAAGAATCGAAGGGTTACTCTTCCTCAAGAGATGTTCACATGCATCTGCTTGACGCACGGTTTCATGCCAAGCTATAATTGTTGGACCAAGCATGGAGAAAGAGGGTTATAATGGAAGAAGATGAAGAAGGGATGATTTCATCGATGAAAGCTATCTTGCTCATTTCGGTGATACTTTCATGGAGGATGTCAAGGTGAAGGGAAGGTGAAGAAGAGGCACGTGATGATCCTGCTGATGATCTTGGTCGGACCATTGCTGATGCACGGAGACGCTGCTAAACTGAAAAGGAGAGGAGAATTTGGATCGCATGTTAGAGGATCACGAAAGGCGCTGTACCCGGATGCGATGATGGTCTGAAAAAGCTGGGCTGCACATCGGATTTGCTGAAATGGAAGGCGAGGCAGGTGTAGCTGACTCGGCATTTGAAAACTTGCTGAAAATGTTGAAGAATATGTTTCAAAGGATAACGAGTTGCCCGCCAAGACGCACTGAAGCAAAGAAGGTTGTCTGCCCTCTAGGTTTAGAGGTTCGAAGATACATGCATGCATCAACGATCGCATCCTCTACCGCGGTGAATACGAGAATTTGAATGAATGCCCGTATGCACTTGCATTGCGTTATAAGATCGAGGCGATGACCCCGGTGACGATGTTGAGGGCCGAAACCTAGGAAGAGGGTTCCGCCAAGGTGATGTGGTATGCTCCTATAATACCACGGTTGAAACGTCTGCTCAGGAACAAAGAGCATGCCAAGTTGTTGCGATGGCACAAAGAGGACCGTAAGTCGGACGGGAGTTGAGACACACCGCAGATGGAACGCAATGGAGAAAGATCGATAGATGGTTCAAAGATTTTGCAGCCGACGCAAGGAACATAAGATTTGCTCTAAACGGATGGCATGAATCCTTTTGGCGAGCGAGCTCCAGCCATAGCACTGCCCGTGACTCTATGCATCTACAACCTTCCTCCTTGGTTGTGCATGAAGCGGAAGTTCATTATGATGCCGGTGCTCATCCAAGGTCCGAAGCAACCCGCAACGACATCGATGTGTACCTAAGGCCATTAGTTGATGAACTTTTACAGCTGTGGGGTGGTGTCCGTGTGTGGGATGAGCACAAACAAGAGGAATTTGACCTCGAGCGTTGCTTTTCGTAACCATCAACGATTGGCCTGCTCTTAGTAACCTTTCGGACTGTCAAATAAGGGATACAATGCATGCACGCATTGCTTACATGAGACTGAAAGTGTACATTTGCCAAATTGTAAGAAGAACGTGTACCTTGGGCATCGCCGATTTCTTCCAAAATTCATCCAAGAAGAAAGAAAGGCAAGCATTACAACGGCAAGGCAGATCACCGGCGAAGCTCGCGGAACGACCGGTGCTGAGGTATTTGATATGGTCAAGGATTTGAAAGTCATCTTTGGAAAGGGTCCCGCGGACAATCAGTTCGAAGGGAGCCGACAGCACGCAGCCATGTGGAAGAAGAAATCTATATTCGGGAGCTAGAATATTGGAAAGTCCTAGATGTCCGCTCTGCAATCGACGTGATGCACGTTACTGAAGAATATTTGCGTGAACCTCCTAAGCTTCTTGGGCGTGTATGGGAAGACAAATGATACAAAGGAAGCACGGCAGACCAGCAACGCTTGAAAGACCACGATGACCGCATCCGGAATGGTTTCAAGGTCATGCCAGCTACGCTCGACCAAAGAAGAGAAGGTCATCTTTTTGAATGCCCGAGCAGTATGAAGGTCCCGTCTGGATTCTCGCCCAATATAAAGGGAATAATAAACATGGCGGAGAAAAGTTCCAAAACCTGAAGTCTCACGACCGCCACGTGATTATGACGCAATTGCTTCCGATTGCTTTGAGGGGCTCCTGCCGAAAATGTTCGAGTAGCCATTGTGAAGCTATGTGCATTCCTCAATGCAATCTCTCGTAAGGTAATCAATCCGAAGTTCTACCACGGTTACGAACGATGTGATCCAATGTCTTGTCAGTTTGAGTTGGTGTTCCCGCCATCCTTCTTCAATATTATGACGCACCTCCTGGTTCACCTAGTCGAAGAGATTTTCGTTCTCGGTCCTGTATTTCTACACAATATGTTCCCCTCGAGAGGTTCATGGGAGTATTAAAGAAATATGTTCAGAATCGTGCTAGGCTAGAAGGAAGCATCGCCAAGGGCTATGGAAATGAGGAGGTAATTGAGTTTTGTGTTGACTTTGTTCCCGACCTTAAGCCGATTGGTCTTCCTCGATCGCGCACGAGGGGAGACTAAGTGGAAAAGGCACGATCGGAAGGAAATCAACGATATGTATGGACGACCATTCTCCGATCAAGCACACCACACTGATCGACCAATTCCAGCTTGGTGGCTCCGTGCTTTGAGAAACACAAGAATATTTTACGCTCGACAACCCGGGAAGCCTGAATCCTGGATTAGGAAGGCCCACATGGAGACTTTCGCAGTTGGTTGAGAAAACATTTAATGAATGAAAATGATGTTGTAGATCAGCTGTACATGTTGGCCAAGACACCATCTTCGACTATAACGACTTTCCAAGGGTACGAGATAAATGGGAATACATTTTACACGATCGCCCAAGATAAAAAGAGCACCAACCAAAACAGTGGTGTCCGCTTTGATGCAGCAACCGAGAATGGGCAAGAGGTCACATATTATGGTTACATAGAGGAGATATGGGAACTTGACTATGGACCCTCCTTTAAGGTCCCTTTGTTCCGTGCAAATGGTTCAAGCTAACAGGAGGTGGGGTAAAGGTGGACCAGCAATACGGAATGACAATGGTGGATTTCAACAATCTTGGTTACCTTGACGAACCATTCGCCCTAGCGAAAGATGTCGCTCAGGTTTTCTATGTGAAGGACATGAGTAGCAAACCGAGGAAACGGAAAGATAAGAAAACGATCAAGACATCATGCGATGATTCAAAGCGCCACATTGTTCTTTCAGGAAAAGAAACATCGTGGGAGTGGAGGACAAGACAGACATGTCGGAAGATTATAATATGTTTGCTGAAATTCCGCCTTCAAAGTGAACACCGACCCAAGCATTAAGTTAAATGATGAGGATGCTCCATGGATACGGCACAATCGTAAGCAAGCAGGGACACAAGGAAGAAATGATGTGTAATAATTTTTGTACCAAACTTTGTTGAATGGATCATGTGAATTATATTACCCGTGATGTGTTTGGTGTCCATTTTGAATGATTCGAGATACCACCGATGATACATGAAATTTGGAGTGATTTAGTCATACTCCTGCCTAGGCGATAATATGCATACTGTAGTCTTCATAGCCGCCGCCGTCGTTGTCTTGGTAGTCGCCGCCTTCTAAGTTGCCGCCGCCGCCGCCGCCGCTGCTGCCGCCGCTCTTGTCGCCGCTGTCGGGCGGCGCTGTGGCTCGAATCGAGGGTAGCGCAGCGGGGATATCGCCGCCGTGATGTAGTCCATGACGCTCGCAGAGTCCGCCATACCACCATAGCCGACGGCCGCCTCGTGGAAGTTCCTGTGAGGCGACCGTCCTCCTCATACCGGCGCGGCGCCTCTCGCGCCGATTGATGAAGAAGGCGTCCCAAGTATGCTGGTTATCGGGATGCCGCGGATTCATCCGCTGCTCGGCGTGAGGTCGAGGTAGTAGTGGTTCGTGATGGCCGCCCGGCGCAGCAGTACCGAGGGACGGGAGGGACGGCACGCCGCCGGGCGCTTAGGCTCCAGCCGGTGGGGACGCTTGTAGCCCGGTGGACAAGGGTAGTTCGAGCGCAAAGCTCCTCCACCTGCTGGTAGGTTAGAGTGGGTGCGGTGGAAGCCATGAGAGAGTGATGAGAGATTGTAGAGATGTGATAATGCTGGCCAAGCCGGGCTACATATATGTAGTGAGAAATGGCGGGAAAAATGGGAGCGGAAGACAGGAGGCGGGAAGAAAGTGGCGGGAAGAAAGAGGCGGAAGACAGGGAAGAAATGGCGGGAAGAAGAGGAATCAGAGTTGGTCATCTAACCTTTAGTCCCGGCTGGTTGGTGCAACCGGGACTAAAGGTTAGACAGACGCGTGGGTAGCGCACGACACCTGCCGGAGGAACAAGACAAAGCGAAGCGGCGCCGTGCCTATAAAAGGAGCATCGATCTGTGCCAAGATAGAGGCGTGAAGAAATGGCGGGAAGACATAGACGGGAAAGAACTGGCGGGAAGACTGGCCGGGAAGAACTTGTGGGAAGACAGAGGCGACCGGGAAGAACTTGTGGGAATTCTTTTTGGTTCTACTTTCAAATTTGTTTGAAATTGTACATTCATATGCATGTATGTAGTACCGTAGAATATGTGAAACTCCTTCAAAATTAAAATAAAGCACAAAAGAAATAAAACAATACAAATTAAACAGAAAACAATACAAATTAAAAAGAAAACAATACAAATCAAACAGAAAACAGGTTTGGGGGGGCTAAAACCCTAAACTCATGGCGGCCTTTAGTCGCGGTTGGCGAACCAACCGCGACTAAAGGTTACCTTTAGTCGCTGGTCGCCTCCCCAACCGCGACGACTAAAGGGGGGCGCGGAATGCAAAAGCCGCCAAAACCCTTTAGTCGCGGTTGGGCAGGCGACCATGACTAAAGGGTACCTTTAGTCGCGGTCGCGCCGCCAACCGCGACTAAAGGGGGGGGCTATAAATACAAGGCTCGATTCTCGTCTTCTCCGATTCGATTCTCGCCTCGTCTCTGCCCGCCCTCGGCGCCGCCCGCCGTCGCCCTCGCCCTCGGCGCCGCCGCCGCTGCCGCCGCGCGCCGCCTCGCCGCCCGCGCCCTCGCCCGCCGCCGCCCCGCCGGCCTCGGTACTGCCGCCTCGCTCGCCCGCCCTCAACGCCGCCGACCGCCTCCTCGCCGCCAAAGACGTGATCACTCCCAAAGACAGAGCACACTAGCTACGCCTGTGCCGTGACGCTCTACCCACGCACCGTGTCAGCCCGCCCGTCGCGGTGACATCCTCTCTCTGCTCGCTTTCGTCTCGTTGGGCACGCCCGGCAACCGGTCTATTTCCACGACCTCGCTGGATCGAGGCCTACTACGAGGCGATCGCTAAGGCTGGAGCACATCGGCAGCGCCGGTCACGCTGATTTCGCCGCTTGGTTTCAGACTAAATTTATGCAAGGCGGTTGTCACAACTAAGATTAGACAAGTTTGACCGATTTAGATGTGTGTTTGGTTCAAGCCACATTAGGGTCCTACATAACATACACTCAAAAATGTGGCAAGATTTTTTAAATTTGCCAACCTGTGGCTCTCATTTTAAAAAACTAATCTTAGACAAGTTTGATAATATTGTATAGCAAAATGTGACACTCCTAGGCCCTAGAACCAAACAACCCGTTCGTCTCCGTCGCGCCTCTATGCTTGGTTATCAGCTCCCGCCTGTCGCCTTACTCCGCCTCGCCCACCATTGTTGGCTCATCGAGCTCCTGCCCGCCGTCATGACCTCCTGCTCCCTCAAAACCGATTATAGGAGTAAAATTTGGTTTTAAGGGTTCAACCGACATAGTGATCCCCAACCGAACTTCTTTTACTCGCGTTGGGCACCGATTATATTTACTTGGCCGAGGCATGTTTATGAAAAAAATCTCCTTTCCCTCGCCACACCGCATCCACTCTAGTGCCCAACGAGACAATGAGGAAAACATATCTCATAGAGTTTAAAATAACAATGAGACAATGAGGAAAACATATCTCATAAAAGCGAGACATAGAGAATATACCCAGCATATACGGAGAGGGGCGGCGAGGGGGGGCGGCGATGCTGGTGTTTTTTTTTGGGATCGAGAGGGGCGGCGAGGGTTATACATGTGTGTTGTCCTCGCCTCCCTCTCCGTGACGCCGTCGTCTGCGCCGCCTGCCTCGCGGCTCCATGACACCCTCTCCCACCCTTCCTCGCCTCCTTTTGCCACCGCCTTTCGCCACCGCCACCGCCACCGCCCCTTCTTCACTTAATTAATTTGTTTTACTACATGTTTTCAGGATGACATAATGGCGACGATAGAGCTGACCCGATTATGGACAACTATGATCCGGACGGTGAAGCACATATGTTCGGCATCATAAACGGCGATATTCTATATGTGCCGACCGGAGAAGAAGAAGATGATATCTCTTCTTATCTGAACCTTGACGGTGAAGATGAAGGGCGCCACAAGAAGATGATGTTTAACAAACGCCGATAAACGATTTATCTTCAAATGGAAGTAGCAACCACCTCCGCGCCGAGGTATATATATACATTGAGCCTCGGTGATACAAACTAACTGATTTGAATAAATATGTGTGTACTAACACGCGACTCTTTCTTATTTTAGCCCTCGGCCGGATCGTCAAACAATCGAGTACGCCGTCAAAGCGTGGCGCAACCAAGACGATGAAACAAGGAGAAACATGCACCATCGAGGTTGTCGACAATTACAACCGAAGGCACTGGAGCCCGCAAGAACGCCACCAAGTTTGTCACCAATGCGGAGCCATTGTTAGAGACAACGCCTCGATCACCGCCCAGAGTGGAATGAGCCAAAGAAGGCACGAATTGATGGTTTCACTTTTGTCGATAAGAGAACAAAAAAGATTGCTTCAAGAAGCTTATGGAACATTTCGCTCTACCTCCGAATACAACAAATTCGATGAGGAGGGTAACAAGATTGAGGAAAACAAGGAGAGGAGGAGGCTAGTCAAACAGTTCGCTTCTTCATAAGATGGCCGACGATTCCGAAATTCAAGCAAAATCTAGCCCATGACTTTGTCAAGCAGAACAAGACTCCATTTCAAAGGACAATATGAGAAACTGAAACATGATTGGCCAGAATTTGTAAAGCAAAAGAAATCGGAGCAGTTCATTCAAATATCGAAAAAAATAAGGAAAATGCGCTAAGAAGGAGTACAATCATGTTATGGGGCCAGGAGGGTATCGCATTTGGGTGCCTAGGTTGGAGAAGATGGAGAACGAGCTGAGGGCGCGAGGAATCCGCCCAGTGCGGAGGGATGGGACCCAAGGGCCAAAAGCTGGTGGTACGGGCATGGGGAACGCTGAACCCGGAGATGGGGAGTGTGTTTACCGGGCAAATTAATTAAACCCACCCAAGCCCTTATTGACGCAATGAGGATGCTCAACAGGGAAGATCAAGTTCAACAGAGAGAACGACATCGCGACAAAAGCCCTCGAATCCTGAACACGGAGGACGTGTACGAGGCATGGGGCACATTCCGTGGAAAATAGGGTTCCCCTGCGATGACCCGTGCGGTTCTGAAGCCGTCGAAGAGAAAGATGGATCGGGAAGCAGATGTTGTGGCGCGTTGGCATCGGAAATGGATGTGATGAAGAAAACCATGAGTGTACTAGTAGCGAAAGAGATGCAGCTCGGTGCAGCATGAAGATCATCCAGCGGATCTCGAAGCCAGCAGCGGAGAAGCAGCGTGGCTTCCACGGAGGCCCCACCGGCTGGTGCAGATGCACCGATGATCGAAATTACTGCACCGGAGCCTCGGTGGTCGAAATTACTGCACCGGAGCCTCGGTGGTCGAAATTACTGCACCGGAGCCTCCTCGCTACCCCGTGGGCGATATAAAGGAGATGAAAGAATGTCATCTGTATTATCCTATCGGGAACATGTCCATGAAGGTAGCCATCGGCAGTGCTTTACCATGTTTACTCGGAGCACTCCACCACAACAACCCCATTCAAGATGGCTATGCTCGTGTCACGGTGGAGGACATAGTCCAAGGGTTTGAGGACACGGAGATTGACATTGCTACACCAAAGGGAGAAAAGACTTGATATGTCAAGCGCCATTTCATTCTATGGCAAAAGAAGTTTATCAAGTTTCGAGCGAGGCGCCAAGGACAACAAGTCCACCCCTCACGGTGGTGGTGGTGGTGGTGGCGGTGGCGGTTCACCTACACCTCCGCCACGCCACCGACGCCGCCCCCAGATCCACAACGTCCGGCGGGTGATCAGCCGCCTCGATCCTCGTCCGGCGGGTGATCGACGCCGCCCCAATCCACCTCCGCAAAGAAGCGTATAGTCCTGGATTATTAACCCGGACCCTTATGTACCTAAGACCACAAAGGTACCGGAGCCATCATCAAGCCTCTCCCACAAGGCCTTGGGAACGAGTGCCGAGGAAGTCGACGCGCCGCTGCTGCTGATTTGGAGAAATGGAAGGCGGATCGAAGAAGAAAAGAGAGCCCGAGCCCAAGCCAGTATTTTCGATGAGCAAAAGAAGTGGGCTAAGTCATTTTTGAGCACACCGTCCCAAGCCGCCAAGAATCTGCCTAACGACTATGCACGTGAACTTGGCAGGCAGGCACTCATGTTCAAGGAGAACAAAGAGCGGAGAAGGCCGAAGTAAAAAAGCGGAAACAAGTTGCCCAGCTCGGGAACAAAGTAAACAATCGATTGCCCCGCTTATAGTGGAAGCCGCCGTCCGGATGCCCCGAGATCATACAAGCTGCGGCAGACAGGATTGACTGTAACGAGTGCGAGAGAACAAGCGCCAACTTAGGTATTACTCTTCGTGAACTGTTAGGCCTTGATGAGGCGCCAAATGAAGGAGGTAGTAATTACATATGTCAAGAATGGGCCTCTCGTCGAGCCTGCGCAGGAAAAGGATCTACCTCCACAAATGAAAGGTCTGCTGAAATGGTACAAGGGTTACATAAAAATAAAACGCCAAAGAATATATTTATGCGGAAGTTAGACATGAGCATCACTTCAAACATTACTATGTACAAATTGAACTGAGTGAATTGTCCCAGCTTTTCAATCTGCGAGCTCGACAAATCTATCATCGCTTGCTACGCTCGTAAGTGATTTATTAATTTCTACCCCATCTCGTTCATATTGCCTGCACTATATATATGTCCTAACTATATTGTTGTGTCCGCTATTATACGTGCAGAATGAAGATTAAGGAATGCAGAGTAAGGAACATCCATGATGTTGGGTTCATTGACCCACACATCGTTAATGGACATGTGTTGGAGCGCCACCTCACCGACATGGAGGCAGACACTGTGGCAGTTTCTTACAAAGCAGGAACTCAAAAGTGATATTCTATTTCCTTACCATTTTGGGTGAGTGTTTCTGTCTTGAGCACATTCTCTTTGTTTACTCCATGCATGGTATGTGGCCGCTAATCGATGAGTTATGCATGACGATCGTGCATGTATCGTGTCCGCAGTTCCACCGGATTCTCGCTAGTAATTAAAGTTAACACCTCGTAATGTCTCGCCCACGACTCTCTGAATATGGATCCAAAGCTTTGGGGCGGCATGAGAAGAATGCTGCAGAAGTAATTATTTTCATTCATTTGCGCCTATATCGATCGGCCTATTTCGCTCATTTCCTAATATCAAGTAACTAATAACTCTCTTGTTCATTTAATTTTCTTTGCCTCGTAGGGTTTGGAGACGGTTCATAGATACAAAGGTCGGTGAATTCAAAAAGAGCTAGAATTCAAAAGGTCAAAGGCTAAGAATGCTGGGGATATTCAGCCACCGGAGACCAATCTATGTGGATACTATGTTCAGAGATGATCCGAGATACACCTCTGAGCGGGTTCCGAGTGATACCAATGCTCGAGGAATAACCTCCGGATGATGCTTAGTCCAAGCTCGCTTCCGACCACTTCAAGAGGAACTAGCTGGATGGTTCAGCAGGAAGTCCTCCATCCTAAAGGAGAACACTATTACGAGGACGAGAACTTTATATGCATTAAATCATGTATGGAAACTTGTTCAAAATTGTATATGGTCATCCGATGATATTGAATATATATTGTATATTCCTCTTGAATTCTTTTGGTTCTAATTTCAAATTTATTTGAAATTGTACATTCATATGCATGTATGTAGTACCGTAGAATATATGAAACTCCTTCAAAATTAAAATAAAGCACAAAAGAAATAAAACAATACAAATTAAACAGAAAACAGGTTTAGGGGGGCTAAAACCCTAAACCTGTGGCGGCCTTTAGTCGCGGTTGGCGAAAGAACCGCGACTAAAGGTCCTCCGCCTGACGGCCGCTGGCGCCCACGTGGAAGGGCCGTTAGTCGCGGTTCTTAGCAGCCGCGACTAAAGGTGGGGGCTTTAGTCGCTTATTTGGTCGCGTTGCCCAACCGCGACTAATGGCAGTTATGAACCGCGACCAAAGGCCTTTTTTCCACCAAAGTCATCCAGCTCGATAAGATTTGCTCTCATTGTCTTCGCCAAGACATAGGATTTGGGTTGAGCATCACTTGACCATTCGACTTTGTTCACTTGGACCCCACTTAACAATGACGGTGGTTCCTATGACTCAACAACGAAGACAAAGGAAACAACGAAACGACACAGTCTTCGCGCTCCATAGTCTTCACTCAATGTCTTCTCATGTCATAGTCTTCAATATGAATATCTTCACATACCACCATTGTCGTCATTGTCTTCACACATTTTTAGGGATCATCTCCGGTAGGTAAACCGAATCAATGAGGG
The DNA here is from genome assembly GCA_021605205.1 of Aegilops longissima. Classification (NCBI taxonomy): domain Eukaryota; kingdom Viridiplantae; phylum Streptophyta; class Magnoliopsida; order Poales; family Poaceae; genus Aegilops; species Aegilops longissima. The sequence goes on from CM038682.1 coordinate 88,047,813, forward strand.
ACACTACCTGTGTTATCCTGCAATTCTCACAAACACATTAGTCCCTCAACCAAATTTGTCGTCAATACTCCAAAACCAACTAGGGGTGGCACTAGATGCAATTACAATCTCCCCCTTTTTGGTGATTGATGACAAACTGGTTGAAGTTTTCAACGGGGATAAAGTATGTGAAATTGTAAAGGATAGGTATTGTCTTCATAAGTGGCAAGGGCTCCCTCAAGATGTGCATATAAGTAATTTGCTTTTGGAATGCAAATGCACATGGCAGGTTGTACTTGTGGAGATCCCTTCAACTTATGAAGATAATTCATCATGCATGAAATGATACAACTAAGAGAATGACATGCATAATGAAAATGGACGCTCAGAGAATGATCTAAGTGCGGAAGTTATCATCGCACATGCGGAATTTATCATCGCATCACGTAAAAGCAAATAAGTAGCAGACGACCATCAAGTTTAAGTGTTACAACTCAAAGAACCAATTGTATCAAAAGCGAGAGTTGTAAACACTAGGCAAAATATAAAGCAACCGCCCATTTAAACTCGCTTGAAGACTATCAAACTCATATGCTTCTCCCCCTTTTGTCAGTAAGGACCAAAAAGGTTTGAAGACATAGAGCATCTACTCGCTTTCATCAGGAGAAGGTGAAGCAGCAGGGTTGTCGTTGTTGTTTGGCGGTGCGCATTTAACTTGGTGCAAAGTCGATGCGCGCAAAAGTAGGGGGCGGTGAAGTAGCATCGGCTTCATCATCGATCACTCGGCATTCACAGCTGCATGGAGGAAGAATAGTCGAGTCTTCAAGGAGGGTGTTCGACGAGGACAACATTCCGTGGAGGAGTGGAGTCAAACTTGAATCTTTCAAAGTGAAGCCATCGCCTTGAAGATCTGCTTCAAGATCGAGCAGCGCCAAACTCTTCCATGATCAACGACAGGTCTCGTGAGTGACAAAAGCATTCTTGGTGGCAAGATTTGAATGCGATTGACGCCCACCAAGAGGCTTTGCATCCGCCGCTTGAGCCAATAGTGATGCTTGTCTTGTTTCGATGCGAAGGCCACAAGAAGTTCTTGGTCATTTAGGACACGAGGCGCTTAGAGGCCTTTGTGCAATTGTGCTCTCGAGCTTCAGTTTATGACGGTGAGGCAAACGAGTGTTCCCAGCCATTGATAGACACGAGTTACTGCTTGGACGCCTTCCATGGGTTGAGAGAAGCTATGGTGATCTGCATTCTGAAGACAAAGCGGCGTTTTGGCAGGCTCAGGGTATATGGCTTCAACTGACATATCAACCTAGGGTAGAAAGATCAGATGATTGCGAGCAGAGGGCTGATAGTTGACAGCAGAGTGCAGCTTGATGAGGCGATGACCCATGGAGCATAGAATTTCAGGCCAAAAGGTCGAACTGACGCAGCCAGCTTGCACGATGAAGAATTCTTGTGTATTGAAGCTGATGCCATTGAGGATGTAAAAACCAATGTCTTCATGGCTCCTTCAAGTTTTGCAGATGACTAATGCCCTTTGATAGGCCATAGAGTTCGCTGATGATGTGATATATTGTGCGAGGCAGATACTCAAGGTCATCAACAAAGAACTCCTTCAGGTATTCAGTGTCAGGTGGCAAAGGCTTCATCATGCTCAACATCTCGCTCATGTTGGGCTCTGGCTTATGGAAGATGCTCTCTAGTGCATTGCAGTGGAGTTGACAATTAGGTTCGAACAGCTCTCCGGGAGTGGGTAGGCCTGTAAGCTCAATGACATCAAGAGCTTTGGCTTCATGATGAACATTTCCTGTCATCCACTCGAGAACCCATGTCTTTGTATCTTTGTAGTAGCCGCGAATGTGGAGGGTAGCATAGAATTGAAGCAAAAGTTCCTCATTCCAATGTTCTTTGTCTGTCACAAAGCTGAGCAGACCTGCATCACGAAAGCAGTCAAGTGCTTCTTCTAAGCATGGCAGTCCTGCAATGGCTTCAGTGTCGAGGCGATATGAGGAAAATGCGCCTTGATCATCTGCATGCAGGAGTAATAGCTTCACTGTTGATAGCTCCGTAAACGATCCGATGATATTCTTGGCCTTGAGTAGGGTTCTTGCTCACAAAGAAAGTGTTGTGGGCTTTGAAGCCATTTGCATTGAAGGACCCTGGAGCGGTGGCAGTACATGGGAACCTTGGCAGTCGTGGCTTTGGTTTCTGGACCAGAGGCCTATGCCCAACATGATAATCAAACTGAGGACCAGAGGCATGAGGCGGAGGGACCAGGACGGGCCATCTGACAGTGACTAACTGACCATAGTTGTAAGCTTGCTCAATTGTATAGGGCCTTGGTGGCGGAACAGGAGCAGTGGCAACAACAGAGGCTTCAGGCGCAGTTGCATCATTGGCTTCGGGCACATTGGTTGGTGCAGGCTCCACATTTGCTTCAGCCATGACTACGTCATTGGCTTCATTTGTGTTGGTGGTGGCAGCCTCAAGATTTTCAACCTCCACTTGATGAGCCGGAGGGTCGGCATCGCCACGCTCACTTCGTGAATAACTTCTTCAAGAATGGGGAGGTTCTTGTATGGTTGTCATCGGTGATGCAGCCGGATTGTCTTCAGCAGCTTTGGCTTGGACTGGAGACATTCACGCTTGGAGTGGCTTCGAAACACTTGACGGGCAACAGATTGGTGGTGCACTTCTCCTTCTGGAATGCTCGAAAGAGGGACTTGTGGCCTTGGTCCTTTGCGAAGCCTGCGAAATGCGGGCGACGCCTTTGGAGATGGAGTTGGCTGGGCCTCAAGGTCTTCCTCTTCTTCTTGGACAGGTGGTGTGACTTGTTGTTGTTGGGGAGTACTAGGGGAGTCTTGTTGTTGTGGGAGATCAGCCCATGATGCATCCTGAGCAATTGGCATCAGAGGACGACCAATGCTGATGAGTTCGCTGTTCGTGAGAACAGGCGATGATACCAGGTTGTGTTCGATCTGTGGAAGAACGTCATCATCTTCAACATTGTCATTGAGACCAATGTCTTCGGCAGTGATGGGATCAACTGCTGGAATGTCTTCAGCTTCAGGAGCCTCTGTGGAAGCAGGCTCATGAACTATCATTCGTCGTTCTTGGTGTTCAGATGCAGGTCGAACCATTGAGATAGGTTCAACAACTAAGGGCTCTGTGGAAGCAGCCCGATTCTTCTTGGTTTTGCGCTTCTTCTTGGAGGGAGAAGCATCAGAGGCTTCAGGATTTTTCCTTTTTCTGGCTTCAGCCTCGGCAACCCTCATCTTCTTCTGTTCTGAAGCGGTCGACCTGACCTTTGGCTTCGAGCCAGTCATGCTGCTTGGGAAGACTATGCGAGTTTGGTCTTGCCTTGACGGTGCAGATTGGTCAGTTGATTGCTTCTTCTTCTTTGCAGCCATTCTGGGGTCAATGCCAGGACGACCAAGAGCCTTGTGCTTCTCAGCCTCATTGTAGGCTAGTACACACTTGTCAGCCAGACTCTTCATGCGCTCACGAGAGCCTTTAGCTTCGTCGCGCTTCTTGTGAAAGGCTCCTTTGAGCTCGTGCAGCATGGACTTGAAGTTTTTGACATCTTGCATGCTGAGCTTTGCCACATGCTTCTTGAACTGAGCTTTCTCATAGTCGATCTTGTGCTTCAGTTCAACGAGACGCTGAGCGAGAGCTAGCTCAGAAGCAATGGCGCCATTGAAGGAGACGCTGAGGCCAATGGGAAGTTGCAGATCTTCAAAGCTGAGATTTGGGTTGTCAAACCACTCATCAATGAAGTGATGTATGATTGCCACATCAAAGAGAGGCAAATCATTGAAGATCTCTGCTTCTTCCTTGCTCTTGATCAGTTTCTCAAGAGCATCATCTGCAAGATCTTCATCGCTGGATAGATCAATGTGCTCTTCTCGCAGAATGGCAGCAGGAGTTAATGTCTGATCAGTATGTTTGACAATTTTCTTTTTCTTCTCCGTCTTCTTGGAGATACGTTATTGATCTTCAGACTGCACACTGTCTTCAGGAGGTGCAGTGGCTAGTGGCTTCGCACGTGAAGCTTTTGGAGGAGCAGCTGATCTTGAAGCCTTAGCCTTCTTTTGCTTCTGCAGCTTTGGAGTAGGAGCAGGGGCTTCATCAGTGTCAGTGTCATCATCAGAATGATCCACTTTGGCACCTTCAACCGATATGTGAGTGATGAGGCCATCAAGGTTGTAGAAGGGACCGATGACATTGGGTTCTGCATCACGGGAGTCGTCAGCACGGGGAGCAGAGGGACCAGGGTTGAAGTCTAATCCCAATGACTTCTTGTTTTCCTTGGCCGATGCCTTTGCGTGCTGGAAGTTGCGCTTGAAGAGATTATCGTCACGACACCAGAGCCATGACGATGGGTCGGCATTTTCAGGCTGAGGTCCACGGACCATACAAGGATAGAAACCCTGTGCAATAGCTTCAGCTCTGTTCTTGGGTGGAAGGCCTCGAAAGAGAATATCACCCCAAGGACTTTTGATAGCATTCTTCTTAGCGTATTCCTGGGTCACGAACTTGTATTTGAACCATTGTTCAGCCCAATATCGTCGAATCCATTGGATTCGTGTCTTGCGCTGATTGTAAGTCTCTTCATGATCTGTCTTGTAAAGCTCTGCGAGGTCATCAGGTAAATCTTTTGATGTTCCCTCACGACGCTGTCTGCCACCCTTCCTTACTAATTTCTCTGCAGCCATGAACTTCAAACTGAATGGCTTCAACACATTTAAAGGCTTCAAAAGCTTTCGCTTGCTGGACAAACAGGAACTGGCGTCGGGAGAGTTAATGTGATGCTGTAAGAATTCTGCAAACGAATGCAGACTATGAGAACCAAGGGTTTCTCCCACGGACATGTACCTGTGACAGCATTAGAGATGCGAGGGAAGGGGAAGAGGTATGCATTCTCAGAAGATTTTGAAGATAAATCAGTTTGAAGACATTGACCTCATGATGCGAAGACATTCACTTATACGTTGAGAGTTGGTTCCAGATTTGTACGAATCCGTGAATAGATACAAGTGAGGAATCTAACTAGATATGAAGCTTAAGTGAATATACTAGGCAGTATGAGATGCAGACAGAATAGATCTAACATTGTATAGGCAGAAACAGCTTAGGTAAACAGGATGAATCTTTGAGGATCAAAAAGATGGTAAAAATAGAGTTATATTTACCACACGAAGAACTGCTAGATGGGATGAGTAGGAGACCGAGCAGTTCAATCCACAGTGCCCTAACTTGGCGACGGAGGACAGCTACGGAGGCGGCGGAGAGGACGATGTTCGCGGCCGGCGTGAGGACGGCGTCGGAGAGGTCGCGGCAGCTAAGCGCTTCGTCGCCGGCGTCGTCGCGAGCTAGCGGTGGCGCTAGGGTTTTGACGAGGTGGAGAGGTGGAAGAAGGTTTTCTTTACCGCAGGGGACATGTATTTATAAGGAGGTGTGCGGCACATCACAATTACTCAGGTGCCCCTGGCGGTTCACATCTGAGGGGTACGTGGTGAGCATGCAACATACTCAGAGCTGTCCCATCGCTCCCACGCCTCCGTGTTTGTCGGATGGTCGTTCCGGCTTCTCCGGATTTCAAACAATAAGGATGAATCATTTAAAACAGTCTTAATGTTTGTCTCTGTGTCTTCTACTGACAAGGACGCAGAGAAGACATTCGACAGTTTCAATAGAATGCATATGATTTGGACAGATAGAGTTTGAGACAGAAAGCATAGAGAGATTAGGGTCCGATCACATTCACTTAGTTCAAAAGATTCAACTAGGAAGACATAGCTATAAGTGAATGCTGTAGAGGACAGAACACTAGTATATATATGTATCAGAAAGCAATCAAATCAACATAGTGAAGAAAATCATGAATATAAGTTGAACTTTGAAGACAAACCAAATGTGAAGACATAGCTAAAATAATGCCATGAGTGAAACACTTCAAACAGAGAAATTTGGCGGTGGCGTTACCCACCGTATAGGAAGTATTAGACCCAGACACGGCGCACAATTATCGTGGCGCTCCGAAGTCAAATTCCATGTTAATGTATTCACACTCACAATGTAAGTCTTCATTGATTGAAGATATACTTCACTTCGTGTGTTGCACATCTAAGTCATCAACATGCATAAGTGTTAGGATGTGTGCCTGATCACAGGACATTTGAGGATTCCAAGATATTTAGCTCACACCGTAACTTGCAAAACCTTTTCTCATCCAAGAGCTTTGTGAAGATATCTGCCAGTTGCTCTTCAGTGTTGACGTGAATGATGTCAATATCCTTTTTCATGACATGATCTCTGAGAAAGTGATGACGAATTTCAATGTGCTTTGTCTTTGAGTGCTGGACTGGATTGTTGGCAATCTTGATGGCGCTTTTGTTGTCGCAGAAGAGAGGTACTTGTTTCAGATTGATGCCATAGTCCTTGAGAGTTTGCTTCATCCATAGAAGTTGAGCGCAGCAAGATCCAAAGAGCAATGTATTCAGATTCAGCGCTTGAGAGTGATACAGTTCTACTTCTTCAAGACCAACAGACAAGTGATCGTGCCAGAAAGTGACATGTGCCTGATGTAGACTTGCGATCCACCTTGTCACCAGCATAATCAGCATCCGAGAATCCAACCAAATCAAATTCTGAGCCCTTTGGATACCATAATCCGAGCGTTGGGGTGTGAGCCAAATATCGAAGAATTCGCTTCACTGCTAAGTGATGCGATTCCTTTGGTGCTGCTTGGAATCGAGCACACATGCAAACACTAAGCATAATATCTGGCCTAGATGCACATAGGTAAAGTAAGGAACCAATCATGGAGCGGTATACCTTTTGATCAAATTCTTTACCATTGTTGTTGGGACCCAGATGGTGTTTGGCTGGGATTGGCGTCGTGTAACCTTTGCAATCCATCATGGACATCTGATATTGCTCTTGCATCATGTATCCAAACTCATCACTGTACTTCTGGTTGGTGCAGCCGAAGATAATGTCATCCACATATATTTGGCACACAAACAGTTCACCATCATATGTCTTCGTGAAGAGTGTCGGATCGAGGGATCCAGGTTTGAAGCCTTTGCTCTTCAGGAAGTCTTTGATCGTATCATACCAAGCACGAGGAGCTTGTTTGAGGCCATACAGTGCTTTGTTTAGCTTGTACACCATATCAGGATGTTTTGGATCTTCAAAGCCAGGTGGTTGAGCGACGTATACTTCTTCTTCAATCTTGCCGTTGAGAAATGCACTCTTCACATCCATTTGATATAGCAAGATGTTGTGGTGGTTAGCGAGGCTAGCAAGATGCTAATAGCTTCAAGCCTAGCCACGAGGAGCAAATGTTTCATCAAGTCAATTCCTTCAACTTGAGTATATCCTTGAGCCACAAGTCGTGCTTTGTTTCTCGATTTACTTGACCATGCTCATCTTGCTTGTTTCGATATATCCATTTTGTGCCAATAATGTTATGCTTGCGAGGGTCAGGACGCTTGACAAGTTCCCAAACATTGTTCAGCTTGAACTGTTGAAGTTCTTCTTGCATAGCTTATATCCATTCAGGTTCCATAAAGGCTTCAACTACTTTCTTGGGTTCTGATATTGACACAAAGGAAAAGTGTCCACAGAAATTTGCTAACTGTGTTGCTCTTGAGCGAGTAAGTGGACCAGGTGCATTGATGCTATCAATTATCTTCTCAATTTGTACTTCATTTGCGACTCGAGGATGAATTGGACGAAGACTTTGCTCTCGCTGATCATTGTCATCATTGGGAGGATTATCTTCAGACTGAGCATTGTCTTCATGTTGGTTAGGTGCAGAAATGATAAGTTCCTCTTCAGGCTGTGCTTCAGAAGGCATGATTTCTCCAGTTCCCATTAGCTTGATTGATTCACTGGGCGGAGCTTCGTCTAGTGTACTTGGCAGGAGCTCTCTTTGTGAACCATTGGTTTCATCAAATAGCACATCCACAGTTTGGACGATTTTGTAGAGATAAAGGTTGAAGACTCTGTAAGAGTGCGAGTCCTTTCCGTAACTGAGCATGAAGCCTTTGTGAGCTTTAGGTGCAAATTTTGACTTGTGATGGGGATCCTTGATCCAAAGACCTAGCTCCAAATACTCAAGTAGGCGACATTTGGCTTCTTGCCAAGAAGGAGCTCATAGGATGTTTTTTTTTAGAAGCTTATGGATGTAAACACGGTTGATGGCGTGACATGCTGTATCAATAGCTTCAGGCCAGAAGTTTCTTGGTGTCTTGTACTCGTCGAGCATTGTTCGAGCCATCTCAATGAGGGTTCTGTTCTTGCGCTCTACGATGCCATTTTGCTGAGGTGTGTATGGAGCAGAGAACTCATGAGTGATTCCCATTGTATCCAGATAAAGATCAAGTCCGGTGTTCTTGAACTCAGTACCATTGTCACTTCTGATATGCTTGATCTTAACGCCATAATTGGTCATGGCTCGATTGGCGAAGCGTCGGAAGACATCTTGTACTTCAGTCTTGTAGAGAATTATGTGCACCCATGTATATCTTGAGTAGTCATCAACAACGACGAAGCCAAAGAGACAAGCAGTTGTTGTGAGGGTAGAGTAGTGAGTAGGGCCAAATAAGTCCATGTGTAACAGCTCGAAGGGTTGAGATGTCGTCATGATTGTCTTCGAGGGGTGCTTTTCCCTAGTCATCTTTCCAGCTTCGCAGGCACCACAAAAATGATCCTTCTTGAACTTGACACCCTCGCCTATGACATGCTTCTTCTTTGCGAGTGTGTGTAAGTTCCTCATGCCAGCATGCCCCAGCCTCCGATGCCGAGCCAAGATTCAAGCTTTTGCAAGAAGACCTACGACAAGTGTGGACCTGCTGAGAAATCTACCATGTATAGATCATCTTCCGATACCCTTCAAAGACTAGAGACTTGTCGATTCCATTAGTACAAGGTAACGATATTTTCCGAATAGCACAATCATGTTCAAGTCACAAAGCATTGAGATGTACATTAAGTTGAAACCAAGGGATTCAACAAGCATCACTTTATCCATGTGTTGATCCTTTGAGATTGCAACTCTACCTAGACCCAATACCTTGCTTTTACCAAAGGTCAAGAAATGTGATGTGACTCTTGTCCGATGGACGTAAGGTTGAGTCCATGAGAAGACTTCGATCACCAGTCATATGATTAGTGCATCCGCTGTCCATAATCCATTCTGAAGCATGAGGTGTCATACCCTATAGTACAGTTAGGGGGATAGGCTTCACCAAGAGCATTGTGAAGCATAAACATTTGACGGGCAAGTGGATTATTGAAGCTCAAATCAAGATTATGACTAATAGGATGAATGGCAAACAATTCAGGAACAAAATACATAGTGAGACCATTTGGGCATTTAATCTTGCACCCTACAAGATGTTTTAGGTCCCCAACAATAGCATCAGACGCCTTTGATTTTCGGCTGGAGACCCTTTCCTGCAAAAGAAAGTTAATTCTTCTTAACCACCCACATCTTCAGGGGTGGCTTAGAAGCAATGAGCTAAGTGCAGCATCTGAGAACTTCAGCTTTGGAGCCCTAGCAAATAGCCTTGCAGGAGATGAATGATACTCGTATGAATAAGCAGAAAAGTTCTTAGTTCTATGAACATAGCGGTTTGAAGACACACGCTCATATTCATAAATTTGAGTACGGTTTCCCTGCAAAACATTGGCGTTAGGGTGACTCAGGTGAGTCCTCTGTCTGTTTGAAGCCTTTGGACCATATGACGCCTTAGGTTTGGGGTTTGTCTTCATCCCAGGTGGTGTCATGACCACATTCACTGGAAGATTCTCAAGACAAATTTTGGGAACCCAGATCTTCTTCATAGGTGGGCCATTCCTGCAGTTAGTACCAATATACCTGGCGAACACTTCACCATTCTGATTTTTGAACAGTTTATAGTTTGCATCAAAGGATTCATCAATGATAATAGGATTAGCACAGTAAAGCCAGATAAGGTGGATGGATCCATGAAGGTCCCTTTGCAGCAACCCATGTGGTTTTGGGATACCGCCAAAGCCTTCGAGGAACCATCAACGCTCATTTTCCTCTCGAACCCAACACCCTCTTTCCTAGGGTTTCGGTTCGAGAATCTGCTTTTGAGGACATCGCAGTGTCTAATGTCCTTTCAGACTTTTATACATCCTGTTTCAAGCAATGTCTTCAACCTAGCATTTTCATCAAGCAATAGCGGTGGTATCCTCCGCAGAGGGTTAGTCACCACATCAGTAGTTGAAGACAATGCAACAGTAGCAGCAGTTGAACATTCAGCAACAGAGGTAGCGATATCACGTTCAAGGCATTTTAGACATGGTGGTTCAAATCCATCCTGAGCGGAACTGATCTGTTGAGCGCGAAGTGATTCATTTTCTTTTTGAAGATCTTCATGAGCCGCTCTCAATTTCTCAAGCTCTTGCTTCCTTTGAAGATAATCATAGGAGAGCTTTTCATGAGTGGTTGAGAGCGATTCATGACGACTTTCAAGTTCTTGGTACTTAGCATGAAGATTTTTTATGTCTTCAACTAAGGACCGTGAACGTGTCATTTCCGCGTCCAACATGTCATCGCTTTTGTCTAACAGTTTTTGAGTATGTTCCATAGCTTTTTGTTGTTCAGTTGCAATTTTAGCAAGTGTTTTGTAGCTGGGCTTGGATTCACAATCAGAGTCATCTTCACTTGATGTTTGAAAGTAAGCATCACGTGATTTTACCTTGGCACCACGTGCCATCAAGCAGTAGGTGGGAGCAGGGTCGTCCATGTCATCAGCTTTAGCGTTGGTGTAGAAGTCATTGTCTTCAGTGTTGAAGATGGACTTGGCAACATAGGCTGTGGCTAGAGCCAGACTTGCAACGCCAGGGTCGGACTCCTCTCCAGACTCCACCTCCACCTCCTCAGAAGCAGACTCCTCCTCTGAATCCATTTCCTTGCCAACAAACGCACGAGCCTTGCCAGATGAGCTCTTCTTATGAGATGAAGACTTTGATGAGGACTTGGAAGAAGACTTTGAAGATTACTTCTTCTTCTTGTCATCAGAATCATATTCCTTGCTCTTCTTCTTCTTCTTCTTCTCATTGTCCCACTGTGGACACTCAGATATATAGTGTCCAGGTTTCTTGCACTTGTGACATGTTCTCTTCTTGTGGTCATGAGTGGAAGCTTCATCATTTCTTGAGCCAGATCGTGAAGACTTTCTGAAGCCCTTCTTCTTGGTGAACTTCTGGAACTTCTTCACAAGCAAAGCAAGTTCCTTTCCAATGTCTTTAGGATCATCAGAACTGCAGTCAGATTCTTCTTCAGATGAGGAAACAACTTTTGCCTTCAAAGCGCGAGTTCGTCCATAGTTGGGACCATAGATATCTCTTTTCTCGTAAAGTGGAACTCATGTGTGTTGAACCTCTCAAGTATATCGACGGATCGAGTGTCTTGAAGTCGTATGCGTTCTTGTATCATGAGGGCAAGGGTGTCAAAGGAGCTGTCAAGTGATCTCAGTAGTGTCTTGACGATTTCATGCTTGGTAATCTCAGTGGCGCCGAGAGCACGAAGCTCATTTGTGATGTCGGTGAGACGATCAAAAGTGAGCTGGACATTTTCATTGTCGTTTCTCTTGAAGCGGTTGAAGAGGTTGCAAAGAACACTGATCCTTTGATCTCTCTGGGTTGAGACGCCTTCGTTGACCTTGGATAGCCAGTCCCAGACTAGCTTCAACGTTTCCAGAGAGCTCACACGGCCATATTGTCCTTTGGTCAGATGACCACAGATAATGTTCTTGGCAGTTGAGTCCAGTTGAATGAACTTCTTGACATCAGTAGGGGTGACACCTTCACCAGTTTTGGGAACGCCGTTCTTCACGACATACCAGAGGTCGACATCAATGGCTTCAAGATGCATGCGCGTCTTATTCTTCCAGTAGGGATATTCAGTTCCATCGAACACGGGGCAAGCAGCGGAGACTTTGATTATCCCTGCAATCGACATAACTAAAACTCCGGTGGTTAAACGAATCACACGAACAAGGAGTACCTTGCTCGATACCAATTGAAAGTGCTAGTTATCGACTAGAGGGGGGGGGGTGAATAGGCGATTTTTATGAAAGTCTTTAAAACGTGGAAGTTTCGAAGACAAACAATAGAATTGACCTAATTGATATGCAGCGGAAGAGAAACTACAACAAGCAAACCATAGTCAAGTATGCAGTAAAGTGAAAGTACAAAGACTAATAGCAGCTTAGTAGTAAGGATCAGGATGGAAGATAGTATGAAGCCAACCAACGATAGTAGTCAAGTAGTGAAGTCAAACAGGTACGACGAATAGGCAATGACTTCACGAAGACAAACTCTAAGTAAAGGAAGGGAGAGGATAGAACCAGTCACTTGTTGAAGACATATGATTTGTTGGACCAGTTTGATTCTTTGTGACAATCAGACGTCTGGTTAGGTAGGCTGAGATTCAACTCGAAAGACCGCGTCTTCACCTTATTCCCTTGAGCTAAGGACACACAGTCCTCGCCCAATCACTCTGTAAGTCTTCAAGGTAGACTTCCAAACCTTCACAGACTTCGTTCACCGGCGATCCACAATGACTCTTGGATGCTCGAACGCGACGCCTAACCGGCCGGAGGATTCACAGTCCTCAAGTGTAATAAGTCTTCAGTCACGCAGATGTAAAAACTTCAGTGATGCCTAACACTCTTTGGCTCGGGTGTTTGGGCTTTGTCCTCGCAAGGATTTCTCTCTCTCTAAGGCTTCGAGGTGGGTTGCTCTCAAACGACAAAAGCCGTGCACTAACTCTGAGCAGCCACCAAATTATGGTGTAGGGGGTGGGCTATTTATAGCCACTAGGCAACCCGACCTGATATGTCCGAAATGACCCTGGTCACTAAGGAACTGACACGTGTTCCAAAGGTCAGATTTCAAACACACACGACAACTTTACTTGGGCTACAAGCAAAGCTGACTCATCTAGCTCTGGATAAGATTTGCTCTCATTGTCTTCGCTCGAAGACATAGGATTTGGGTTGAGCATCACTTTAGTCATTCTGACTTTGTTCACTTGGACCCCACTTAACAGTACGGTGGTTCCTATGACTCAACAACGAAGAGAAAGGAAACAACGAAACGACACGCCTTCAAGGCCCATAGTCTTCATTCAATGTCTTCTCATGTCATAGTCTTCAATATGAATATCTTCACATACCACCATTGTCGTCAATGTCTTCACACATTTTTAGGGGTCATCTCCGGTAGGTAAACCGAATCAATGAGGGACAGTACCTGTGTTATCCTGCAATTCTCACAAACACATTAGTCCCTCAACCAAATTTATCGTCAATACTCCAAAACCAACTAGGGGTGGCACTAGATGCACTTACAGTTTCATTTTAATTTCTACTACAAGCATGGAAATTAAACTAACTAATTTTTTTTGTTTATCTTAAGGTTTATCAAACACACAAAAATAAAGCGAGAAAAAGAAATTAAACTAGCATGGATAATACAATGAAAGAGTATGAGCACCGACGACTAGAATAGTGTGTGAACATGAATGTAAAGTCGGTGACAAATACGTACTCCCCCAAGCTTAGGCTTTTGGCCTAAGTTGGTCTACTGCCAAGGACCGCAGCTACTCTCCCCGGTGTACTGAGGGGTGTAATCAGGATACCACTGGCTGGCCATCTCCTCTGGATCCCACTGGTAAGATGATGAACGATAAGGGTCCAGTGAAGGTTCCGACTCAGGCTCTGGAGTGGATGCTTGGCCTCGATGAGTGTACACCGCTTCCGGCGTGACGAGATAATTATCTGCAGTCAAATCAAACAACAGAGACGCAGGCAGAATAATAGTCTTATTGTGTTTCTTATTAAATCTTAGGTTATACAGAAGCATCTTATCTTCGTTGTCAACAATAAACTCATGCGCTACCATGCTCCTGTAATCTAAAACGTAAGGAGGCAATATTGTCTCCTCTTTCTCATAATGTCTAATAGGTATCTCAAAATGTTTAGCAAGGCGTGCAGCATAGATACCTCCAAAGATGGGGCCCTTTGTACGGTTCTGGCTTAGCCGTTTAGCAATAACGGCACCCATACTAAAATTGTTATCACCAAACAAGGCATGGAGAAGAATAATAATATCAGGAACACTGAAGTTTCCACTATTTCCACGACCAATTAAGCATCTACTAGCAAATATGGCAAAGTAGCATAAAACAGGAAAGTATATGCTAGAGATTGTCGCATCGGAACCCTTCTTTGGATCCCCTACAATGATGGTGTTAACAAAGCCATGCACATCTTTACGATGTGGTTCATCTAATTTACCCTCGAAGGGTATTTTACATACCACGCAAAAATTACGTAAAGACATTTCCTTGAATTCATCATATAAATATAAATGAAACGATACTGAAGGAGGTGATTTCTTAGGATAATAATAAAAGTTTTGCACGAAAGTATTGGTGAATAAGAGATACTGATCCATCCGGTCATGGAGGAAGTCGGTGAGGCCTGCATTTTCAATCAAGGAATAAAAGTCTTCATAAATCCCGGCTTCTCTCAAAAAATTATTGCATGGCCATTCACACGGCCGTACTTCCGCTATGCGAGGAAGATTATATTTGGCCATTTCCTTCTCTTTAGCTTGTTTTTCCTGGGAGCCTTGGCTAGAAGAGCCCCTCAAAAATCTCCTTAACATTTTTTGAAATTTTCTGAAATTTTAGTAACTTCAAAATAAAAGTGGATAAAACTAAACAAGATTGGTAGCAACTACTCCTACAAGTGCCTAGAGCCTATATCATACATTAGAATTACTTGGGACCTCATAAATTTGACATGCAAGCTCAAGAATAGGGTCACCTATGCAGCGAAAATTTGCAATGAATAAAGCACTAGAACAAAAACTAATTGGACCAATGGAGGAGTCACATACCAAGCAACAATCTCCCAAATCAGTTTTGTGAATGGAGCTTTGAGCAAGGAGATCGAAAATCGCAGCAAAATGAGCTAGAACTCGTGCTTGAGCTGGATGGGGATTTTTTTGGGAAGAAGATGGAGTGTGTGGGTGCATGAATAAGTGGAGGGGGGCCACCGTGGGCCCACGAGACAGGGGTGCGCCCAGGGTGTGTGGGCGCGCCCTCCACCCTCGTGGCCAGGTGCTTGCCCCCCTTGCAGTGTTTTCAGTGCCTAAAATCCTCAAATATTCCATAAAAATCATACTAAATTTGCAGGGAATTTGGAGCACTTTTAATTTCGGGATATTTTTTATTGCACGGATAATTCAGAAAACAGACAGATAATACTATTTTTGCTTTATGTATTTTAAATAACAAAAAGTAAAAAGAGGGTACAAAAGGTTGTGCCTTCTAGTTTCATCCATATCGTGATCATCAAAATGAATCCACTAACAAGGTTGATCAAGTCTTGTTAATAAACTCATTTCGAATAACACGAAACCGGAGAAATTTCGAATAACACTAGGTTACCTCAACGGGGATATGAACATCCCCAACAATAAGAATATCATACTTTTTCTTGACAGTAGGAAGAGGAAATTCAAAACCTCCAATAATGATAGTTGGAACTTTTCCAATAGAATTGATGCTATGAACTTGAGATTGTTTCCTCGGAAAGTGTACCATATGTAATCAATAACAGCCCCTGCAGTATTCAAAAAGGGTCTACCAAGGATAATCGACATACTATCGTCCTCGGGAATATCAAGAATAACAAAGTCCGTTAAGATAGTGACATTTGCAACCACAACAGGCACATCCTCACAAATGCCGACAGGTATAGCAGTTGATTTATCAGCCATTTGCAAAGATATTTCAGGAGGTGTCAACTTATTCAATTCAAGTCTACGATATAAAGAGAGAGGCATAACACTAACACCGGCTCCAAGATCACATAAAGCAGTTTTAACATAATTTCTTTTAGTGGAGCATGGTATAGTTGGTACCTCTGGATCTCCAAGTTTCTTTGGTATTCCACCCTTAAAAGTATAAGTAACAAGCATGGTGGAAATTTCAGCTTCCGGTATCTTTCTTTTATTTGTAATGATATCTTTCATGTACTTAGCATAAGGATTTACTTTAAGCATATCAGTTAAGCGCATACATAAGAAGATAGGTCTAATCATTTCAGCAAAGCGCTCAAAATCCTCATCATCCTTTGTTTTGGATGGTTTAGGAGGAAAGGGCATGGGTTTCTGAACCCATGGTTCTCTTTCTCTACCGTGCTTCCTAGCAACAAAATCTCTCTTATCATAACATTGATTCTTTGATTGTGGGTTATTAAGATCAATAGCAGGTTCAATCTCTACTTCATTATTTTTGCTAGGTTGAGCATCAACACGAATATTATCATTAACATTATCACTAGGTTCATGTTCATCACCTGATTGTGTTTCAACATCAGAAATAGAAATATCATTGGGATTCTCAGGTGTGTCTACGACAGGTTCACTAGAAGCATGCAAAGTCCTATCATTTTTCTTTTTCTTCTTTTTAGAAGAACTAGGTGCCCCTAAATTATTTCTCTGAGAATCCTGCTCGATTCTCTTAGGGTGGCCTTCAGGATACAAAGGTTCCTGAGTCATTATACTAGTTCTAGTAGCCACTCTAACAGCAAAGTCATGTTTATTATTTAATTCATCGAGCAAATCATGTTGAGCTTTAAGTACTTGCTCAGCTTGAGTGGCAACCATAGAAGCATATTTGCTAATGAGTTTAAGTTCACCTTTAACTCTAGCCATATAATCACTCAAGCGTCCTATCTCGAAAGCATTATTATTTAATTCTCTACCAACATAAGAACTAAAACTTTCTTGTCTAGCCATAAAGGCATCAAATTCATCTAAGTATGGGCTATGAAATTTATTAGAGGGAATTTCAACTTTATCATATCTATAGAGAGAATTTACCTTTACTACCTGTGTCGGGTTATCAAGACAATGTGGTTCTTCGATAGGCGGTATATTAAGACCATGTATTTCTTCAATAGGAGGTAAATTCTTAACATCTTCAGCTTTAATACCTTTTTCTTTCATTGATTTCTTTGTCTCTTGCATATCTTCAAGACTGAGAAATAGAACACCTCTCTTCTTTGGAGTGGGTTTAGGAATAGGCTCAGGAGTTGGCTCAATTGTCTCAGGAATTGCCTCAGGAATTGGCTCAGGGAGAGTCCAATTATTTTCATTAGTCAACATATTATTCGATAGTAATTCAGCTTCGTCGACTGTTCTTTCCCTGAAAACACAACCAGCACAACTATCCAAGTAGTCCTTGGAAGCATCGGTTAGTCCATTATAAAAGATATCAAGTCTTTCATTTTTCTTAAGAGGATGATCAGGCAAAGAATTAAGTAATCGGAGAAGCCTCCCCCAAGCTTGTGGGAGACTCTCTTCTTTGATTTGCACAAAATTATATATTTCCCGCAAGGCAGCTTGTTTCTTATGAGCAGGGAAATATTTAGCAGAGAAGTAATAAATCATTTCCTTGGGACTACGCACACAACCAGGATCCAGAGAATTAAACCAAGTTTTAGCATCACCCTTTAATGAGAACGGAAATATCTTTAGGATATAATAATAGCGATACTTCTCATCATTAGTAAACAGGGTGGCTATATCATTCAACTTGGTAAGATGTGCCACAACAGTTTCAGATTCAAGGCCATAAAAAGGATCAGATTCAACCAAAGTAATAATTTCAGGATTAACAGAGAATTCATAATCCTTATCAGTAACACAGATAGGTGAAGTAGCAAAAGCGGGGCCAGGTTTCATTCTAGCATTAAGAGATTGCTGCTTCCATTTAGCTAATAACTTCTTAAGATCATATCTTTCTTTGCAAGCAAAAATAGCTCTAGCAGCTTCCTCATTCATAACATAACCCTCAGGAACAACATGTAATTCATAATCAGGGGGAGAACTTTCATCATCACTATCATCAATAATAGCATCTTCAATAATTTCATTCTCTCTAACCCTAGCAAGTTGTTCATCAAGAAATTCACCTAATGGCAAAGTAGTATCACGCACAGAAGTAGTTTCATCATAAGTATCATGCATAGTAGAAGTGGCATCATCAATAACATGCGACATATCAGAATTCATAGCAGTAGCAGGTTTAGGTGTCGCAAGCTTACTAATAACAGAAGGAGAATCTAGTGCAGAGCTAGATGGCAGTTCCTTACCTCCCCTCGTAGTTGAGGTAAAATCTTGGTTCTTTCGTCTTTCAAGTTCCTCATAATGATCAACATATATAAATCCCAAGTGACTCAAAGAATAGAGCTATGCTCCCCGACAACGGCGCCAGAAATTAGTCTTGATAACCCACAAGTGTAGGGGATCGCAACAGCTTTCGAGGGTAGAGTATTCAACCCAAATTTATTGATTCGACACAAGGGGGAGGGCGCGCCCCCACCCTCGTGGACAGGGTGTGGGACCCCTGGCCTTGATTCTTTTGCCAGTATTTTTTATATTTTCCAAAACTTATCTCCGTGGATTTCAGGTCATTCCGAGAACTTTTGTTTTCTGCACAATAAACAACATCATGGCAGTTCTGCTGAAAATAGCGTCAGTCCGGGTTAGTTTCATTCAAATCATGCAAGTTAGAGTCCAAAACAAGGGTAAAAGTGTTTGGAAAAGTACATACGTTGGAGACGTATCAGCCCCACTCTTACTGTACACATAGATCTCAGTTCAGGTTTTGGGAACCTTCTAGAAGGTCCCCAGGCTGTTTTTACCGGTTTGGGGATACTTCTATAAGGTTCCTAAACCCTTTTTTTAATCTTTTCTATGTTTATTTTTTTAGCTCCTACAGTGCCTAGGTGGACACACCTTGTTGACAATTGGGTGCCTAGGGTCTCCCAGGACTTGCTCAAAGGAAAATGAGGATGTATGTGTTACCTCCATGACGCTATCTTAAATAGAAGTTTTAACTAGTATATGTTTGAAAGGATTGGCATAGGTAACTAGAGGGGGGGTGAATAGGTGACAACAAATTTTAACTTCTTTGCCAAATTAAGGGATACAACAAGAAAGTAGGTTGTCTAGATACGAATCTAGTTGGACAACCTATATGACAAGCTTAACAACAAGTATAATCTGGAGAGTAAACAAAATTAATACATGCTTGCACAAAGTAATTAAAGGATAGAAGTAACCGCAAGTGGAGAGAATGATCTTGTTTCCGAAGTACTCTTCTTTGGGGAGGTACGTCTTCGTTGGAGGGGTGTGGAGGCAGATGCTCCCCAAGCGTCATAAGGACTCACTCTATTCCCCTCACACCCTCGCACAACGCAAGGTGCCGTGAATACACTATATGGTGTCCTTGAAGGTGGCAGCTGAAACCTGTACAAACAAGGTTGCACTACTAGGGAAAACCTTATACACAGAAGTATAACAGTAGCGCTGGTTAGAACAGAGCGCTACTGCTAGTTACCCGTAGCGCGTGTCAACAAAGAGCGCTGCAGCTATGGTTGTAGTAGTAGCGCGTCTGCAGGTAAAAGCGCTACTACTATAATTCTCACACTGTTGCCGGTAGGCTAGGAACAGTAGTAGCGATGCTGCAAAAAAACACTACCGCTAAGTGCCTTGTAGTAGCGTGTTTTCTGTATAGAGCGCTACTACTAAAAAATAAAATAAAATGGAAAAGAAATAAAAAAGTAAATGAAAATGAAAGAAGTAGAAAAAGGAGAAATGAGAAAAAGAAAATGTAAAGAAAAACAAAAGAAAAAGAAAAATAAAGGAGAAAGGCATAGCAGTAGCGCTTGTTGTCACAAAGCGCTATAGTTACTCTAGCAGTAGCGCGTTTTATATGCACGCGCTATAGCTACATTCCTTAGATAAAAGGAAAATAAAAAGGAAAATAAATAAATACTTCCTATAGCAGCTATAGCTAACTTAGCTATAGAGCTTTTTGCCTACCAATGCTACTGCTATGTTAACTTAACCCCGCGCGGTCTTAAAATTTTGCTAAGTCTTTTCCCCCCTTTCCCCCTATCCCCCAACTCTTCTGAAAACTATGTGGGCTTCACAGAACTGACCGCTTAGAGGTAAAGTGGGGCAATTGGAACATTGGGTTTGTTTGTACTTTGGAGGTATCATCTAATAATATGAATAGCGAGAAATAATGATTTAACACGAGTTTGCCAAATTATATTTGAGTTTGGTGACAATAATGATTACGTTGTTGCTCTGCCCTTGATCAACCGTTGCATGTTCTAATACAGTTTGGATTACGTTCCAGGAGGCTATAATATTGTGTATATAATTTTTGTCAAAATATTATATTTTTCGTACATGATACGTAAGGATAAATATTTCATGGGAGGAACACGCGTACTAAGCGCTCCAAAATCAAATTAATTTTACAACAAAAATGATGAAAAAATGGTGCGGCAAGGCGCGCGGCAGCTTCTAGTCTTTATGGACACATGCATGCACATGCTATCCCTATGAGCACCTCCGAGAGACTGAGACGGCACTTCATTTTGAGATTAACAAAATTGTCACAGACGTCTTCGTAGTCGACGGAATGTCTCCTCTCACTGAACGCACATCTTCAGAAGACCTGAAATAAATCTAGAAAAATGATAGCACCAATGTCAAGTCCAAAACTTAAACTCTGGTGGGATGAAGCTACCACTGTCCTCCTAACCATCGAATCACAGGTTGGTTCGCTGGATTCTGCCGGTTTGTGTGGCTGCGCATAGAAGGAGATATTTTTTATATAAGAAATTCAGAATCTTTTAAAATGTCGTAAAGAAGAAATTTTGAATGCTGAAGAAAATACATATAGTGATAAAATTAAAATGTTCAAGTATCAGAACATAAGTTTTCTTGTATATACAATGAAATTTTCAAACCATGTTTAAACTTTTTATATTATATAAAAATTATTTATTGGGACCGCTATACAGGTGCCTGAAAAATATGTTGCGTCAATCACTTTCATCATGGGCCAATCACTTTCATCAGGGGCCATTAAATCTTCATCCAACAGGCGAACATAGTTCAAGGTACCGTCCACCTTCAACCTTCAGCTTCTTCTTCCTCGCATAGCCACCGGCCAATCCAGCCCTACCCACCTGCATCCGCCCCTCCCGACTGGCGGCTAGCGCCACCTCGCGCCCCGCCCTCCTCCCGACCTTTTCACACCGCTGTGTTGCCCGCCGGCCCAACCATGCCTTTAGACCCCGCACCGGTGCACAACTCCGGCGACCCCCCTGCACCCCCAAATTCCTAAGATAGATAGTGAGGTTGTCGCTTCCCGACAAACCTGCACCCCGACATAGTGAAGCTGCTTATTCTCCGGCGAGGTCCGACCTCCTCATCTCGTGAGCTCGGGAAGAGGAAAGAAATGACTAAAGCCACGAATAATTGCAGGCACCTGGGGTTTCGCAAAAACGTTATTTATTTTAAAAAAAGTTGACTTTGAAAAGAAATGTTTTTGCATGTATAAATATGTGTTCATGTGATTTAAGAAGTTTAAGAACTTATCCTAAAAATGTAAAAAAAGGACATAAGTAAGAAAAGAACATATGAGAAAAATAGAATATTGCAAAGAATCTATAAAAATGAAAACAGACAAGTTTTCTTTTAAGAAACAAGAAAACGGACAAGCTTTTTTTTTTTTGAGAAATCTGAAAGAGAAAAATAAAGGAAAGGCAGCGGAGAACCCAGAAATGGCCCACGGCCATTGCTCGACTATGGGCCAATCCATTATACGCTAACGCTCTACTGTTTGACTTTTTCTGTAGCGTTTTTGCATCGCCAAAACAAATTGCTCAAAAAAAAAATCTGTAGGACTATTTTTTTCAGACATATTTCTTTATGAAAAATAGAAAATTTTCAGGAATATGTAATTTTTTTTGAGAATTTAAAATATTCACAGATATGAATTTTTTTTCACGAATATATAAAAATATCATGAATTTCTAACTAAAAAGTCCATAAATTTTAAAAATGTTCGCTAATTATAAAAAGCTGCTGAATTTTAATAATATTCATAAATTTATAAATATGTTTGTGATTTCAAAATTATCAGAAAAAGTTTTCAAAATTTTAAAGAATGTTTATGAATTTGAAGTATAGAAAATATATATAATATAAAATAAAAATAAAATACCATAAAAGAATCAAAAATGAAAATCAAATTAAAAATCCCCAAAACCAACAAGAAAAATGATAGAAAAAATGGCCAAAAGATTCCAAAACCGGTTGAGAAGCTTCTGGAATCTTCATAGAAAAACAGTCGCTCCTACGCCTGCTAAGAGCATCTCTAGTAGATACTTTCCCCCCTAAAGTTTTTAGTATAGGATAAGATAGGTCAATAAAAAAGTGTTCCAGCAGATCCACTCCCCCCCGAGAGAGAGAGGGAGGGAGGGAGGGAGGGAGGGAGAGAGAGAGAGAGAGAGAGAGAGAGAGAGAGAGAGAGAGAGAGAGAGAGAGAGAGAGAGAGAGAGAGAGAGAGAGAGAGAGAGAGAGAGAGAGTATGCACTAACAGATGGGGCTCATATATAAGGCTATAGCGCACACATGTGAACCCCAACTTCTAATGGGGGCCGGTCCAACTTGAACGCTAGTGGGCGGTCACACATATGTATCACAAATCAAATAGCTCAAACTCTAAAAGAAGAGCTAGCACAAACATAAACCACACCGCACTCGAACTTGTTTCTTGCTTCCTGGAATCCCGTGTCTATCGTCAAGAATCACGTTTCTGGTTAGAGTCTTATTTCTCCTTCTCTTTCACTTCTCTGGGTGTCTCTGCTGTCGTCAACAAGCCGTCATGTCAAACACAAGTAGAGCCCCCCGAGTGGGTCTCTGGTTAGATTCGGATCGCCACATGCGCATGAGGGAGTGGGTCTCACGATCGGTCGGTGCGACCGGTCGTATCGACCCCCACGCACACACACACCTTTTGACAAATGAGCCGCCAACAAGCGCTGACCCAACATGACATTCAAGAAATTTGAAGGAAGGATACATCTTACTCCAATACATCATACTCGTTAGATGTTTATCTACTTTATCAGGGGTTTTCGTGATCCATGATGCATCTTAATGCCTTGTGATGTTTTGATCTTGAGATATTATCACATGGAAACCAAGTTTCAGTAGAAACCAGTGAAAAATCACGTGAAAACAGTGTTTTGAAATTTCACAAAAATACAGGATCTTACAAGTGTGATGTCGTGTTAACATGTGAAATTCTCAAGTTCAAACACATTACCATTTACGTGCTACGGAAAAACAAAATCAACATTGAATAGTGTCAAACAGTTAAGGCAACTAATCATTGTTTTTTTCCGTAGCTCGTAAATTGTAGTGTGTTTAAACTTGAAATTTCTCATGCCAATAGAACATCACCGTCTTAGCATTCCGTATTTTTTCAGTTTTTTATGAAACTTTCAAACATGGCCGGTGTTCATGAAGTTTTCTTTGAAACTCGGTTTCCATTTGATATTCTCTCTGTATCTTATACCACTAAATTCCAAATGTACAACACATTTAAAGGTGGATTAATGCACGCTATATAGCAATAGAATGCTTGGCAGAAAACCACTCCTGTTGTATCTCCATCCATCGGCGCGCTAGTCGGGAAACATGAAAGATCAAGTAAACATACCATTTATTATTTCCCTTGCGTGCTTCAGAGACACGAAGTACAAAACTCATGTTTGAGCAACATATAATTTTTTCTTGGCACAGTAGATGCCAACTTACCACCCATGCGTACATCGTCCTTAACCGACACAGGCTACTTGACAAGTGCTTGCACCTTCGTGCGAGCTTACCTAATTAGTGGTGCTGAGGGTCCGGGCCGCCGGGGCTGGTCCTCTTCGACTCGGAGTAGGACATCGCCGCTCTCCCAGCTGCTGACCGCCGCTCGCTACTCGCCACGGTCGTTGCCGCCTCCCTCGAGAAGATGGTGCCAGCATTGCTCCCACCGGCCAGCATTCTCCGGCCGGCCACCGTCACCTGCAGGCGGTCGGCCTTGCAACGTGAGGCAGCGGACAGCAGCAGCAGCAGGATGAGCACGGCGCACACCGCCGGCATGCTCCTCGACGTGCTCGAGCTGGACGCCATGATAGGTATGAGCCTATGAGGTAACGCTCTAGCTTAGCTAGCTGGCTAGCTAGATCCGATCCGTCGTGGAATGGAATGCTACCTCGCACTAGGAGAGCAGACTGCCTGTGGTGGTGAGTTCGGTACGACGTAGCTGCACGACGCTGAGCTGATTTATAGGAGCCCGAGCGAGCGGTTTGCCGTTACCACAATATAAAACTAAGCGTTGGCGCCATGGGTGGAGAGATGGCCTGTGTCGCACTCACACTGACAGCGACGAACGAGCGGCAAGGGTAATGACCTCATACCGTCACTCACCCAACGAGGAACGGGGGGCCGGCAACTATATATGCCTTGTTGCAAATACAAAACTGGCAAGTTGGACGAGAAAAGAGGCCTTTCTTTTTCTTTGGCCCCTCCCGATCGGATTTTCAGCAAGGAGAAATCCCCCATTACAGAAATAGATATCCATGCATGTTTTCTCTTTTTGGAAAAGCTCCATTCATGCATGTTTGACATTTTTTGTTGGACCAACCAACCAACCAACCATCATTATCGATAGGTTTCGTTACACCATTGGACATGAGCAATTAAATCCGTGGGAATTAATGGGTGTCTTGGGCCATTCCAGATCACCGGGCGAATCAGGGGCCGCCGTAATCTTCATCCGGGCACATTCATATCTCTCATGGATACGCATACCGACAGCTCGTTGGCCATCGATCCGTGCATGAGTGGATCAGTGCATGCAAAATGCCCTCTCCCAGCTAAGCTAACTCGAACCGGCCATGCATGACGACCAATCCGGCCGGTGCCTAGCCAGCTGGGGTGCTCCGTGTCACTTTCCACCGGCCCGTCAATTGTAAAATAGGACGGAGCAATGGATGGAGTTCTAGGTATGGCTCCAATGGCGGCCTAGTTAAACTACCGTAAGGAGACCCCCCACGGCGTGCACTATGGCCATGGCCGTGCATGCATGCACGAAGGTGGCTGGCCATTGGAAGCTTTCCCCCCATAGGGCCATGCGACTCTCGGGCAGCCAGAGAAGCCGGATGCGGCAAGCAGGGAGAGCCATATATGGGCACGCCGCACACCCTTGTCATTATTAACAAACATGGGACGGAGGTACACCGATCGAGTGCTGCTGCATTATTGTCTTTTCGGAGAAGAAAAGGAAGTGTTATGGGGCATGGGGCACGAAGGAAAATGTGCAGATACAATTCTTTGACACAGCAAGTGAATGGCAAGATTAGCTGGAGCAAGATCTGACCAGTGTGTGTTCAAGTGGCAGGCATTCTGGTCCAACGTTCCAAAAGGAAGAGGTGGTTCTTCACGGTGATCATCCCAACGTTCAAAAAGTACGTACAAGTGATTATCCCAGGGCCTAGTTGCAACTCGCAACTCAGATAGAAAGAAATACATGATTCGCTCGCCGTCTCTGCACTGATAGTAGAGAAGATTCATGCCAGTGACAACGCCACCAACTCAGAAAGATGCGAAGCGATCCCAGCGGTACGTTGTCGTGTAGTTCCGAGTTGGATCTGATTTTGTTTATGTTCTGTATGTGATGGAGCACAAATTGGCGAGACGCTAATTCGTGCCTGTCGATGGCCTGATCTTTCACGGCGATGCTTGATCAATATTCCGTCCCCCTGTTCCTTCTTGCAACCTTCAAGATAATTTGCACCCGCGTACAAAATACACGAATAAAAATAATGACCCCTTTGGATCAGCACGTAGGCGTCGATGTAATGATCAACCCTCTGCCGTCAGCAAATTTCCACGATGGAAAAATCACAGATAATACACAAGATATGGCCGCCCGTAACTCGGACGTTTTTCTGTATATCTCAGACTCTAAATAAAGGCAGCATTGGGCGCCGGTGCGCCGGCCCAAAATTTGGGCCGGTCGGTCCCCAGCCTTCCGATCCTTCCAGTGTAACCGTTTGATCGAGCAGTAGTGCCTTCTTCCTCCCGATGCAGAAACATGCAGTAGTGCCTCTTCGCCCCTTACTCCCCCTGGCCTCCTGCTTGCAGCTCCGCACGCTGGCTCGCTGGGAGCAGCTCGTCGTGGCTCTCCGGAGCAGCTCGTCGTCGCTCACCGGAGCAGCTCGCCGGCTAGGCGGTTGCCGCGTTGGTGCCCCATGTGGTTCTGCGCCTTCTGCCCTCCTATGCAGCAAAATGTGCTGCTGGTTCCAGCAAATTAACTCGCAGGTTGTAGCATCATGGTCGTTGCTCCATTGTAACCGGCTGTAGAAATTATGACTGCCGGCCGTAGCTCACCATGGCCTCTTGTAGCTTCCACCGACGCAGGTTGCAGCTTGCACAAAACGCTGGTTGTAGCAAAAAATATATTGTCGCCCGCGTTGGGTCCACATACTCATTGTGAAAACGGTTGTAGCATTAGTCGACGACGCCACACCGGTTTGCAGCTCTGGTGTACGTGGTTGTAGCATCTCCGTGAACTCATTGTATCTCCTGCGATATATGGTTGTAGCATGACGTTGCCCGCCTAAAACTCCGGTGAACTCCGGCGAACTCGGATTGCAACTCTAACAAACATGGTTGTAGCTTTTTTGGTGAACGGTTGTAGCATTTGTTGACACACTATGCCGGTTGTAGCTCCGGTGAGCACGCGTTGTAGCATATTTGCAAGCTGGTTGTAGCTTTTGTGGTACGTGCTTGTAGCATTGGCGACTCCATCATCAGCAGGGCCTCGTGCAGCAACCTCACATGCTGGTCATGGTTCACCCACCCCGTCGCTCCTGCTGTTTGCAGCTCCTCCGCCTGCCGGTTGTAGCTCCTGCGTAGCCCAATGTAGCTTTTCCGTCCGTCGGTTTCAGCTTCCCCGGCGTGCTTCCACCTCTGTCCCGCCTTCCCTGGTCCATCTCCGTTCTTTGTGGCGTCGGGGAGCAGGAGGAAAAAGGCCGGCGAGCCATAGGAGAGTGATATAAAAAAGAATCAGATGGGGTCCGTCGATTGAGGCCTTGCCGGAGAAGCTGCGGCGCTCGCCGGCCAGCGCCTGAGGTCACGGGGGCAGGGGGGTCAAAGGAGGAGCCGAGGAGGGAGGTCAATGGTGGAAGGAAGAAGAAGATAAGGCAAAAGAAAAAGAAACTGGAAAGAGGACGCGCAGCAGACGATGCTAGATCAGGTGGATCGAACGCGAGCGACGCGACCGGCCGAACGTTTCGGCCGGCGCGCTGGCGTGAAACATTTTCCTCTAAATAAAGCTCAAAACTATCCCCTTTACATTGGCCGAAGCCAGACTTTTATATGGCTTGACTCCCGTACACTTGACGGTAAGAAGATCCGGACTCTAAACAGAATAATCTAACGGAAATGTTAACGCCCACACGTGTGGGCGTTGACCATCTCGACCACACGCATCCATCACCGTCCAGTACTATATGCATGAATCTTGGCACAATCTGGCAGATTTTTTGTGCCACGTATGTAGCGACCCGACCCGAATGGATCAAGTCTCTGTGCTTAAGTGTCATCCCTGGATCGGTATGCTGACACACACAGTACTCGAGGATTTATAACAGAGGTAAATCACATGTATAAAGTAGCGTAAATACTATTACCTCAATCCATATAGCGGAAGCAACAAGGTTGTGGATTCCCATCAACACCAACGGCAAAGTTGAGTGTAGAAATCGTAACCCTAACGTATCACTTACTGTCGTTCGAAAAAGTCTGCAACATGAAACGTTGCAGCCCGAAAACGGGTCAGCACATGGAATATGCTGGCAAGGTAACACATAGAGAGTAATGAAAGAATAGGCTATACTACATGCATATATGGCTGGTGGAAAGCTATATGGTTACAGTTTTGCATAAAGCCAATTTTTCCCTACTGCAAAGGAATAATTTTTCTTAACTATCATGGTGGTTGTTAAACATTGAGAATGGTTGACAGCATCTTCAATCCCAATTAAAAGTACTCATTAACAACCCAACAATATTAATTAAAAGTAACATGATGAGATTCACACGATATCCAGGTACTAGATACTCAAGATGTCCATAACCGGGGACACAGCTAACCATGATTAGTTTATACACTCTGCAGAGGTTTGCGCACTTTTCCCCACAAGACTCGATCGCCTCCGTTTGGTTTCTCGCACTACATGGTGTTTGAGAAACGGATGACCGAGACATAGTCTTTCAGAAGCGCTAGCACCTTACATGTCGGTAGACCGTACCAACCTACATCCCCTACATCTGCTAGCCTACCCGTAAGAGTTCGCACAACTTAATCAACTATGCCAGAGCCCATAATGGCTTGTGGCTGCACACGAAAGTTTCTAGTTTGAATAATCTCATGATACCTTTGAGCCTGGGTGGCGGTCCGAAGAAATACAGGCAAGTCCTGATAGAAACCAGGTGCCTCAATCCACCCAGATGTGTGTTTAAGTTGCCACCTTAAATAAACCATTAAAACAATCTCACAGCTGTCATGGATACACTCACCCAATCCACGTCTACTAGCATATCATGACATAATAAGCAAACGTAGAAGTAACTCCCAAGGGTTTGATAATAAAACAGGTAATAGGTACTACCTCAACTACTTCCCAAAACCCACAATTTAATTAGATCCTAATCATGCAAGTGTTTGAGGATAGATCTAATGCATAAAAACTGGGTATGAGAAGAAGTATGATCAAAGTGTTACTTGCCTGCAAAGTTGATGAAGATGATTCGCACTCAAAACTCTTGATAGTTCTACTCGTCACACTCCGGTCAATCTATCGTAATCAAGCAATAGTAACCACACATAAGCAATCACTCAAAAGATCGGAAAGATCGAAGAAAACGATTCAGAAAACATCAAAACCAAGCAAATAACTCTTGCAATGTAAAACAATTTCTAAAAGTACCAAAATTATTTGAATTTGGCCTTATCAGAAAGTTTAGGTCAAGAGCTTCGATTTGCAAAAAGAATCAACTAAAACGGAGTTACGAAACTCAAGTTATGATCAAACGAAGTTTGAATTCAAATCCGGTCTAATTCAAACTTTAAACTTTCAAAAACAAGTTTGAGTTGGATTAATGGATAGAGGAGATCGTAACGAAAAAGTGGGCGTTGGTTTCGTTGAATTTGGACTAACGAGTAAAAAGTTATGAGGGTTTGAAAATTGGGGACTAATCTGTAAAAAAAAGAATTCACAGATAGGTCCCTGGCCGGAAAATAACAGAAAAAGAAAAAAAACTACAGAGCGAACGTTCGTTTATAAGATCTAAACAATGGACGTTCGTTGTTTAATAAAACAAAAAAAACAGATCTATTCTAGGGTTTAAAAACCGAAGTTAAAAGAAAACTGGATCGGTTTTCGTGGGTTGTACCGGTTCGCGGGGTTCGGCGGTTTTCACGAGAAAACCGTCGGCAGCGAGGTCGAACTCCGGCAACGGCGAGCGAACTCCGGCGAGATGGGGCGGCGGCTCCGGCGGTCCAGGAGGGCGGCGATGAGCACGGGGAGGGGCGGCGTTGGGCGGCGGGTGCGGTGGCGGTGTCGGCGGGCGGCGCGGGCGACGAGGCGGCGCAGCGGCGCGGCGCAAGGCAGCGGCGCCCAGGCAAGCGCGGCGCTGTGAGGCTCGGGAGGAGAGGATGGCTTCGGGAGAGAGAGGGGAGGAGCCGGCCTCGGCTTTTAAAGGCCGTGGCCTCGGGAGGCGTGGGCGAGGCGGCGGCGGCGCGGACTCCGGGAGGAGTCCCGGTCGGAGACGACGGGCAAGGCGGCGCGGAGCTGGGCCGCGGCCTGGCTGGGAGCTGGGCCGGCCCAGTTCGAGGGAAGTTTTTTTTTAAAACAAACAGAGAAAAAAATAATAAAACAAAATAAAATGAAAATATTATATAGGCATATAATATATCAAAATTTTCAGAAAAAGATTTCCTACAACATGGACATTTCTATAGCATTAAATAAAATTCACACAAATTTAAATAATTCAAATAGTGCTCCTGCTCTAATAAAATCCAACAAAAATCATTTTAAAAATACCAAATTTAATTAATTTATTTCTCTCAATTTTCGATGTAGGGAATCATGTTACCCTATTTTCCATATATTTTATTTTTGGAGAAAAATAATTTGAATAAAACTCAAATAACTTCAATTGAAAATAAATTCAAAAGAAATTTGAATTTAATTCTTTGAAACTCCCAACTCATATTTCATATGTTTTGAAGAAGTCATTTTATCTTTGCTCGTGAAAATCATTGAGTTGCATAAAGTTTCAGAATTGGGAATATTCTCAAATGAAATTCTAATATTTTCAACACCCCTTGTCATTTAAATAAATGGAAGAAGTCATGTCATCTTCTCTCCAGGGTTTTGTGATGAAAAAGGATTTGAATTCACGGAGATCATAAAAGCAAAAATGAAAGTTTGGGAAAGTCCTTTTATTCCCTCTCATTTAACTTTCAAAAAATTTCGAATTCACTCACTTTCAGTCAATCAATCAAACAATCAATCAAAACTATCTATTTGTTTATAACATTCCAAAATTTAGAATTTTGGGATGTTACAAACTACCACCCTCAAAATGAATCTCGTCCTCGAGATTCGGAGAGGCTAGCAAGAAATAGGTTTAGGTTTGGGGGTCTTCTCAAAATCCAACGATCATCTCCGGGGTCTCGGGTGCTACCACCTTTAGAAGCATTGATTACGGTTCCATCAAAACTCATATACTCCATCCTTATTACTGACAATGTCGGTCTTCTCAGGTCCTCTGGATAATTACTTCTCTGTGCTCTTTTGGCAGTGGCATAACCTTTACCGCAATTCTTCTGTCCTTTTTTCTTGGTAAGGTTATTCCGAGATTGGGTCTTTTTAGCTGACGGGTCTGGCGCCAATTCTAAACAACTATCGATATCTCATGGTGGTCAACAATTTATGGTTTCTCCTGCAGAAAACGGGTCTGGGTTGATCCTCACCGTATAACCTACGGTTGGCAACAACTGCCTTGTACAAGGGAAAATACCTATACGATTCTAAGGTTCAAACAAGGTTTTGATCGTCGTCTCTCTACTATAGGTAAGTCACTCAGATTTACCATCCCGTATAGCAAGGCGAATAATAAGAGTAAGTCGGTATGGTGATCAATCCATCCCGCACCCAAATCATTACCTTGTACATGGTTTAGCGAATCTTGCATTCTAACACTCGGTCGTCCTCACAAGCATTGCAGAATTTCTCTTGTCGACGAACCAAGTTCGGAAAATCCATTGATTCTGCAAGCCAAACAAACATCTATCGTCCCTTAATAGCTCTCAGGTTTTGCGTAAACTCCTATAGAATCGTCTGTCGATAAAATCGTAACTTTTGCCAAGGTTTTTCCTTCAGCAAGAATGTGCTTGCTTCTTGGTAGGTCCTAGGGCCTGTGGGTTATGGCCCATCTCATTACTTAAAATCCTTGAACACATCACCTGGGCAACTGATCGTTATCCCAACATCCAACTTCCTGGCATACTTAAATCCATCCAATTGTACTGTCTTCCTTCCTTCTATTGGCACCAAACTAAGACGTGATTACTAAGACTCATCATGGAGTCACACTTGCTCCATATTACCAGCATTATACCTCCTTGTATCCAATAGTACTTCATCTCTTCATACTCGTGGGATATCCCACATACCGAGATAAAAACTTATACTTATGAAGTCCATACTCCACTTCGTGGAACATCATTATCCTTTCCAGGGTCAAGCATCCTTATAGGGGAATATTGGCCATCTCTGCATGGCACTTCTTCAACTGGGAAACGTGAAACACTTCATGAACTCCTGACAGTCCTTCAGGTGACTCCAACTTGTTAGCCAATTCTCCCATACGGTCCAAACTCGGTATGGTCCTACGAATCTCGGGGCTAACTTTCCCTTAACTCCAAATCATTTAACTCCTCGCAGAGGGGGCACACGAAGACATGCTCCGTCTCCAATTTCATAGACTACCTCCTTGTGTTCTTTGAGTCTGCATAACTCTTCTGCCTGGACTGAGCTACCTTCAGTCTATCTCGAATCAACTTAACATTCTCTTCTGACTCCTTGATCACATTTGGTCCAAACAACTGACGGTCTCCAACTTCATCCCACATCAACGGTGTCTGGCTCCTTCTCTCATACAAAGCTTCAAAAGGGGCCATCTTCAAACTGGCTGGGTAACTATTGTTGTATGAGAACTCTGCGTAAGGTAGATTATCATCCCTACTAGATCCAAAACTTAGTGCACAAACTTTCAACATGTCCTCCAGAATCTGATTGACTCTCTCGGTCTATCCATCTGCCTGCGGATGAAAGGCTGTACTGAACTCTAGCCTAGTACCCAAAGTCTGGTGCAGCTGATTCCAAAACTTTGAGGTAAATTGTGTTCCTCTACGATGGTCCTCGGAACTCCATGCAGACATACGATCCTGGTTAAATATCTTGGCCAACTTCTCACTTGTATAGGTGGTTTTCACTGGGGTAAAGTGAGACACTTTGGTCAAGCGAATCAACTACTACCCAGATAGAATCATATCCCATTCGGGTTCTGGGAAATCCGGTAATGAAATCCATGCCAAGCTTATCCCTCTTCCATTCGGGTATCCGCATAGGCTGAAGTAATCCTGCTGGCTTCTGATGCTCCGCTTTTACTCTCTCGGGCATACATCACCTACGACTACATACTCGACAATATCCTTCTTCATACCAGAAACACTCCTTCAAATCCAAATACATCTTGGTGTTTCCCGGGCGAATCGAGTATGGTAAGTCATGAGCCTCCTGAAGTATTAACTTCCTGATCTTTGCATTATTGGGTATATGTACACTGTCCTCAAACCATAAGGTGTCGTGCTCATCCTTACAAAAGCCTTCGGCCTTTCCTTTGCTCATCCTCTCTTTTATATCAGCAATCTCTTTGTCATCCTTCTGAGCTTCACGGATCTTTCCCAACAAGGTAGACTGAACTTCCATTGCTGCAACAAAACCTTTGGGAACAATCTCCAACCGTAGTTCCCTGAAAATCCTCGGCTAACTCCTTTGGTAATCCCCCACTTATGATGGTATTCGTCCTTGTTTTCTTTATGGTTGTGTCCTATTTCTCCACAAAGCTTGCATGCACAAGGTTTCTTCATATCCTTTCCATAAGGCTTCAACTTCTGGGACACAAGCCGAGACTTTAACAAAGTCCACTTAAATTCCTTCCAAGTGGTTACTCCTTGCCATCCATTGATGGTTTGGTTCATCCTCCACCAAATAGCAGCACCTCTTTCAAAGCACTCAAGAGCATGCTGGTCATATCCTTTCCCGTTATAGTGTTATTCTCCATATACTCCTCCATGTTCTGAATCCATCGGTTTGTCTTCAATTGACTCAACGGTCCAGAAAATACAAGCTCATCTCCATTCATACTTTATGGGGTCCATGGGTTTGGGGTGGGATAAGAGAGATAGAGAGGGATGCACACAATACAAACAATGGTTTTGAAAAGACAGATTTTATTGTGGATGTTGGAAAAACATCAAACAAATGACAGCTCACAATCGTCGCATCTAACGAAGGTATATAACTGTGGTTTGGTCTTCTAAAGGTCAAATGAATCTTCAATGCCATCAAACTCTTCAAGTCTTGGTCATGTCTCCGATGGCTTCTTCTGATCATGCTTGTCCTTCTCAAGTTCTTTTGCAAGATCATCTCTATTGACGCAGAGTCTCTCGTGACGTCCTTTAATATTCCTGGAGTTGCATTCCGAACTTCTGGTTTCAACTTCCTTGACAAGAACCATGATCCTACTGTCCTTCAGTCCTGACGAATCTTTGATGTCTCACGGCTTTGCTCCTCCAGCTTGGCTACTTTCAATTTCTGGGTCCTGAGTTCTTCACGAAACGCTTCCTTGTCAAAATACGGCTTCCTGCAGGTCCACCCTAAACTCCTTGATGTAATGCTCCAGATCCTGGTGATACACCGGCCAAGGTTAAAACTGCATCCTTCGCTGACAGATGCTCCTTTAGCTTTCTACCATCAAATCCTTCCATGCATATGTCTGCTTAACTCAGCACGGTGACAAATAGCATAAGCGGGCGATAACATCATTGATAGCGTGTTTCTGCTCTTGTCATTTCCATGAGCTATCATTCCATAATTGATATCTCCTGTCTTAGGGTTTTCTTGACAAAACTTTGAGTTCTGATGCTCCATGTTCCGGTCTTTCTCCGATACACCATGATCTCGGGTATTGATAACTTCCATAGTCTGCCAAGTTCCATAAGCGTAACCTTCCTAGGTCATACAAATCCGGAAATTCTTCAAAGCCTTCAAATTCTTCTAGTCTTCGGAGTCTTCAGCAGTTGTAGTTTTCCATTTACACGGTAAGATCCTCTTCATTCCAAATGGTCTTAGTTGTCCGATATCTTGTCTCCTTGGAGAGGTCTCATCAGTCAAATCTTCGAGTGGTCAAAAGGGAAAAGGGGTATGGTCTCACTAAAAGGGAATATTTGAATAAGCTCAGAAGAGAAGAGAGGTAAGAGATCCTTTTGAAAAGAAAGTTGCAGAGAAAAATCTTTCCTATGGGCTTGTCAGTTTCTAGGGTCACGTCCTACAGTCAACATGTGCTCTGATACCATCTTGTAGCGGCCCGACCCGAATGGATCAAGTCTCTGTGCTTAAGTGTCATCCCTGGATCGGTATGCTGACACACACAGTACTTGAGAATTTATAACAGAGGTAAATCACATGTATAAAGTAGCGTAAATACTATTACCTCAATCCATATAGCGGAAGCAACAAGGTTGTGGATTCCCATCAACACCAACGGCAAAGTTGAGTGTAGAAATCGTAACCCTAACGTATCACTTACTCATCATCGAAAAGTCGCAACATGAAACGTTGCAGCCAGAAACGGGCCAAAGACATGGAATATCTTGGCAAGGTAACACATAGAGAGCAATGAAAGAATAGGCTATACTACATGCATATATGGCTGGTGGAAAGCTCTATGGTTACAGATTTTGCATAAAGCCAATTTTTCCCTACTGCAAAGGAATAATTTTTTTAACTATCATGGTGGTTGTTAAACATTGAGAATGGTTGACAGATCCTCAATCCCAATTAAAAGTACTCATTAACAACCCAACAATATTAATTAGAAGTAACATGATGAGATTCACATGATATCCGGTACTAGATACTCAAGATGTCCATAACCGGGACACGGCTAACCATGATTAGTTTATACACTCTGCAGAGGTTTATGACTTTTCCCCACAAGACTCGATCACCTCCGTTTGGTTTCTCGCACTACATGGTGTTTGAGAAACGGATGACCGAGACATAGTCTTTCAGAAGCGCTAGCACCTTACATGTCGGTAGACCGTACCAACCTACATCCCCTACATCGCTAGCCTACCCGTAAGAGTTCGCACAACTTAATCAACTATGCGAGCCCATAATGGCTTGTGGCTGCACACGGAAGTTTCTAGTTTGAATAATCTCATTATCCCTTTGAGCACGGGTGGCGGTCCAAGAAATACAGGCAAGTCTGATAGAAACCAGGTGCCTCAATCCACCCGGATGTGTGTTTAAGTTGCCACCTTAAATAAACCATTAAAACAATCTCACATCATCATGGATACACTCACCCAATCCACGTCTACTAGCATAGCATGGCATAATAAGCAAACGTAGAAGTAACTCCCAAGGGTTTGATAATAAAACAGGTAATAGGTACTACCTCAACTACTTCCCAAAACCCACAATTTAATTAGATCCTAATCATGCAAGTGTTTGAGGATAGATCTAATGCATAAAAACTGGTATGAGAAGAAGTATGATCAAAGTGTTACTTGCCTCGCAAAGTTGATGAAGATGATTCGCACTCAAAACTCTTGATAGTTCTACTCGTCACACTCGGTCAATCTATCGTAATCAAGCAATAGTAACCACACATAAGCAATCACTCAAAAGATCGGAAAGATCAAGAAAACGATTCAGAAAACATCAAAACCAAGCAAATAACTCTTGCAATGTAAAACAATTTCTAAAAGTACCAGAATTATTTGAATTTGGCCTTATCAGAAAGTTTAGGTCAAGAGCTTCGATTTGCAAAAAGAATCAACTAAAACGGAGTTACGAAACTCAAGTTATGATCAAACGAAGTTTGAATTCAAATCTGGTCTAATTCAAACTTTAAACTTCCAAAAACAAGTTTCATTTGGATTACTGGATAGAGGAGATCGTAACGAAGAAGTGGGCGTTGGTTTCGCTGAATTTGGACTAACGAGTAAAAAGTTATGAGGGTTTGAAAATTGGGGACTAATCTGTAAAAAAAGAATTCACAGATAGGTCCCTGGCCCGAAAATAACAGAAAAAGAAAAAAAAACTACAGAGCGAACGTTCGTTTATAAGATCTAAACAATGGACGTTCTCTGTTTAATAAAACAAAAAAAACAGATCTATTCTAGGGTTTTAAAAAAACCGAAGTTAAAAGAAAACCGGATCGGTTTTAGTGGGTTGTACCGTTCATGGGTTCATGGTTTCGCGAGAAAACCGGCGGCGGCGAGGTCGAACTCCGCAACGGCGAGCGAACTCCGGCGAGATGGGGCGGCGGCTCCGGCGGTCCAGGAGGGCGGCGATGAGCACGGGGAGGGGCGGCGTTGGGCGGCGGGTGCGGTGGCGGTGTCGGCGGCGGGAGACGGCGACGAGGTGGCGCAGGCGGCGAAGTGCAGCGGGGCTTGGGAGGAGAGGGACGGCTTCGGGGAGAGAGAGGGGGAGGAGAGCCGGCCTCGGCTTTTAAAGGCCAGGGCCTCGGGAGGCGTGGGCGAGGGGTAGGCGCGGTGGCGCCGGACTCCGGGAGGAGTCCCGGTCGGGGACGACGGG
The DNA here is from genome assembly GCA_021605205.1 of Aegilops longissima. NCBI lineage: Eukaryota > Viridiplantae > Streptophyta > Magnoliopsida > Poales > Poaceae > Aegilops > Aegilops longissima. The sequence continues at coordinate 88,084,754 of CM038682.1, forward strand.
CAAGGCGGCGCGGAGCTGGGCCGCGGCCTGGCTGTGAGCTAGGCCGGCCCAGTTCGAGGGAAGTTTTTTTTAAACAAACAAAGAAAAAAAATAATAAAACAAAATAAAATAAAAATATTATATAGGCATATAATATATCAAAATTTTCAGAAAAAGATTTCCTACAACATGGACATTTCTATAGCATTAAATAAAATTCACACAAATTTAAATAATTCAAATAGTGCTCCTGCTCTAATAAAATCCAACAAAAATCATTTTAAAAATACCAAATTTAATTCAAATTTATTTCTCTCCAATTTTCTGATGTAGGGAATCATGTTACCCTATTTTCCATATATTTTATTTTTGGAGAAAAATAATTTGAATAAAACTCAAATAACTCCAAATTGAAAATAAATTCAAAAGAACTTTGAATTTAATTCTTTGAAACTCCCAACTCATATTTCATATGTTTTGAAGAAGTCATTTTATCTTTGCTCGTGAAAATCATTGAGTTGCATAAAGTTTCAGAATTGGGAATATTCTCAAATGAAATTCTAATATTTTCAACACCCCTTGTCATTTAAATAAATGGAAGAAGTCATGTCATCTTCTCTCCAGGGTTTTGTGATGAAAAAGAATTTGAATTCACGGAGATCATAAAAGCAAAAATGATAGTTTGGAAAAGTCCTTTTATTCCCTCTCATTTAACTTTCAAAAAATTTCGAATTCACTCACTTTTAGTCAACTAATCAAACAATCAATCAAAACTATCTATTTGTTTATAACATTCCAAAATTTAGAATTTTGGGATGTTACAACGTAGGACAAGGCGTGTGTGTGGTGTGTGACATAGTTCGCCCACACATCCGTTTTATCACACGGAGGGGCCGGTGTGTGGGCGTTTAGCAGTTCACCCACACACCCGTTTTCAGTCACGCACAAGGGCTGGTGTGTGGGCGTTTGCCATCTCGCCCACACGTCCGCCTCCTCTCCCACACCCAAGCTGCCAGTTGCCATGCGTTTTGCAGTGTACATGGCAACTGCCCTAATGTGATTGCAAGCAGATGGCAACTCTCTTTTTTTTAACCCGAACATGTCAGTTGCCATATGTTTTGCATGGTACATGGCAAACTGCCCTAGCCTGCACATAAGCAGATGGTAACTCTTTCTTTTTACATGGCAACTGCCCTAACGTGCTTGTAAGCACATGGCAACTTTCTCTTTTACTCGAACATGTTGTTTTGCCATGCCATTTTTTCAGTGCTACATGGCAACTGCCTAGTGTTAGTAGGTGGCAACTCCTAAAGTTTTGAAATCATGGCAACTGCAGTAGACCAGACCACACATGACAACAGTTGTAGTTGTCCAAAAAATGGCAATCTGAAACTTTGACCTGAGATGGCAACTGCAGTTGAGCAGACATGGCAACTGTAGTTGTCCGACATGGCAACCGTAGTTCAGCGACATGGCAACTGCACTTAAACGAACATAGACGAGGGTCCGGCCCATGGCAACTGCGTGCGCGTGGTAAAGTGTCACGTGGGGCATGCGGGACCACGAGGTACGAGGCCTGACGTACCGGGCGTGTGGGCGTTATCTATTTCGCCCACACGCACGCGTATAAGAGTGACCGGGAGGAAAAAAAGGCGTGTGGGCGCTAGTTGTTTTGCCCACACACAAGCATGTGGACTGGTCCTCTTAGGCACCACACAAAATGTGTGGGCAGATCCCTTAACGTCTACATGTGTGGCAGTTATCGGCATCCTAATCTAATTAACAACTAAATCCTAACCGAAGACCACCTCACGTACGATACCAACAAGTGGACGAAACAACCCTAAAAGATAATATATCTTCTCTTTGTACGTGGACTACAAAAGATACCTAATTAAATTGCATCCAGCATTCTACCATGCAAACAAATATCGATCGAGCCGATTCATATCCAATCAGGAGGCGTACGGAACGTTGGTTTTACCTCTTCTGGTTCCCGTATAACTCTACGGTCACACAATCTATGTTCACATATTGCACTCAAATGCATCTGATTAGGTTTCAAATTACATGCTTGATCAGCCACGGCCACAAACTCAGGTCCGCATACCATCCGCAAGCTTTCCATCTCTGCCTCGCCGTAGTTTCAGCTGATGAACTCCTCTAGCTTTCTCATCAACAATGTCTTGGATGCATGTTTTCTTTGGTACGCTGGATGTTACCACGGACGCAGGGGCGGAGCCAGAAAATTTGGCCATTGGGTTCACTCCATGACTCCTCTAATTCGTCATGGACTCGGAAATCTAAGACGTGATGCAACAAGTATCTGACCGAATCAATGAAAGCATTAAGCCAGATTCGATTTTGCTTTTTTGTAAGATCGGTTTGCTTATCAAGAGCAACCTGAATTTATGGATCTTGATCATCAAAGCATTGTCATTACCCTCATGAATATCTAGTTTGCTTTTCTTGTTCCAACCGTTAATTTCAAATGCATCACTCCCAGGTTGTCCATGATTGTAATCTCTAAAAAAGGTAGCAGCACAAACAGAAGGCCTTATGCACTTTGTCACCACAACGACCATATTCATCAAATCAATCTGGATTCAATCTCTGTTGAGTTAATATCTCCAGTCTCCCTCTGCGGGTAATCAAAATTAGAAGGTGGCCTATTAGGTCCCCAAGTTAAATATGTGCACCTATTCTTGTCTTGCTTCTCTGGATTTCCTGTGTACTCTGAATTTTCTTCTGCTCAGCCGGATTATAAGGCAATTCATCTAAGTTAATTTATGTATGAATAGTAGGCTTCTCGAGACTAACTGTTGTGATATTTGATGTAGTTAGCCTACGTCTAATGCGTGACCTTAATGTGCCTGTATAATTATGTCAATGGTGGCCGTGTTTTCTTTGGCAAATACTGCTCCATAGCCTAGATCAATCAAAGTCCATGGAGAAAAACAAATAAAAAAACTAGGGCAAAAAGGTCTCTACCGTACTGGGCTTTTAGGCTAGATTGAACATACACACGAGAGAGGAGATGCGGCAATACAATATAATTACCTCAAATTTTGGGCTTCGGTTATTGCCGATGTCGATCTGCAGCCGCTGCTTGCCGCGGGCGTGCGGCGGCGGCCAAGGCGTCGAGCAAAACGAACAGGCGAGATAGGAATCGAGAAGGGAACAGACCAACGATGAAAAAAAAAGAAATCTTTGACGAGGCGTGCCGCGTGCGGCTGAGTGCGTTTCTCGCGAAACGTTTACGTGACGCCCGCACTCCCGGGCTAGGCATGGGAATGGATTCGTGGGCTTTTGCCTTTTGGGCCCTTTGTTTCACGTGAAGTGTGTTGGGGTCAGGCAAGATATTTTATTGGGTTCAGAGTAGTCAAACACCTACATACAAGCACGTACGAGGCAAAATTCATTGGGTTCAGTTGAACCCAATAGTTATACGCTGGCTCCGCCACTGCACGGATCCTCTCTCCCTTGAAACGAAACCGTCCTCAGTTTCGAGTCTAATTTGTGTACAACCTTCTTCTCCGAAACTGGCATCTCTATGATGATTGCGCCGTCTATCATCGGTTTCAGCACACGTTTCTTTCCATTATGCATGAACGTGTATGTGTTGGATCTTCCGGCATGCACGGCATCAGGATCGAATTGCCACGGCCTTCCCAATAACAACTGACACACGTTCATTGGCATAACATCATAGTCGACCTTGTCAATATAATCAGCAAAAGCAAATGTCACACGTGCTTTATGCGTAATCTTTAATTTTCCGGAGTCATGTAGCCACTCCGCATGGTGCGGCCGTCGATGCCGCCACATGGACAAACCCAAAACTTGCACTAGATCTTTGCTAATGACATTGGTAAAGCTACCACCATCAATTATCATCTTGCAAGCACGATTTTTGATCTTACACTGTGTTTTAAAAACACGCCACCGCTGCCCCTTAGAATCACCATCCTCCTGCACCTTGTTCACCAAGAGATTTAGACCCTCCATCGGTGCATCAACTTCTTTTATTTCTTCTAACTCTTCCCTTCTTTTTCGCAAACGATCTTTCCAATCAGCAGCGAACACATCCGTTGGCATGGGAATAAAACAAATTTGTTGGCCCTTCCGTGACAAAGAATAACTATTTTTCTTGACATCCCGAACAGCCCCAATGCGCTTGCACCATGGATCCCCAAGTAGCAGATGGCACGACACCATGGACACAGGACAAACATGAAAAAATTCCGCACAACAGTACTTTCCCAGATAAAAAATTAGCAAAATTTGGTGCGTAATTTTAATTTCACCTTTGAACCACTTCAGCGTGTACGGTCTTTCAAGAGGTGTCATCTTTAGCACCAATTTTTCCACCACCTCGATGCTCACCATGTTGACTGCAGTACTCTCATCTATCGTTAGATTGACACGTCATTTGTTCACGATGCACCGAGTGTGAAAAAGAGTGACCTCGCCAATGCCGTCCTCCTCCATCAATATGTTCCTACTCAACATAATGATGCTCGCCTCGCGGCCGATATTGCAAATTAAATCGCCGTGACTAACCTTAGCTCTGAATATCGCTTGATGGAGCACAAATTGGCGAGACGCTAATTCGTGCTTGTCGATGGCCTAATCTTTCACGGCGATGCTTGATCAATAGTTCGTCCCTCTGTTCCTCCTCGCAACCTTCAAGATATTTTTCACCTGCGTACAAAATACACGAATAAAAATAATGACGCACTTGGATCAGCACGTAGGCGTCGATATAATGATCAACCCTCCGTCACCAGTAAATTTCCATGATGAGAAAATCACAAATAATACACAAGATATAGCCGCCCGTAACTCAGACGTTTTTCTGTATATCTCATACTCTAAATAAAGCTGAAAACTGTCCCCTTTACATTGGCCGAAGCCAGCCTTTTATATGGCTTAACTCTCGTACACTTGAAGGTAAGAAGATCTGGACTCTAAACAAAATAATCTAATTAACAACTAAATCCTAACCGAAGACCACCTCACGTACGATACCAACAAGTGCGCGAAACAACCCTAAAAGATAATATATCTTCTTTTTGTACGTGGACTACAAGAGATACCTAATTAAATTGCATCCAGCATTCTACCATGCAAACAAATATCGATCGAGCCGATTCGTATCCATTCAGGAGGCGTACGGAACGTTGGTTTTTCCTCTTCTGGTTCCCGTATAACTCTACGGTCACACAATTTATGTTCACGTATTGCACCCAGATGCATCTGATTAGGTTCCAAATTACATGCTTGATCAGCCACGACCACAAACTCAGGTCCGCATGCCATCCGCAGCTTTCCATCTCTGCCTCGCCGTAGTTTCAGCTGATGAACTCCTCTAGCTTTCTCGTCAACAATGTCGTGGATGCATGTTTTCTTTGGTACGCTGGATGTTACCATGGCCATATCAGTATGACTTGGAAAGCAGCACCATCTATCTGCCTAACAGCCACTGTAAACAGAGTTACTTTCTGTTGAGAGAGAATTACCAGGGTATCAACAACGGCGAATGGCTGCAAAAAAGGAGTGCAATACACAGCTAGGTACAAAGACACATAGCCAAGAAACTCAGCAGGATGCTACTCTGGGAGGAAGGGTAGCCTGGTGAGTGGTGACCCCCCTCCCTTCCCTCCCCTCCCCTCCCGCGACGCGCCTGCACGTGCCGGGTGGGGAGGTGGGAGGGGACCCTAGCCGCCCCTCCCCTTTGACCCTGCCTCTCTCCCCTCCTCCCCGCTGCCGCCGGCGAGAGCTGTCGGGCAAAGCCCGGTGGGCGCGGCGGCGGCAGGGCCCTTCTTCCCCCTCTGCTCGTGGGGTGCCGGTGCTTGGCGACCGCGGGGCTCAGCCGCGGGCTCGCGGGGCGGCTGGGTGGCCAGCTGGTGGCGGCGCGCCGGCGTCCTAGATCCCATGCGCGGCAGGGTGGCTGCGGCTTTCCCATCTCGGGAGGTGGCGCACGGATGGCCTCCTGCTGGATCCGGCCGGATCTGGCAGTGGTGCTCGGCCAGCAGCGCGTGGCTTTGGTGGTGCGCGCCCGGCAGCCCCGGCGCTTGGATCTCGTCGGGCGACGTGGGTAGGGCAGCGGCCTGGCGTGGCCGTTGCTTCGGCCGTGGCCGGCGGCATGGGGATGTCCGGCGCATGGTGGTGGCCTCCCGGTGTCATGGCGGCTTCACGGTGGCTTGACGGATCTTCCTGCGGCGGCGGCCGGCTTCTCCAGCGTTGGTTGGTCTGCATTTAGACCGTCTTGGCCTTCGCCCTATCTCCTCGTCGCCCAGGCGCTACTTCCATTAAAGGGTTAACCCTCTCCTAGCTGCGGTTCATCGCTCGTCTCGCCCCCTGCGTAGCAGGACCGAGCTCGTCTCACGTACAGTGCAGCAGGACCGAGATCGTCTCACGCACGGGTGCAGCAGGACTAACCTCGTCCCCTTCACGGTGTTGTTGCAGCTCTCTCTCACGGATGGATGGAGGTAGAAAAAGAAGGAGCACAATACACTGAAGTTTTACCCGGCTGCACACACAGCCCCGTTACTATTCCCCCGAGCACCAACTCTCCTACAAACACACACTTGTGGCCGTGAATTTGTAGTCTCACACCAGCGCAGCGCCTACGTTTCTGTGCGCACGTATCCACGAACGGCTACTTAGTTTCGCTGCATGCAAGCGCCCCACCCGGCCATGCGCATGACGCGCGCGCTACACGCACGACGCGGCCAGCTCCAACGGGCGCCGCTAACAGCCTGTTGACCATCTAGCTAATTAACTCACGCCGCTGACCATCACGCTACACACATGCGCACACACCCATGCTACACACATGCAACTACTACAAGTAGACACACTATACATGCACGCACACCGCCGTTGCGTCCCGCACGTCCCGCGCGCATCCGACGAGCCCGACCGCACCAAGCCGTGGCTTATTCCAACACACGGTGCTGCAGGACCGAGCTCGTCTCGGGCTCGGGGTTGCAGGACGGGTCGATAGATGCCAGTGCTGGCCGGCCTATTGGGTCTCGACGCTGGGGGTCGCCCAGGGCCGGGGTGCGAAAGGTGGGACCTTTCCGCCCATCTCTTTGGTTGGGGTAGCAGCGGGTCTTGGATGAGGTGGTGTCAAGTTCTCGGATGTCGGGGCGGCGGACCTGGTGGCGGTAGCGCGGTGCTCTTGGGCAGAGACCGTGGCTTGGTGCTGCCCGGTGGCCATGGTCGTTTGGGGCTGTGGGCGGCGTGGTAGCCGGGGTGTGGCGTTCAGTGACGGTGAGTGTTGGCCGGGTGAAAACTTGTTGTATCTTCGGACGGACCAGCGGCGGCGAAGCTCGTTCCCTTCTTGAAGGCGTCGCCGTGGCTCTCACGGCCCGTCGTGCGGCTCCAGGGGAACTCTGATCCTCGGTTCGGGCGGTGGCGGCGCTATGGTGTCATATCCTTCCTCAAGGCGCCGCCTTGGAGTCCACGGTTCGTCGTATGCGGCTTCATCTCTTCATGGTGGTAGTGCTAGGGGTGATGTTGCTGCTCTCAACGCCTATGTTTCTTGCCTTGGGTATGTGTGGTGGTGGCGTGCGTTTGTACCGGGTAATGTTGATCTTTGCTTATATATAAAATGGGGCGGAAGCCTTTTTCGGTAGCCTGGTCACACCACTCTGCGTATAGGAGAAAAAGCGTATTTCTTCTTATAGGTGCTTCACCTCATCTTGTAGTTTAATAGAAAGTGATTCATATATTATGCCGTATCGAGTATCTGCAGGCTAATTGCCAAGTACAGGCCGACCATGCCATTCCTCATCTAAAAACAAATCAATTGAAGTGGAGCTTCACAAGAGCATTTGAAGTATATGAACATCCTATTTCCTGTAACCTTTTTAGTGTGGTGTTCAACTAGACTCACTAATTAACATGTATTACCACGTATCTAATACATCCATATCTAGACAAATTTAAGACAAATAATTTGGGATGAGGAAGTACTATAGAATTTTGCCCGATAAGAAACAGTACTGCTTATGTTGGACCAAGACTTGTCTCTGGTGTTTGGCAGTGTGCCTCTGTTATAACTCACTAGATCATTGATGGCGCGCGTTGCCGCGCCCGTACTTTTTTCAATAGAATGACAGTGATTTCTATAAATATCTGGAAGCATAATCATGACCAAAGTAGTATGACACCTATAATTTCATTGGATCCATTCATACAAACTTCAAACATTATACAAATAAAAAATGGCAGGTGATCACTGCAAACAACTCGACAAACTCGAGAGGATTCGCTTGTTTCTGACCAGGCATAGTAAAAGGTAGTAACATTCTAAGAAAAACAGAGCTTGGTCATCTTTTCTCATTTGGAAAGACAAATCTGTTGTAAGTTCCAAGAACAGCTTTAGCCTTATGCTCAAATTCAAGCTGATAATCACCTTAGGCAGAAACCGTAGCATGCTAAAATGACAAGCAGAGCCCACAATATCCAATCACCATTATAGAAATAATTTAAACCGACAGGCAACCTAAAAAGCTTTTTGTGGTACTGATGCATACTACAAATTGACTGTCTATTTACCATTATAGAAATAATTTAAACTGACAGGCAGCCTAAAAGGCTTTTTGTGGTACTGATGCATACTACAAATTGACTGTCTATTTAATACTCCCTCCGTTCTGAATTACTTGTCTTGGATTTGTCTAGATACAGATGTATTTAGACTCATTTTAGTGCTAGATACATCCGTATCTAGATAAATCTAAGACAAGTAATTCGGAACGGAGGGAGTAGAAGCAAGTGCCAGCTACTCATTGTTCTGTAAATAGCAGATTGAGCAACATTTTTTTCTACTTTTGAAGGAAGACAGTTCTCAGTATAGTGACCATGTCATCTAGATTATCAAGTTGGAGCCTGTCAACTTACGTTATTTTGCATGTGGGTCGTTGGTAAAGGAGGAGTCCAGGAGTGCAGGAACCGGCAATGTCAAAAGTGATCTGTATAATGAAAAAGATCAAATAATAGAGAAGATCAAATAATAGAGTGAGAGGAACAAATAAATCACATGGGTAAAGACATGTATTGGTTGGTGTTACTAAGCCACATGCAAGAAGAAAACACTGATCACAGCAGATAAATAAAGCAGAAATCCACATAAAAAAGATTTATTCAGAATCTTGAGAAATTGGTGTTTTTATTATTCAAAGTCTATAAACATAATCACATTTTAAAAAGAGAAAGCCGTAAATGGCAGATCCTATCAAGACTTATTCAATGTCTAGAAACATAATATTTTATTATTCAACCTTGGATTGTTCATGGTAAAGTACATGGGGTATATAGTCCTCACCACTGCACCAGCAGGTCCGTCTTCATCAACCCGCAACCATCGGTACGCATATAATCTTCGTGTCCCTCTCCATTTCCCGCTAGACGTGGCAGTTGAGCACTTAAGGTGGCCCTACATGTGTCACGTTGAACCGAAGACTTAATAGTGACATAACAGGAAGGAGACCACAAATTTTTGAATGAAAAGGGGATCTCATGGGTATTAATCAGATGCAATGTAAAAAAGAAATAATTGGGGGGGGGGGGGGAGAATTAGAGTACCAGGGGTAGACAAAAAATACATATGCTCGGCATTGATCGCTGATAGAAAATGGCATGTTAAACTTTATTAAGAACATGCTTAATATTTGAATGTCATTGCATGGTAGTGTAAATAGCAATGCACCTAGAAATTTCACATCACTTACCTTTTTCTGAGTTGTACATCACTTCCTCCGGTTTGTTTCCACCAAAAAATCAGACTCAATAAATATTGCATCTGTGTGTGTGTGTGTGTGTGTGTGTGTGTGGATTGTCATGAAAATCATTACAACAAAATTAATATAAGAATGAACAAGGAAAGAAAATTTGGGAAACTGTTTTCACCACTGAAGGATGAAAAGCTAATGTAAATATCCATAAAATAGTGTGTGTCTTTTGGGCCTGTTGTAAAATATGCAAGTTGAGCAGCTAGAATAAAACTGGAGGGAAGATAATGCATACCATCATAAACAACACCAGTTATTCTAGTTATGAAAGGCAATATGAATCAATCGATCTAGAATGTGATTAGGCTTACAATCACAAGAAAGCACAGGATAAGTACAATTACGTACACATCCACCTGCTGCTATTGTATCCAGTATCCAGTGACCCACTGTACCTCCACGTGACCCACTGTACCTCCACCGAGAACGAACCAACGTTGCCTGCTCAAAGTTCGCATACCTTCCTGGACATGGCAGCAGCGTGCCGGAGGACTTTAGATCCGTCGTAAAAACAGATCACGGGTTGGGGTGTTTGCTCCTGAAAGCTGAGATCTCGCCGCAACACTCTGTTAAACTCCTGGATCTGAAAGAGCGGAGCTAGCTTGGCCTCGTCCTCCACCGGCGGCCCAACCAGCAAAGCCCTCAGGGCACGGCCCGCTGCGAACGCGCTCCCGACGGCGCGAACAACAACTGGCACTTGGAGCGGCGACTCAGTGCTGCACGCCGGGCGCCGCGGCCTCTCTCTCCCAGAAGGCGGCGTGGCGGAGCATGCCCCGTAGCCAGGCGACGAGCCGCAGCGCATCGACCGGCCGCTCGATCGCCGGATCCCCTCGGGCGCCTCACCTTGGCTGGTTCCCCTGGACCGCCGGTTCCCTCGCGCGCGTCGCGTCGACTCCCTCGACCCTGGATCCCACGCGCGGCTGGCGTCCGCTGAATCCCCTCGAGGCCTCGACCGCACCGGCTGCTCCTCTCCTCCGGTCGCTGGATTGGGCGGGTGGACCTCGATCGGGATTGGGCGAGCTTCGATCAGGATCGGGAGTTGACAACAGCGGCGGTTGCGTTCCAACTTCCACCTTAAAATGACGGCTCCGAGCACATCGTCGTGGTAGGCAAATCAACAGAGAGTGTGGCGCCGTTTCGCTATGCGCGCTGGCGCTAGAGATCGAGAAAGAGCGAGGGGGGCCGCTGGTCGAGGTCGATGTCGTGGTCGGCGGCGCTGCCGGGAAGGATACGCCCAGCCGCCTAGATTGGGAGAAGGAGCACAGAGGTCGGGGAGAGGAGGGGGTTGTGCGAGACGACGTCTCGATCCGGTTCGGGTGGGAAAAGGAGACTTGGCCCATTGGGCCCAATTTAACGCGGAACGTCCAAAAATGCTGACGGAGCAGTGGCCCACACGGTGTGCGATCGGTATTAGCAAAAGAACCGAGATTACGTGCGATTCTCACCTAATCTGACGGCTGAAAATGCTTAAAATTGATGATCGGACGGCTGTGAACGCTGATGCTCTGAGAGGGCTGGAAAAGTGCTTAGTTTTAATGTATTTAAATATTTGTTGCATTATCTTCCTGCAGGCAAGACAATCACTCATAGTTAGAGGCCTAGTTCCCATGCTTGCCGATCCACGTCACCCGGTGAGTTAACCTACCTTTCATCTGTTGGCTACATTAACCATTCTTTGGTGGTTCTTTTCAATTTTAGAATACATGACCTAGTATGTATAATATGAAATATAGGAACTACCTATAAATACCAACGTCCTTGTTCTGAACATAAAGGGAATAATGGCAGTTGGCATTAGTGCATATTCCCAATATGTGAAAGGTGGATGCTTTACATACACCAGGCCAGCGAATTAACTCTGCTTCTAGGGTTTTTGCTTGCATCATCATGTTCTACTTACAAATGGAATAAACACTAGACTGTTGTTCACTTTCGAACTGTTGGCAAGTCATCATAAGCTTGGTTAATCAGTACATTATTCCGAACTTGACTAGTGGTAGGCTGGTGTGTTTATTCTGTGTAATATAAACACAATACGTGAGCTTATAAGCTGGTGTGCACTAGTGAGGCTGATGTTTGGAGGTTTCATCTTGCATCCACCTTGAATTATTTGGTAGCTAGAATTCCTTGATTTGGACCCAACAAGTAAGAAGCTTGGTTTGCCTAGTCATCTGTACTGACATTATTTCTCTACCCTGCAGGCTGAATCTACTAGCTCTAGAAATGAATCTGTGTTGAAGGTTGCTCTTGACCACGGAAAAGCATCCGGTGTGATCAAGTCGCATGGCTTACCTTAGACAGAATTTCTATAAGAATGTTGCTCATGTTACATGCCTTGCTTTTTCTAGTAAGTAGAACAAGAATACATTATCATTTCTTTTATGTTCGTATGTGTACACTCATAATAGTTGAATTACAAACCAAATTCTAAATAAATAAGCACGTGTCTCTGTTTCCACAAACTTGTGGGTATTGATGAAGATAATCACTTAATAAGCCTCTAACTAGCTTCCTATTTTCAGGAATGAAGATCTGGATCACCCTCGCCCCTCTAGAGAAATCAGTTTACGCATTCAAGTTCTGAAAATTCTTTATATCTTTTTGAGTTTACTTCGGTCTTGCATGTATTAGCTTTCTGTTTGTGCCACTATCTATGTATGTTTCTTATGTGCAAGTGCTCCATTCTGTGTGTGTGTGACTGTGTGTGGCTTGACTCTGTGTGCGTGGCTTGACTCTGTGTGTGTGTGTATGTGTGGCTTGACTCTGTGTGCGTGGCTTGACTCTGTGTGTGTATGTGTGGCTTGACTATGTGTGTGACTGTGTGTGGCTTAACTGTGTGTGCTTGACTCTCTGTTTGTGTGATTCTCTGTGTGCTTGACTTTCCGTGTGTGTGACTGTTGCATTTGCTTGATGGTGTGGCCTGTATGCTTGAATGATGATTGGTGTAGTTTAACACTGCCTTTGCCGGTCCCAAGCCTGGATGTGAAAATATGGAGGGAGCTGCATTTACCTCCTTTGTATTTTTTATATATTCACCTTCTGAATTTTGTGGCTGATGGCATTCTAGTTTACCAAGATGGTTAGCTAGTTAATTAGTTTTGTGCATGCAAGACTTGAAATCTAGCTGATGTAGTGTTTAGTTTCTGTACATGATAAATGGTTTTGTTGTGCACCTTTTCAAAGATGTGGCCCGTTGTCGGTTCAATATCCGGCGTATCTCGTAGTAGGGGTCCTAAGCTAGGCGTCTTGGAGCGATGGTAACGTGGACACGGATTTTACCCAGGTTTGGCCCTCTTGATGGAGGTAAAACCCTACGTCCTGCTCTTTATTGTATAAATATGGGGATAGTACAGAGTACATATGTCTACCACGAGATGATAGTAATGAATATGAGATTGTCTATTGACTAGCCTGGCCTCGGTTTATATAAGACACCAGAGGCCTAGGGTTTAGGAGAGTCCTTGTCTTGGGCGCCAAGTCTTGTGGAGTCTTCCTTGTATGCGGCAGGGGTTGTCCGAACTGGCCCATGAGTATACGACCATGGGGGTCCTCGGCCCAATCTAACTGATTGGGAGACAACGTGGTGAGTACCCCCTAGTCCAAGACACCGTCAGTAGCCCCCTGAACCGGTCTTCAAGTTGGGGACGCTCCTCGATTCTTCCGAACTGTTCTTCACCTTCGGTCGTTGGTCTTGAAAACTGGTTCAACAAATCTTCTTGTCTTTGATCTTGAGGATCACCGAGGTGACTCCGAAGAGTTTACACGTCGGGTATCCGAGGAGCCCCTTTAAGGTTCTGGCCTTTATCAATGCCTTGTTACTTTTATGCCATACCTCGGGTTTGAAGTTGTTCCCGAACGGCAACGTCCTCTTGCGTCCGAGCTCCAATGCCGGACTGCATTCGAGGTATCTTTAGCAGCCGAGCACCAATGCCGGACCGTTTCCGAGCTTCAACGCCGGAATGTATCCGAGCACCAACGCCGGACTATGTCCAAGCTCCAACGCCGGACTGTATCCGAACTCCAACGCCGGACTATATCCGAGGTGTCATAGATCACCTTGGTTCAAAAAAGTTGAAGGAGTTTATCCGAGCTTAATGCCGGGAATGCCCTCTACGGAGCCAGCCACTGCCGTCCAAGCTTTATGCCGGATTGCTTCCGGGGTGTCTATTGTAGTTGAGCACCAACGCCAGACTGTGTCCGAGGTGGTGCACCACCTCGGCCATGGGGTGATTTTTATGAATTTAATTCTGAATTACGCAATGTAATCTCTGCCAAGATGTATAGCCAGTAGCTCTCATGGTACGTGTTGGCCTAATATCCGGGATGCACCTGAAGGAAAAAATCAAACCGATCACCCTAGTAGCCCCTGAGACTCAGGTCGATTCATAAAATCGGCCCGAGGATCAATTCCCAGCTCGGCAGCATACTTAGGAATAGAAACGCGGTGTGCAAAGTCCTCGAGACTCAGGTTGGGTGCGGCCGACCAACCTGAGGATAATAATCTCCTCGAAAACTATATTGCACTTTAAATTTTCTGCATTGGATTGTCAATGCAGTAGCCCCCGAGACACTGGTCGGGTGGCAACACCAGATCAGGGGATCGATGTACCCCTTTAATATTTGTAAATAATAAGCCCGAAGCCCAGTAGCCCCCGAGCCTTAATGCGGGCACGGGAGGCCGGATTAAGGATCGATATCCATAGTAAAATCACAAATTATGTGTAATGATTCTACGTACCCAAGTACTCTACATCATTAATACTCGAATCCGCATTGTATAAAAACTTTGTTGACCGACCATCGGCTTAAACCTCCTTGGCCAGTAGCCGGGGAGTGTTTGTCCCACTTTATAAAGCCTTTATGAGGGCAAAGATTTACGGCAAACAAGGCAATCCAGCCATACGGTTTTATAAACAAAGGTATGCGGAGAGATATGTTATATTAGTTTATAATGTAAGAAATATCTTCCAAAAAAATAATCCCACTATCAGTTTCTTTCTTTGGGTTGTCATGCCAACCATGGTCATGAAACCTCGCCTCGGATTAACACAGGAGAAAAATATTGAGGATTTAATTTGGGGAAAGTTCCCGAACTCTGTGGTCTAAATGAACCCAAATTTTTACCTCCGTTGCGACCTTTTATAATCTGAAAGTGGCCCATCATCGGCTTCTACCCCCTTGTAGATTCTATGAAGGGTGTTTCCGCAATAACAAAACAACCCTTAGCCGACGTCTCGGTGCCCGAAGGCGGTTGTGTTAGCGAAAACGAGGCAATCAGATATGCGGGCTTTATAACTTTCACTTAGTCATAGGAGAAAGTTGGTAGGCCACCAAGTAGCCCCCCGGTTAGTGTTCGGCGACAGCCGAGGTCAAGCCGTAAACACTTCGGCCAATGTTATGAAAGGCCCGTCATTTAATACAGTCATCAGACCGCTGACCAGTTTACGCTTTATTGTGACAGTCAGTTTTCGGCTTTCTCCACTGAGGTGTTTAACCATGCGAGCTGGAAGCACAATCGTAGTGGTTCTCCTTTTGCACACCTAGCCGAACAAAGCGAAACGTAGGAGGCAAGCACATCAGCCAGGCAACCCAACTATTGACCGAAGACACAATTCGAAACTGATGCATATATAGCAATATCCGAGAATTTTTTCCGAATCTCTAAAGGTGTCCGACGTTGCACTTCGAGACTTATGCGGAAAACACACAAATGGTTGAAAAGTGCCATAGGATTGGAAAACCAAAAACGTCAGTAAAAACTCGACGTCCGAACTAGATCAATTGTTCGGTGCCAATCAGAAAATTGGTCTTAAAAAATTTGTGCTTCTGTCGTGCTTTAACATGACACATCCTATCTCAAGACTTCAAGCGGGTCAGCCTTCGGCTTCAACCTCCTATCCCGAAGGCGGAGAACTTCTTGTTAGGCCAGCTTAGCAAACTTTAGTGGCTTTTAGAGAGAAATTTGATTCCCCGGCTATTGACCACACACTCGCGTCGTAAAAAGGAGTGATAGGAAAAAGACTTTGCAACGACTAGGAAGAAGAACACTTATCATAAAACAGCTCGCATAAATGTAAGAGCCCCCAAGTAACTTGGGTAAAAGAATCTTATGTATAATGATTGTATTTACCGAAGTACTTATATCATATCTATGTTCACCCGAACTTTAAACGCGTCTTAACCGACCGTCGGCTTCTCCCTCTTCGGCCAAGGGCCGAAAAGTGTTATGTACTCCACCTGTCTCGACGGTGTTTCCGATAACCAGGCAATCAGGCCATAAGGCTGTAACAAACAAAGCGCGCTCAGGGAACTTATGCTATATTACTAACGAAGTGTAAGAAGCATCTTCGAAGAAAATAGTACCACCACCGATACCTTTCTTCGGTTGCTCATTGCTGCTATGAGACTTGTGCAATAGATTTTTTGTACTCATGAGTTCCGTTGTGTGCCGATCATAATTTAAAACAATAAGAGTGCTAGCTTTCGGCTTCACCTAGTCTGAGGTCAGAGCTCGGAGAACCCGGTCGTGACAATTGCAGAGGTGCTTCCTTTACTCCCTAGCCGAACAATCGGGAACGTAGGGGCAAACACAGGAGCAAGGCAACCCAGCTTGCAAATCGCTTAAGTCAACATGGTGCATATTGTGGCGTAATACACGAACAAGGAACGAAGCCATACAAGTATAATCATTTGCAAGAGGAAAGGCTTCATAAAGGAAGCCCCCAAGTAAACGGGGTATTTGAATTTGTGTGTCACAAACAAAGTTTGGACAAATTTTTCACAAACAACTTTTTGCTAAAAAAAAGGATAATGCTTGGTCGAACCGAACACAAGTTGAAAATTTTAAAACTGTGAGCATGAAGGCAACTTAGCTGGTTAATGTGTTCGGCATTGATGACGCGGTCCGATCTTGATGCGGGACAAGGTCCCAACCCCCGAGACGGTCCCGAGGTGGCGGAGCAAAGAGCTCGACACTCTGAAGTAGCGACGTAGCACGACCAATGTGGCGAGGTGGAACCCCCAGTCTGACCGAGGCGACGGAGTAGGCCGGCAGTATGACGCCGAAGTCCTCGGCATGGGTTAATGAAGTGATGACGAAGCTCCGGTCCAGCCGAGGTGACGTGGTACGTCGGTACGCCGAGGTGACAGCACTGCCGGACCCGGATCGTTTATCCGTGCACGGAAAATAGTGCAAGCCGGAGATAATAGTAATAATAATAAATTAAAAAATTTGTTGCATAATCAATAATTTATGCAAAGTGAGTAATAAAAAAAATTATGGCCTGTTGGAGGGACGACGACGTCAGTTCGTCGAGATGGTGAGACAGACCAGCGGAAGTTGGTTCACCAATGCACTAAATAAAAATGGCCTGAGCGCCGAGTGTCGTGGTTCTAAGTCTGACAGTAGAATGGGGGGTAGGAATGGAGAGGCAAGATCCTAGCTATGGAGTAGTTGTATACGCAAGATGTTTACGAGTTCAGGCCCTTCTCGGAGGAAGTAACAGCCCTACGTCTCGGAGCCCGGAGACGGTCGACTGTATTATATGCGTATGAGTTACAGGAGTGCGAACCCTCCACACTGAGGAGGGGGGGTGGCTTATATAGAGTTCGCCAGACCCCTCCAGCCCTCAGTTTTATAGGGATTAAGGTACATTAAGATAGGAAGTTACTGGTAACGTCCCACATAAAGTGCTATGATGACCATAAAGCCACTTAATGACCGACCGTTTGCGTGCAGACTGACGGTAGATCTTCTGGCGGTCGAGTGGTTGGCTTCATGGTCGAGTGTTCAGGTCCGTCGAGTGGAATCCTTCCAGGTCGACTGAAAGGTGTTTTGATCAAGAGATGTCCTTGGGGAGGGTATATTGGACAGGTCTCTGCATACAATATGTTCAGGCCACTGCCACCATCCATCAAAACTTTAGTTAGTCGAATGCCTTCGACGACTGGGTCGACCACCAAAGCTTGCCTCCCAGGGGTGGCTATGTGTGTCGGGTGATCAGACTGGTCGAATGTGATGGCGGTCTGCGACCATTTCAGATAACTGGGCGTCGCCGGAGCGACCATATTCACTTCTCGGTTGATAACTTTCAATCGACTTTTGCTTTCAACGTCAGCAAAAATCATCAGGGTGGAATTGACCTGGGGGTATCCACCGTCACTATCTTCCTTGTCCTCAACTTTGTCCGACTCCTTCTCCTTATCCTTGGGTTGCTTCCCCTGGAACTGCTGAATCAAGAGTCGACACTGTCGAGTGGTATGCTTTGGGTAAATGAGTTTACCCTCTTCATCTTTCTTCGTGTGAATGTGACATGGCAAGTCCAATACATCATTTCCATCTTGGTCTTTCACCTTCTTGGGGTTCCAAGGTCCCTTGGATTTTCCCTTGAACTTTCCTGGAGTCACGGCCAAGGCTTCTCCAGGAGCAACTGGGTCGGCTTTCCGCTTCGCTCGATCGAGTTCCTCCCCGGTTTCATTAGCGGCTGACTTGTACTTGCCACTCTGGAGCCGATCCTCTTCTTCACCATTGGCGTACTTGGTGGCAATCTCCATCATTCGACTCAGGGTCATGTCTCCGGTCCGACCGAATTTCAATCTTAACTCTCTGTTCTTAACGCCTTCCTTGAAGGCATAGACTGCATGATGATCAGATACATTCTCTACTATGTGATGCAAAGTGATCCATCTCTGGATGTAATCCTCGAGTTTCATTCACTTCGCACACACACGATCGCAACTCACAACCCTGCTGGCGCTTGCAAGTTCCTTCAAATGTCTCGACAAACACTCGGGAAAGATCTTCCCAAGTGTAAATGCTGCTGGGTGCTAACTGATTCAACCATTGTCGGTGTCAAAACCGGCGGATCTCGGGTAGGGGGTCCCGAACTATGCGTCTAGGCGGATGGTAACAGGAGACAAGGGACACGATGTTTTTACCTAGGTTCGGGCCCTCTCGATGGAGGTAATACCCTACTCCTACTTGATTAATATTGATAATATGGGTAGTACAAGAGTAGATCTACCACGAGATCAAGGAGGCTAAACCCTAGAAGCTAGCCTATGGTATGATTGTTGTTCGTCCTACGGACTAAAACCCTCTGGTTTATATAGACACCGGATAGGTTAGGGTTACACAGAGTCGGTTACAAAGGTAGGAGATCTACATATCCGTATTGCCAAGCTTGCCTTCCACGCCAAGGAAAGTCCCATCCGGACACGGGACGAAGTCTTCAATCTTGTATCTTCATAGTCTTGGAGTCCGGCCATGATGATAGTTCGCTATCCGGACACCCCTAGTCCAGACTCCTCAAGAGCCCCTGAACCAGGCTTCAATGACGATGAGTCCGGCGCGCATATTGTCTTCGGCATTGCAAGGCGGGTTCCTCCTCCAAATACTTCATAGAAGGTTTTGAACACAAGGATAGTGTCCGCCTCTGCAAAACAAGTTCCACATACCACCGTAGAGAGAATAATTTTTGCACAGATCTGCTGACGTATTCCGCGGCGTGACATCACACCACGGCCAGACCTTTATATGAATCGTTTTTTACTGTTCAACCTCAGCGCGTTTAGCGAGGCGGTTTCACTGGCACGTCTTTATCAAAGCGTAGATCGCGCCCCCTTATTCCGGGATTCCCATCAATACGGACGTGGGTAACCCAACCGTGCCCGTTGGCACGCCTCCTCTATCAAAGGCGAGTCCTAATCGACCACGGGGAGGGCTCTTGGTATTCAACCTCTTTATAATGAGACCAAGGCCCTCTTCTTTTTTACACCCTCCATCGAGTTCGCCTCGCGCTTCGAGTTCTAACACCCAAAGCTTCAGATTTAGGCGCTTCGGACCTTCGACGATGTCCGGCTCCGACCAACTTGGCCGATGGATGGCTTCTTCCGTCACAGAAGAAGATGTGCTAAAGCTGCGAGACGCCAGGTATCTAACCGGCGAGATTTCGCATAGGCTGCCCGCTCCAGGGCAGGTCATTCCCACTCCCGAGCCCGGCGAGAGCGTGGTGTTCGTGTCACACTTCCTTCGGGGTTTAGGCTTCCCGACGGATCCCTTTGTGCGGGGGCTCATGTTTTATTATGGGCTGGATTTCCATGACTTGAATCCGGAGTCCATCCTCCATATCTCGTCATTCATTGTCGTATGTGAGGCCTTCCTCCATATTACCCCTCACTTTGGATTGTGGCTCAAGACCTTCAAGGTGGAGCCGAGGATGATCGAGGGGCAACAAGCAGAGCGTGGAGGGGCGGTCATAAGCAAGTGTGCTGATGCTCCGTGGCCCGAGGGCTCTTTTTAGGAGGAGCTTGGTTTGTGGCAACGGGAATGGTTTTATATCACCGCTCCCAGGGGCACCAAATGGGTGGCGCTTCCCGCCTTCCGCTCAGGTCCACCACAGCGGCTGGCGTCATGGGTCAACAAGGGGATCGACTGGGGGCTGTCCAAGGACGTTCCTCTGTTGCAGGGCTGTATTCGAGACCTCCAAGAAAGAGAGATCAATCTAGTCGCAGTGGCGCAGGTTATGTTTATTCGGCGCCTCCTGCCCTGCAAACGTCGCCACCTCCGTCTGTGGGAATTCAATCCGGAGGGGCCACGAGGTCTCCATCATTTTGTGGGTACGACACCCGTGGAGATGTATAAACTGTTCTTCGGATCACAAGAGAAGTGTCCGGACCTGACTGAGGATGCAGGACTAAGCCGCAATCGCCCAGATACTCAATTAAGTAGTCCTGTAACTGGACAGGCTGTTCATTCATTTATCATGTATATATGCCCTTTAAAGGAGCCGTTTCTTGCACAGGAGTGGATAGCCAAGGCAAAGTTAATAAGGTGTCCGGCTCCCCTCCCAGAGACCACGCCGGATCCCATGCTGACCAAGATGTTGAAGGCCGCGCTTTTAAAGAAGGCAAAGGGGGAGCAGGAAGCAACTGCCTCCACGAAGGAGGCTTCGAGGAAGGAGGGATCAAAGTCCCGCCTCCAAGGAGAGAAGAGGACCGCTTGAAGATCCGGAGGTCAAGGCCTCAAAGAGGGAAAGAAATCTTCGTCGAGAGTCCGCGCTGGGAAGTAACCCAGCCGCACTATTTCCCCAAGGGGATCAGCCCTCCAGCGAGCCGTAAGTAAAAAGAAGGGGTCTTGTAAATAAGGAACATCCCTGCATTTATTTATAAAGATAACCGAAATTGTACCTTGTAGTTCGGATCTCAGCCCTTCTTAGCAGAGCACGTCCTCGGGGGATCTTCTTCCGGAGATGATGGAGAGCGAAACGCCTCCACCTGTCGCACCCTCATGCGAGGCGGACGGCCCTGAGGTGTTGTCGCGGAGGGTTTCCCCAAGTCCGGCGGGGCCGGAAGGTCCGGCGCCAGCTGGCGTGCGGTCGGAGGAGCTGAAGGATCTGCTCGGGCGAGCGGCTATCTCAGAAGATCACCGTGCTCTAATGGGTACGGTGATTGAAAGAATTGCATCCGCTGAGAGCTGATTGTATGAAGCCGCCAGAAGCTTGCTGACGAGGTTCGAGGTACGCAAAAATGATGTACCTTCTGACAGTTATGCATATAGAATGCGCACTATGTAGATAGTAGCCCCTGAGACTCGGTATGTTGTCAAAATTGACAGCGTGCCGAGGATCATAATCTCAGTTATAACATATCGCCGCTCCTAAATAGGTGGCGGGGCGTCCGGTGGCCAGCCGGACTGATGAATATGCCGAACTAAAGCGGCAACTCGACGAGGCGGATGCGGACATCGCGCTGGTCAATAAACGATTCGACGAGTCACAAGGTATGTGACTTCTATGCGGACACCTGGTAAGGGAGCTTGACGCCCATGCCTTACTACTTGTATGCTTAATGCATGTGGTGCCGCTGTTGTGGAGGAACTGCAGGCGGAACTCGCCCGGCTAAAGAGCAAGCCAGAAATAGTAATGCAGCCGCTTTAAGGGCGGCCGAAGAGCTCAAAGCCGAACGGGCTGCTCACTGCCGAAGCAAAGAGGAAATGGCCGATATGGCCATAAAGTTGAAGAATACTACCGACCGCTGCGAGGTTCTTGAAAAAGAACGTCAAGCGGAGCAAGAGGGCCTAAAAAAGGCCACCGCCGAATCCAAGGATGCCCGTTCCGCTTTGAGAGCTGCCAAGGAGGAGCTGAGTCAAACCGGGGCTATTGCGGCTGGAAAACCGTTTCTGCTGTGGAGGAAGTATACAGATCCGAAGTATGCTCAGTTGGACAAGTTGTGGAGTTCGGAGGATGCTTATCTGGACTTAGCGGCGAGCGCTGCGGACGCGATTGAGCACTTCCGAGCCCAGAAGGGGCACAGAAGGGAAGAGCTATATTGGTCGCAATTCCATAGTCTGGAGCGTCCTCTTCCGTTGACCGATCGGCTGGCCGAATGGGCCGAGCTGAATCGATTATCCGGACTTGCCATGAAGCATGTCATGACCCATTTGTGGCCAGGGGGACCCCAGCCCAAGAGTTATTTTGGTTTAGTGCAGCAGTTCCTTGGTGCGGTACCGCGTATCGACGCAATGAAGCGGTTGGCGTGTATTGAGGGAGCGCGGATGGCTCTGGCCCGTGTCAAGACATACTGGGCGGAGATGAAGGCCACCGTCGTTGCATCCCGAGATTTGGACAGAAGCCGAGTACCTGCCGAGCACTATTTTGAGGAAGTTCTGCCAGGCGCTCATTTAATAGAGACGCAGTCCTCGAAGGATATTATGTTTAAATGACATGTATGATTTGTGAAAACAATGTTTCAATATAATATAAGAGCTTTTTATACTTGTGCGTTCAAGTAGTAAACTACTCCCTGTGCGGCCGTTGATGTATATGCATATATAAACTGAAAGATGGCAGTCCTTGGCTTCAGCCCCCACGCACATAGTGCGGGGGTGTTTGCAAAGAAGGCATTTTTTCACACTTAATCCAACATCTTGGTCCTATTAAGGAGGTGGTAGCGTAGCAAACTAGGCAACCGGACTATAATGCTTTATCACTTTCACTTAGCCATAGGAGTTCGAGGGTGGGGCTACTATATAGCCCCTGGGGGCACCGCATTCTCCCGAATTCGGGGTGCGTATGTGCCTGACCGAAAACCGGTCCTTCGTTAATGCGGAGGAATTCTAAACATTCCGGTGAGTCATCGAGTGGTTGACCAGTCTCTCGCTATATTATGACAGTCAGTTTTTGGCTTTCTCTGCTGAGGTGCTCGCCCGGCCGAACCGGGGCACAATCGCAGTAGTTCTCCTGGTGCCGCGTTAGCCGATAGAACGGAATGTAAGACAGCAAAACACAGGAGCCGGGCAAACCCAACATTTGACCAAAGACATGATTCGGAGCTGATGCATATAAGGCCTAACTCGAGACGCCGGATACTCCCTAAGGTATTCGGTCTTTATAAAAACGGGCAGAATAATGCCTTAAGCCCCTGGTGTCCAGGTACGCGCAAAAATTCTGGTGCGACCAATGCCAAAACACCAGCCTCCTCCTCGGTTATAGTAAGAAACTGGGGGATGTATATCAACAAGAGACAGTAAGAAAGGTTTACGCAGGGTCTTAATCTGAAAAGAATCCTTGCAACGGGTCCCTACTGCACGCTTATGCCGTGTCTTCAAGCAGTCAGATCCTCGGACGGGTGTAGCACGCTTGTTCATCTGTAAAGAGAGGAACTTAGCTTAAAAGAAAAAAGATCGTGCGAAAGATGTACTTTATATTAAATAAACAGAGTACGATTCGAAGAAGTGAATAAAATTGAGCTTTATTGTCTCTTGTTGTACATGCATGCAGCCCCTTGTATGGGGGTATGCCGCTAGTAGGCGCCAGACTCGTCTAGCCGTGTTCGGGGTTCGAATTACCTATTCAGGTGCTTTGGTTAGCGGAGCCGGATTGGTGTGGGGCTGTCAAGGCAGCCTCGCATTCTTCCGTGCTCGAATAACACTTAATACTCCCTTTTAATGAGATGATGCCGCGTAGACCGGGCATTTTAAGTGTAAGAGATGCATAATGCGGTATTGCGTTAAAGAGGGCGAAAGCTTCGCGTCCCAATAATGCTTGATGGCTACTTTTAAATGGGGCGACATGGAAGACTAACTTTTCACGACGGAAGTTGTCGGATGAACCGAACACAACTTCTAGCAGTAGGGAGCCCGTACAATGGGCATATGGGCCTGGCATTACCCCATTAAAGGAGGTGTTGCTATGGCGAATTTTGGTTGGGTCTATCCCCATCCTGCGGATTGTGTCCTGATATATCAGGTTTATGTCACTGCCGCCATCCATGAGGACATGTGTAAATTGGAATCCATCGATTATAGGATCCAATATCAAGGCAGTCCATCCTGCGTTTCGGATACTTTCGGAGTAGTCCTGATGGTCGAAGGTGATTGGTTTTGACAACCAGTGTTGGTACTCCGCTAGGGTAGTATGTGCGGTGCGCATTTTAATGGGCGCCGCTCTGTTTTTCCCTTTTATCACGTGAAGTGAGTTTACTGTTTTAACCTCTTGTGGGAAATTCTTTTGTTTTCCGGTGCTTTGCTTGTGGGGTTCGTCATCGTCCTCGCTTGGTGTGTCGAGCCCCTTGTGTTCGGCATTGAGTCTGTCGGTTTGCAGGCTTCCAGGAGTACTGTGGATTTGACATATCTTGTCCAAGATTTTGTTTAAGTTGGATAGCTCCTCGCTATCGTCCTTAGGGGGCAGTTTTTTATTGTTCTGCCGTGAGCTTTTGAATCCGGCGTTGACTGTCGTGCTCTTTGGACCGTTCCCTTTAGTCCGGCCCTGGTCCTTGTTGCGCCGTGGTTTCCCATTTCCATCCCTGACTTAGGATGTACTTGGGTCGCTGGTGCTGCATCTTCCTAGCCAGCTATCCTCTCCCGCGCAAAAGCGGGTCATGAGGCTTGTTAATGCGGCCATTGTTCTCGGCCTTTCTTGGCCGAGGTGTCTGTGCAGCCATTCGTCTCGGACGTTGTGTTTGAAAGCTGCTAAGGCTTCGCATCCGGACAATCGACTATTTGGTTCTTTTAGTAAGGAACCTGTTCCAAATTTCCGGCTGACTCTCCGGGCTGTTGAGTTATGTGACTTAGATCGTCTGCATCCGGAGGCGGACATAGGTCCCCTGAAAATTTGCTCAAACGCATCCTCGAGCTCTTCCCAGCTTCCAATGGTATTTTCGGGAGGCTTTTAAGCCAATGCCGAGCTGGCCCTTTGAGTTTGAGGGTAAGTATTTTATGGCGTGAGATCATCTCCTCTAGCCATGTGTATGTGGAGGATGTAATCCTCAATCCGACCTGTGGTCTGTTGTTCCGTCAGATGCCTCTATGTTTACGGGTTTGAATCCCGCTGGAAATTCATGATCCAAAGACCTCATCGGTGAAACATAGGGGATGTGCGGCGCCTCGTATTTGGGTGTGCCGTGATGTTCGGATATTTGGCATGTTGCATTGCTTTGAAGAGCTTGCTTTCTCGCCCATAGATGGACCTAATCGGGCCATCCTTTTGATGTGAATCCTTATGTGGATCACGTGCGGCTTGTGTCTGCGCGCCATTTGCCGCTCTCTTTTTGCCGTGGGGTCGCCCATCCGACCGGTGGCCTTCTTACTTTTTGATTGTGTGGGCTCTACGGCCTCCTCATCAAATTCAGGCAGTAGCTTTCTCTTGGTAGCTCTTTGTTCGGCGATCGTCGCCGATTTGTCTCATGTGTTGAATACTTTGTTCCATCTGATTCTGAGTGCATCTTCCGCTGTTTTGAGCTTCCGCTTGCTTTTTTCAGGCTACGCCAGATGGCGGCGAGCCTTTTGTGGAGGTTATTCTGCTCCAACAATTTGTCCGGCGGGAGATCGTCCGGACTGTTATCTTCACCGGGGACGGGTTGTTTATCCAAGTTGTCCTGTTTGGACGGTGGCTCGATAGCATGTTCGTCGTCCACCGGTTCGCCCTGCTCTATGGCTGGGTCTTTGTTGAGGCGGGATTTGGTGCGGCGTTTACGTTGCCGCTTTGACTGCTTTTCGAGGGATTTATCCTTCGTAGCGTCCCGTTGTTCCTCGTCGTCACTTCCTTTAGGTGTATCCACCATGTATACATCATGGGATGAGGTGGTTGTCCAGCGTCCTATAGGCGCTGGTTCATGGCTGTCTCCTACATCGCCGCCCATACCGCCGATGTCTTGAGTCGAAATCGAGCACGCCGTGTAAGCTTTGACGGGCTAAAGTGGGTGGTGGGTGGGCGTTGAATTTCTTCGTCGACGCATCCCAACCTTCCCGACCGTAGTCCGCCAGGGCTCTCCGGATAAAGAGAGAGACTTTAGTGAATTCAGGATGTCGCCAAAGGGCGAGTCTGAAAGATGTCCGCGTAGTGAACTCCATGACCGGCGCCCAATCGGACTCGATTGGCGGGGCGCGAGGGTTCGAGTCCGGAGTGGAGTCCGCACCTTGAGTCACGGTCTTCGCAAAGACAGGATTGTGTTCGCCTCAATCGCCAGAGAGATTTCAGCCTCAAGGTGGTGTCTAACCAACCGTCCTCGATCGGCGAGATCGGCTCCGAATCAATGTTCGGAGCGGACACTAGTGCGGCCTCCAGGACACTATTCGGCGGCAGAGTTAGGTCATGCCCATCGAGATAGTGCGGCACGCTTGGCTGCGGCTCGAATCCGTCGAAGATCAAGTCTCCGCGGATGTCAGCCGTGTAGTTTAGACTTCCAAATCTGACCTGATGGCGGGGCGAAGCTTCGATCTGCTCCAGATGGCTGCTTAATTGCCCGCAGCAAAGCCACCGAATACGAAGATCTGTCTGGGGAGAAAAGTCTCACCCTGGACTGCGTCATTGCTGATGATCGAAGGAGCCATCGGGCCTATCGGTGACGACACAGAGGAACTCTCAAAGAAAGCACCAATGTCGGTGTCAAAACCGGCGGATCTCGGGTAGGGGGTCCCGAACTGTGCGTCTAGGTGGATGGTAACAGAGACAAGGGACACGATGTTTTTACCCAGGTTCGGGCCCTCTCGATGGAGGTAATACCCTACTCCTGCTTGATTAATATTGATAATATGGGTAGTACAAGAGTAGATCTATCACGAGATCAAGGAGGCTAAACCCTAGAAGCTAGCCTATGGTATGATTGTTGTTCGTCCTACGGACTAAAACCCTCCGGTTTATATAGACACCGGATAGGTTAGGGTTACACAGAGTTGGTTACAAAGGTAGGAGATCTACATATCCGTATCGCCAAGCTTGCCTTCCACGCCAAGGAAAGTCCCATCCGGACACGGTACGAAGTCTTCAATCTTGTATCTTCATAGTCTTGGAGTCCGGCCGTGATGATAGTTCGGCTATCCGGACACCCCCTAGTCCAGGACTCCCTCAACCATGCTCTGGCCGAGCCCTCCAACATAAGAGGCAGGTGTTTCATTGCCACTTCATCATTGCCGCCGCCAATCTGAACAGCCACTCGGTAGTCCTCAAGCCAAGTATCCGCTTGGACTCACCAAAGAACTTCTCGACTCGATCGCCAACCTGAAGTTGGGAGGAATCACCGCGACCACGATGGCTCGCTAAAACACTCTGGTCCTGAGACGTGTACTCTGCTGCTGGTGGGTACATCTCTGTCATGGCCTTCTCGGTGAGCTCTGTTCCTGTCGGCCAAACCTTGAACGATAATGGACCTTGCATCAAAGCCTGGCTCCCTGGGGTCGACTGGAACCCTTCGCCCAACACTGTGATGGCGCTCATCATCCTCTTTGTCGAGGTGCGTATGACCCACCCCTTGGGGAGGAGGGCACTCGACGTCGATCATCACGATCGAATCGACCCTCATACTGATCACGCCGGCCTCCATGTCCCTCACGCCTCGGGGGCGATCTTGGGCTATGAGCCGATTGGACTGAGTTCGCAGTGACGGATCTGCTGTGAATCCTATTCCGCGACTGTGATACAGCTGAATTTTGATCTCCTGCTGCTCGGAGTAAATCTACGATCTGTGAAAGCCTCTGCCAGCCTCATTTCGGGAAGGCTGAATGGACTCTGCTATACGGGCTGCAGCTGCTAGATTCTGAATTGGAGTTCGGTATACCTGAGTCGGTTGTGGAAAGAGTTGACGTCGACTGGACGACAGGACCCATTGTTGTGCTCATTCGTCGAGCACTCGCTGGAGATTTTCCAGTCGAGTGCGCTCAGCCAAGTTGGCCAAACGCGCGTCTTCTAAGGCACGGGCCTCGGGGGTTTCTCCAACGATAGGAGTGTGAAGTGCATCCATGTTCCGGCGGCAAAGCTCCTCCCTCTGCAAGGGGCTCGGGTTGATATTCTTCATGAATCTGCGCCGGATCGCCCCCGCCAACGCCTCTGTCGGCGCGGGGGAAACTAGGAGGACTACGTGGTCCGTCGACCATCAGAACCTCCGCCGCCGGATCACTGTTGTCGCACTCGGATGCAGTTCTGCGGAGCCACTCGATAGATCGAACAGGCCGTAGAGAGATTCGTCGGGCTCGATTGCCGCGACTTGGGGAGTGGCCGACTGGCGGGCCACCGCGTGCCTCACCTACCGCTGAAGCCTCGACCGACCGGAGTGCTTGCGCCAGCGAGAGACTGGGAGGGAGGACGACACAGGAGCCGACCGATACTGGGTCGACGACTGCCGCAGGAGGACGCCGCGGATGCACGCGCGAAAGTGCGTTGCCCCGCGGACGGGGAGTGCGTCGACGTCGAGTGGAGCCTCCTGCAGCCAAGCGGAGTCGTCGGCGATGAACGTGAGCACAACGAGACGGATCTCGCGGCCCTCAACCAAAACTCCACCTGAAACCATGATGAATGGGATCGAAAAAACTGCAACTTCTCCAACAAGTCGCTAAGACACCTGCCCCACGGTGGGCGCCAACTGCCGTGGTTCTAAGTCTGACAGTAGAATGGGGGTAGGAATGGAGAGGCATGATCCTAGCTATGGAGTAGTTGTATACGCAAGATGTTTACGAGTTCAGGCCCTTCTCAGAGGAAGTAACATCCCTACGTCTCGGAGCCCGGAGGTGGTCGACTGTATTATATGCGTATGAGTTACAGGAGTGCGAACCCTCTACACTGAGGAGGGGGTGGCTTATATGGAGTTCGCCAGACCCCTCCAGCCCTCAGTTATGTAGGGATTAAGGTACATTAAGATAGGAAGTTACTGGTAACGTCCCACATAAAGTGCTATGATGACCATAAAGCCACTTAATGACCGACCGTTTGCGTGCAGACTGACAGTAGATCTGCTGGCGGTCGAGTGGTTGGCTTCATGGTCGAGTGTCTTTAGGTCCGTTGAGTGGAATCCTTCCAGGTCGACTGAAAGGTGTTTTGATCAAGAGATGTCCTTGGGAAGGGTATCTTGGACAGGTCCATGACCCTACCCTAGGTACATGGCTTCATCACCGAGGTCGGCACGGTGGAGTAGCCGCATGCAGACGTCGGTAGAGGCACGCGCGCCGAGGTGACGCCAAAACTGAGTTACAGACACGATGCGCGCGGGACAGTGCGGCAAATCGGATCGCCTTAAAATGACGGCCTTAATGTAGACCAGGCTGTTAAACCTGCCGTACAAAAAATTGTTGACGAGCAGAAAATACTCTTTGAAATATTATAAATATGCACGCGAATAACTAAAACAATTGCACCTGAGGATTCATCCGACAACGTCCAAACCGAGGCGGATGAGGCGATAATGCTCGTGGGACGTCCTGGCCGGAGTGCCTCAAGACTGCGTCGGGCCGAACAATATACGGAATGACTGATCTGAACACGAAGGTTCTGACGCATAGGTCGGCTCGCCCGATTGACACAGACAGAAAACCTTTGTGTAAGTGTCAACAAAATATCTCTGCAAACAGACCAAGGTTGTAGTAGATGAAAGCAAATAAAGGAAACAGACTCCCATTGAGCGAGCACCAGATCGTTTGATCTATCCAAGAAGTAGTACTAATCAAACTAGTAGTAACCACCAATTCGTGAAGTGGTGTTGGCAGCCTAGGTCTCAAAGACCGTGCTTGGAAAAGAAATATTTAAATGTGTTAGTCATGGTGCTGTTGTTGGTTTGTACTTATCAGAAGAAAGATCGCAAAGGACCTGCAGCCGAACTAGGAGCCGATTAAGAAAAGGAAAGGAAGAGAATCTCCCTGATATACGCTGCACCGAGATGGAGTCTGTCGGCTCTGTTACCCTGCGTGCATGGTTTCCTCGGCTCAAACGCCGCTGGTCAGGTCGCAATTTTTTTCTTTTTCGCGTTGACATCACATCCGCCAGCTGCTATCCGGATCCAACGTACTGTCCGGCGACGGACGCACGCTGCCGCCGCCATTGATATTGCTTTGATCCCGATCTATCTATAAACAATAATACGACGCGACCGCAATGATTTTGCAAAGAGATAATTTACATGAAACAGATCTTTACTGAAAAATATCACCTAATTATCACATCGAACCGTGACGACCACCTAGCAGGCTCTCAATGAAAGCACCAATGTCGGTTCAATATCCAGCGTATCTCGTAGTAGGGGTCCTAAGCTAGGCGTCTTGGAGCGATGGTAACATGAACACGGATTTTACCCAGGTTCGGGCCCTCTTGATGAAGGTAAAACCCTACGTCCTGCTCTTGATTGTATTCATATGGGGATAATACATAGTTCATATGTCTACCACGAGATGATAGTAATGAATATGAGATTGTCTATTGACTAGCCTGGCCTCGGTTTATATAATACACCAGAGGCCTAGGGTTTAGGAGAGTCCTTGTCTTGGGCGCCAAGTCTTGTGGAGTCTTCCTTGTATGCGGCAGGGGTTGTCCGGAATGGCCCATGAGTATACGGCCATGGGGTCCTCGGCCCAATCTAACTGATCGGGAGACGACGTGGTGAGTACCCCCTAGTCCAGGACACCGTCACCCGTTTCCCCCTCTATTTTCCTCTTTTGGATGTTAACTAGCATCTGCTGTGTTTCTGAATTGATTATGTGTTGTAAGATATGGTTAACATATATATAAATGTCTTTGTTTGTAGCAGTACATTTTACTCATTCCAATGGCAATTTTACTACTGGCTTTTGTGTGTTGGAAGTTCTCTGTACCCCAGTACCAATGTATACCTATTTCAGTGTCATTTTGTACTATAACATCAATGAAGCCAGTGGTATGTTTTATTTGAGATGAGTGATGTGATTACATTGTACCCGGCAGGTGACTGCAGTAGCCCCGCAACAACAATTATCTAGTTACTTTAACAGGACTTTTGAACAATCAGGTAGTTCACAGTATGCAGTTTTAATTATATTCAGGAACAGAGCTTCTTCACTTCCTACATGCAGCAGGTTGTCCATGTTGTGTGTTTCAATTCTTTGATTCACCTGTATTTTCATTTCAGCAGGTTGTCCATGTTGTGTGTTCCATATAGACTAGACGCTGTCGACTACTTTGTCTTCGATGCCGCAGCTCCTCGTTGGGTCTTTAGTACTTCTTTTGTGTGTTCAAATTTAGTCCCCATTACACGTTTTGATTCTGTGTAATTTGGACCTCTTGTTGTGCTCTTGTGAGCGGTGTCTCTGCTCGTGTGGACACACATGATTTGAACTGCGATTTTGAGTTGTGATTCTGCTAGTGAGGCAAGCATGATTTCAGCGGTCTTTCCATGAGATTTTGAACCATGTCTGTGTTATGATCTTGTGAAAAGTTGCGTGAATATTGCCAATCATGTGTCATGCCAATGCTGCCTTTGATTGATTGTGTGGCTTGTTGCTTAGCTGAATGATTGGTTGTAGTGTTTGCTAAATTTTTTTTGTGTTTAGTAGTTTTGTAGTTTAACACTGCCTTTGCCGGTCCCAAGCCCGGATGAGAAAATGTGGAGGGGACTACAGTTAGCTCCTCTGTTTATAACTTTCACAGTCTCCAAATGTTTTTCAGTGAGAAGTAGTGAATGAAGTGAGTAGAAGTCACACAATGTTTCTCTCCTCGTGACTACCAATGGCCGCCACCGAGCACGTTCGCATGACAGCATATCCGTGGTCTTCAACGCCAATCTTCCCGACGGACTCACGTCCCGACCACCACCATCGACCACCATACCCACGAGGAGAGGAACCTCGTCGCCTGCCGGCACCAACCGGACCAGGCCCACCATCGTCTACCCCGAGCAGCGCTCTGAACCGTCCCATGGCCAAAATTGATCCGCTCGAGCATGAGCTCCCGGTCCTGGCCATATGCTTTGTGCGAGAACCCCACACCGACGACCAGACCCAGAAGAAGAGATGTACCACTAGCACCCCGCCGCCACCAAGCCGTGATGCAACCACCCGCCGAACTAGACCGGGCCAAGTGGAGATTCCTTCCATGACCTAGCCCTCCACCCATCAGAGCTGCGAGGAGAACCAAGCCCATCCAGATGCATGAATGACCTTGAGCAGCTCCCTCGTGCTGCGCCCATAGAACCCGGCCAGATCCTTGATGGATCCGAGCCACCACCACGCGGCCGCTGCGTGCCCCCTCCGTCGACAGCCATGGCCGTTTAGAGAAAAGCCGCGGACTTCGGCCCATGCCTATCCGACTCGCGCCGCTCAGCACACCAGATCGGCGGGCCGCCACAGTCCAGACCGACGTTGTCCACCCCCAACACGCACCTTCGGAACCCGCACAGCTACCGCAACCACGTCACCATCCATACGAGTTTTTGACCAACTCGATACGTATCATAGCTATTCTATCTGGGCATTTTTTTCTTTTTGACACTTAAGTTAGGTCCTGACGAAATGAGTAGGAGCACATCGAATGTTTTCGTTGGCTGTGCATATATGAACGCGGCGTTTCTAACACAAATACACTTAAGTCAATGATGATGTCGGTCATTACTTTCAGACAAAAAAAGGACTACGACAGGGTGATGCCATATCCCCAATGTTATTTAACATTGTGGCTGACATGTTGGCTATTCTGATTGAGCGCGCCAAGCAGGACGGGCAGATTACAGGTGTAGTGCCACATCTAGTGGATGGTGGTCTCTCTATTCTACAATATGCCGATGACACAATTCTCTTTATGGAACATGACCTAGACAAGGCTAGAAACCAGAAACTTCTGCTGTCAGCGTTTGAGCAAATGTCGGGTCTTAAGATTAACTTCCATAAAAGTGAAATTGTTCTGCTTTGGAGAAGCCGTTGAGGCAATGGCCGATTATGCTGACCTTTTTGGTTGTGCACATGGACAATTACCAATTAAATATTTAGGAATACCAATTCATTATCGGCGTCTCACCATTGCGGAGTGGAAGCATGTAGAGCGGCTAGAGAAATGCTTGAGCAGCTGGAAAGGCAAGTTGCCACTACTAGAGAAAAGCCTAGCAGCAGCGAGGGTTTTGGGTGTATCAGTAGCGCGGGTGCCCGCGCTACTGATACGGCGCCACAGCTAACTTGTAGTAGTAGCGCGTGTTGACACACACTACTACTATACATGGTTAGCTGTAGCGTGCGTTGCAAACAGCGCTACTGCTAATTAGCTGTAGCAGGTCTTATACCCCGCGCTACTGTTATTACTTTCAAAAACAAACAAAAAACTCGATCCCGTGCGTGCTGTCAATGGCAGCAATGGTAAGATCTAGTGATGATTGGCGTCGCCGGAGGCATGAACGGACAGCGGAAGACCAGATCCAGCAGTGGCTGTTCGAGAGGGCCCGTTTCTATGGCAGAGCCAGGCTGCAGTGTGGGGCTCCTCTTCCCGACCATGCCAGATAACTCCGGGTCATCCATGGCGACGACCTGCACGGGCATGGACATGGGAGGGTGAGTCAAACCAGAGGGAGAGAGAGAAAAGGAAAACCGAGGGAGAGAGGAAGGTGATGTAGGGAGCAGCGGAGCTAGTCACCGGTGGCGAGGTGCTCCGGTGTGGTGGCGCGGGGCGGCGGCCTCCTAGACGTCGGTGGAAGACCGACGAGCTCCTAGACGCCGGTGGCGCGAGGCAGCGTCCTCTTTTGGCGTCATGGAGGAGGATGGGTTTATGGGCAAGATGTCCATGTGAGAGCGTATGGAAAGTGAGAGGAGAGAGTGGTGGAAGAGAGGAGGGATTTGGGGGAGGAGATGGGGATTCGGCCGAGGATATGGCGACTTCACCTACCTCGTACTTAGTAGTAGCGAGGGGTATAAAACCGCGCTACTACTATCAACTTAGTAGTAGCGGGTTTATACCCCTCGCTACTACTATGGCATGTGTCGATGGGAACGGTAGAGACCACTTAGTAATAGCGAGGGTTAAAAACCCGCGCTACTACTATCAACTTAGTAGTAGCGAGGTTAAAACCCGCCATCGCTAATTAGCAGTAGCGCTTCTTTTTGTGCCGCGCTGCTGCTAAGATTCTGTGTATAAGGTTTTCCCTAGTAGTGTGCTCTCGGTTGGAGGACGATTGGTTTTAATAAACTCTGTCCTTACAAATATGATTCTCTATATGCTTTCGTTCTTCCAGCTCCCAAAAGGGGTCTTGCAAAGACTGGACTATTTTAGGTCCAGGTTCTTTTGGCAAGGAGATGGCGAAAAGAAAAAATATAGGCTGGTCAAATGGAGTGTGGTTTGTAGGACGAAAGTGAAGGAAATATGCCCTAGAGGCAATAATAAAGTTATTATTTATTTCCTTATATCATGATAAATGTTTATTATTCATGCTAGAATTGTATTAACCGGAAACATAATACATGTGTGAATACATAGACAAACAGAGTGTCACTAGTATGCCTCTACTTGACTAGCTTGTTAATCAAAGATGGTTATGTTTCCTAACCATGAACAAGGAGTTGTTATTTGATTAACAAGGTCACATCATTAGTTGAATGATCTGATTGACATGACCCATTCCGTTAGCTTAACACTTGATCGCTTAGTATGTTAATGCTTTCTTCATGACCCATACATGTTCCTATAACTATGAGATTATGCAACTCCGCTTACGGAGGAACACTTTGGTACTACCAAACGCCACAACGAATCGGGTGATTATAAAGGAGTACTACAGTGTCTCCAAAGGTACTTGTTGGGTTGGCGATTTGAGATTAGGTTTTGTCACTCCGATTGTCGGAGAGGTATCTCTAGGCCTTCTCGGTAATACACATCACTTAAGCCTTGCAAGCATTACAACTAATGAGTTAGTTGTGAGATGATGTATTACGGAACGAGTAAAGAGACTTACCGCAACGAGATTGAACTAGGTATTGGATACCGACGATCAATCTCGGGTAAGTAACATACCGATGACAAAGGGAACAACGATGTCGTTATGCGGTTTGACCGATAAAGATCTTCAGAGAATATGTAGGAACCAATATGGGCATCCAGGTTCCGCTATTGGTTATTGACCGAGAATGGTTCTAGGTCATGTCTACATAGTTCTCGAACCCGTAGGGTCCGCACGCTTAACGCTTCGATGACAGTTCATTATGAGTTTATAAGTATTGATGCACCAAGGTTGTTCGAGTCCCGGATGTGATCACGGACATGACGAGGAGTCTCAAATGGTCGAGACATAAAGATTGATATATTGAAGCCTACATTTGACATCGGAAGTGTTCCGAGTGAAATCGAATTTACGGAGTACCGGAGGTTACCGGAACCCCCGGAGGTCTATGGGCCTTAATGGGCCATAAGAGAGAAGAGGAAGGGCCGCCAGGTGGGCTGCGCGCCTCTCCCCTCTAGTCCGAATAGGACAGGAGAGGGGGCGCGCCTTCCTCTCTTCCCCTCCTCCAATCCTAATCCAACTAGGAGGGGAGTCCTACTCCCGGGAGTAGGACTCCTCCAGCGCCCCCCCAAGGCTGGCCGCACCCCCTTGGCTCCTTTATATACGGGCAGGGCACCCCATGACACACAAGTTGATCTACGGATCTTTCCTTAGCCGTGCGGTGCCCCTTCCACCATATTCCACTTCGTCATATCGTCATGAGCTTAGGCGAAGCCCCGCGCCGGAGAAGTCATATCGTCGCGAGCTTAGGCGAAGCCCTGCGCCGGTGGAGCATCAACATCGCCACCACGCCGTCGTCGACGGAACTCATCCCGACACTTTGCTGGATCGGAGTCCGGGATCGCCATCGAGCTGAACGTGTGCGAACTCGGAGATGCCGTCGCTCGGTGCTTGGATCGGTCGGATCGTGAAGACGTATGACTACATCAACCGCGTTGTTATAACGCTTCCGCTTTCGGTCTACGAGGGTACGTGGACGGACACTCTCCCCTCTCGTTGCTATGCCATCACCATGGTCTTGCGTGTTCGTAGGAAATTTTTTGAAATTACTACGTTCCCCAACAGTGGCATCCGAGCCTGGTTTTATGCGTTGATGTCATGTGCACGAGTAGAACACAAGTGAGTTGTGGACGATACAAGTCATACTGCCTACCAGCATGTCATACTTTGGTTCAGCGGTATTGTGAGATGAAGCGGCCCGGACCGACATTACGCGTACGCTTACGCGAGACTGGTTTCACCGCTCCGAGCACTCGTTGCTTAAAGGTGACCGGCGGTGTCTGCTCTCTCACTTTAGTTGAACCGAGTATGACTACGCCCGGTCCTTGAGAAGGTTAAAATGGAGTCTATTTGACGAACTATCGCTGTGGTTTTGATGCGAGGTAAGAACGGTTCTTGCTCAGCCCGTAGCAGCCACGTAAAACTTGCAACAACAAAGTAGAGGACGCCTAACTTGTTTTTGCAGGGCATGTTGTGATGTGATATGGTCAAGACGTGATGCTATATTTTATTGTATGAGATGATCATGTTTTGTAACCGAAGTTATCGGCAATCGGCAGGAGCCATATGGTTGTCGCTTATTGTATGAAATGCAACGCCATGTAATTGCTTTACTTTATCACTAAGGAGTAGCGATAGTCGAGAAGCAATAGTTGGCGAGACGACAACGATGCTACGATGGAGATCAAGGTGTCGCGCCGGTGACGATGGTGATCATGACGGTGCTTCGCGATGGAGATCACAAGCACAAGATGATGATGACCATATCATATCACTTATATTGATTGCATGAGATGTTTATCCTTTATGCATCTTATCTTGCTTTGATTGACGGTAGCATTATAAGATGATCTCTCACTAAAATTATCAAGAAGTGTTCTCCTGAGTATGCACCGCTGCCAAAGTTCGAGTACCCGCACACCACGTGATGATCGGGTGTGATAAGTTCTACGTCCATCTACAACGGTGCAAAACAGTTGCACACGCGAATACTCAGGTTAAACTTGACGAGCCTAGCATATAACAGATATGGCCTCGAACACGGAGACCGAAAGGTCGAACATGAATCATATAGTAGATATGATCAACATAGTGATGTTCACCATTGAAACTACTCCGCCTCACGTGATGATCGGACATGGTTTAGTTGATTTGGATCACGTGATCATTTAGATGACTAGAGAGATGTCTGTCTAAGTGGGAGTTTTTAATATGATTAATTGAACTTAAATTTATCAT
Organism: Aegilops longissima; assembly: GCA_021605205.1. Classification (NCBI taxonomy): domain Eukaryota; kingdom Viridiplantae; phylum Streptophyta; class Magnoliopsida; order Poales; family Poaceae; genus Aegilops; species Aegilops longissima. The sequence continues at coordinate 88,121,980 of CM038682.1, forward strand.
GAACTTAGTACCGATAGTATTTTGCTTGTCTATGTTTATCGTAGATAGATGGCTCGTCTTTGTTGTTCCGTTGAATTTTAATGCGTTCCTTGAGAAAGCAAAGTTGAAAGATGATGGTAGCAATTACACGGACTGGGTCCGTAATTTGAGGATTATCCTCATTGCTGCACGTAAAAATTACGCCCGGAAGCACCGCTGGGTGACAGGCCTGCTGCAGATGCCGAGCCGAAGTTGTGAACGTCTCGCAAAGCAAAGCTGATGACTACTCAATAGTTCAAGCAGCCATGCTTTACGGCTTAGAACCGGTCTTCAACGACGTTTTGAACGTCATGGAGCATATGAGATGTTCCAGAGTTGAAGTTAATATTTCAAGCAAATGCCCGGATTGAGAGATATGAAGTCTCCAATAAGTTCTATAGCTGCAAGATGGAGGAGAATAGTTCACAAGGAGCACATACTCAAAATGTCCGGGTATAACAATCACTTAATTCAGCTGGGAGTTAATCTTCCGGATGATAGTGTCATTGATGAATTCTCCAATCATCGCCACCAAGCTACAAGAGCTTCGTGATGAACTATAATATGCAAGGGATGACTAAGACAATTCCTGAGCTCTTCGCGATGCTAAAAGCCATGGAGGTAGAAATCAAGAAAGAGCATCAAGTGTTGATGGTCAACAAGACCACTAGTTTCAAGAAAAGGGCAAAGGGAAGAAGAAGGAAACTTCAAAAGAACAGCAAGAAAGTTGCTGATCAAGAGAAGAAACCCAAGTCTGGACCTAAGCCTGAAAACTGAGTGTTTTACCGCAAGCGCATCGACATTTGAAGCGGAACTGCCCCAAGTATTTGGCGGATAAAAAGGATGGCAAGGTGAACAAAGGTATATGTGATATACATGTTATTGATGTGTACCTTACTAGAGCTCGTAGTAGCACTGGTATTTGATACTGGTTCTTGCTAATATTTGCAACTCAAACAGGGACTACGGAATAGACGAGCACCGCAAAGGATGAGGTGACGATCGCTGGCGGGAAATGGTTCCAAAGTCAATGTGATCGCGGTCGGCACGCTACCTCTACATCTACCTTCGGGATTAGTTTTAGACCTAAATAATTGTTATTTGGTGCCAGCGTTGAGCATGAACATTATATCTGGATCTTGTTTAATGCGAGACGGTTATTCATTTAAATCAGAGAATAATGGTTGTTCTATTTATATGAGTAATATCTTTTATGGTCATGCACCCTTGAAGAATGGTCTATTCTTGTTGAATCTCGACAAGAGTGATACACATATTCATAATGTTGAAGCCAAAAGATGCAGAGTTGATAATGATAGTGCAACTTATTTGTGGCACCGCCGCTTAGGTCATATCGGTGTAAAACGCATGAAGAAACTCCATACCGATGGGCTTCGGAATCACTTGATTATGAATCACTTGGTACTTATGAACCGTGCCTCATGGGCAAGATGACCAAAACGCCGTTCTCCTAACTATGGAGCGAGCAACTGATTTGTTGGAAATCATACATACCGATGTTTGTGGTCCAATGAATGTTGAGGCACGCGGCGGTATCGTTATTTTCTCACCTTCACAGATGATTTGAGCAGATATGGGTATATCTACTTAATGAAACACAAATCTGAAACATTTGAAAAGTTCAAAGAATTTCAGAGTGAAGTGGAAAATCATCGTAACAAGAAAATAAAGTTTCTACGATCTGATCGTGGAGGAGAATATTTGAGTTACGAGTTTGGTTTACATTTGAAACAATGTGGAATAGTTTCAAACTCACGCCACCCGAACACCACAGAGAAATGGTGTGTCCGAACGTCAGAATCGTATTTTACTAGATATGGTGCGATCTATGATGTCTATTTCCGATTTACCGCTATCGCTTTGGGGTTATGCTTTAGAGACGGCCGCATTCACGTTAAATAGGACACCGTCAAAATCCGCTGAGACGACGCCTTATGAACTGTGGTTTGGCAAGAAACCAAAGTTGTCGTTTCTTAAAGTTTGGGGCTGCGATGCTTATGTAAAGAAACTTCAACCAGATAAGATCGAACCCAAATCGGAAAATGTGTCTTCATAGGATACCCAAAGGAGACTGTTGGGTACACCTTCTATCACAGATCTGAAGGCAAGATTTTCGTTGCTAATTCGGATCCTTTCTAGAGAAGGAGTTTCTCTCAAAGAAGTGAGTGGGAGGAAAGTAGAACTTGATGAGATAATCAGATCTGCTCCCTTATTGGAAAGTAGTTCATCACAAGAAATGGTTCCTGTGACAACTACACCAATTAGTGAGGAAACTAATGATGATGATCATGAAGCTTCAGATCAAGTTACTACTGAACTCGAGGTCAACCAGAGTAAAATACGCACTGAGTGGTACGGTAATCTTATTCGGAAGTCATGTTACTTGACCATGGCGAACCTACAAACTATGAAGAAGCGATGGTGAGCCCAGATTCGCAAAATGGCTGGAAGCCATGAAATCTGAGATGGGATCCATGTATGAGAACAAAGTATGGACTTTGGTTGACTTGCCCGATGATCGGCAAGCCATTGAAAATAAATGGATCTTTAAGAAGAAGACCGACGCTGATGGTAATATAACTGTCTACAAAGCTCGACTTGTTGCGAAAGGTTTTCGACAAGTTCAAGGGGTTGACTACGATGAGACTTTCTCACCAGAAGCGATGCTTAAGTCTGTCCGAATCATGTTAGCAATTGCCGCATTTTATGATTATGAAATTTGGCAAATGGATGTAAAACTGCATTCTTGAATGGATTTCTAGAAGAAGAGTTGTATATGATGCAACCAGAAGGTTTTGTCGATCCAAAGGGTACTAACAAAGTGTGCAAGCTCCAACGATCAATTTATGGTCCGTGCAAGCCTCTCGAGTTGGAATAAACGCTTTGATAGTGTGATCAAAGATATGGGTTTATACAGACTTTTGGAGAAGCCTGTATTTACAAGAAAGTGAGTGGGAGCTCAGAGCATTTCTAATATTATATGTGGACGACATATTATTGATTGGAAATGATATAGAATTTCTGGATAGCATAAAAGGATACTTGAATAAAAGTTTTCAATGAAAGACCTCGTGAAGCTGCTTACATATTGGGCATCAAGATCTATAGAGATAGATCAAGACGCTTAATTGACTTTCACAAAGCACATACCTTGATAAAGTTTTGAAAAGTTCAAAATGGATCAGGCAAAGAAAGGTTTTTACCTGTACATAAGGTGTAAGATTGAGTCGACTCAATGCCCGACCACAGCAGAAGATAGAGAGAAATGAAAGATGTTCCTATGCTTCAGCCATAGGCTCTATCATGTATGCAATGCTGTGTACCAGACTGACGTATGCTTAGCTATAAGCTTGGCAGGAAGGTACCAAAGTAATCCAGAGTGGATCATCGGACAGCGGTCAAGAACATCCTGAAATACGAAAAGGACAAAGGATATGTTTCTCGATATGGAGGTGACAAAGAGCTAGTCGTAAATGGTTACGCCGATGTAAGTTTTGACACTGATCCGGACGATTCTAAATCGCAAACCGGATACGTGTTTTTATTAAACGGTGGAGCTGTCAGTTGGTGCAGCTTTAAACAAAGCGTTGTGGCGGGATCTACATGTGAAGCAGAGTACATAGCTGCTTCAGAAGCAGCAAATGAAGGAGTCTGGATGAAAGAGTTCATTTCCGATCTAGGTGTCATACCTAGTGCATCGGGACCGATGAAGATCTTCTGTGACAATACTGGTGCAATTGCCTTGGCAAAGGAATCCAGATTTCACAAGAGGACCAAGCATATCAAGAGACGCTTCAATTCCATTCGGGACCAAGTCCAAGTGGGAGACATAGAGATTTGCAAAATACATACGGATCTGAATGTTGCGAGACCGCTGACTAAGCCTCTTCCACGAGCAAAACATGATCAGCACCAAGACTCCATGGGTGTTAGGATCATTACTTTGTAATCTAGATTATTGACTCTAGTGCAAGTGGGAGATCAAGGAAATATGCCCTAGAGGCAATAATAAAGTTATTATTTATTTCCTTATATCATGATAAATGTTTATTATTCATGCTAGAATTGTATTAACCGGAAACATAATACATGTGTGAATACATAGACAAACAGAGTGTCACTAGTATGCCTCTATTTGACTAGCTTGTTAATCAAAGATGGTTATGTTTCCTAACCATGAACAAGGAGTTGTTATTTGATTAACAAGGTCACATCATTAGTTGAATGATCTGATTGACATGACCCATTCCGTTAGCTTAACACTTGATCGCTTAGTATGTTAATGCTTTCTTCATGACCCATACATGTTCCTATAACTATGAGATTATGCAACTCCTGCTTACGGAGGAACACTTTGGTACTACCAAACGTCACAACGAATCGGGTGATTATAAAGGAGTACTACAGGTGTCTCCAAAGGTACTTGTTGGGTTGGCGATTTGAGATTAGGTTTTGTCACTCCGATTGTCGGAGAGGTATTCTAGGCCTTCTCGGTAATACACATCACTTAAGCCTTGCAAGCATTACAACTAATGAGTTAGTTGTGAGATGATGTATTACGGAACGAGTAAAGAGACTTACCGTAACGAGATTGAACTAGGTATTGGATACCGACGATCGAATCTCGGGTAAGTAACATACCGATGACAAAGGAACAACGATGTCGTTATGCGGTTTGACCGATAAAGATCTTCAGAGTATATGTAGGAACCAATATGGGCATCCAGGTTCCGCTATTGGTTATTGACCGAGAATGGTTCTAGGTCATGTCTACATAGTTCTCGAACCCGTAGGGTCCGCACGCTTAACGCTTCGATGACAGCTTCATTATGAGTTTATAAGTATTGATGCACCAAGGTTGTTCGAGTCCCGGATGTGATCACGGACATGACGAGGAGTCTCAAATGGTCGAGACATAAAGATTGATATATTGAAGCCTACATTTGGACATCGGAAGTGTTCCGAGTGAAATCGGAATTTATCGAGTACCGGAGGTTACCGAACCCCCGGAGGTCTATGGGCCTTAATGGGCCATAAGAGAGAAGAGGAAGGGCCGGCCAGGTGGGCTGCGCGCCTCTCCCCTCTAGTCCGAATAGGACAGGAGAGGGGGCGGCGCCTTCCCTCTTCCCCTCCTCCAATCCTAATCCAACTAGGAGGGGGGAGTCCTACTCCCGTGGGAGTAGGACTCCTCGGCGCCCTCCCAAGGCTGGCCGCACCCTCCCTTGGCTCCTTTATATACGGGGCAGGGGCACCCCATGACACACAAGTTGATCTACGGATCTTTCCTTAGCCGTGTCGGTGCCCCTTCCACCATATTCCACTTCGTCATATCGTCATGAGCTTAGGCGAAGCCCGCGCCGGAGAAGTCATATCGTCATGAGCTTAGGCGAAGCCCTGCGCCGGTGGAGCATCAACATCGCCACCACGCCGTCAGGTTGACGGAACTCATCCCGACACTTTGCTGGATCGAGTCCGGGATCGCCATCGAGCTGAACGTGCGCGAACTCGGAGGTGCCGTCGCTCGGTGCTTGGATCGGTCGGATCGTGAAGACGTTTACTACATCAACCGCGTTGTTATAACGCTTCCGCTTTCGGTCTACGAGGGTACGTGGACGGACACTCTCCCCTCTCGTTGCTATGCCATCACCATGGTCTTGCGTGTTCGTAGGATTTTTTTTGAAATTACTACGTTCCCCAACAGAAAGACCAGGACGGCCTTGGTATTCATGACCTGTAGGTCAAGAATGAGGCCCTACTTAGTAAATGGTTGTTCAAACTTCTTACTGAGGATGGTGTTTGGCAAACCATGTTGTGCAATAAGTATATAGGCCAAAAGGAAGTGTCTCAGGTATATTGGAAACCTGGAGACTCACACTTTTGGGCCGGCCTAATGGCGGCAAAGAAACATCTCTTTCATTTCGGGTCTTTCGCGATAAAGGACGGGTCGGAGATTCATTTTTGGGAAGACATCTGGCTAGGCAATGCTAGCCTCCGAGAACAATACCCAGCCTTATACAACATTGCACGCGATAAGAATAATACTATTGCGCAAGTGCTCAGCTCATCCCCGTCAAATATTTCGTTCAGGCGGGATTTGATTGGCACCCGACTTATGTCACGGAATAATCTATTGTCCCGTCTGGATTCGATTATCCTGACACAAGGTCGTGATGTGTTTCGCTGGAACCTTACTACATCGGGTTCTTTCACAGTAGACTCTATGTATCGTGCACTCACGCATTCTGAGGTACCGATGAGTAATAACAAAAAAATTGAAAAGCGAAGGTACCACTTAAAGTCAAAATATTCATGTGGTATCTCCGTAGGAGAGATGTGCTAACAAAAGACAACCTCGCACGACGCAACTAGTCGGGAAGTAAGAAGTGTTGTTTTTTTCTCATGACGAGACAATTAAACACCTCTTTTTTCACTGTAAGTTTGCGCGTTCTACGTGGTCAGCCATCCAAATAGGGTCAAATTTGTATCCGCCCACAAGTGTTGCCAATATTTTTGGTCATTGGCTGGACGGTATTTCAAATAGGTACAAAACGCTAATAAGGGTGGGAGTGTATGCCTTACTATGGTCGCTTTGGCTATGTGGAAATGATGTTGTTTTTAATAACAAAACTATTTCCCCTTTGCAGGTTATTTTCCGTTGTACGCACTCGCTTCGTACGTGGTGTACGCTACAACGAGCGGAGTAGCAACCGTTGTTCAAGGCGGTGTGTACGCTGTTGGAGCAGGTGGCTACGAAGGTTTTTACCCAACATGGATGGCAGCATAATCTCCGGCTCGGTCCATCATCTCTTTCGACATAGGCATAGTGTTGGTCTATGGACTCTACTGTTGCGGAATTGTTGGTCTTTTATCTTTCTGTTTATCAGACTACTAGTGTTTGGCTGTGTGCATCCTAGTTATGCAGAGGTCGGGTGATACTCCTAATGCTTTGTATCACTTTGATGCTACATTTTGAGATAATAAAAGCGCCCTTTATCGAAAAACACGAATACATTTGTTTTCAGCACTAAGAAGAGCATATTTGTTTCCACCGCTCAATCAATCAACCAAAAAAAAGGAAAGACACGACAACGGCTCCCAATTCAGAAAAAGGAAAGCGCCGCCGCCGACCCAATCTGGATCCAGCCCCAACCCCACCACCTCACCTCCGCGAAGCCGTGTCCGCCCGCTGCCACCGCCTCCGCCCCGGCTATAAAGCTCTGCCCTTTGGCCGGCCCGCTCCTCCTCTCTTCGTCCGGGCCGAGCCCTCCCTGTGGTGGTCTCTGTGCCGGCCTCCCATTCCAAATCCATCCGCCCTGCTCCCTCTCCGCCTGCAGGGCCGTGCCACTCCTCGACGACGCGGGCGGGAGCCCGGGCCGGGGCTCGGCCAAGAAGCGGGGGACCGGCAACGGGGGCACCAGCGTCGTGCTTCAGCTGCGCGCGCTTGTCGCCGTGCGGTGCATCGAGGTGGAGGGTAGGCTCCTCTGGGTGGTGGCCAGGAGGGCGGTGGTGCTCGTCGACGTGCACCTGCCCGTCGCCGCCTGGTCCGAGCGGCAGTTCCGGTGGTCGTGCTCCTCCGCTGCCGCCGCTCTGTTCAAGATCGTCTTCCTCGGGTCAACCCGCTGTTCCGAGGCAATGTGTAGAGCATCTCCTCCTCGCGCGTCTGGTGAGGCCATTCGTCCTTGATTCATGCCTCACCTCTTATTCCATGTTGCTCGTCCTCGCTCGATTCGTCCGTTTAGAGTAGAAGAATCGTGTCTGATTTGTTTCATTCAGTTTTGCTCGTCCTCGGTTCGTCTGTTTTCAAGAAGCGCGTCTGATTTGATTGATTTTGCTCGTCCTCGACTTGACCGTCTGGTTTGACTTGCTCGTGCTCGCCGTCACCCATTTAGAAGCGCTTCTGATATGATTTTGCTTATCCTCACCGTCGCTCAAATGTTCTCGCGTGTTCTTGGGGCCGTCTCCGTCCCTGCGACTCTGGGAGGAAGCGAGCGAGCGGTCTGTTGGTTTGGGTCACCGTCTTGTTTGCGAGCTAACTAGTCTGCTTGAGTTTCGTGCGCTGTTGTTATCCGATGAGCCTGTGTTTCGTGTTAGTGGTGGAGCGATGGTTCTTGCGTTTCTGTTTGAGAAACTTGTGCGTGCGCTTCTATTATCTGAGGATCCTGCCCGCGTTGTCCATCGGTTATTTTCATATCCCAAACGCATGCGCCCTTGTGATACTCTGCTTGCCCTCTGTCGATTCTTGTTCTATCGGTAGGCGTGTGTGCTCCCGTCCTAGATGCACCGAATCTTGTTCTTGTCTGCTACGGTTGTTCTGATGCTGTTCTTTTCAACTTGTTTTTTTCTATCATGCTTTGCTTATGTTCCAATGTATGATCATGATGTGTGTTCAACTTGTTTCTTGTTATCATGCTTTGCTTATGTTCCAGTATATGATTCGTGTTCAGGGGTGCAAACCATGTAGGGCATGGTTACCGTGATGTGAGGCTTCTCTCCTGCTGATAAATTAGGATGACAGGGCTGAGCAGAAAAGTTTGACTCTTGTAACAATCACTTGCTTGGCGTCCACTTCTTTGCGTGGCCGATTTGGCATCCAATGCATCATAATCACGTTTTCCCTATTTGTTTTCATATCCAATGCATCCACTCATCAGAGCACCCTTTCCCTGTTTCTTTTCCCTAATCAATAATCATGTTTACCATGTGAAAGTGCAACTATCCCTAGGTGGTTTTGGTAATTCATAACAACATATAGCTCATTGAGCTAATACTATTCCAAGATAAATATTTCAGGAAATCTCAATGAATGGCATGGCATGGATGATGAAAGTGGATCCCTCAAAATATCAAGGACAAAGGATTGGCTCAAGCTCAGAAGCTCAAGACTCTACATTTTACATTTTAATGATCCAAGATCACATTGAGTCTATAGGAAAAACCAATACTATCTAGGAGGGATGAGGGGTTGCTTAATGAGCCTTTTGCTTCATGTGCTTAGTGATATGCTCCAAAACCCTCCACTACTTTATCACATCCACATATGACCTAAACCTAAAGTCAAACTCGGCCCTACCGATTCTTTCTATCCGGCGCCACCGAGTTCAGATGTCTTAGCCACTGCCACAAACCCTAGGCAAATCGGTCTCACCGATAGGGATCTCGGTCTCACCGAGATGGGATTGTAATCTCTTTGTTTCCCTTCGTAACATTTCGGTCTAACCGAAGTGAGTGATCGGTCCCACCGAGATTGCAATGTAAACTCTCTGTTTCCCTTTCGTAACTTTTCGGTCTCACCGAAAAGAGCTTAATCGGTCCCACCGAAGTTTACGACCAACTTTCTGGTTAGCTAATTACCAAAATCGGTCTCACCGAGTTTGTGTAATCGGTCTCACCGAGATTACGTTATGCCCTAACCCTAACCATATCGGTCCTACCGAGTTGCATGTCAGTCCCACCGAAAACCCTAACGGTTACTAGGTTTACTAAATCGGTCCAACCGGGTTTGATGATTCGGTCCCACCGAGTTTGGTAAATTGTGTTTAACGGTTAGATTTTGTGTGGAGGCTATATATACCCCTCCACCACCTCTTCATTCATGAAGAGAGCCATCAGAACAAACCTACACTTCCAACTTACCAGTTCTGAGAGAGAACCACCTACTCATGTGTTGAGGCCAAGATATTCCATTCCAACCATATGAATCTTGATCTCTAGCCTTCCCCAAGTTGCTTTCCACTCAAATCTTCTTTCCACCAGATCCAAATCCTATGAGAGAGAGTTGAGTGTTGGGGAGACTATCATTTGAAGCACAAGAGCAAGGAGTTCATCATCAACACACCATTTGTTACTTCTTGGAGAGTGGTGTCTCCTAGATTGGCTAGGTGTCACTTGGGAGCCTGCGATAAGATTGTGGAGTTGAACCAAGGAGTTTGTAAGGGCAAGGAGATCGCCTACTTCGTGAAGATCTACCGCTAGTGAGGCAAGTCCTTCGTCGGTGACGGCCATGGTGGGATAGACAAGGTTGCTTCTTCATGGACCCTTCGTGGGTGGAGCCCTCTGTGGACTCGCGCAACTGTTACCCTTCGTGGGTTGAAGTCTCCATCAACGTGGAGGTACGATAGCACCACCTATCGGAACCACGACAAAAACATCCATGTCTCCAATTGCGTTTGAATCCTCCAAACCCTTCCCTTTACATTCTTGCGAGTTGCATGCTTTATTTACCGCTGCCTATATACTCTTTGCATGCTTGCTTGAATTGCGTGAAGATTGCTTGACTTGCTTAAGGATAGCTAAAATCTGCCAAAGTCTAAAATTGGGAAAAGGCATAGCTTTTAATTGGTCAAGTAGTCTAATCACCCCCCTCTAGACATACTTCAAGGTCCTACAAGTGGTATCAGAGCTTTGGTCTCCATTTGATTTGATTTCCATAGCTTTTGGTGGCCATAGCCTTGGTTTCACAACCGAGGAGAGTATGGCGTCTAGCGAGGGAAATTATCACCGTAGAGGTCCTTACTTTGATGGCACTAATTTTGCTAGTTGGAAGCATAAGATGAAAATGCATATTCTCGGACATAACCCCGCCGTTTGGGCTATTGTGTGTATTGGCTTGCAAGGTGAATTCTTTGATGGGAGAGAACCGAACCGTGAAGCTAGTGCGGAAGAGTTGAAGATGTTGCAATACAACGCTCAAGCTTGTGATATCCTCTTCAACGGATTGTGCCCCGAAGAATTCAACAAAATCAGCCGTCTTGAGAATGCAAAGGAAATTTGCGATACTTTAATTGATATACATGAAGGTACCGACTCCGTCAAGGAATCCAAGTTGGATGTGCTCCAAAGTCAGCTCGACAAGTTCAAAATGAAGGATGGTGAAGGTGTCGCTGAAATGTACTCTAGGCTTGCTCTTATCACAAATGAGATTGCCGGCTTAGGAAGTGAAGAGATGACCGACAGATTCATCATCAAGAAGATCTTAAGAGCATTGGATGGAAAATATGATACCGTGTGCACATTGATCCAAATGATGCCAAATTACAAAGATCTCAAGCCAACAGAAGTCATTGGAAGAATTGTTGCTCATGAGATGCCACTCGAGGATAAGGAGGAACTTTACAACAAGTCAAGTGGTGCTTACAAAGCCTCATGTGAAGCCCCCACATCATCAAGTGAGAAGCAAACCTTCAATGAAGAATTGAGCTTAATGGTGAAGAACTTCAACAAATTCTACAAGAGTAGAAGCAAAGAAAGAAGCTCCAAGTCAAGGTCCTACAATGACAAAAGCTCTTCTAGTCAAGAGCGCAATTGATACAATTGTGGGAGACCCGGAGAAGAGAAGATTCTCCCAAGAGAAGAAGTAGAAGAGAAGAATCACCACCAAGAGAGAGAAGGAGTAGAGATGATCGTTATGAACGAAGACCCTCACGGAGAAGCAAGGATTCGGAAAGAAAGGACAAGTCATCAAAAAGCTACACAAAACGAAGACATCAAGCTCATGTTGGTGAATGGGTATCCGACTCCAACTCCGACAATCACTCCGAGAGAAGCTATCACTCCGACTCGGAACACACTCAAGATGAAGGTGTTGCCGGTTAGAACTTGTGTCACCCAACTCCTACGACATATTTGAATCACCAAATGAAGGAATTGGAAGATGCTTCATGGCCAAAGGTCCTATGGTAACACACCCCGAGTATGTTGATTTTAATAGTGATGAAGATGACTTGCTAGGTGATGATGATTTACTGGTTGACAACTCTAGTGATGAATACTATGATGAAACGTCAATTAATCATGCTAATCAAGATGAAACGAATGACAATGATAAGGAGAAAATTGAGCGTCTAACTATAGAACTAAACACTCTTAAGTTAGCTCATGAAACTATCTTCGAAAATCATCGAGAACTTTTAAGGGCTCATGAGAAGTTACGCTTTGAAAAGCTCAATCTTGAGCAAGAGCAAGAGTTCCTAAAAGCGATCAATGATGATCTTCGTAAGAAAAGTTCTTCTTACATTGTCAAGCGTTTACTCTTATCTACTTACATGCCTCAAGTCAATTCTAGTAACAAGAACAAAAAGGATTCTTCTTCTAGTAGTAACAATAACAATGCTAAACCCAATATTGTTGCTTCTAGTGGTCCTCTTGATTCCACTAATGATTCTCTTAGCCAAGTTACACTTGAGCAAGAAAACAGCTTATTGAAGGGAATTATAGAGAAAGATGTATACAAGAGCCTTGCCGGGAGTAAGCAATTTGAGGAAATTGTACGCAAGCAAGGAAGGCACCGGAAGAATCAAGGTGTTGGTTTTGAACGAAAGTTCAATGCCAATGGAGTTGAGTGGGAAGAAGATCAATACCCCAAGACGAAGTTTGTTCCTCAACAAGAGAAGTATGATCCTACTTCCTTCAAGGGAACACAAGCACAAGATGATCTTGCACCACAAGATCACAAGAACAAAGGCAAGGACAAGCTTCAAGAGGAGATTGATGCATTTGAAGAAGCACCTAAGGCCTTGGTCAAGTGGGTTCCCAAGACTACGTCAAGTTCTACTTCATCAAGCACAACTACTACATCAAGGATTCCCATCAAGATGATGTGGATCCCGAAGAAGAAGAACTAGAGAGTTCTTGAGGGTGACTCCGCCAACATTTTTCACTCATATCATAATGGCGAGGACAAGTGCAATCAACTTCCATATCTTGCACTAGTTCAAGGATTCACAAACCCTCGTGTTGGTAAGGCAAGGGACAAGGTAACCTAATGTTTTCATGGACATCATTTTGTGTGTGCATCACTCTATGTCTATGGATATTCTTGTTTGTTCCTTGTGGGACTAACCCGTGTAGGTATTGAAAGTGCAACTCACTCCAAAGGAGTGCTCCAAAAGATCTACATCAACTTTGAGCATCCACATCTTCAACACCTACATGAAGTCATCAACGACAACCCAAGGTTAGTTTATCCCTCTAAGGGGGGATCTCACATCTAGGGGGAGCTTAACTCTAAGAATTGAGTCAAAGCAACTCTAATGATGTGAACACAGAAATGCTTTATGTAAAAGTGGCAACCCCACTTGAGCTTAAACAATGAGTATGACCTATGATCAAATGTTCTCATTTGACTCCTAAGTCAATATACTCATATATAGATGACCTAGTCATCGCCAATTGTTTGATAGATGCTAGAATTGGTTGTGCATGCTTTGTCACATATTTCATTTGTCAATTTATTGTGTGAGCATGTTGGTTGCATATTTTACTCATTCGAGGACATCCACTTGTTGTTTGATTGATTGGTTTCTTTTTTTCTTTTGCCAACTGGATGGACAAGAATGCCTAAGAACCTTCTCTAGCTATCTATGTTTTTCTCGTCTCAAACTCCATTCATGCTACATCACAAAATTTGATCAAGTCAGATTCGAACCACTCTGTGTGAGGAGCACTCGGAGTCCCCGATTCGTCATAGACTTAAACTTCCAAAACTTCTTTGTGATTTTCGGTCTGACCTATTCCTCCATTTCGGTCTTACCGAGATCACTTAGTCGATCTAAGTTTTCAATCTCGGTGCAACCAATTTGAACTCTTCGGTCACACCGAGTTGCAATAACTGTACACAGTTTTGCATCTCGGTGCCACCAAGTTGTTCCACTCGGTCACACCGACAGGGTCGGGCTATATATAGTCACGGGCAAAATTTTGGAAATTTCTCCGAACCTCTTTGCCCGCGCAATAGCTCGCTCTGCCTCTGTGGTCTCCGGATCGTCTCCTCGTCGCCAGCCGTCCCCTGTCGCTGGTATCCGCCGCCGTCAACGGAAATCAACCCCACCGTTGCCGCCGTAGCGAGTCTCCGCCGAACTAGGGTATGGACTCGATCACTGTGCTTTCCTCGTCCGATGCTCAGCACATTGTGTTCTTATTGATTCTTGCCACGATTGAAACACTCCTATCCAATCAATGCAATCCTTAGAATAGTTTTGATTTGAAAATTTAGGGTTAGGTTTTCGCCGAAACCATCTCGGACCAACCGAGTTGAAAAACTCGGTCCCACCGATTTGGCTTATGCCATTGCACTAGTGAGACTCGGTCTGACCGAGAATCGCTAATCGGTGTGACCGATTTTAGGACTTTTTAAAACCCTAGCAGTCTCGGTGCCACCGAACTGTGACTCGGTCTGACCGAGTTCACTAGTTTAGATTCCAAAACTGCTTCGGTATCACCGAGTTTGAAAATCGGTTGATCCGAAATGCTTTCTGTGGAAAACTAACACTGAATTTTTGAGTCATTCTTTTGCAAAAATCTCGGCATTTTGTGATGCTCATCCACTCTACCTCATCTATAACTATTCACAGGGTCAGCAGTCAGTGTGAGCAGCATGTCAGACCAAAGTGACAGCCAGAACAGGTCAGAAGAGCAGATTCAGATGAGTGAGGGCACTTGTCCCTCTAGCAGCTCAGATGAGGGGAGCAGAAGCACTCCCAGCAATTTGCCCAAGGCTGCCACAAGGACAAGGAAGAAGAAGACCTCAGAGTCTGAGGATGAGGATTATGTGGCAGCTGAGGATGAGGCCAGTTCCAAGAAGAAAGTGCTCAAGAAGGAGTACAGCCCGACAGTAGTTAAGCCTGGAATGAAGATCAAAAGGCCAGCAGGTAGACAACCAATGTCCAAAGCCAGAGTCTTCACTCAAGCTTCTTTGTAATCCCAGCCCAAAGAACCTGCTGCTGCTGAAGGAAAGAAAAGGAAGGAAAGGGTCAAGAAGACCATGGCCAAAGTGATTGGAAAACCATCTATGATGGAGGAAGAGGAAGAAGAAGAGGTTGCTGAGCCTGCACCTAAAGTCAGATCCATATGCCACCAGGAGAAGGACTGCTGTGGATTACAGGTTCCACACCAAGGAACAATAGGACTTCTATGAGACCATCTTATTGGGTAAGAAGCCCATAGTTTGTGATATGAGGTGGGTCGACTGGACCTACATTCAGGAGAATGAAGAACACTATCCTGGAGTGTATGACAGCTTCAGTGCTTGTGGAGTTGCAGATTTTGTTGGGCAGAAGCTCACAAATTGGAATGACGAGCTCATTATGCAATTCTACTCCACATCACATTTCTATCCATATGGCAGGATAGTTTGGATGTCTGAAGGAACACGATATCAGTCAACCATAGAGGAATGAGCAAGTCTGATCAATGCCCCAAAGGAAGATGAAGATGACTTGGACATTTATGCCAAGAAGAATATGGGTCACAACTCGATGTCACACATGTACAAGGAAATCCCAGATGATGCACTTGAGTGCTTCAAGTTTGGATCAGTTCATTATCTTCTGTCAGGGCTGCCTACAATCAACTGGATCCTAAGGCACACTCTTTTGCCCAAATCAGGTGACCACAACATGATCAGAGGGCATGCAATCAATTTGATTCACGTTTTTGATGTGCCTTAAAAATTTAAAGTCATGAGCCTCACAGTTGAAACTATCAAGAGGACTGCAGCAGACCAGAAGAGGAGCTGTGGATATGCCCCACAGACTCTGGAGTTGATAAACTCAAAGATGGGCACAGGGAAGTATCTGTTGGATAAGGAACACATGGTTCTCTATCCTGACTTTGAGGACAATCAAGTTGTCATGACTGAGAATGAACCAACATCAGTACAAGCGCAAGAGAAGAAGGATAAAGCAAGGAAAGAGAAGGCTGCCAAGATGCCAACTCAAGCAGAGGCATCTGAATACTTTCTGAAGAACAAGCAGGAGCAGCTTGGTTACTTGATAGCATCAACTCTGCGGATTGAGAAGGGGTTGGCCACCCTAACTCAAAGCCAGGAGAGCCTGGAAAGAATCATGGAACAAAAATTCTATGATCTTGATGTCAAAGTAACTGAGATTCAGTCAGCTGTGGAGCAGCTACAGGATGACATGCAGGAGAGGAAGGGCAGGACAACGATTGATGCATTTGCCAGAGTGCCACGAGCTCAGAGATCAGTTGCAGAGATAGTTCAAGACACCAGAGTCACTTCATCAGCTCCGCCACAGCTCCAAAGACCACCAGCTCCAAAGACCAACTCCTTCAGCTCCTACTACATCGAGTGAAGCCTTCGTTCTTGGAGTTCTCCGGACACCACCACCACCAGAAGACCAAGCCTGAGAGACGATATGGTCCTATGCATTTTCTAGGAACTTTTTGGTAACTTGTTTCCAAAGGGGGAGAAAAATGTATAGATCATAGGCTTCGAGAGAGAGAGAGAGATTTGCTTTTGTTCTCTCTTGTCTTTTTGGTTGAACTTTATTTTCTTTTGATTGTTTGAGATACTATGCAATTACCTGTGAGACATTGATGATCATGTGTTTGATCATAAGCTACAATTATGCTCGTTATGATATTATCTTACTTATCCTTATATGATCATTCACTTTGTTTGGTGATGAGTGCATGTATTCAATCTTTGTTATTTTGAGCGCTCCACCAAGATGTATGTGACATGGAAGAGTAACCCATGAGCCTAATTCCTTGTGCATTTGCAGTCCAAAGCAAATATTTCTATGCACAAATTTAGGGGGAACTCTTGCTTATCACATATTTCTCAAAGCGACGATGTTTTTCAAATTTTATTATCATTTGTCGAAGCTTTGATCTATATGTTGTCATCAATTACCAAAAAGGGGGAGATTGAAAGTGCAACTATCCCTAGGTGGTTTTGGTAATTGTAGGACCTTGAAGTATGTCTAGAGGGGGGGTGATTAGACTACTTGACCAATTAAAAACTTAGCCTTTTCCCAGTTTTAGAGTTTGGCAGATTTTAGCTATCTTAGGACAAGTCAAGCAATCATCACACAATTCAAGCAAGCATGCAAAGAGTATATGAGCAGCGGAAATTAAAGCATGCAACTTCCAAGAAAGTAAAGGGAAGGGTTTGGAGGATTCAAACGCAATTGGAGACACGGATGTTTTTGGCGTGGTTCCGATAGGTGGTGCTATCGTACTTCCACGTTGGTGGAGACTTCAACCCACGAAGGGTAACGGTTGCGCGAGTCCACGGAGGGCTCCACCCACGAAGGGTCCACGAAGTAGCAACCTTGTCTATCCCACCATGGCCGTCGCCTATGAAGGACTTGCCTCACTAGCGGTAGATCTTCACGAAGTAGGCGATCTCCTTGCCCTTACAAACTCCTTGGTTCAACTCCATAATCTTGTCGGAGGCTCCCAAGTAACACCTAGCCAATCTAGGAGACACCACTCTCCAAGAAGTAACAAATGGTGTGTTGATGATGAACTCCTTGCTCTTGTGCTTCAAATGATAGTCTCCCCAACACTCAACTCTCTCTCATAGGATTTGAATCTGGTAGAAAGAAGATTTGAGTGGAAAGCAACTGGGGGAAGGCTAGAGATCAAGATTTATATGGTAGGAATGGAATATCTTGGCCTAAACACATGAGTAGGTGGTTCTCTCTCAGAAATGGTAAGTTGGAAGTGTAGGTTTAGTCTGATGGCTCTCTCTACGAATGAAGAGGAGGTGGAGGGGTATATATAGCCTCCACACAAAATCTAACCGTTACACACAATTTACCAATCTCGGTGAGACCGAATCAACAAACTCGGTCAGACCGATTTTAGTAAACCTAGTTACCATTAGGGTTTTCGGTGGGACTGACATGCATCTCGGTAGGACTGATATGATTAGGGTTAGGGCATAACGTAATCTCGGTGAGACCGATTACACAAACTCGGTGAGACCGATTACACAAACTCAGTGAGACCGATTTTGGTAATTAGCTAACCAGAGAGTTGGTCAGGTAAACTCGATAGGACCGATTTGCTCTTTTCGACGAGACCGAAATGTTACAAAAGGGAAACAGAGAGTTCACATTGCAATCTCAGTGGGACCGATCCGCTCTTCCGGTGAGACCGAAAAGTTACGAAAAGGAAACAGAGAGATTACAATCCCATCTCGGTGAGACCGAGATCCCTATCGGTAGAACCGATTTGCCAAGGGTTTGTGGCAGTGGCTATGACATATGGAATCGGTGGCGCCGGATTGGAAGAATCGGTGAGACCGATTTTGGCTTTAGGTTCAGGTCATATGTGGATGTGAGAAACTAGCTGAGGGTTTTGGAGCATATCACTAAGCACATGAAGCAAGAGGCTCATTAAGAAACACATCATCCCTTCTTGATAGTATTGGCTTTTCCTATAGACTCAATGTGATCTTGAATCACTAAAATATAAAATGAAGAGTCTTGAGCTTTTGAGCTTGAGCCATCCTTTGTCATTAGCATTTTGAGGGATCCACTTTCATCATCCATGCCATGCCATTCATTTAGCTTTCCTGAAATGTTCATCTTGGAATAGCATTAGCTCAATGAGCTATATGTTGTTATGAATTACCAAAACCACCTAGGGATAGTTGCACTTTCAATCTCCCCCTTTTTGGTAATTGATGACAACGTATAGATCAAAGCTTCGACAAATGATAATAAGATTGAAAAACATCGTCGCTTTGAGAAGTATGTGATAAGCAAGAGCTCGCCCTAAATTAGTGCATAGATTATGATTTGCTTTGGACTGCAAATGCATAAGGAATTAGGCTCATGGGTTACTCTTCCATGTCACATACATCTTGGTGGAGCGCCAAAAAGATACCGAAATGAATACATGCACTCATCACCAAGCACAGTGAATGATCACATAGGATAGATAAGATAATATCATCAAACATGCATAAGTGTAGCTTATGATCAAACACATGATCATCAATGTCTCACAAACATAGTATATCAAGCAACCAAAAGCAAACAAGTTTGAAAAACCACCAAATCAAGAGAGAACAAAAGCAACACTCTCTCTCTCGAAGCCTATGATCTATACATTTTTCTCCCCCTTTGGCAACAAGTTACCAAAAAGTTCATAGAAAATGCATAGTGCTAGATCGACTCTCAGGCTTGATCTTCAGGTGGTGGAGTCCGGATAACGCCGAGGACGAAAGCTTCAGTTGAAGTAGATGGAGCTCGAGCTGATGTAGGTGCTGGAGCTGGTGGCACTGAGGCTTTAGCTGGTGCAGATGAAGTTGCTCTTGTGTCAGGAACTGGCACAGGAGATGACCTCTAGTCTCTAGGCACTCTGGCAAATGTGTCAGTTGTTGTTTTGCCCTTCCTCTCCTGCATGTCATCTTGTAGTTCCTCCACTGCAGACTGAATCTCAGTTACTTTCACATCTAAGTTATAGAACTTTTGTTCTATGATTCTCTCCAAGCTCTCCTGATTTTGAGTGAGGGTGGCCAATCCCTTCTCAATCCTGAGGGTTGATGCTATTAAGTATCCGAGCTGCTCCTGCTTGTTCTTCAAGAAATAATCATATGCCCCCTCTTGAGTTGGCATCTTGGCAGCCTTCTCCTTCCTTGCCTTCTCCTTCTTCTCTTGTGCTTGAACTGACGACGGATCATTCTCATTCATGACAACCTCATTGTCCTCAAAGTCTGGATAAATTGGAAAATGCTCTTTATCCAATAGATATTTGCCTGTGCCCATCTTTGAGTTAATCAACTCCTGGATCTGAGGGGCATATCCACAACTTCTTTTCTGATTAGCTGCAGTCCTCTTAATGGTTTCAACCATAAGGCTCATGACTTTGAATTTCTGTGGCACATCAAACAAATGCAACATGTTGATTGCATGCCCTCTGATCATGTTGCGGTCACCATACTTTGGCAGTAGGGTATGCCTTAAGATGGTATTGATAGTAGGCAGCCCTGACAGAAGAAACTGGACTGATCCAAAAGAGAAAGTCTCTAGGGCTTCGTCTGGGATCTCCTTGTACATGTTTGTCATGGTATTGTGTCCCATTTTCTTCTTTGCATATACATCAAGATCATGTTCATTCTCCTTTGGGGCATTTATCAGCTTTGCCCACTCCTCAACAGTTGACTGGTACCTTGTACCTTCAGACATCCACACTATCCTGCCATCTGGATAAAAGTGTGTTGTGGAGTAGAACTGCATGATAAGTTCATCGTTCCAGTTGGTGAGTTTTTGCCCAACAAAGTCTGCAACTCCAACAGCAACAAAACTGTCTTGCACTCCAGGATAGTGCTCTATATTTTCCTTCATGTAGGTCCAGTCGACCCACCTCATGTCACACACTATGGGCTTCTTATCCAGCAGAACAGTCTCATAAAAGTCCTGCTGTTCCTTGGTGTGGAACCTGTAGTCCACAGCAGTTCTTGTCCTTGAGGCATATGGATCTGTCATCCTCCATAGTCTCAACCCATTGTCTCTTCTGCTCTTCATATCCTCAGCCACATGATGGGCATCATTGTGGTCTGGTATCTTTGGCTTGAGCTTCCTCATAACTTGTCCTTCTTCATCTTATTCTTCTGCAACCTCAGGCACTGGGGCTTTGTTCTTCTCAGTAGCTGGAATACTCCTCGTATTCCTCTTTGGTGCAGACTTGGCCTTGGGGGCAGCTTTGGGTGCTTCCTTGGGCTTAGATGTGGCAGCCCCTGATCTTATAGCATCACCCATAAGCTTGGGTGCCTTTGGTGCTGGTGCAGCTATCTCTTCTTCCTCTTCCATCATGGAAGGCTTCCCAATAACTCTGACTGTGGTCTTCTTGACCCTCTCTTTCCTTTTCTTCCCTTCAGCAGCAGCTGGCTCTTTGGGATCAGGCTTATCAGGAATTTGAGTTGATGCTCTGACTTTTGGCATAGGTGTCCTCTTGGCAGGAACCTTCTTATTGAGTCCAGGCTTTGAGCTATGTGCTGAGCCATACTCCTTTTTGAGCACAACCTTCTTGGAGGTTGCTTCTTCCTCTTCTGCCCTATAATCCTCATCTTCTGAATCTGAGGTTTTCTTCTTCCTTTGCCTGGTGGCAGCTTTCGGCAGATTGCTTAGGGTGCTCCTGCTGCCTTCATCTGAAGAGCTGGAGGACTAGTGCCCTCACTCATGTTCACCTGTTCCTCGACCTGTTCGACCGTCACTCTCGTCCGACATGCTTGATCGCTGACCTGTGAAGAGTTATAGATGAGGTAGAGTGGATGAGCATCACAAAATGCAGAGATTTTTGCAAAGAATGACTCAAAATTCAGTTTTAGTTTTCCACGAAGCATTTCGGATCAACCGATTTTCAAACTCGGTGATACCAAGCAGTTTTGGAACCTAAATCGATGAACTCGGTCGGACCGAGTCACAGTTGGTGGCACCGAGACTGCTAGGGTTTCACAAAGTCCTAAAATCGGTCACACCGATTAGCGTTCTCGGTCAGACCGAGTCTCACTAGTGCAATGGCATAAGCCAAATCGGTGGGACCGAGTTTTTCAACTCGGTGGGTCCGAGATGGTTTCGGCAGAAACCTAACCCTAAATTTTCAAATCAAAACTATTCTAAGGATTGCATTGATTGGATATGAGTGTTTCAATCTTGGCAAGAATCAATAAGAACACAATGTGCTGAGAATCGGACGAGGAAAGCACAGTGATCGAGTCCATACCCTAGTTCGGCGGAGACTCGCTACGGCGGCAACGGCGGGGTTGATTTCCGTTGACGGTGGCGGATACCAGCGACAGGGGGCGGCTGGCGACGAGGAGACGATCCGGAGACCACGGAGGCAGAGCGAGCTATTGCGCAGGCGAAGAGGTTCGGAGAAATTTCCAAATTTTTGCCCGTGACTATATATAGCCCGACTGCCGGTGTGACCGAGTGGAACAACTTCGGTGGCACCGAGATGCAAACTGTGTACGATTATTGCAACTCGGTGTGACCAAGAGTTCAAATTGGTTGCACCGAGATTGAAAACTTAGATCGACTAAGTGATCTCGGTAAGACCGAAATGGAGGAATCGGTCAGACCAAAAATCACAAAGAAGTTTTGGAAGTTTAAGTCTACGACGAATCGGGGACTCCGAGTGCTCCTCACACAGAGTGGTTCGAATCTGACTTGATCAAATTTTGTGATGTAGCATGAACAGAGTTTGAGACGAGAAAAGCATAGATAGCTAAAGAAGGTTCTTAGGCATTCTTGTCCATCCACTTGGCCAAAGAAAAAGAAGCCAATCAATCAAAACAACAAGTCGATGTCCTCGAATGAGTAAAGTATGCAACCAACATGCTCACACAATAAGATCGCAAATGAAATATGTGACAAAGCATGCACAACCAATTCTAGCATCTATCAAACAATTGGCGATGACTAGGTCATCTATATATGAGTATATTGACTTAGGAGTCAAATGAGAACATTTGATCATAGGTCATACTCATCGTTTAAGCTCAAGTGGGGTTACCACTTTTACATAAAGCATTTATGTGTTCACATCATTAGAGTTGCTTTGACTCAATTTTTAGAGTTAAGCTCCCCCTAGATGTGAGATCCCCCCCTTAGAGGGATGAACTAACCTTGGGTTTTGTCGATGATGACTTCATGTAGGTGTTGAAGATGTGGATGCTCAATGTTGATGTAGATCTTTTTGGAGCAACCCTTTGGAGTGAGTTGCACTTTCCATACCTACATGGGTTAGTCCCACAAGGAACAAACAAGTATATCCATAGACATAGAGTGATGCACACACAAAATGATGTCCATGAAATCATTAGGTTACCTTGTCCCTTGCCTTACCAACATGAGGGTTTGTGACTCTTGAACTAGTGCAAGATATGGAAGTTGATTGCACTTGTCCTTGCCATAATGATATGAGTGAAATATGTTGGCGGAGTCACCCTCAAGAACTCTCTAGTTCTTCTTCTTCTTCTTCTGGATCCACATCATCTTGATGGGAATCCTTGAAGTTGTAGTTGTACTTGATGAGGTAGAACTTGACGTAGTCTTTGGAATCCACTTGACCGAGACCTTAGGTGCTTCTTCAAATGCATCAATCTCTCCTTGAAGCTTGTCCTTGCCCCTGTGGTCTTGTGGTGGAAGATCATCTTGTGCTTGTGTTCCCTTGAAGGAAGTAGGATCATACTTCTCTTGTTGAGGAACAAACTTCGCCTTGGGGTATTGATCTTCTTCCCACTCAACTCCATTGGCATTGAACTTTCGCTCAAAACCAACACCTTGATTCTTCCGGTGCCTTCCTTGCTTATGCATAATTTCCTCAATTGCTTACTCCCGCAAGGCTCTTGTATACACCTTTCTATAATTCCTTCAATAAGCTATTTTCTTGCTCAAGTGTAACTTGGCTAAGAGAATCATTAGTGGAATCAAGAGAACTACTAGAAGCAACAATATTGGATTTAGCATTGTTATTGTTACTACTAGAAGAAGAATCTTTCTTGTTCTTGTTACTAGACTTGACTTGAGGCATGTAAGTAGATAAGAGTAAACGCTTGGCAATGTAAGAAGAACTTTTTTTACGAAGATCATCATTGATTTCTTTTAAGAACTCATGCTCTTGCTCAAGATTGAGCTTTTCAAAGCGTAACTTCTCATGAGCCCTTAAAAGTTCTCGATGATCTTCAAAGATAGTTTCATGAGCTAACTTAAGAGTGTTTAGTTCTTTAGTTAGACGCTCAATTTTCTCCTTATCATCGTCATTCGTTTCAACTTGATTAGCATGATTAATTGACGTTTCATCATAGTATTCATCACTAGAGTTGTCAACAAGTAAATCATCATCACCTAGCAAGTCATCTTCATCAACATCAAAATCAATATACTCGGGTGTGTTACCTTAGGACCTTTGGCTATGAAGCATCTACCAATTCCTTCATTTGGTGATTCAAATATGTCGAGGAGTTGGTTGACACAAGTGCTAGACCGCAACACCTTCATCTTGAGTATATTCGAGTCGGAGTGATAGCTTCTCTCGGAGTGATGGTCGAGTCGGAGCGGATACCCATTCACCAACATGAGCTTGATGTCTTCGTTTTGTGTAGCTCTTTGATGACTTGTCCTTTCTTTCCGAATCCTTGCTTCTCCGTGAGGGTCTTCGTTCATAACGATCATCTCTACTCCTCCTCTCTCTTGGTGGTGATTCTTCTCTTCTAATTCTTCTTTTTGGAGAGTCTTCTATTCTTTTGTAGGGTGCCGTACACTCATTGGAATAGTGTCCGGGTCTCCCACAGTTGTAGCAATTTTGCTCTCGACTAGAAGATCTTTTGTCATTGTAAGACCTAGACTTGGAGCTTTTTTCTTTGCTTCTACTCTTGTAGAATTTGTTGAAGTTCTTCACCATTAAGCTCAATTCTTCATTGAAGGTTTGTTTCTCACTCGATGATGTGGGGGCTTCACTTGAGGCTTTGTAAGCACCACTTGACTTGTTGTGAAGTTCCTCCTTATCCTTAAGTGACATCTCATGAGCAACAATTCTTCCAATGACTTCCATTGGTTTGAGATCTTTGTAGTTTGGCATCATTTGAATCAATGTGCACATGGTATATATTTTCCATCCAATGCTCTTAGGATCTTCTTGATGATGAATCTGTCGGTCATCTCTTCACTGCCTAAGCCGGCAATTTCATTTGTGATAAGTGCAAGCCTAGAGTACATTTCAGCGACACCTTCACCATCCTTCATTTTGAACTTGTCAAGCTGACTTTGGAGCACATCCAACTTGGATTCCTTGACGTATTCGGTACCTTCATGCATATCAATCAAAGTATCCCAAATTTCCTTTGCATTCTCAAGACGGCTGATTTTGTTGAATTCTTCGGGGCACAATCCGTTGAAGATGATATCACAAGCTTGAGCGTTGTATTGCAACATCTTCAATTCTTCCGCATTAGCTTCACGGTTCGGCTCTCTCCCATCAAAGAATTCACCTTGCAAGCCAATACAAATAATTGCCCAAACGGCGGGGTTATGTCCGAGAATATGCATTTTCATCTTATGCTTCCAACTAGCAAAATTAGTACCATCAAAGTAAGGACCTCTACGGTGATAATTTCCCTCGCTAGACGCCATACTTTCCTAGGTTGTGAAACCAAGGCTATGACCACCAAAAGCTATGGAAATCAAAGCAAATGGAGACCAAGGCTCTGATACCACTTGTAGGACCTTGATGTATGTCTAGAGGGGGTGATTAGACTACTTGACCAATTAAAACTTAGCCTTTTCCCAGTTTTAGAGTTTGGAAGATTTTAGCTATCTTAGGACAAGTCAAGCAATCATCACACAATTCAAGCAAGCATGCAAAGAGTATATGAGCAGCGGAAATTAAAGCATGCAACTTCCAAGAAAGTAAAGGTAAGGGTTTGGAGGATTCAAACGCAATTGAGACACGGATGTTTTTGGCGTGGTTCCGATAGGTGGTGCTATCGCATTTCCACGTTGGTGGAGACTTCAACCCACGAAGGGTAACGGTTATGAGTCCACGGAGGGCTCCACCCACGAAGGGTCCATGAAGTAGCAACCTTGTCTATCCCACCGTGGCCGTCGCCCACGAAGGACTTGCCTCACTAGCGGTAGATCTTCACGAAGTAGGCGATCTCCTTGCCCTTACAAACTCCTTGGTTCAACTCCACAATCTTGTCGGAGGCTCCCAAGTAACACCTAGCCAATCTAGGAGACACCACTCTCCAAGAAGTAACAAATGGTGTGTTGATGATGAACTCCTTGCTTTTGTGCTTCAAATGATAGTCTCCCCAACACTCAACTCTCTCTCATAGGATTTGAATCTGGTGGAAAGAAGATTTGAGTGGAAAGCAACTTGGGGAAGGCTAGAGATCAAGATTTATATGGTAGGAATGGAATATCTTGGCCTCAACACATGAGACCGAATCAACAAACTTGGTAAGACCGATTTTAGTAAACCTAGTGACTGTTAGGGTTTTCGGTGGGACTAACATGCATCTCGGTAGGACCGATATGATTAGGGTTAGGGCATAACGTAATCTCGGTGAGACCGATTACACAAACTCGGTGAGACCGATTTTGGTAATTAGCTAACCAGAGAGTTGGTCGGAGTAAACTCGGTGGGACCGATTTGCTCTTTTCGTGAGACCGAAATGTTACAAAAGGAAACAGAGAGTTTACATTGCAATCTCGGTGGGACCGATCCGCTCTTCGGTGAGACCGAAAAGTTAGGAAAAGGAAAGAGAGATTACAATCCCATCTCGGTGAGACCGAGATCCCTATCGGTAGAACCGATTTGCCTAGGGTTTGTGGCGGTGGCTATGACATATGGAATCGGTGGCGCGGATTGGAAGAATTGGTGAGACCGACTTTGGCTTTAGGTTTAGGTCATATGTGGATGTGAGAAAATGGCGAGGGTTTTGGAGCATATCACTAAGCACATGAAGCAAGAGGCTCATTAAGAAACACCTCATCCCTTCTTGATAGTATTGGCTTTTCCTATAGACTCACTGTGATCTTGAATCACTAAAATATAAAATGAAGAGTCTTGAGCTTCTGAGCTTGAGCCAATCCTTTGTCATTAGCATTTTGAGGGATCCACTTTCATCATCCATGCCATGCCATTCATTTAGCTTTCCTGAAATGTTCATCTTGGAATAGCATTAGCTCAATGAGCTATATGTTGTTATGAATTACCAAAACCACCTAGGGATAGTTGCACTTTCAGTAATTCATAACAACATATAGCTCATTGAGCTAATACTATTCCAAGACAAATATTTCAGGAAAGCTCAATGAATGGCATGGCATGGATGATGAAAGTGGATCCCTCAAAATATCAAGGACAAAGGATTGGCTCAAGCTCAAAAGCTCAAGACTCTACATTTTACATTTTAGTGATCCAAGATCACATTGAGTCTACAGGAAAAGCCAATACTATCAAGGAGGGATGAGGTGTTGCTTAATGAGCCGTTTGCTTCATGTGCTTAGTGATATGCTCCAAAACCCTCCACTACTTTCTCACATCCACATATGACCTAAACCTAAAGTCAAACTTGGCCCTACCGATTCTTTCTATCCGGCGCCACCGAGTTCAGCTGTCTTAGCCACTGCCACAAACCCTAGGCATATCGGTCTCACCGATAGGGATCTCGGTCTCACCGAGATGGGATTGTAATCTCTCTGTTTCCCTTCGTAACGTTTCCGTCTAACCGAAGTGAGCGATCGGTCCCACCGAGTTTGGTAAATTGTGTGTAATTGTTAGATTTTGTGTGGAGGCTATATATACCCCTCCACCTCCTCTTCATTCGTGAAGAGAGCCATCGAACAAACCTACACTTCCAACTTACCAGCCTCGAGAGAGAACCACCTACTCATGTGTTGAGGCCAAGATATTCCATTCCAACCATATGAATCTTGATCTCTAGCCTTCCCAAAGTTTCTTTCCACTCAAATCTTTTTTCCACCAGATCCAAATCCTATGAGAGAGAGTTGAGTGTTGGGGAGACTATCATTTGAAGCACAAGAGCAAGGGAGTTCATCATCAACACACCATTTGTTACTTCTTGGGGAGTGGTGTCTCCTAGATTGGCTAGGTGTCACTTGGGAGCCTCCGACAAGATTGTGGAGTTGAACCAAGGAGTTTGTAAGGGCAAGGAGATCGCCTACTTCGTGAAGATCTACCGCTAGTGAGGCAAGTCCTTCATGGGCGACGGCCATGGTGGGATAGACAAGGTTGCTTCTTCGTGGACCCTTCGTGGGTGGAGCCCTCCGTGGACTCGCGCAACCGTTACCCTTCGTGGGTTGAAGTCTCCATCAACGTGGAGGTACTTCGATAACACCACCTATCGGAACCACGACAAAAACATTCGTGTCTCCAATTGCGTTTCAATCCTCCAAACCCTTCCCTTTACATTCTTGCAAGTTGCATGCTTTATTTTCCGATGCCTATATACTCGTTTCATGCTTGCTTGAATTGCGTGAAGATTGCTTGACTTGCTTAAGGATAGCTAAAATCTGCCAAAGTCTAAAATTGGGAAAAGGCATAGCTTTTAATTGGTCAAGTAGTCTAATCACCCCCTGCCTAGACATACTTCAAGGTCCTACACCATGGTGTTCGACAATACTGCATTTCTACTGTTCTTTGTTCCCTTTTGAAGTTCACTGATTCAAATCTGATGTGGAAGGTAGGAATATTGATATCACTTGTGTTAGTGTACTAGCCATGGTGTGTTTTATTCAAGTTATTAACCATATCTCTTACAAATTTGCCTTGAGATGCTACGATTGATTGCTATTTGTGTATGGTTATAATCCCTATTAAGATTGATTTATTGATTGATGTTTGTTTATTGATTGATTGATTTTTGTTTGCTGTTTGTTGATTGATTGATTGATTGTTGTTTGTTGATTGGAATCAAACTTTGGTATTCGTAGTTCCTGATCATAGGTAACAGACCTTGCACCATTCTTTTTTTGAACTTTTTTGTGATTATGTCTTATGTGGATATCATATTCTCTTTTTGGTATTACTGTTGTCGAGTCCTTGGAATAATGCTTTTCTAAGTATTTAAGGTACAGACATGTTGATCTGGACATATCACATTTGCTCTTTATTGTTCTGATAAGCACACTGATGGTGAGTTGGCATATAGCGCAGGTATATTTACATTCTTTACATTGGCACTTAATATTTGCATGGATATTTTCATGATGCCTAATTTGATTCATTATCGTTGTTCTGATGGTGTGCTTCTGGTGTTTTTAACTGAAGCCATGGATCGCTCATCAACCTGGTATGTGTTTGGATGTTAATCCCTCTCAAATTTAACTCGTTCCTATATTTTACACAAATGTTTATCTCATGGCTGGTAATGGTAACCTTATGAATGCATAGCCCACATTTTAGCTAGTTATATAGTAATTCCGTACTTGCTTGGATGATGTTCTGTATATGCAAGTGTGGTGAGCTCACATATTGCATCGGTATCTATCTACGCAGCTCAGCTCTTTCTAGATAGGACAGAGGTACACTATTTACATCCATGGCAGAAGGTTCTTAACCCTGAACTCATCAAAGGTCCTTGGACTCAAGAGGTTTGGCACTGCACTCCGGACTTTGCTAAAAAAACACCTTTTGCACATTTTATAGTTATATTTATTATTATGATATTTTTTCTACAGGAAGATGACAAAATTATTGATCTTGTAAGAAAGTATGGACCAACAAAATGATCTCATTGCAAGGACCTGCAGAAGGACCCTCCCACCTCAGCGCAGGTGATTTCCCCTCTGCCCGGTTTGATTATGTCTAGATCTTGCACCGAATTGTATTGCGTCTGGATGAGCGCACTGTTGGCGTGGTCTGGTTGTCAACTGTTGTTACTGGTCATGGGGTTTAGGTTGTCGATTATTTAGTTGTGCTCCCGCAGTGCTTTTAGGTTTTCTGGATTGATTGGTGGAGAATACTGCTTATGAACTGTATATGGACTACTAATATGATTGAGTCATGTCAAGTGTGTGATGTATCTTCTAAGCAGGTCATTAAAAAGACCCTTGGATTTTGTTCTATTAGGTTATAAAGTATGCCAACCTTATTACAGCTTACAGTCAGTACACACCTGGGCAGAACATGCACCACCTTGTAGCACTATATGCTATCTTAACTACCATAACCAAAAGAAATTAAAATTGCCAATGACTTCACAGTGTATATGGACAGCTAGGCATGACTAGCACTATTTAAGAAACATAAACAGTACCAATCTAATCTGTTAGGTATGGACTAGACTATTTAAGAAACATAAACAGTACAACCAAATCAATAGGAAGAAATTTTGAGAGTGAATTATGTTTTATGAGGTGAGGTGGCAATGGTCACCTGTCTTCCTTAGTCTATTAACGCATACTGGAATAAATATAATTACCGAAGCAACTTTATCTTTGGTAATGTTGTTTAAATCTGATTTGAGAAACACGAACAGTACTAGCCTGATCAATAGAGAGAATTGTCAAAAGTGGCCTCTGTTTTAGTAGGTTGCAATGATCACCTGCTTTCCTTGGTCTATCAATACATACTGGAAGAAATATAATTACTGAAGCAACTTTAGCATTGTTAATGTTGTGTAAATCTGATTTGAGAAACATGAATGGTACCATCCTAACCAATAGAGACAATCATCAAGAGTGGACTATGTTTTAGTAGGTGAGGTTGTAATGGTCACCTGTTTTCCTTGGTCTGTCAATGCATACATGAAGAAATATAATTACTGAAGCAACTTTAGCATTAATAATGTGTGTAAACCTCATGTTTTGTGTTTTTGTGGAGAATAAGTGGCTTCAGTGGATGTCCTGGCCTCCTGGGTGACTTGATGTTTTTTAATACAACAGTTGGTTCCACTAACCTCTTGAAATTAAGATCAATGAACACTTTGAGTTATTCTAGTCATTGTACTGGACGTGTATATGATGGATAACCCTTGATTATATAATTTCATGCCTAATTCATAATTTGTTCACACATAACTAAAGCTAGATGCTGTTTGATCTCGTAGCAAATATGACTTGTTTCTTACTCATACTAGACTGGCTTCATACATATGCTTGTCTGACTGTTGTGTAATACTGTATTACTTTCCTTTTATTTGGGCAGGTCCTGTAGGTGAGGGCATGTTCCACTGGCAGGTCACTATCATGGGACCCTCAGACAGGCCGTCCACTGGTGGTATATTATTGGTGAACATCCATTTCCCACTGGATTATCCCTTCAAGCCCCTGAAGGTAATTTCCGGTGTACGGAGCTAACCTTTGTAAAAAAAGACTTCATATTGATATTGGAATTGCTGTTACACAAATGTCTTGGGGGTCCTCAAACAATTAGTTTGCTGCTGCTTGCTAAATTATCTATTTTCTTCCGACATTCAGAAATGAACATATTTCAGGTCTCTTTCTGCACCAAGGTGTTCCACCCAAACATCAAAAGCAACGACATCATTTGCCTTGACATTCTCAAGGAATAGTGTAACATCCCAAATTTTCAATTTGGAATGTTATACATTAGGTCATCATGCATATCATATTTTCTCGCATTTTCCGATCCTAGAAAATTTCACGCAACTCAAGGACCCTCGGAGAGAGTTGGAGATTTCATTATTTTCATATTTGGGTTTACTCAAATTTTGAAAATAGGATCATTTGGATTTATTTAATTATCTTCAAATATTTTTCCAATAAAAAAATTAAGAGAGGGAATAATATGAATTTCCCAACATTTAGGAAAAATGAAGATTTAATAAATAAATCTATTTTGGTTTTTGAAAGTTTATTTGCTTTAGGGAAAAATGAGTATTTTTAAAAATATGCATTTTGCCCCGTTTTAAAAAGTTCATTTTGTTCGACTCATTTTTAGGAGTCGGGGAAAATTAATTTTATTTAATTTGGAGTTCGTTTGGTTTTATTTTTAATTCGTTTAGTTTTGTTTTAAAAAAACGCGCCGCCCGCCTAGGCCAAGGGCCCAACAGGCCCAACCGCCATGCCCAGCTCCCCTCCTCAGGCCCCATGGAGGAGACCCGCCGCCATTGCCGAGTCCGGCTCGGCTCGCCCCGCCGCCGCTGCCCCCCTCCCCAAGGCAACCGGAGCCCCCCTTATAACCCCGCCGCCCCTCTCTCCCTCATCCCGCGCCGCCGCCCTCAACCCGAGCCACCACCGCCCGCTTGAAGGCCGCCGCCGCCGCCACACGTCGCCAGCCGCCGCCTCGCCACCCGCCTCCCGCCGCCACCGCCCGTCGCCCGAGCCCGTCGGAGGTCGAAGCCCGCGGGCGACTCGCCGGAGGTAGCACCTTACCGCCCCCGCCGGGCCGGTTTTTGCTTTAAAAACCGATCCGGTTTTTCGTTCGTTGTTCGGTTTTTTTTTATAAAAAAAACCCCTAGATTGGTTTATTCTTTTCGGTTTTTTTAATTAGTGAACGTTCACCGACCCGTTCGTTTCAATGAACGTGTTCGTCGGTTTGTTTCTGTTAACGAACGTCCGTCGTTTTAACCGTTCGTCGTTTTTCTTTTAAATCGGATTTAATCCATTATTTTCCGATTTCGATTTCCGCTTCGATTTTAAAATCTATTTATTTTCTCGCTCGTTTATCGGAATCAGGTGATTCAAGCGCCTGGAGTTTCGTTACGAAACCGCCGTTCCGACTAACCTACTTAAACAAAGTTTTTCTACTGTAAAATTTTGACCTAGTTTCAAATTGCTAAAACTGAGTCGTTCTCTTTCGACTTTCGACTTTCGTTGCTTATTTTGATTTGATTCTTTTGCAACCAGGGTTCTTAAGTTGAACTCTCTGGTTAGATCTTTTATTCGAGATTTCCCTGTGCATTAGATGAGTACTTATTGTATGCTTGTTGTTTGTCTGCGTTAGATCACCCGGAGTGCGCCGCTTGTTACTTCGAATCTCTAGGTCTCACGGATCATCAGCAAGGCAAGTAACACTTGATCATACCTTTTCTACTACCCAGTTTTATGCATTAGATCAACCCTCAAACACTTGCATGTTTAGGATCAACTTAAATTGTGGGATGGGAAGTAGATTGAGGTAGTACCTATTACCTGTTTTACTTATGAAACCTTGGGAGTCACTTCTACGTTTGCTTATTATGCCATGCTATGCTAGTAGACGTGGATTGGGTGAGTGAATATCCATGACAGATGTGAGATTGTTAATTAATGGTTTATCTAAGGTGGCAACTTAAACACACATCTGGGTGGATTGAGGCACCTGGTTTCTATCAGACTTGCTGTATTTCTTCGGACCGCCACCTGTGCTCTAAGGGATCATAAGATTATTCAAACTGGAAACTTCCGTGTGCAGCCACAAGCCAATATGGGCTCTGGCATAGTTGAGTAAGTTGTGCGAACTCTTACGGGTAGGCTAGCTGATGTAGGGGATGTAGGTTGGTACGGTCTACCCACATGTAAGGTGCTAGTGCTTCTGAAAGACTGTGTCTCGGTCATCTGCTTCTCAAACACCATGTAGTGCGAGGACCAAGCGGAGGCGATCGAGTCTTGTGGGGAAAAGTGCGCAAACCTCTGCAGAGTGTATAAACTAATCATGATTAGCCGTGTCCCCGGTTATGGACGTTTTGAGTATCTAGTACTTGAATATCATGTGAATCTCAACACGTTACTTCTAATAATGTTATTGGGTTTTGATGAGTACTTTTTAATTGGGATTGAGGATGCTGTCAACCATTCTCAATGTTTAACAACCACCATGATAGTTAAATAAAATTATTCCTTTGTTGTAGGGAAAAATTGCTTTATGCAAAAATGTGACCATAGAGCTTTACCACCAGCCATATATGCATGTAGTATAGGCTTATTCCTTCATTACTCTCTATGTGTTACATTGCCAAGATATTCCATGTGTTGACCGTTTGGGCTGCAACTTTCATGTTGCAGACTTTTCGAGAACGACGAGTAAGGTGTTAGGTCGTGGTTCTATACTCGATGATGCCGATGGAGTTGATGGACTCAGTTATCTTCCAAGCCTTCCATTGTTATTGTTAGATGGCCTTAAGCCATATTATTGTAATAAGTTCCCTTGTGGACAACGCTGTAATAAGTGTGTGATTGCTACTCGCTATAAATCCTTGAAATCTTGTGTGGTGTCAAGATTATCGATCCAGGATGACACTGAGCACGAGACTTGATCCATTTGGGTCTGGTCGCTCTGAGAGATGGTATCGAGCACACCTCGATCGTGAGACACGACCACTAAGTCAAAGCCATAGATCACTACTCTCTTCTCATTTTCTAACTCCTCATCTTTTCTACTCTTTAGGATGAAGGACGTGAAGATCAAGTACACCCAACCAGATGAAGGCACACCTTTTGGATTTCACTTGAAGGAAGTCACCAAGTACCTGAACATTGGATTACCAAGTTTCACCGGGACTTTCAACGCCACTCTGCCTGAAGAGGAGCGCCGGAAGATTCAAGCTCACGTTCCAGAAGGACATTCGCCCCAATCACCAAGCCTATAGATAGTGTTTTCGATTGCACCAACTTGAGTCCAGGAAAGAGCATGGCAGCTCATATCACCATGGGACGCATTGGAGAAGTTTATCAAGAAGACCTCAAGGACACTATCTACCAGATTTGTGGACGCCGAGATGAACAATGGGACATAGTCAACACCAAGAAGGATAGATCCATTGCAGCCTACATCCAGGAGTTAAACCAGCACATTCGACGCCAGGAGAACCAGATGTGCAATGATATGTTAGAGTTGCAGAAGACAAAGGGAAGGATCATCGAACTTGAAGAAGAACTAAAGACTACACGCAAGGACTACATGGACGAGATCGTAGCTCTAGCAAGGCACAATAACGATCTTAAGTACGAGATCGAAGAACTCAAGAAGAAGTTGGCGCTCAAGAATGAAGACCAGTATGTCGGTTGCCCAAGCGACTACATCAACATCGACGACACCGATTCGGATCCAAGTGAACCCGACTTTGAAGACGAAGCTGGAGCAGACATCATGGAGTCTTCCACCGGTTCAAATTAGTAGAAGTCCCCCACATATTAGTAGTATTCCCTCCATGTAAACATTATAGTACACGCACTTTTACGATAGTTAGATCGTTGTAAGCCTTTTGTTTGATTGAATGAAGTGATTTTGTGTGTTTTTGCTCATGTGCATTTGGGTTGTGATTCTCCTTAGACCCCGTTCTACTCTTAATTTCTCGTCTTTTCTAAACCCATCAGATGCCTCCGAGACGCGACCCCGGGTTTGTTTTTCCGCCAAAGATCACCCAATTGATTCAGCAGCAGAACACCCTGATTCAAACATTGGTGCAGAACCAGGGCAACAACAACAACAACAACCCACCACCACCACCACCTGCGGATCACTTGACTCGTTTCCTTAGACTGAATCCGTCGGTGTATTCCAGTAGCACCGAGCCGATTGTAGCAGATGATTGGCTCCGCAAGATAGGAAGGGAGTTGACCACTGCAGGATGCAGATGGAGAAAGAGTGAAGTTTGCAGACATCAGCTTGAAGGACCCGCAGCGAGCATGGTGGGAGAATTTTACAGCCACTTACCCGTGAACCTGTCACATGGGATCGGTTTCAGCAAGCTTTCGTCTTGCCCATGTTTCAGCGAGGAGCTATGGCCATGAAGAAGCGTGAGTTTCGCAACTTACGCCAAGGAGGAAGGACTGTTGGCCAGTACGTAGATGATTTTAGTAAGTTAGCACGTTATGCCCCAGATGACGTTGCTACAGACGCTGCTAAGCAGGAGAAGTTTCTGGAAAGAAGCCCAACCCTTTCAACAGGGGACAGGTGAACCACATTGATGTGGAGGAGGTTGAAGATCAGCCCGATGCAGTAATCGGTAAGTTTTTGGTTAAGTCATTTACTGCAGTTGTTCTTTTCGATACTGGTGCATCGCATTCATACATATCAAGGGGACTTGTGGATAAGTACAAATTACCGACCCAAGCCCTTAGGTCACCCATGCTAGTAACCTCACCAGGAGCAGAATACCTGGCTAGTAAATGGTGTGATCAACTGCCATTAAGGATTGGACATTATGTTTTCCCCTCAGACCTAATAGTTCTGGAATCCCAAGGATTGGATGTGATATTAGGTATGGATTGGTTATCGAAGTATGGAGGGAACATTGATTGCTCCACTAGATCAATTTTGCTCACCACCCCAGAAGGAAGAAGGATCAAGTACGTATCTCGACACGAGCCGAGGGGAACGCAAGTAAATTGTTTATCAGGAGTGGTGCGGGAAGAAGTACCAGTGGTAAAGGATTTTCCTGATGTATTTCCGGAAGAGTTACCAGGAATGCCACCGGATAGGGACATTGAGTTTTGATTGAGCTGTTGCCGTGAACAGGCCCGATATCGGTTTACCATACAGGATGCCCGCACGATTTGGCAGAAATCAAGAAGCAGATTAAGGAACTATTGGATAAAGGTTTTATACGACCAAGTTCTTCACCTTGGGGATCACCCGTACTGTTAGTGGAGAAGAAGGATGGATCGTTAAGAATGGTTGTTGATTATCGTGGATTGAATGAAGTAACAATCAAGAATAAGTACCCACTACCTATGATAAATGATCTGTTTGATCGCTTGCAAGGAGCTAAAGTGTTTTCCAAGATCGATTTACGATCAGGGTACCATCAGTTGAAGATTCGGGAGCAGGACATACCCAAGACAGCATTTACCACGAGATATGGATTGTATGAGTATACCGTTATGTCATTTGGACTGACTAACGCACCAGCCTATTTCATGAACCTGATGAACAAAGTGTTTATGGAGTTTTTGGATAAGTTCGTCGTGGTGTTCATAGATGATATTTTGATTTTCTCGAAGAAGGAAGAGGAACACAAGGAACATTTGCGATTGGTTTTGAGAAACCGAGGGAACACCAGTTATATGCCAGTTCAGCAAATGTGAGTTTTGGCTAAAGGAAGTTGGATTTCTCGGACATGTTATATCCGGAGAAGGAATAGCAGTTGACCCCACAAAGGTTGAAACCAGAACAAATGGGAAGCACCAACGACAGTTGGAGAGATTCGAGTTTCCTTGGACTCGCAGGATACTACCAAGATTCATTGAGAATTTCTCAAGAATTGCAAAGCCTATGACAGAATTGTTGAAGAAGGATAACAAATTCATATGGATGAGGACTGTGAGGCAAGTTTTCAGGAGTTGAAGAAAAGATTGGTTACCTCACCAGTTTTAATATTGCGAGATCAGACCAAGGATTATGAGGTGTATTGCGACGCTTCACGTCGAGGGCTTGGAGCAGTGCTTATGCAGGAAGGAAGAGTTGTTTCGTATGCTTCACGACAGCTTAAGCCTCATGAGTTGAATTATGCCACACATGATTTGGAGTTAGCAGCCGTTGTGCATGCCTTGAAGACTTGGAGACATTTTCTCATTGGAAATCATTGTGAGGTATACACAGATCACAAGAGTTTGAAGTACATTTTCACACAGAAGGAATTAAATCTCAGACAGAGGAGATGGTTAGAACTTATCAAGGATTATGATATGAGATTGCATTATCACCCCGGAAAGGCTAATGTCGTAGCGAGCATTTATTGAGCCGTAAGAGCCACGTCAATACCTTAATGATGGGAGGGATACCAAATGAGTTAGCCGAGGACCTTCGAGAGCTATGTTTGGAAATAGTTCGAGAGGCTATGTAGCAGCATTGGAGAGTCACCAAACACCGATGGACAAAATCAGAGAAGCCCAAAAGGCAGATAAGGAAGTTGCCTCTATAAAGGAGAAAATGAGCAAGGGAAAAGCTAAAGGATTTCGTGAGGATGAGCACGATACCCTATGGTTTGAGGACCGTGTTTATGTGCCGAATAACATGGAGATCAGGAAGTTGATTTTGCAAGAAGCTCATGATTCACCCTATTCGATTCACCCAGGAAATACCAAGATGTATTTGGATTTGAAGAATACTTTCTGGTGGACCGGAATGAAGAAGGATATTGCGGAGTATGTAGCAGTCTGCGATGTATGTCAGAAAGTAAAGGCAGAACATCAGAAGCCAGCTGGATTGTTGCAACCATTGCCAATACCCGAATGGAAGTGGGATAAACTAGGCATGGATTTCATCACGGGTTTGCCAAAGACTCGTTCAGGCTATGACTCGATTTGGGTTGTAGTCGACCGTTTGACGAAGGTAGCTCATTTTATTCCAGTCAAGACTACCTATAGCAGTGCTAAGTTGGCAAAGATATACATGACCAGAATTGTGTGTTTACACGGAGTTCCGAGGAGCATCGTATCAGACAGGGGAACCCAATTTACCTCAAAATTTTGGAACCAGTTGCACGAAACATTGGGAACCAGACTGGAATTCAGTACAGCTTTCCACCCAAAGACCGATGGACAGACTGAGAGAGTCAATCAGATTTTGGAGGACATGCTGAGAGCTTGTGCACTAGATTATGGATCCAGTTGGGATGATAACTTGCCATATGCAGAATTTTCTTATAACAACAGTTACCAAACCAGCTTGACGATGGCACCTTTCGAGGCTCTGTATGGAAGGAGATGCAGGACACCATTGTCATGGGACTAAACCGAGATCGTCGATTGTTTGGACCAGATTTGATTAAGGAGTCTGAGCAGAAGGTTAAACTGATTCAAGATAGGCTCAAGGTAGCCCAGTCCAGACAGAAGAGCTATGCAGATTCAAAGCGCAAAGCGATTGAGTATGAAGTTGGAGACAGAGTATATCTTAGAGTATCCCCGCTTCGAGGAGTTAAGCGTTTTGGAGTTAAAGGAAAGTTAGCACCACGTTTCGTTGGACCGTATAAGATTTTGCAACGCATGGGAGAAGTTGCTTATAAGCTGGAATTGCCAGAAGGACTGTCAGGAGTTCATGATGTATTCCATGTTTCTCAGCTGAAGAAATGTCACCCCGAGATAGCAGAGATACCGTTAAGAGACACAGTGCCACTAGAAGCAATTCAGTTGAAGGATGATTTAACATATGAGGAAAAACCGGTTAAGATTCTCGATTATGCCAGCAGAGTTACTCGCAGCAAGGTTATCAAGTTTTGCAAAGTTCGGTGGAGTCACCACACTGAAGATGAAGCCACCTGGGAAAGAGAGGAAATTTTGCTCAAGGACCACCCTCACCTATTTTCTAGCCAACCCGAATCTCGAGGGCGAGATTCATCTTAAGGGGGTAGGTTTGTAACATCCCAAATTTTCAATTTGGAATGTTATACATTAGGTCATCATGCATATCATATTTTCTCGCATTTTCCGATCCTAGAAAATTTCACGCAACTCAAGGACCCTCGGAGAGAGTTGGAGATTTCATTATTTTCATATTTGGGTTTACTCAAATTTTGAAAATAGGATCATTTGGATTTATTTATTTATCTTCAAATATTTTTCCAATAAAAAAATTAAGAGAGGGAATAATATGACTTTCCCAACATTTAGGAAAAATGAAGATTTAATAAATAAATCTATTTTGGTTTTGAAAGTTTATTTGCTTTAGGGAAAATGAGTATTTTTAAAATATGCATTTTGCCCGTTTTAAAAATTCATTTTGTTCGACTCATTTTTAGGAGTCGGGAAAATTAATTTTATTTAATTTGGAGTTCGTTTGGTTTTATTTTTAATTCGTTTAGTTTTGTTTAAAAAAAGCCGCCCGCCACTTTGGGCCAAGGGCCAGCCTGCCAAACCACCTGCTGACCCAGCTCCCCCCCTCAGCCTGTGAAGAGACCCCGCCGCCGCCCGCCGAGTCCGGCTCGGCTCACGCGCCGCCGCCCGCCGTTGCCCCCTCCCAAGGCAACCGGACCCCCCCTTTATAACCCGGCCGCACCCCTCTCCCCTCATCCCGCACCGCCTCCTCAACCCGAGCCGCCGCCGCCCGCTTGAAGGCCGCCGCCGCCTTGCCGTCGCCGCCCGCCTCGCCACCCCCGACCCGCCGCCACCCACCGCCCGTCGCCCGACCCGCCGGAGGCCGGAGCCCGCGGCGACTTCACGGAGGTAGCACCTGCCGCCCCGGTCCGGTTTTGCTTTAAAACCGATCCGGTTTTCGTTCGTTGTTCGGTTTTAAAAAAACCCTAGATTGGTTTATTTTTTTCGGTTTTATTAATTAGTGAGCGTTCACCAACCCGTTCATTTCAATGAACGTGTTAAATCGGCTTCGTTTCGTTAACGAACGTCCGTCGTTTTAACCGTTAAATCGTTTTTCTTTTAAATCGGATTTAATCCGTTATTTTCGATTTCGATTTCGCTTCGATTTTCAAATCTGTTTATTTTCTCGCTCGTTTATCGAAATCAGGTGATTCAAGCGCTGGAGTTTAGATTCTGAAACCGCCGTTCGACTAACCTACTTAAACAAAGTTTTGCTACTGTAAAATTTTGACCTAGTTTCAAATTGCTAAAACGAGTCGTTCTCTTTCGACTTTCGACTTTCGTTGCTTATTTTGATTTGATTCTTTTGCAACCAGGGTTCTTAAGTTGAACTCTCTGGTTAGATCTTTTATTCGAGATTTCCTGTGCATTAGATGAGTACTTATTGTATGCTTGTTGTTTGTCTGCGTTAGATCACCCGGTGCGCCGCTTGTTACTTGAATCTCTAGGTCTCATGGATCATCGCAAGGCAAGTAACACTTGATCATACCTTTTCTACTACCCAGTTTTATGCACTAGATCAACCCTCAAACACTTGCATGTTTAGGATCAACTTAAATTGTGGGATGGGAAGTAGATTGAGGTAGTACCTATTACTGTTTTACTTATGAAACCTTGGGAGTCACTTCTACGTTTGCTTATTATGCCATGCTATGCTAGTAGACGTGGATTGGGTGAGTGAATATCCATGACAGATGTGAGATTGTTAATTAATGGTTTATCTAAGGTGGCAACTTAAACACACATCTGGGTGGATTGAGGCACCTGGTTTCTATCGAGACTTGCTGTATTTCTTGGACCGCCACCCGTGCTCTAAGGGATCATAAGATTATTCAAACTGGAAACTTCCGTGTGCAGCCACAAGCCAATATGGGCTCTGGCATAGTTGAGTAAGTTGTGCGAACTCTTACGGGTAGGCTAGCTGATGTAGGGGATGTAGGTTGGTACGTTCTACCCACATGTAAGGTGCTAGTGCTTCTGAAAGACAGTGTCTCGGTCATCCGTTTCTCAAACACCATGTAGTGCGAGGACCAAGCGGAGGCGATCGAGTCTTGTGGGGAAAAGTGCGCAAACCTCTGCAGAGTGTATAAACTAATCATGATTAGCCGTGTCCCCGGTTATGGACGTTTTGAGTATCTAGTACTTGAATATCATGTGAATCTCAACACGTTACTTCTAGTAATGTTATTGGGTTTTGATGAGTACTTTTTAATTGGGATTGAGGATGCTGTCAACCATTCTCAATGTTTAACAACCACCATGATAGTTAAATAAAATTATTCCTTTGTTGTAGGGAAAAATTGCTTTATGCAAAAATGTGACCATAGAGCTTTACCACCAGCCATATATGCATGTAGTATAGGCTTATTCCTTCATTACTCTCTATGTGTTACATTGCGGCATATTCCATGTGTTGACCCGTTTTGGGCTGCAACTTTCATGTTGCGACTTTTCGAACGACGAGTAAGGTGTTAGGTCGTGGTTCTATACTCGATGATGCCGATGGAGTTGATGGACTCACTTATCTTCCAAGCCTTCATTGTTATTGTTAGATGGCCTTAAGCCATATTATTGTAATAAGTTCCCTTGTGGACAACGCTGTAATAAGTGTGTGATTGCTACTCTGCTATAAATCCTTCGAAGTAC
Source organism: Aegilops longissima (assembly GCA_021605205.1). Taxonomy (NCBI): domain Eukaryota; kingdom Viridiplantae; phylum Streptophyta; class Magnoliopsida; order Poales; family Poaceae; genus Aegilops; species Aegilops longissima. The sequence goes on from CM038682.1 coordinate 88,163,145, forward strand.
TGTGTGGTGTCAGCATTACTGATCCAGGGATGACACTGAGCACAGAGACTTGATCCATTTGGGTCTGGTCGCTACAAATAGTGTAGCCCGGCTTTGACCATATCAAAGGTAATGATCTGCATTCCTAGCTTGGTTGTTCCATTTTTGCTTAAAGCTTGTTGCTGATATAATCTTGGTTCCTTCAGCAACTTAATCTCACAAAAATTCTTCATTTATGTTTCTCTAACATTTACCCGTCTCTGTTAACAGGTCCTCCTATCAATCTGTTCGTTGCTGATAGACCCCAACCCCAATGATCCTCTGGTGCCTGATTGCTCACATGTACAAGACTGATTGGGCCAAGTATGAGTCCACGGCACGCTCCTGTACACAGAAGTTATGTTGTTATGATCATAAACTGATTTCTAAGTATCTTTGACTCATATGATGATTATTCTATAACAGGTCATCTGAATCTTCATTTGTAAATGACTGCTGGTGCTGCCGATGATTCAGCTACCTTTCTTGCTTCAAGAATAATAGAAACATCATTTACATCACACTCACATTTTAAGTTGCTCATGTCATTTCAGGCTAGACATCGGCTTGGAACTGATGAGAGACAACCGATGTTGCCAACTTGAAACATATACTTTTTAGGTATGAATGGCTTACATATCCTCCTCTCGCGTCTGGTAAGACAACTCTTCCTCGGTTCGTGCCTCTCCTCCTCTCGCGTCTGGTGAGGCAATTCGTCCTCGATTCCCTCTCCTCTCGCCTCTAACTTTATGTTGCTCGTTGCCGCTTGATTCGTCCGTTTAGATTGTAAGAATTGCGTCTGATTTGTCATTTTGCTCGTTCTCGATTCATCTGTCTTGAAGTGCGTCTGATTCGACTGATTTCGCTCATCCTAGATTCGCCCGTTTAGATAGAAAATCGCGTCTAGTTTGATTTACTCGTCCTCCTCATCACTTTAGAGTCGCTTGTTATATGATTTTGCTTGTCCTTGCTATCACCCTGATGCTCTCGCGTGTTCTTGGGGCCGTCTCGTCGGGGGTCTCCATCCCTGCGACTCTGGGAGGAAGCAGGAAAGCGAGCGAGCGGTCGGTCTGGTTTGCGAACTAAAGTCTATTTGAGAAACTTCTGTTCCTGCGTTTCGTGTTCACGGTGGATCGATGGTTCCTGCATTTACTTGTGCGTGCACTTCTGTTATCTGACGATCCTGTGTTTCGTGTTTGTGTCGGGGCGACGGTTGCAGGAATGATCAGTTCTTGGTTTGGAAATTGGAGCAGTGTCAAATCGTTCCCTCTATTCCATCACCTGCGTTGTTCGTCGGTTATTTTCACATCTCAAACACAAGCGCTTGATACTCTGGTTGCCCTTTGTCGATTCTTGTTTTACCGACAGGCGTGTGTGCTCCCATCCTAGATGCAGAGAATCATGTTCTTGCCTGGTTCTGATGCTGTTCTTTTCAATTGTTTATTGTTATCATGTTTTGCTTATGTTCCCATATGGCACGATTGATTGATTGTTGTTTGTTGTTTGATTGATTGGCTTGAGATGGATTGTTGTTTGTTGTTTGATTGATTGGCTTGAGATGGATTGTTGTTTGTTGTTTGATTGATTGGCTTGAGATGGATTGTTTTTTGTTGTTTGATTGATTGCCTTGAGATGGATTGTTGATTGTTGTTTGATTGATTTCCTTGAGATGGATTGTTGTTTGTTGTTTGATTGATTGCCTGGAGATAGATTGTTGTTTGTTGTTTGATTGATTGCCTTGAGACTGTACAAACCATGTAGGCCGATTGATTGGTGTTTGTTGCCTTGAGATATTACATGTTTATATAGCATGATTGATTGTTGTTTGTTCATGGTTATTACAATTGATTGATTATTGTTTGTTGATTGGTATCTAATTTTGGTATTGGTAGTTCCTGATCATAGGTAACAGACCTGGCGCTATTATTTTTTTTGAACTTTTTTGTGATTATTATGCCTTCACATTGCACTGCTCCCAGATCCATATCGACATGCCCACGCTGTCTGACGAGGATAAAGATGTAAGGAACTCCTCCCAAGAATCTCTCTTGCTCCTTGTATTAACTTGGCGACTAGACTTTACATGTTATTTTTTTCGTGAAACTGGAGCTCCTTGCTATATATGACTTTATGAGCATGCACCACTTTCAGGTTATGAAAAAATGGGCTGCTCCAAACAAGATTGACTTCATCTCTTTCTTATACAAGGCATGCAGAAGATGTGTGGCAAGTAAGTAACTCCATGTCGATATTTAGAGTGTACTACTTCACAGTGCCATCTTTCCCAACAGATTGAATTTTTTTATATTGATATTTTCATGAATATCACATGTTTTTTGCACTTCATACTTTGGAAAATATTCCTAACGTTGATATTACAATATTTTTGTCTATTGAGTACTACTTTGTTCGTTCTTATTTCAGAAGTCTGCTCTGCACAAGTGCAACATGGCTGGAAAACCTGCTACTGTTACTTATGTTGCGGACAGTATGATGGACAACCTAAGGCCTACTCGTGCAAATGCAACTGATGTGGAAAATGCGGTGCTGGATGGTTATTTTGGCCTCTTGCAGATATCTTATACTTTGGTGATCATGTACAGCTGCTCATTACTGCACCCAAACGAACTATAACTGCACAAGCTGTAACATGAATCACAATTGTTTTGTTCAGGTAGTGCTGCCATTTTCCTTGGTGCTGAGACTCTCCGTGGGTTGTATCCAGTTGAAACTATTTCAACGGCAGGCAGTGCTGAGGTGAACTTTCTTTTGGAGGTCTATATGTTCTCTTGATAAACATAGGCCTGTTTGGGAGGGCATTTGTTGATAGGTTCCCTTTCGTAGTTCAAATCAGACTTCAATACTAATAAAATGTTATAGATAAATACTATTCTTCTGAACAGCCCCTAAGTGTGTTCTCAACAAGTATATCCTTGGCACTCTAATGGAATCTAATGGAAATTCATTCCTTCCTGCCTTTTCTCTCTTCATAGTTGGTGATATATTTTCATGAATTGTTTCACAGGTTGAGAAGATCTTATACCAGGATTTGTACTTCAGGTGAACCATGAAATACGTGGGAGAACCCATGATCCACTTGGAGTCTATTGCTTCCTCTGCAGTGTGTATTTTGTTTCTTTTCATTTTCCAACCTTTTGTTAGTTTTTACAGGGGAACAATTTATGTCTTCCATTTATTGAATATCAGTCTGTGACACTTAACTCTGAAAATAGTTCACTACCTATTTGCTAGGTGCGGGCTGCTATTAAAGCTAAGGCTTCGGTCATCATTTGCTTCACCTCATCTGGATAGGAGAAAAAGCGTATTTCTTCTTATAGGCGCTTCACCTCATCTTGTAGTTTAATAGAAATTGATCCATATACTATGCCATATCGGGTATCTGCAGGCTAATTGCCAAGTACAGGCCCACCATGCCATTTCTCATCTAAAAACAAATCAATTGAAGTGGAGTTTCACAAGCGCATTTGAAGTATGTGAACATCCTGTTTCCTTGTAACCTTTTTAGTGTGCTGTTCAACTAGATTCACTAATTAATATGTACTACCACGTATCTAATACATCCATACCTAGACAAATCTAAGACAAGTAATTCGGGATGGAGGGAGTACTATAGAATTTTGCCCGATAAGAAACAATACTGCTTATGTTGGACCAAGACTTGTCTCTGGTGTTTGGCAGTGTGCCACTGTTATAACTCATATTTGTTGCATTATCTTCCTGCAGGCAAGACAATCACTCGTAGTTAGAGGCCTCTTTCCCATGCTTGTCGATCCACGTCACCCGGTGAGTTAACCTGCCTTTCATCTGTTGGCTACATTAACTATTCTTTGGTGGTTCTTTTCAATTTTAGAATACATGACCCAGTATGTATAATATGAAAAATAGGAACTACCTATAAATGCCAACGTCCTTGTTCTGAACATATAAAGGGAATAATGGCAGTTGGTGTTAGTGCATATTCCCAATATGTGAAAAGTGGATGCTTTACATACACCAGGCGAGTGAATTAATTCTGCGTTTAGGGTTTTTGCTTGCATCATCATGTTCTACTTACAAATGGAATAAACACTAGACTGTTGTTCACTTTCGAACTGTTGGCAAGTCATCATAAGCTTGGTTAATCAGTACATTATTTTGAACTTGACTAGTGGTAGGCTGGTGTGTTTATTTTGTATAATATAAACGCAATACGTGAGCTTATAAGCTGTTGTGCACCAGTGAGGCTGATGTTTGGAGGTTTCATCTTGCATCCACCTTGAATTATTTGGTAGCTAGAATTCCTTGATTTGGACCCAACAAGTAAGAAGCTTGGTTTGCCTCGTGATTTGTACTGACATTGTTTCTCTGCCCTGCAGGCTGAATCTACTAGCACTAGAAATGAATCAGTGTTGAAGGTTGCTCTTGACCACGACAAAGCATCCGGTGTGATCAAGTCGCATGGCTTACCTTAGCCAGAATTTCTATAAGAATGTTGCTCATGTTACATGCCTTGCTTTCTCTAGTAAGTAGAACAAGAATACATTAACATTTCTTTTATGTCTGTATGCGTACACTCATAATATTTGAATTACAAACCAAATTCTAAATAAATAAGCATGTGTCTCTGTTTCCACAAACTTGTGGGTATTGATGAAGATAATCACTTAATAAGCCTCTAACTAGCTTCCTATTTTTCAGGAACGAAGATCTGGATCACCCTCACCCCTCTAGAGAAATCAATTTACTCATTCAAGTTCTGGAAATTATTTATAGCTTTACTTCGGTTTTGCATGTATTAGCTTTCTGTTTGTGCCCCTATCTATGTATGTTTCTTGTGTGTAAGTGCTCCATTCTCTCTGTGTGTGTGACTATGTGGGGCTTGACTCTGTGTGTGTGGCTTGACTATGTGTGTGACTGTGTGGGGCTTGACTTTGTGTGTGCTTGACTCTCTATTTGTGTGACTCTGTGTGTTTGTGTGTTTGTGTGTGTGTGGCTTAATTGTGTGTTTGTGTGTGTGTGGCCTGACTATGTGTGTGACTGTGTGTGGCTTGACTTTGTGTGTGCTTGACTCTCTGTTTGTGTGGCTATGTGTGTGCTTGACTCTCTGTGTGTGTGAATGTTGCATTTGCTTGATGGTGTGGCCTGTATGCTTGAATGATGATTGGTGTGGTTTAACACTGCCTTTGCCGGTCCCAAGCCCAGATGTAAAAATGTGGAGGGAGCTGCATTTACCTCGTCTGTATTATATATATATACACGGTGGCGCTAAACTAAGAGAGAGCGCAGATTAAGCTATCGTACGCTCCGACCGCTAATTGCTTGCTCGGCGCACCCCTCGGCCAGCGGAGCCCCACCTCCACCTTGTTGTAGCAAATGATGGTAAATAGAAAGGAAAAATATGGTAACAGATTAATTTTCGTTATCGTTGCCACGCGCCTCACCTCATGTCCTTTTTGTTAATGACGGTAAACATGCTAGCATATGTGGTAATGCGATGCACTGCTTTTAACAAATTTACTGTCCCACGATACGCCCCATGGCTCCACCACTAATGATGGTAAAAATAGGAACATATATGGTAACCGAATAATTGTATTACTACTGTCATGATCCTCTTGCTATGTGGTAATTGCATTACCATATATGGACCCCATGGCTTCTACCACTAACCATGGTAAATGTATGAATATATATGGTAATGGAATAAAGCGTATTACTGCTACCATGAACCACTGCTTGCTATGTGGTAACTGCATTACCATATATGGATATGCGTCAATAAAGAGATCCGCTTCGGTTACTATAGAGAGGGTGATGTTTTACTGTTAGTTTAAGAGGGTATAGTATAACACCGTACAGATGTGTATTACTATAGATTGCCACTACTTTACGATCAAAATATAGTTGGCCCAGGAGGGCATCCAGGGCGTTCTGTGTGCGGGATCCACTCGTAACATCCAGCAACTAATTACGATTGAATTTATAACTGCATGAGGCGGGGGCCGGGGACCTGCTAGCCGATCGGGGTGTGTGCGCTGTGGGGGTTGATCCGATCGGGCTCACATGCAATTTTTTCACATAATTCGCTTTGGAGTATCTTAGATATAGTATATGAGCATACTAAAAGTAATAAAATAGAGTATATACTGCCACATGGTAGTATATGAGAAATGGGTGTAATTACACGCGGTAGTAGGATGCATTTTCCTACCACATGGTAGTATATGAGAAATGGGTGTAACTACACCGGTAGTAGGATGCAAATGCATCCTACTACGAATGTGGTACACATATTATATACATATATACTCTACTTTATTACTTTTAGTATGCTATATATATATCTAAGATACTAATATATAAAAATATATAATATTTGTGAAATCGTACATATTTATGCGTAAAAGGATATGCTTAAAATATATTACATACTATATAAAAATAGTATATATACTACCTAAACATTCTTATATACGTAGTATGTAGTATGTAAGAATGTTTAGGTAGTATATATACTATTTTTATGTAGTATGTAGTATATTTGAGCATAGTTCTTTTACGTATAATATGTATGTATTTCACAAATATTATAAAACATGAGCTCACATGCAAATTTTTCACATAATTCGCTTTGGAGTATCTTAGATATAGTATATGAGCATACTAAAAGTAATAAAGTAGAGTATATACTACCACATGGTAGTATATGAGAAATGGGTGTAACTACACCCGGTAGTAGGATGCATTTTCCTATATATATATATATATATATATATATATATATATATATATATATATATATATATATATATATATATATATATATGATGCTATTCATCACCAGGGTGCAGAATAACATAAAATATTTTTATGATGATTATATATTTTCTTACGGTCTCTTTTTACGTAATTTCAGAATTACTACATTTTGTACAATGTTTTACTAGATTTTGTATAGAGCGTTACTGGGGTGTAGAATAAGCTATTCTACACTCAAGCTTAGAATAGTGTTATATATATATATATATATATATATATATATATATATATATATATATATATATATATATATATATATATATATATATATATATATATATATATATATATATATATATATATATATATATATATATATAACACTATTCTAAGCTTGAGTGTAGATATATAGGATTGTCTATTCGTCACCCTGGGTGAGGAATAGTTATTCTTCACCCTCTATTTTACCATTAATATACCGTAATTGTACGTTTCGTAAGTTTTGTGTTATTTTCGACATAAAAAGAGACCGTAAGAAAATATATAATTGTCGTAAAAATATTTTCTGTTATGTAAAATTACAAACGTAAAAACATAATGTAAAATACACATAAGCTGCAAATTTTCTTGTCTTATGACCTATATTTTATTTTCTTATGTCAAATATTAAGTAGTGAATGAATAGGAATGCAACTATTTGAAAATCAAACGTAATTTAATTATAAAATGATCGTAAGATTACCTCGGTGAAGAATAAGTTATTCTGCACCCTGGGTGATGAATAGCATCATATATATATATATATATCTATATATATATATATATATATATATATATAGGAAAATCCATCCTACCACCCGGTGGTAGTTACCCCACATGTCTCATATACTAGCATGTGGTACTATATATACTATTTTATTATTTTAAATATGTTCATATACTATATCTAAGATATTTCAAAACAAGTTACATGAAAAATTACATATGAGCCCATAGTTTTTGTTATATTTGTGAAATACGTACATATTTGTACGTAAAAAAGCATACTCAAAAATGGTACATACTACCTAAAAATTTGTATATATACTACCTAATTATTATTATATACTACATACTACACGTACATACTCTCGGTTTCGACAGATACTACATACAACATACAAAACGCAAGTGGTGGTAACTACCACTGCTTGTAGGAAACATTTGTCCTATATATATATATATATATATATATATATATATATATATATATATATATATATATATATATATATATATGTGGTTGATGGCATTCTAGTTTACCAAGATGGTTAGCTTGTTAATTAGTTTTGTGCATGCAAGACTTGAAATCTAGCTGATGTAGTGTTTAATTTCTGTGCATGATAAATGGCTTAGTTTATGTGTTTCAATTCTTTGATTCACCTGTATTTTCATTTCAGCAGGTTGTCCATGTAGTGTGTTCCATATGGATTAGACGCCGTCGACTACTTTGTCTTCGATGCCGCAACTTCTCGTTGGGTCTTTAGTACTTCTTCTGTGTGTTCAATTTTCAATCTCCATTACACGTGATGTTCTTTGTTTATGTATAATTTGGAGCTCTAGTTGTGCTCTTGCGGTGTCTCTGCTCTGTGGACACACATGATTTGAACCGCGATTTTGAGCTGTGATTCTGCTAGTGAGGCAAGCATGATTTCAGCGGCCTTTCCATGAGATTTTGAACCATGTATGTGTTATGATCTTGTGAAAAGTTGCATGAATATTTATTGCCAATCGTGTGTCATGCCAATGCTGCCTTTGGTTGATTGTGTGGCTTGTTGCTTAGCTGAACGATTGGTTGTAGTGTTTGCTAATTTTTTGTGTTTAGTAGTTTTGTAGTTTAACACTGCCTTTGCCGGTCCCAAGCCCGGATGAAAAAATGTGGAGGGGACTGCAGTTAGCTCCTCTGTTTATAACTTTCACGGTCTCCAAATATTTTTCGATATTTTTTGATGAGTAGTAGTGAATGAAGTGATGAGTAGAAGTCACACAATGTAGTTGGCAAGCTTTGGAATGCATGATTAGATAAAAAGGATAAAAAACACAAAAATCAAAAGTAAAAGATTCTAAAAAATGAAAGTCTCAAAAAATAAAAATTACTCAAAATCATAAAAGTTTTAAAAATAGAATACAAACAAAATAACAGACAAAAATTGTAGAAGATTGAAATAATAGAAAGACTTAAAACAATAAACAGATTCAAAATAATAAATGACTCAAAATTATAAAAAGACTCCAAAACAATAAAGACTCAAAAGTATAAGATTCAGAATAAAAAGACTTAAAAATAAAAAAGACTCAAAATAATAAAAGACTTAAAAACTTAAAATTACAAAAGTTTCAGAAAATTTAAAGACTTAAAAACAATAAAAAAAGACTCAAAATTATAGAAATACTTGAAAATAATAAACAAACTTGAAGTAAAAAAAGACTAAAAAATAAAAACACTTAAGATTATAAAAGATTCAAAATTATTTATGGCATACCAGGAATTACCATGCCAACACTAAATTAATTACCTACGGCATTTTTTTAACACAGTACAGACGCAAGCGCTCATATACACGCGCATACACTCACCCTATGAACGCACACACGCACACCCTACCCCTATGAGCACCTCCGAAAAACTGAGCCGACATAGAGCATCAGGATTTGAACCCTGGTAGGCTGGGGATACCACAGTCCCTCCAACCATCCAACTAAAGGTTGGTTCGCAATTACCTACGACGTTGATAGAAATACAACACGAGCATTAGATTGTGCCTGGTCAGTACAAATGGGCCAATTTGTGGTGTGTTAGAAAAAAGCAACACCAACACTAACTAGATGGGCCAATTTGTGGTGACGTGCCAAATATGCAAAATGCCATCACTATTTAAAAAAATAGTAGCGGCGTTGGTTGAAAATGGTGTGCCATCAACTAAAGTTGTGCCTAGCCATTTCTCTATTAGTGAGTGCATGTTCCTGTGGTGGCTCCAGGATTGCTAAATATTCTCGAATAATTTGTAATAAATTTGCTGGATCAACATGTTCGCCCCTCATGGGTCCATCTATTCTGGGAATGCCAAATAGACCACATGATCAACACTATCTCCGCTCTATCACCATCCGAGAACATTGGGTCGCTGACAATGTTGCGTGCCCAAGTAAGCGAGCGAAGTTGTGGTAGGCAAACCACTTCTGAGCATCATCCCAGAAGCGTTTGGCGTGTAAACAGTGAATTAGTGCATATATGCATCAGATCCTCGTCCATTGCCAAACAAAGCTTGCACCGAATGCTATCACGAATATGTCATCTATGCAAAGAGGTATCAAAGCTTGAATTGACTTCTGTCACGAATATATGGAGTAAGCCCAAGATGTCCTACAGATGCCACGCCCATGCATCTTCCATATCTTCCTTCACCGGGATTGATAGGATACGTCCGCATCGGGTTTGAGGAAAATAGAGTTCACCAACTGCACAACCCAGCCACCTACAATTGGATCTAATAGTTCAGCGGCCCTCTCAATCAGTGTGTTTTCTCTCGGCAAAAATGACCTTCGGTCCTAGTTCCTCGACAACCAAGGGTCCACCCACTCCTTAATGCTTACTAGTGGTTGGGGCGTGCCCAGGGCGCGCCTCTTGATGCATGGCTGTGCGCACTTTTCTTGCTGTTGGATTTATTATCGTGTTTGTACAGCCCAAATATGATAGATGGATTGTATATATAGGTGGTGGGTGCTGCTGAGGGCGTTGCGTCTAGAGACGATACAGTGGCTTGGTCTTCACTGAACATTGGTGCTTGGTTGATCTGATTGTGTTGTGTGTTGTTGTCTTCTTTATATTTCGTTTCCCAGAACCAAAATCATTACTGGGGGGAATTCAGAAAGAAAAGGTTGGTGTGAACTTAGAATGCATATCTGATTTGTTTCTGACCTAGTAGAAATGTACCCATCAGAAACAGAAAGGCCAACAAAATTCTAGTCAACAACAATTCATTAATTAGTCATCCAGCAAAAGACTGTTTCCTTTAAGCCAAAAGGCAATTCAAAAGTATACAAAGAAATAATTGAGGTAGATTTAATCTCAAATGTCAATAATTATTCTTACATAAGCCAAACAGATTTTTTTGAAGGAAAATTGTGGGATTGCTGAAACTTATCATACTAAGTTATCGACTAACCCGACTAATTTAGGGGTCAGTGCAAGAGAGCTAATTTAAATAACAATGCTGATGTTTATTGCCATTCGTCCGTGCAAAAACATTCTCAACCGTTTGGGCAAATGATTGTCTGTTCAAAAGAAGGTTCTCCAGCCTCGCACATTTCTTTTCCCTCGGGATATCAAATACAACAGTCACATTTCGGCTAGTGTCTGTCTTTGCTCCCTCCGAAGAATCAGTAAGCTGCACATTAAGGAGATTATATGAATCCACTGTTGGAAGTGATCATACATTTTTGATAAAATAACAATGTATGGTAGGGAAAGAAGTCTAGCTAGCAACCCAGAAACTTAATAGCGGCTACAGAGTATAGCAAGCATATGAATGGTACTGCCTAAGATGTGTCTTTCAAAAAAAACAAAAGGTGCTCGATAACTTTAAGCATATAATTAACTAAGATTTAAGCAGTACTAACCAAAAGATTGTACACATTACGTTGCCCATCAACAACAGAAGGCAAACAGATGGGAAAACAAATCATGGGAGAAATGTACAAATGGATGATATCAATCTCTAGTGCTTTATTAATTATCATAGACGAAAGCATGTGAATACCTCTTAAGGACATGTTTTTTCAGTTGGCCTGGCACTTCTTTTTCAATTAAAAACTGAAAGCTTACGTTGTTTTACTTCTGTATCCATGGGTCCAAGCCTGCAACGATTAAGAGGGTGCATGGTTTAAGTCATATACCAAGTAGGCACTGCAAAAAAATGTTGAGAACTAATAAGGAGAAAGGAGCTTAATTAAATGGTGCAGCATCCAGGTGCAGCCTTGAAGGCATGTGAATCAGAAAGCCTAATATCAAACTAGCGCAATGAGCCAGGCTCAGAATCAAGGGTTGCTTGCTGCCCAAATTTCTTCAGCAATGCTGTTACGAAATCAGAAGGTGTGATTCCTTCACTTGACTGGGACCTCACAGATTTTACCAAGGTGGTTGTAATGTCCAGCAGAGCCTCTGCATCCGCTATTTGCTCCTTGGGTCTCTGCACTGCAGTGTGGAAGAACATCTCATTTTGTGTTTTATATATAGCATCGATGTTTCAAAGCTATAACCAGTAAAATATAGAAGATGACAGACATTTTATTATACGGTAAGGGCGTGTTCAAGTAGGAGAGGGGGATTTGGAATTTAGTTGGATAGAAATCCTTCAGATTCCGTGTAATCTTTAAAAAATCCAAAAACCCTCATCAACACACCTTGAGCAAATATTTTGACATGGCACAATGAGCTCAAGGCATGCCAATACTCGCCCACGTTTGTCTGGAAATGCAATCTTGCAGACAAACGTCCATTCAATGAGTGCCAAGATGGAAACGTGTTCCACATGAACATGCAAGAACAATCTGCAATCTATTTATGATACATACTACAGAGGGATCTAAAATAAAACATGGTAGAACTACGAACATGACATGAAAGTAAACGTATGATCATGCTGCACACTCTACAAGATGCGCCAAGGCTACATGAACTGAGGTTCATATCATTTGATTGATGGTTTACTTCTAGTGATGTCCCCTGGACACCTGTAACAGAATATGCAGGAAAAAGGTAAAGCTCTCCTTTAATGTCAGGTAGAAGCTCACTTACAGGAGGAAAGTAACTTCTTCAATTATTTTGCCTGTTCAATGCAGTTCACAGCTGCTTTTGCTTTCTGAATGTAGTTCAGGAATAATTTTTGTACCTGTCATTGAATTTGGCAATACAAAAAATAAATTGGATTTGCAGTTTAATATACCAAAAGATATACTCCCTCCGTCCCAAAATTCTTGTCTTAGATTTGTCTAGATACGGATGTATCTAATACTAAAACGTGACTTGATACATCCATATTTAGACAAACTTTCTAAGACAAGAATTTTAGGACGGAGGGAGTAGTAGTTTTTACAGAAGAATATACGCCAACCTATGTAACATATTTTCTGGAGAAGAGGCATACTTTCTTTACTAAAGATGGTCATAGCAGCCTCCTTTTTCAAGTTTAGACCCTGTGATGCTTTCCTAACTGCCTCTCGTCTATCAACGTTGTGCCATCAACTGACAAAATTGCTTCCTTGACAACCTGCGACATCCTAAAATGGTAAGAAGAATACTGACACAGAACAGGCAACAACTTTGCTGAACTAAGCATATCTGGAATTGAACCTAACATTATGTAGTGTGTTAATGAAAGGCACAATAAAAGTATAAAATACATCACCTTTTCAAACAATTGGCCGCAGATGTCAGTATGAACACCATCAACAATTTCTTAAGGAATGCAGAGACACACTTGGAATGCCATAAAAGCTTCTGTTTCATCCTTGCTCTGCTCTCCTTCAGCTACAGACCGTTGAAGGTTATATTCCTAGTGAAAATCAATTCCTGCTCGTACAACACAAGACCAACAATGTAAAACAAGATGAAGTAAATGAAGTCAATTGCGACAATATCAGCGCTGAGCTAATGTCTGATGGTGTAGGTGTATAATGAATGATTGTGTACTAATGCATATAGGATATGCATATGACAAGGAGGGGCCGACTACGCATCTAAGAGAAAGAAAATAGTGAAGAAAATCTGGGAAAGGGGGATGACCAGGAAGCAAATTGGGCACTCCAGGAGCTGGTACACCTGTGGATGGGGTTGGAAATGAAGTTGACGACAAGAACGACCTCGATGAGGACGCCCGCCGCTACTTGGGACGAACAACTCGATCTTGAGGTCGACACCAACCAGAAAGCCGTCCACAGCCTTCTTGTCCTTGGACGGCGGCGATGAGGTGAGGCGCAGCTTCTTGGGCAGCCCGACGCCCTCCTTTGTGAGCTGACCCGCAAGAACCCATCTCCGGCGGACACCCTCTGCCGAGAGAGAGACGAGAAGCTATGGAGCTCGGCGACCTCTGCTCCATCAATCTGTCAAGGAGGGTGGACATCGATGGCGATGTGGGGGTCACGAATCTGGCCGAAGAAGCGCCTCCCCTTCCTCCTTCTCTGACATCCGTGGCGGCGGCGTCCTCCCACTGATCCTCGTCACCAGCATCCGCGCCCACACGTTGGCGGTAGGGGCCCGAACCCGACGGCGACGGAAAGAGAGAGCACCCTTCTGCCTGCCTCATTGGGGAGAAAGAGAGAGGGGAGAAAGGAGGTGACGTGTGTGGGTTGGAGCGGGGCGGCCTGGCGGGCATACCTGGCGACCCGTTCCTTCTGGACGAAGGAAACGAGCGGTGGTTGGGCAGCGACGAAGCCAATCGTGCGCTGCTCTCACCTCTCGTGCAACTACCCTTCGCGGTTCGCCACGTGGATGACCCCAGATAGCCCCTTTGATGCACACCTTATTGTTTTTGATGTTGTCCCCTACCCTCTTGATAATTCCTTGCTTTATAAACTCCAAACCTTTTTCCTTGGTCTGCATGTAGCACGTCAGTATCTGGAAAGTACCTTGCCTTCAGAACTCGTCCGCACAAACTATCCGGGTTAAAGTCATAAAGTGTCAAAGAGAGACCATGTGACACGTGTGGCAAGCAATTCAAATTATTCAAAAAAAAAGTGTCAGAGAGAGAAGGGTAAACAATCATCGTAGGCGATGAGACTATTGGAGAAGCCTTTACGGCTGACGAATAAATAAAAACTACTACCTCCGTCCTATAATATAAAAACGTTTTTGACACTGTGTCAAAAATAAATATTCTTATATTATGGAACGGATAAAGTACTAACTAAAAAGGCATCGAGTAAGTTCTGAGAGGGCTTAATATTCGTGCAAGTCGTCCTTGCCCAATTTTCCACCAGGCCTCGCCTGGTCAAACCCTACGATTCGCCGTCGCCGGCGAGCCACCTGCGACGGTTGGCGGTGGCGCTGGATCCGTGGTTAACGGGCCGCCGCGCAGGCGCTACCGTGCCGCCGTCCCCGCCCCCCTCCATGACGAGATCGTCCAGTGGGAAATCCTCGTCCGCGTGCCGGCGAAGGAGCTCCTCCGCTGCCGCGCGGCCTGCCGCTCCTGGAGCCGCCTCGCCTCCGACGCCGCGTTCCTAATGGCCCACCACCGCCGCCAGCAATCGCTCCCGCTGGTCTTCTTCTACACCAGGAGCAACGACTACGCCGCCCACGCCGTGGTTGATGCCTTGGATATCCGGCGAACCCCCGCCGCTCACCGGCCCGTGCTCGGGTTCGACGACTACAACAAATCTCGTCGTAGCTTCACCATCCATGCCTCCTGCGAGTGTGTTTTGATTTTCGGTTTGTCTTTTTTTTCGCCCCTGAACGAGATGGCCGAATTTCGGTTATTTCAAAAATTTCGGCAAAATCTCGGACGAAATTACAAAAACAAAACTTGAATTTTTGAATAAAATTTGACTGAAATTTGACCGAAATTCGGCAGAAATTGGACAGAAGTTTGAATCAAGCAGTGAAGGGCAACCCAATGACCCTCAGGAGTAAGATCTTGAATAAGCAATGAAGAAGCAAAAAAACAACAGAGAAGGAAGTGCCATGTGCATAAGTCGAACATAACCCTCACTGCCACAGCGATCAAGCACCATGTCGTGGCCTTGAAGAAGCAAGGAAGAAGGACCTGGATGGGGCGGAGGAGGCACCAGGCGGCCCATGACGCAGGCTGCACGTCCACGCGCTCGGACGGAATCAAGCAGACGGGAGGTGCGGCGGCTTGATGCGGCAGCGACGGCGTGCGGATTCCTCGCCGGAGGAGCTCGCGACGGGCGTGGGAAGGCGCCAGGTGAGCGCCATAGCCGCCGGAGGAGCTCGTCTCTGTGTGTTGCGCACCGGCGGCGCCGCACGCAGAAACATCGGGAGGAATTGATAAGTTTAGGGTTAGGGCGTACAGGTCGTGGTTTTGTCTTCAGCCCATGATAGTGAAACCTTCCCATTGTTTGTCCAGGCCAGAAATTCAAATTGGGCCGAATATTTTGACCGATAGCTACATATTCCGGGCCCAGCCGAGATGGCCGAAATTCGGCCGAAATTTGTTTTTTCGGCCGAAAATCAAAACACACAGCGACGGCCTCCTCCTCCTTTCTCTCTCCAACCACCGCTTCTACATCTGCAACCCAGCGACGGCTCCAGCTACCGGATCTGACCGGCGGCCCTGTACCCTCACGGCCCGTCGGGTGACTACCGTGTCCTCTTCTGGAAGTATCCAGAGAACAGGAGTTGCAGGGTTGTCTACTACGTCCTCACCGTCAGCTCGTTGCAGGGACAACAGAGATGGATCGGCCTGCCAGTGGCCTCGATCGCCATCCATGAAGGACAGAAACTTTGTGCACCTTCAAGCCTCCGAGAACCCGCCTCTCCTGCTACATGGCTGCCTGCACTGGCATGCTATCAATGCCTTCGACAGCAAGATCGTAATTTTCGACACGGTGGCACAGTCATTCAGCTGGGTGCAATCTCCCACAGCCACCAGCTTGGCACATCTGCTTCAGATGGATGGTATGCTCGGCATCGGCTGTATAGATACCGCTACTTACCATGACCGCGAAAGCAAGGGTGTTGGAGGACTATGAGGCGGAAGTATGGTCATCAAAGTACCGGACTGAATTACCGGAGGAGGAGATGATGGAAGATGGTAAATGTGTTCAGTGTCTATACGGCAAGGTTGTGCCTGAGAACGGCGATATGCTGCTAATCGGTCGCATTTGCTGGTCCCTCTCCCTGTTTCACTGTGACAACAAGGGCGAGTTGATCCAGAAATTCCTATGGAGAACGTTGATCCAAAGCTTCTCAGGATCTCTTTCAAAGAGAGCCTAGTCAGGCATCCGTTCTTCCAGAGGAAAGATGGCAGCCGTACGTGTGAGGCTGCCACGTTTTCTCCGAGGGCTGTAGGGGAGCTAGCACTGGTGCTTCTTCTTGATGGTCTCCTTGGTTACTATCGCTGTGAGTATCTAGCTAGAAAATACTCCCTTTGTGACCTAAAACGTCTTATATAAGTTTACAGAGGGGGTAATTCCGGACGGAGGGAGTATGATCCAAATGTTAGTGCATGCCTGCACTCACCATGCTTGTTCAAAACTTTCCTTTATAGGTTTGCTACTCTATAACATATGCTGAGAATGTGTATAAAACATTGTGGAAGATGCAAGGATGACACTGACCTATTTTAACCTCAGTAAGAATCTGTTCTGCGAATTGCAAATTGTAGTGTTTTACAGAACTACAATCTGCAAGATGGGGAAAAATGTTTTACAGAGAATTGTTGTAGCTTACAGATAACGAAACTGATGGATATGCTTGCATGAATAGTAGCCATTGTCCTTCATTAGTACTGAAATAGCAGAATACCAGGTGGTTACCGGTAGGTTCTTTTTAAGCATTAAAACTTCTGGAGTTTCACTTCTTGAGACTTAGGGGTGTGCGTTGGACCACTTTTATCAAAATGTCAGTGTACCTATCTACTGCTTCAGCCTATTTACCTCTAAAAGTGCTCAGCTATTCAATGATTATCTATATGTGGAGTGCTATCGGCACGTGCTTCGTTAGTTGTCTGGCGCCCAACATATTAGGTTTGCTTGTGTTGGTTGAATCGCAGTTACAGTTTGCAGTGACAGTATGAGAATATGCATGCCAAAACCCTGCAAGTTCCTTCGCAGAGGTTTGACACTTTCTCAAATTGGAAGGAAGTTGTGACAGTTTCCTGGGCTTGGCAGTAATGATCTACTCCCTCCGTCCCATAATGTAAGACGTTTTTTGACCCTAGTGTAGTGTCAAAAAACATCTTACATTATGAGACGGAGGGAGTAAATTGCACCAATACGGATATGTGTATCAGTATCAGGGCAATACGGATATGTAAATACGTCATTTCTGAGAAACACCAATACAGGGATAGGTTTGACTATTTTTTAATAAAATAATATAAAACATATGTTATCAATTAAGCATCAAGCCATTTAGCATATATTTAGTCAGTGCAGCCCATTATCTTCTATCTTCTTAAATTCCGACAAAAGCAAGAACTAACGGCCAAAGTGAAGACTACCTACAAAAATTTGCAATAAGAAAAAACAGCCAAAGGTTAGCAGCAATTTACCAACCATAAAAGTTCAGTTAGAGAGAGGGAGGAGGAAATCAAAAGCCTTCCATTAGATAGAATTCTACAGGATTCTGTTTATCCTTGTTGCCTTTTTTCTACCCTGACTAGCAGGAGAAGAGAGCAATAGATGTAACATTATTTTGGAACTGAAAGGAATCCTCTCCACATTTGAATTTTCCATACGAAATTCCTGCAGACTTCCAGTTTCGAAATGGGGATGGGTAAACTACCAAAGGCGGTGGCGGTACCGCCCATGCGTTTTGTAATAATCTGTACTTGAGGCCCCTCACTGTCCGTTTCTTCACACCTGCTACATTCAGTTTGAGGACATTTCTGAAACACAGAATACGATCTTTTCTTATTTTCGGGGCATTTGTGAATTATTTGTAATATCCCGTCATACGGGTGTATTTGCTTCCTTCTCGTTGGGCAGTTGACGTGGCTGTCTACAAATATGTCACAATCTGAAGTAGAGAAACTGAATGGCGCATTATCTAAACGTAGCACCACCATCTACGCAGAGCCGAGCTGAATTTTTCATGATGTGATTTCACAGTTACTTCCACGCGAGTTGAGACGACAGATGGTAAGCCTGGCATCAGTTATATAGACG
The DNA here is from genome assembly GCA_021605205.1 of Aegilops longissima. Lineage (NCBI taxonomy): Eukaryota > Viridiplantae > Streptophyta > Magnoliopsida > Poales > Poaceae > Aegilops > Aegilops longissima. Next base: position 88,181,808 of record CM038682.1, read on the forward strand.
ACGCTACAGCGGTGTATGAGATGGAGGACTTTTGCAGAGAGTATGTGTGACGCCCTCGATTCAATCGTACATTAATCATGCACGCAAATGTGTACGATCAAGATCAAGGACTCACGGGAAGATATCACAACACAATTCTACAAATAAAATAAGTCATACAAGCATCATAATACAAGCCAGGGGCCTCGAGGGCTCGAATACAAGTGCTCGATCATAGACGAGTCAGCGGAAGCAACAATATCTGAGTACAGACATAAGTTAAACAAGTTTGCCATAAGATTGCTAGCACAAACTGGGATACAAATCGAAAGAGGAGCAGGCCTCCTGCCTGGGATCCTCCTAGGTCACTCCTGGTCGTCGTCAGCGGGCTGCATGTAGTAGTAGGCACCTCCAGAGTAGTAGTCGCCGAGGCGGCGGCGCTCGCTCCTGGCTCCATCGTGCTGTTGCAGCAATCGAGTAGAGGTAGGGGAAAAGGGGAACAAGGCAACCGTGAGTACTCATCCAAAGTACTACTTAAGCAAGGAGCTACACTACATATGCATGGATATATGTGTAAAGGCCATATCGGTGGACTGAACTGCAGAATGCCGAATAAGAGGGGATAGCTAGTCTTAACGAAGACTACGCTCGACACCGGTCTTGCAATGCATGTAAGAGGACAACGGAAGTCCTCCAAGTAACATCATATAGCAATAATCCTACCCGCAATCCCTGCTCATATCCCCGAGCGAGAGCGACCACCGGTTATATCGGCACTTGAAAGGGTGTGTTTTATCAAGTATCCGGTTCTAGTTGTCATAAGCTCAAGGTACAACTCCAAGTCGTCCTGTTACCAAGATCACGGCTATCCGAATAGATTAACTTCCTGCAGGGTGCACCATCTTACCCAGCCGCTTGATCCCATTTGGCGGACACACTTTCTGGGTCATGCCCGCCGCGAAGATCAACACGCCGCAGCCCCACCTAGGCACAACAGAGAGGCCAACACGCGGTCTAAACCTAAGCGCGAAGTCCGGGCCCATCGCCTCGAGCAGCACACCTGCGTTCGTCTGACGCGCCGAAGCAGACCTAGCCTAACAGCGTTCCAGTCAATCCGGCGCGCGCCGCTCGTCGCCGATGTCCGAAGTGCTTGGTGATACCACGACGCCGGATACCCATAACTACTCCCGCGTAGATGGTTAGTGCGTATAAGCTCGTAGCCAACTCAGATCAAATACCAAGACCTCGTTAAGCGTGTTAAGTAACATGACGCCCCGAACAGGCCAGCCCACCTCTCTCCTAGGCGGTCTCAACCTGCCCTGCGCTCCGCCACAAAGATCCACTCATGGGTGCTCCATCACCGACCCGACTTTAGTCTCACATGTATCATGTATAAGTATATAGTATATACCCGTGATCAACTCCCGAGTGATCACGGCCCGATAGTATAGCACGCGAGACGGACAAGTATGAAGGGCCACAGATGAATGTACTAGCATCCTATACTAAGCATATAGGATTGCGGTAAGGTAACAATGAAGTTACAAGGACAAAGCTATGCAAAGAAGATAGGAGTATCTCGAAAACAGTAACATGCTATGCTACTCTAATGCAAGCGGTGTAGATAAGAGTAAGCGATATCCGTGATCAAGGGGGCTTGCCTGGTTGCTCGCAAGGAGAGGGTCGTCAACACCGTAGTCGAACTGCCACCGCAGCGGCGTCGGTCTCGTAGTCTACCGGAGAGAAGAGGGGAAGAAACAATGAATACAAAGTAAACAGATGCATAACGATGCATGACATGCCAAGAAGCGATGCTAGGCGTGCCCTAACGTGGTATGAGGGGGTACCGTTAGGGGAAAGCATCCGGAAGTTTTCCGGTTCCGACGTCTGTCGACGGATGAACCGGAGAGGAAAGTTTGCAGGTTCGATAGGTTAGAGACGTGTGGTGGACGAACGGACTGCGTATCCGGGTTCGTCTCGTCGTTCTGAGCAACTTTCATGTTGGAAATATTTTAATCCGGATTACGGATTAAAAGATATGATTTTTAAAAGATTTTATTAATTTCTGGAATTTAATTAATTATTTAATTAATTTCGAAAATGCATTTATGACATCAGCATGATGTCATGCTGACGTCATCAGTCAACAGGGTTGACTGAGTCAACCCCACAGGTGGGTCCCGCATGTCATTCACTAATGACTAATTACCCTAATCAGATTTAATTAACATTACTTAATTAAGTTAATTAATGATTAGGGTTAATTAATTCAGAATTAATTAGATTAATTAATTACTCAATTAATTAATTAATTAATTAGTTAGTTAATTAATTTTTATTCATTTTCATTTTATTTTTATCCTGTTTTAATAAAAACGTTCTTTTGGGGCCCCATGTCGATGGCCCAAGGCCAATCGGGCATCTTGGTATCGCGGGCGATGCCCGTTCGGGCGCTCAACGGAGGCCGCACGTTGGGCGCCAGCTACCGAGGTCAACGGGGCCGGGCGCGCCGAGGCCACGGCGGCGAGGTCACACCACCACGGCACGACCGCCGGACGCCAGCCGCGGCCGCGAGGCGAAGCCGGGCGACAAGCGGGGCAGAGAGCGCATACGGGGTGGCGAGCGCCGCGGGGGTTCGTTCGAGGATCGGGCGCCGCTAGGGCGCCGAGATGTCGCCGACGGGGGGGAAGGGGGAGAGAGGCCATGCGGTGGCGGGGCCTCGAACGGCCGGATCCGGCGAGGGGGAAGGAGAGGAACGGGGGGATGGGGCGCGTCATGGCGGCAAGCAGCAACGGGCCACGTCGCCGCACGGGAGGAGGAGGGGAAGAGGCGGCGTGGCTGGGGGGATTGGGGCGGAACCGTCGTCGACGGGAGGGAAGAGAGGGGAACCGGGTCGGGCGTGCTCACCGGCGCCGCAGGTCTAGGCGGCGGGCTCGGTGGAGGCGGGATGACCAAGGAGGAGGTCGGGAGGCGGCCTTGGCGACGGGAGGGCGGGCCCGAGCTCGGCGGGCGGGCGGTCGCCGTGTTCGGGGCGACGGAGGAAGGAGGGAGCTCCCAGCGGTGGGGAGGAGGAGAGGGGGGTCCGGGCGGCGGTGGGCGGCGGGGGCCGCCGACGAGGTGGGGGACGGCGGGGGTGGCTCGGTCGGGGTGGGTTCTCCGCCCCGATCCAATCGGGTGAGGGCGAGGGGAGCGAGGGGCGTGGGGGGGAATGAGGAGGCGGCTAGGGTTGCCGCGGGGGTGGGGAGGGGGTTATGCGGCCGGGCGGCTGGGCCGATGGGCCGGCCCAGGGGGGGAGGGAAATGGGCCAGTGGGGGAGGGGCCAAGTGGGGAGGGGGGATGGGCCAGGGGTGTTATCCCCCCTCTGTTTTATTTTGTTTTCTCTTTTATTATTTTCCTTTTCTGTTTTTAGTTCAGTTAAAATGCTCTGGCATTTTACAAAAATTAGTGCACCCCACCAATATTAGGTTAGCTAATTTAGACAACCCCCGAACATTTTAGAATTTGTTTTCGAAACTTTTTATCGTTTGTTTTAGTTTGATTTATGTTTTAGGACGGGTTCGAATCAAAGAGAGGTTAATTAACATAACCGGGGTGATTACTGTTCCCTAATCATCCGGGTGTTACAAATCTCCTCCACTACAAGAAATCTCGTCCCGGATTTAGGAGGTAGAAGGAAAGAGTGCGGGATATTCATCTCGTAGACGATCCTCGCGTTCCTGTGTGGCTTCCTCTTGAGTGATTCGACCATCGGACTTTGAGGAACTTGATCGCCTTCGGCGTGTGCGGCGTTCAGCTTGGTCGAGAATACGGACGGATGCTCTTTATAGGAGAGGTCCTGTTGCAATTCGAGCACTTCATGGTCCACCGCTCGGATTGGGTCCTTGAAGCAGCGTCGGAGTTGGGACACGTGGAACACATCGTGAACACGAGAAAGGTTCGACGAAGCTCCAGTTGATAAGCCACTTTTCCACGCCTTTCGAGAATAGTGAAAGGGCCAATATAGCGGCGCTAACTTGCCCTTGATCCCGGCGGTGAGCACCCTTCAATGGTGTAACGAAGATAGGCCTTTTCGCGAGGTTGGTAGACCATGTCCTTGTGATGACGGTCATAATTACTCTTTTGACGCGATGAGCAGTCTTGAGATTCTCGCGAATAATGCGGACTTGTTCTTGACATGTTGGATAATATCCGGACCAAGAGTGGGCGTTCCCGATTTCGACCAGTTCGGAGGGTTCGCACTTTCGTCCATATAACACTTCAAGGGGGCCATCTTCGACTAGCTTGATAGCTATTATTATAAGAGAACTCAGCATACGGAGAGATTCCTCCCATTTCTTGCGAAGGAAGCGACACAAGCTCGAAGCATGTCTTGAGAATTTGGTTGACACGTTCAACTTGCCCTTGAGATCATGGATGAAACGCAAGATCTTGAAAGATAAATGAGTACCCATAGCTTCTTGAAAACTTGCCCGAATCTTGAAGTGAATAAGCTGCCACGGTCCGAATCGATAACCGGTGGAATACCGTGAAGTGAAACAATTCGGACATATAGAGAGTTGCAAGCTGGCTAGCGGTGATCGTTTCTTTGACCGCCGTAAAGTGAGCAACTTTAGAGAGCCGGTCAATGACGACAAGAATAGCATCATTACCTTTCTGCGATTTGGGAAATCCAAGGATTTAAGTCCATTTCAACATGGTCCCATTTCCATTCGGGAATAGGGATAGGCTGCAGAGTTCCAGAGGCCTTTGATGTTCTGCTTTGATACGACGGCAAACGTCACACTCAGAAACATAGCGAGCAATGTCCTACTTCATATTAGACCACGGTAATCTCGGCGAATGTCTTGATACATCTTTGTACTGCCAGGATGGATACATAGAGGCGTATCATGAGCTTCTTTCATAACCTTCTGAGTCATATTCAGGTTTTCCTTCTTACACGGCACCACTAGGCGGCCTTTGAAGTACAAGGCGCCATCATCGGCAATAGTGAAGGATGAGGATTTCCTTTCCGATGTCTTGTTTAAGCTTGTAGACTTGAGTCAAATCCTGCATTGTCTTTATGGTGCCCACGAGATCGGGTTCAACACCTAGGGTATAAAGGGAACCCTGGGGAACAACACGGAGATTCATCTTTTGGAACTCCGGAGGAGGGGGAGCGAGTGCACCCAGAGGAACAATATGGAGGTTCAGTTTGCTGAATTCTTCAACCAAGTGAGGGCTGAACTTTGTGAACTCAAGGTGGTTGCAGAAGACTTATGCTCAAGGCATCAGCCATTACATTAGCCTTGCCTGGCATATAGGAAATACCCAAATCAAAGTCTGCAACAGTCTCCATCCATCTCTGCTGACGGAGGTTCAGGTCTGGCTGAGTAAATAGATACTTCAGACTTTGGTGGTCGGTGAAGATCTCGCAACGATTACCGAGAAGGTAATGTCGCCACTGCTTTAGCGCATGAATGACGGCAGCAAGTTCGAGGTCATGAACTGGGTAGTTCTCCTCGTGAGGGCGCAGCTGTCGAGAGGCATAAGCAACCACTTTGCGCTCTTGCATTAGGACACCGCCTAAACCTTGACGAGAAGCGTCGCAGTAAATGACGAAGTCCTTCTTAGTATCAGGAGGAGCTAGCACTAGGGCAGAAGTCAACTTGTCTTTGAGTGCCTGGAAACTTTCCTGACACTTATCTGTCCATTGGAATTTGACGCCCTTATGCAACAGGTTAGTCAGAGGCCTGGCAATCTTGGAGAAGTTCTCGACGAATCGACGGCAATAGTGGCGAGACCGAGAAAACTTCGACTTGCTTAACGTTCTTCGGAGGAGTCAATCGAGAATAGCCTGAACTCTTTCGGGGTTGACGGCAATACCATCCTTAGAAATGACATGCCCAAGATAGGTTACTTGGAAGCCGAATTCACATTTGGAGAACTTGGCATAGAGTTGATGCTCGTAGCTTTTCCAAAGACAAGACGAAGATGTTCAAGATGTTCTTCTTCATTCTTGGAATAGATCAGGATATCATCCAGATAAACCACGACGAACTTGTCGAGGTAATCCATGAATATATAGTTCATCGGTAGAGAAAGTAGCTGGGGCATTGGTTGCGAAAGACATGACGGTGTACTCGTATGAACCATAGCGAGTCACAAATGCGGTCTTGGGGATATCCTCCTCACGAACACGGATCTGGTGGTAACCCAACCTCAAGTCGAGTTTCGAAAACACTGACGAACCAGCCAATTGATCATAAAGATCATTGATCCGAGGAAGAGGATACTTATTCTGAATGGTAGCTTGATTTATAGGACGGTAGTCTTGGACCAATCGGTTTGTCCCATCCTTCTTCTTGACAAAGAGAGAAGGTGCTCCCCAAGGTGAGCAACTTGGGCGAATGAAGCCGCTTTGAAGAGATTTGTCGATTTCCTCCTTTAGCTCAAGGAGTTCATGCGGCGGCATCTTGTAGGGTCGTTTGGCTATAGGAGTGGTGCCTGGTTTCAAGTCGATGACGAATTCGACAGCTCTAGCAGGGGGAATCCCTGGAAGTTCTTCAGGAAAGACGTCTTGGAAATCGCAAACGACAGGAATGTTTTCAATGCCCTCGAGTGGTGCGGCGTTCAATGCATTCAGTGCATAGAGCCTTGCCTCGCATCTTGGACCGATTTGCATTGTAGCCACTATTTCATCGAAGGTGTAGCGGATGGACGGTCTTAGTGGCGCAAGCGATTGACGCAGATGCGCTTTCAACCAATCCATCCCCAAAATGAGGTCGATGTTAGACGTCTTGAGGATAATGGGGAGGCATAGAATTCCAGCCCTTCGATTTCCACGGGACGCCGACGCCAACCATGGAGGTTTGACATTGTCCCAATGGGGTTTTTACCACTACCGAAGAGTTCATCTCTTCACACTTAACGTCGTGCTTGTATGCAAAGTCTTCGACATGAATGAATGCGATGCTCTGAATCGAATAAAACAGATGCGGTACTGAATTTACGAGAGTGTACCCATCACGATGAGCAGTGCTGATCTTGAGCTTCGTTCAGATCAACGTGGTTGGCCTGAGCTTGCCCATAAGACTTGCCGGTGTTGTTGCGGTTCGGGTGTTTCCACGGCCAGCCTTTGGAAGGGCCATTGATTCGGTTCGGTTGCATTCTCTAGCACGGTGCCTCGCTGTCCGCACCAAGCATAAGCCATTATTGGGAGTGGGAGCAGGAGCTTGGGGTGGTGGAGCTGGAAGCTTGGCTGCTTAGTTGTAGGCGACGAGGTGTAGCATAGTTCGCTTTGAAGCGGGAGCATTGGCCGGTACATGCTGTTGGGAATCCATATCTTGCGCTTCATGAGGACGGGCCCAAGATGAGCCCGTGTCACGGTTGCGCTGTTAGAGCTCGTATTCCTGCAGACCAGTTTCGACATTGATAGCTTTGTTCACCAAGGTGGCGAAATCAGCAAAGTCGTGCACTAGTAGTGCGAGCTTGATGTCGACTTGAAGTCCGCCACGGAACTTCTCCCGTCTGCGTGCATCGGTTGCAATATCCTCTTGACATAGCGAGACAAGTCCAGAACTCTCGCTGATAGGCTTCAACAGTCTTGTTGCCTTGGGTGAGGTTATGGAACTCACGCTTCTTCGGTCCATGACCCTTGAGGATGAAGCGGCACGGAAGGCAGCCTGGAAGTCTGCCAGTGATGAGTGTTCCAAGCTGGCGAGTACGCGGTGGCTGTCCCACCATTGAGCTGCGGGTCCCTTCAGGAAGAAGGAAGCAAAGGTGACATAGCTGGCGGGGGCTACATCGGCGGACTCCATCTCATAGGTGATGTCACGGAGCCGATCCATCGACATCCGATGGCTGAGTTGAGCTGCGGTACACGCCGGGGTTCAGCGTATGAAATCCTGCAGAGTTGTTCCGTTTGGGTCTTTGGTGCATATTGGGGCGAGGAACTGAGCCATCATGTTCTCCATGAACTGGCGATTCATCTCGAGCTGTTGGATCATACCAGCCATGTACTCAGGCGGTGGTGGGAAGTTGGCACCACGACCACGACCTGCTGGCCTAACCATCCTGCTAATATATAACAGGGGTAGTTCAGCAATTGAGAAACCAAGCAGGAGACAGGAATCATTCATGATGAAACATGCATAATGAAAGCAGCATGATGGGAACTACATAGTAGTTGGCATGTCTTACAAAAGGAATCATGCATAGAGTTCGATACATAGAGTCCAGTACATAGACTACTACATCATAGGCGGCACGCAGGCTCGCGGCGAATACATCAAACACTAACAAGCAAGTCTACATCAGTCCCATGCGGTACTGCGGAGGTAGCTGTAGCCTGAAAGCTGATAGTGCGGCAGTGGATAGTCCTCCACGTCAGTGACACAGGGGCCGCGGATACTCGGTGCTGAATCCGGCGTCCGTGTGGCGAAAAAGGGCCAAGTCGGAGAGTAGCCTCCCACGCCCGCCAACCGACACCTGGGGCATCACGGTCTGGCTGGGTAGATCGCGAGAACGCGGCAGCTCTCCGGATCGGACAAAGGGTGCATCAGCGTCGAGCACGGTAGAGGTGCCGACGGGTGATGTACAACTCGTGGCGAAGAGCTCGGTTAGCTCGATCCAGCCCATCGCGATGCGAACAAAGTTCGATGGTGGAAGGGCTCTCTGGTGACAGATGGTGTAGGCAGCGGTGTAGTAACCCTCCTCACCAACATCGACGCGATAGCAATGTGCACGAAGGGGAGGTGTCCAACTCTCGATACTCTGCACGAAGACGTGTCAGAGCAGCATAAGCAGCATCGTGGACTGCCATATCGATGGTCACTCCAACACCATGTGCGGTGTGCAGCACAGTAGTGGACTCGTACTCCCGAGAGTAGAGATGGACGATGGCGCGGTACTGCTCCTGGTTGTAGTCCTGGTACTCCTCATAGACGGTGTACTCAGGGTGCCAGCGATAACCCAGATAGGTCATCATCTCGGCTAGCACCGCAGGTGATCCCGAGGCACCAATGGCCGTCGTGTGACGCACGACCTGCCTCGTGGGTTCCATCTGAAAACAAAGACGTTTCAAAGGAGTCAAATGACAGTGTGGAAATTGCTCAAATACAATTCCAAAAACAACTAAGGCTATGTCCAACTTTGGGGTGAATGCGGTCACGGGATCCTAGGGATAGTTAGTAAAATCGTTTAACCCGAGTAGAAGAGAGTTCAGAGCCCCAGAGTAAAGGTCGAGGAGTAAAAGATCCTAGTACCACCCGATGGCGACGTGGGCCCGTAAGGCACACAGCCAAGTTAGTAAAAGTTTTTGCAATGTCTAGACTCGACTTGACCAAGGGGTGTGGAAGGGGATTCCTACAGCGATCGGCTCGATACCAACTTGTGACGCCCTCGATTCAATCGTACACTAATCATGCACGCAAATGTATACGATCAAGATCAAGGACTCACGGAAAATATCACAACACAACTCTACAAATAAAATAAGTCATACAAGCATCATAATACAAGCCAGGGCCTCGAGGGCTCGAATACAAGTGCTCGATCATAGACGAGTCAGCGGAAGCAACAATATCTGAGTACGACATAAGTTAAACAAGTTTGCCATAAGATGGCTAGCACAAACTGGATACAGATCGAAGAGGAGCAGGCCTCCGCCTCGATCCTCCTAGGTCACTCCCGTGGTAAATCGCGTGGGCTGCACGTAGTAGTAGGCACCTCCAGAGTAGTAGTCGCCGAGGCGGCGGCGTCGCTCTGGGCTCCACCGTCTGTTGCAGCAATCGAGTAGAGGTAGGGGAAAAGGGGAACAAGGCAACCGTGAGTACTCATCCAAAGTACTACAAGCAAGGAGCTACACTACATATGCATGGATATATGTGTAAAGGCCATATCGGTGGACTGAACTGCAGAATGCCGAATAAGAGGGGATAGCTAGTCTTAACGAAGACTACGCTTCGGACACCGGTCTTGCAATGCATGAAGAGGACAACGGAAGTCCTCCAAGTAACATCATATAGCAATAATCCTACCCGCAATCCCGCTCATATCCCTGAGCGAGAGCGACCACCGTTGTATCCGCACTTGAAAGGTGTGTTTTATCAAGTATCCGGTTCTAGTTGTCATAAGCTCAAGGTACAACTCCAAGTCGTCCTGTTATCAAGATCACGGCTATCCGAATAGATTAACTTCCTGCAGGGTGCACCATCTTACCCAAAGACGCTTGATCCCATTTGGCGGACACACTTTCTGGGTCATGCCCGCCGCGGAAGATCAACACGCCGCAGCCCCACCTAGGCACAACAGAGAGGCCAACACGCGGTCTAAACCTAAGCGCAGGGTCAGGGCCCATCGCCTCGAGCACACCTGCACGCTTGCGTCTGTGACGCGCCGGAAGCAGACCTAGCCTAACAGCGTTCCAGTCCAATCCGGCGCGCCGCTCCGTCACGACGTCTGAAGTGCTTGGTGATACCACGACGCGGGATACCCATAACTACTCCCGCGTAGATGGTTAGTGCGTATAAGCTCGTAGCCAACTCAGATCAAATACCAAGACCTCGTTAAGCGTGTTAAGTAACCATGAACGCCGAACAGGCCAGGCCCACCTCTCTCCTAGGCGGTCTCAACCTGCCTGTCGCTCCGCCACAAAGATCCACTCATGGTGCTCCATCACCGACCCGACTTTAGTCTCACATGTATCATGTATAAGTATATAGTATATACCCGTGATCAACTCCCGAGTGATCACGGCCCGATAGTATAGCACGCGAGCGGACAAGTATGAAGGGCCACAGATGAATGTACTAGCATCCTATACTAAGCATATAGGATTGCGGTAAGGTAACAATGAAGTTACAAGGACAAGCTATGCAGCGAGATAGGAGTATCTCAAAACAAGAACATGCTATGCTACTCTAATGCAAGCAGTGTAGATAAGAGTAGGCGATATCCGTGATCAAGGGGGGGGCTTGCCTGGTTGCTCGGCAAGGAGAGGGTCGTCAACACCGTAGTCGAACGGCCACCGCAGCTGTCGGTCTCGTAGTCTACCGGAGAGAAGAGGGGGAAGAAACAATGAATACAAAGTAAACAGATGCATAACGATGCATGACATGCCAAGAAGCGATGCTAGGCGTGCCCTAACATGGTATGAGGGCGGTACTGGTTAGGGGGGGGAAGCATCCGGGAAGTTTTCCCGGTTCCGGACGTCTGTCAGACAGATGAACCGGAGAGGAAAGTTTGTAGGTTCGATAGGTTAGAGACGTGTGGTGGACGAACGGACTGCGTATCCGGGTTCGTCTCGTCGTTCTGAGCAACTTTCATGTTGGAAATATTTTAATCCGGATTACGGATTAAAAGATATGATTTTAAAAGATTTTATTAATTTCTGGAATTTAATTAATTATTTAATTAATTTCGAAAATGCATTTATGACATCGAGATGATGTCATCTTGACGTCATCATCAACAGGGTTGATCGAGTCAACCCCTAACAGTGGGTCCCGCATGTCATTCACTAATGACTAATTACCTAATCGATTTAATTAACATTACTTAATTAAGTTAATTAATGATTAGGGTTAATTAATCAAATTAATTAGATTAATTAATTAATTAATTAATTAGTTAGTTAATTAATTTTTATTCATTTTCATTTTATTTTATCCTGTTTTAATAAAACGTTCTTTTGGGGGGGGGCCCCATGTCGATGGCCCAAGGCCAATCGGGCATCTTGGTATGCGGGCGATGCCGTTCGGGGCTCCAACGGAGGGCACAGTTCGGCGCCGCGCTACCGAGGTCAACGGGGCCGGCGCGAGGCCACTGGCCTGACCGGCGGACGGCCAGCGGCGCCCGGTGAGGCGAAGTCGAAGCGACGGGGGCGGTAGAGCGGCGACACGGGTGGCCAGCGCCCTGGGGTTCGGTCGAGGATCGGGCGCCGCTAGGGCGCGGAGATGTCGCCGGGGGGAAGGAAGGGGGGAGAGGCCATGCGGTGGCGGAGTTTCGAACGGCGGATCCGCGAGGAAGGAGAGGGGGGGGGGATCGGCGGGTCATGGCGGCAAGCCGGCGACGGGCCACGCGCCGCCGCACGGGGTTCGTGGAGGGGAGCGGGGAAGAGGTGGCGTGGCCGCGGGAGGGGGGATTGGGGCGGAACTGTCGTGCGACGGGAGGGAAGAGAGGGGAACCGGGGTCAAGGCGTGCCACCGAGCGCCGCAGGTCTAGGCGGGGCTCGGTGGAGGGCGGGATGACCGCGGGAGGAGGTCGGGGAGCCTTGGCGGGACGGGAGGGGGGCCGAGCTCGACCACGGGCGGCGGTCGCTCGTGCTCGGGGCGACGGAGGAAGGAGGGAGCTCAGTGGCGGTGGGGAGGAGGAGAGGGGTCCGGGCGGTGGTGGGCGGGGGCCGCCGAGGTGGGGACGGCGGGGTGGCTCGCTCGGGTGGGTTCTCCGCCCCGATCCAATCGGGTGAGGGCGAGGGGAGCGAGGGGGGGCACGTGGGGGGGAATGAGGAGGCGGCTAGGGTTGCCGCGGGGGTGGGGATGGGGTTATGCGGCCGGTGGCTGGGCGATGGGCCGCCTGTGGGGGGAGGAAATGGGCGGTGGGGAGGGGCCAAGTGGGGAGGGGGATGGGCCAGGGGTGTTATCCCCCCTCTGTTTTATTTTGTTTTCTCTTTTATTATTTTCCTTTTCTGTTTTTAGTTCAGTTAAAATGCTCTGGCATTTTACAAAAATTAGTGCACCCCACCAATATTAGGTTAGCTAATTTAGACAACCCCCGAACATTTTAGAATTTGTTTTCGAAACTTTTTATCGTTTGTTTTAATTTGATTTATGTTTTAGGACGGGTTCGAATCAAAGAGAGGTTAATTAACATAACCGGGGTGATTACTGTTCCCTAATCATCCGGGTGTTACAGTATGAGATGATTGCAACATGAGGAACTTCTCCTTGCTTATAATTTTCTTATATGTAAGTCTTCGAAAGACGAGTGATGTTGTTTTTTCTCCATGATAAAGCTTGCATTCTGATACGATGTGACTTGCGGTTTGTTTCTCTGTTCTGATTTGGGAAGGAGGTTTAAAAAGGGTAGAGCTAAACACCGAGGCAGGAACTCCACTGACTTCACACCTTTCCAATTTAAAATATGATTTCCATTTTCAATCTGAAGTTTGATTTTACTTCAAGGTTTAACTATGAGGGGGTTATATTGTAGAATTGTTGCAAAAATTAAACTTACACATACATTCTGTTGTTAAATTCTATAATAGCACAGCGGAGCAAGACGCCAGCTCAGTTTGGATCCTTCATGTGCTCGCTATATGCCAATATTGGCTTGTCAAATAATTGGCGGAGGATTGTGCCGCCGGTCATTGCCTAAGAAACCAACATGAAAAGTTGTTGGGGTTGGGGCAAACTAAACATTGTATATATCAATTGGACCACCCTGGCCGAAATTCACTAGTAGAAAAAGGGTCAAATGTGAAGCACATTAGTGCCGGTTTGATTTTGAGCCGGCACTAATGTGTCCATTAGTGCCGGTTCCAACGGCTAGCCGGCCGCTCTCATTAGCACCGGTTCGTGGCGAGCCTTTAGCACCGGTTTGTGCCACGAACCGGTACTAAAGAGAGTGGTGGCAGGATGTTGTCCGTCTGGGGCCCCTCCAGCACCTTTAGTACCGGTTCGTGGAACGAACCGGTATTGAAGGTCGTCGTACATAAACCCTTCGTCCACCCGAGCTCGCTCTGTTCTTCCCCTTTCCCCTCTCCTCCTCTGTTCTTTCCCTCTCTTCCTCGAGCTCATCACACATTTTGCCCAAAATTTGTCAAGATTTGAAGACCCCCATCCATTCAAATGATCACAAAGGTTAGCAACTTTGTCCTTTCATCTCTCATTTCTAGATTAGCTCTTGCAGTGCTTTGTATAATAATTAATTTGTGAGTTTAGTAATTTGGGAGAAATTATATGTGCTAGTATTTGATTTATATGCAATTTGAGGTCAAAAATAACACTTAGTTTGCATATGTAGGTGTGGTTTACTTAGTGCCTTCTAAATCTCCGTCAGAATTCACCGTCGACGCTCCACTGCCGTCCGCTGCTTCGGCACCACCTTGAGATGAGGCTCTTGTTCATGAATGTTTTACATTACCAAATTGATGTTTGTGTGATTTGGATATATAGTTACTCATATAATTATCTTACCCGTACGTTGTTTGTTATACATAGTGCCATGGTTTTGATATCCGTCCCCGTCGGCCCTCGTCCTTGTTATGATTCGGATGTGGTATATTCTCTTTTAAAACTAGTTGTTGCATTTCGTGTTTATGACAAATTATGCCCATCAAGTTGACATAGATATTTTTATCTAGGAGGTATGTGAACCGGAAATTCCAACCGACCCTAGTGTCGAGAGGTTAAATTTAGTTGAAAGAGAAAACGAGTATTTGAAAGAAAAATTGAAAAAGAATTGAGGGGGAGAAGATGGAATTGGAGTTGCATGTTGCCGATGTCGTCGATGATCACACGATCAAGATGGAGAAAATGCGCTTGAAGATTAGAAAGATTAGAAAATGTGCCATTGATAGTGTGGCTTGGTATCATTATGCTGTTGGATCAATTGTTACCTTAGTTGCGATCTTGATCGCATTTGTTGTTGCATTTAAATTCTTTAGCTAGAGAGTTATTTGTATGTTGCATTTAATTAAGTGTTGTATATGAACTTTATGTATCAATTTGTATTAATTTGGTCAATTCGGTGTTGTGTAATGAAGATGAGCCGACAATGGATGTATGATGACCGATGCTCTCCTGAGTTCATTAATGGCGTGCATATTTTTCTACTCGCCGCTGAGGCAAACAAGCGGGCGGATGGTTTTATGCCTTGTCCATGTGCTGGTTGTAAGAATGGTCACAATTACTCTATGTCAAGAACCATTCATGTCCACCTATTTGAGTCCGGTTTCATGCCCCACTATAATGTTTGGACCAAGCACGGAGAAAGAGGGGTTATGATGGAAGACAATGAAGAATAAGAGGATGACGACAGCTATCCTGGCCATGGGTTCCCTGAATACGATGATACAACAATGGGGGAAGAAGCTGAGCCGGCAATGCGGGAAGAAGCTGAAGAAGAGGCATCAGATGAGCCCGCTGATGATCTAGGTCGGGCCATTACTGATGCAAAGAGAAACAGCGCAAGTGATTTGAAGAAGAAGAAGTTGCAGCGCATGTTAGAGGATCAGAAGAAATTGTTGTACCCGAATTGCGAAGCTGACAAAAAAAAGTTGGGCACCACACTGGAATTGCTGCAATGGAAGACAGAGAATGGTGTATCTGACAAGGGATTTGGAAAGTTGCTGGTAATGATAAAGAATATGCTTCCAAAGGACAACGAATTGCCCGGGAGTACGTATGAAGCAAAGAAGGTTGTCTGCCCTCTAGGGTTAGAGGTGCAGAAGATACATGCATGCCCTAATGACTGCATCCTTGATACGTCTCCAACATATCTATAATTTTTTATTGCTCCATGCTATATTATCTACTGTTTTGGGCAATATTGGGCTTTATTATCCACTTTTATATTATTTTTGGGACTAACCTATTAACCGGAGGCCCAACCCAGATTTGCTGTTTTATGCCTATTTCAGTGTTTCGAAGAAAAGGAATATCAGACGGAGCCAAAAACCTAATTCCACCGCCGTACCTTCCTGTATCCACGAGATCCCATCTTGGGGTCTGTTCCGGAGCTCCGCCGGTGGGGGCATCCACCACGGAGGGCTTCTACATCAACACCATAGCCCCTCCGATGAAGTGTGAGTAGTTTACTTCAGACCTTCGGGTCCATAGCTAGTAGCTAGATGGCTTCTTCTCTCTTTTTGGATCTCAATACAATGTTCTCCCCCTCTCTCGTGGAGATCTATTCGATGTAATCTTCTTTTTGCAGTGTGTTTGTTGAGACCGATGAATTGTGGGTTTATGATCCAGCTTATCTATGAATAATATTTGAATCTTCTCTGAATTCTTTTATGTATGATTGAGTTATCTTTGCAAGTCTCTTTGAATTATCCGTTTGGTTTGGCCAACTAGATTGGTAGTTCTTGCAATGGGAGAAGTGTTTAGCTTTGGGTTCAATCTTGCGGTCTCCTTACCCAAAGGATGTAAAGGGTTGCAAGGCACGTATTGTATTGTTGCCATCGAGGATAACAAGATGGGGTATTTATCATATTGCATGAATTTATTCCTCTACATCATGTCATCTTGCTTAAGGCGTTACTCTGTTTTTAACTTAATACTCTAGATGCATGCTGGATAGCGGTCGATGAGTGGAGTAATAGTAGTAGATGCAGAATCGCTTCGATCTACTTGTCTCGGACGTGATGCCTATATACATGATCATACCTAGATAACCTCATAACTATGCTCAATTCTATCAATTGCTCAACAGTAATTTGTTCACGCACCGTAGAATACTTATGCTCTTGAGAGAAGCCACTAGTGAAACCTATGGCCCCCGGGTCTATTCTCATCATATCAATCTCCATCACTTTATTTACTTGCTTTGCTTTTACTTTTTACTTTGCATCTTTATACCAAAAATACCAAAAATATTATCTCCATCAGATCTCACTCTCGTAAGTGACTGTGAAGGGATTGACAACCCCTAATCGCGTTGGTTGCGAGTAGCTATCGTTTTGTGCAGGTACGAGGGACTTGCGTGTGACCTCCTACTGGATTGATACCTTGGTTCTCAAAAACTGAGGGAAATACTTACGCTACTGTGCTGCATCATCCTCTCCTCTTCGGGGAAAACCGACGCAAGCTCGAGACGTAGCAAGAAGGATTTCTGGAGCCGTTGCCGGGGAGGCTAGGTAAGTGAAGGTATATCTTTAGATCTTGCAATCGAATCTTTTTGTTTCTTGTTTTAGCACTAGTTTATTTTATAAAATAAAACTACAAAAAAATGTAATTGCGTTTGTCTCATACGCTTCATCTTTTTAATATCTTTCGTGAGAATGATGGAAAGGAAAATTGTGCTCAAGTGCTAGAGGAAGAATGCATTAAAATGTTTGGCACTAAATTTTTGAATGATGAGCATGATTGCAATATTGTTAGTATGAGTTCCTTGAATATCCATGATGCTAATGATATGCAAAGCCACAAGCTTGGGGAAGCTATGTTTGATGATTATGATATGTTTAGTTCCCCAAGTTTTGATGAGAATATTTATTATGATGAAAGCATGCCTCCTATCTATGATGATTATTGTGATGACACGTATGCTTTAAAGAATAATGATAACCATGAAACTTGTCATCTTGATCTTAATTTTCAATCACATGATAGTTGTTTTGTTGAGTTTGCTCCCACTACTATTAATGAGAAGAATTTTGCTTATGTGGAGAGTAGTAAATTTTCTATGCTTGTAGATCATGAAAAGAATGCTTTAGGTGCTGGTTATATTATTGAATTCATTCATGATGCTACTGAAAATTATTATGAGGGAGGAACATATGCTTGTAGGAGTTGCAATAATGTCAAGTTTCCTCTCTATGTGCTTAAATTTTTGAAGTTATGCTTGTTTGACCTTCCTATGCAAGATGATTCTTGTTCCCATAAGTTGTTTGCTCACAAAATCCCTATGCATAGGAAGTGGGTTAGACTTAAATGTGCTAGTCATATTCTTCATGATGCTCTCTTTATGTTTCAATTCTTATCTCTTATGTGAGCATCATTGAAATCATCATGCCTAGCTAGGGGCTTTAAACGTTAGCGCTTGTTGGGAGGCAACCCAATTTATTTTAGTTTCTTGCTTTTTGGTTCTGTTTAGTAATAAATAATACATCTAGCTTCTGTTTAGATGTGGTTTTGTGTTTTAACTAGTGTTTGTGCCAAGTAGAACCTTTGGGAAGACTTGGGTGAAGTCTTTATGATCGTGCTGTAAAAAACAGAAACTTTAGCGCTCACGAGATTAGCTAGAAATTTTTACTGGAGAGTGATATTTAGTTGATTATTTTTGCAGATTATTACTAGACAAATTACTCAGGTCCACCAATTTATTTTAGAATTTTTGGAGTTCCAGAAGTTTGCGTTAGTTACAGATTACTACAGACTGTTCTGTTTTTGACAGATTCTGTTTTGCGTGTGTTGTTTGCTTATTTTGATGAATCTATGGCTAGTAAAATAGTTTATGATCCATAGAGAAGTTGGAATACATTAGGTTTAACACCAATATAAATAAAGAATGAGTTCATTACAGTACCTTAAAGTAGTATTTTGTTTTCTTTCTCTAACGGAGCTTACGAGTTTTCTGTTAAGTTTTGTGTTGTGAAGTTTTCAATTTTTGGGTAATGATTCGATGGACTATGGAATAAGGAGTGTAAAGAGCCTAAGCTTGGGGATTACCAAGGCAACCCAAGGTAATATTCAAGGACAACCAAGAGCCTAAGCTTGGGGATGCCCCGGATGGCATCCCCTCTTTCGTCTTCGTTCATCGGTAACTTTACTTGGAGCTATATTTTTATTCACCACATGATATGTGTTTTGCTTGGAGCGTCATGTCATTTTCTCTTGTTAGTATTTTCTTGCTGTTATTTAGAATAATGTTATGCATCTTTAGTTTCAATAAAAAGTCAAGGATAGCCTTTGCCATGCTTACTTTGCTAGTATACATGTTGCTGTTTGAAAACAGAAAGTTTACCGCTGTTGCAAAAATTCCCTAGAAAAGTCAGAGAGTGGTATAATGTTGAATCTTTTTGAATATTGAGCTCTGATAAATTTATTACAGTGGGAATTTCAGTTCATAATTTTTGGAGTTAGGGAAGTATGATGAATCTTGCATTCTTTACAGACTGTACTATTTTGGCAGATTGCTGTTATGTTTGCATTGTTTGCATATGTTTGCTTGTTTAATGATTCTATTTGATGATAGGAGTATTAAATATGCAGAGGAATTTAGTATGCAATGTTGAATAATAATGTTAGTGATTTGTTACAGTAGAAAATGATAAGGTTTTGCATTGGTTTATACTAACCTATCTCACGAGTTCTTTTTGAGTTTGTTGTGAATGAAGCTTTTGATAAAAAGAGAACCATGGTATGAGAGGAATTAAGGAGACACAAAAGTTCAAGCTTGGGGATGCCCAAGGCACCCAAAGATAATATTTCAAGAAGTCTCAAGCATCTAAGCTTGGGGATGCCCCGGTAGGCATCCCACCTTTCTTCTTCAACAACTATCGGTTAGTATCGGTTGAGCCTAAGTTTTTGCTTCTTCACATGAGTTGTGCTATCCTTGCAATGTCATTTTATTTTGTTTTGCTTGCTGTTTGAATACAATACCAAGATCTGAAATTCTTTAATGAGAGAGAGTCTTCGCATAGTTGTATAATTATCCGACTACTCATTGTTCTTCACTTATATCTTTCGAAGTAGTTTGTCATTTGCTCTAGTGCTTCACTTATATCTTTTAGAGCATGGTGGTAGTTTTATTTTGAAGAAATAGATGAACTCTCATACTTCACTTATATTATTTTGAGAGTCTTAAATATCATGGTAATTTGCTTAAATAATCATAATATGCTAAGCATACAAGATTTGTAAGAATTCTTATAAGTGTGTTGAATACTAAGAAAAGTTTGATGCTTGATAATTGTTTTGAGATATGGAGGTGATAATATCAAAGTCGTGCTAGTTGAGTAGTTGTGAATTTGAGAAATGCTTGTGTTGAAGTTTGCAAATCCCGTAGCATGCACGTATGGTTAAAGTTGTGTAACAGATTTGAAACATGAAGTGTACCTGGCTTGTGCATCCTTATGAGTGGCGGTCGGGGACGAGCGATGGTCTTTTCCTACCAATCTATCCCCCTAGGAGCATGCGCGTAGTACTTGGTTTTTGATGACTTATAAATTTTTGCAATAAGTATATGAGTTCCTTTGACTAATGTTGAGTCCATGGATTATACACACTTTACCTTTCCGCCTTTGCTAGCCTCTTCGGTACCGTGCATTGCCCTTTCTCACCTTGAGAGTTGGTGCAAACTTCGCCGGTGCATCCAAACCCCGTGATATGATACACTCTATCACACATAAACCTCCTTATATCTTCCTCAAAACAGCCACCATACCTACCTATCATGGCATTTCCATAGCCATTCCGAGATATATTGCCATGCAACTTCCATCATCTTCATAATGACATACATTACTTTTGTCATATTGCCATTGCATGATCATGTAGTTGACATCGTATTTGTGGCAAAGCCACCATGCATTATTTTCATACATGTCACTCTTGATTCATTGCACCATCCCGGTACACCACCGGAGGCATTCATATAGAGTCATATCTTGTTCTAGTTTCGAGTTGTAATCCTTATGTTGTAATCAATAGAAGTGTGATGATCATCATTATTAGAGCATTGCCCAAAAAGAAAAAAAAAAGAAAAAAAAAGAAAGGCCAAAAAAAAGAAAGGCCCCAAAAAAAAGAAAAAAAAGAAAAAATAAAAATAAAAAATAAAAAGGGCAATGCTACTATCTCTTTTTCCACACTTGTGCTTCAAAGTAGCACCTTGTTCTTCATATAGTGAGTCTCATATATTGTGCTTCAAAGTAGCACCATGTTTTTCATATAGTGAGTCTCATAAGTTGTCTTTTTCATACTAGTGGGAATTTTCCATTATAGAACTTGGCTTGTATATTCCTACGATGGGCTTCCTCAAATGCCCTAGGTCTTCGTGAGCAAGCAAGTTGGATGCACACCCACTAGTTTTATTTTGTTGAGCATTCATTTATAGCTCTAGTGCATCCGTTGCATGGCAATCCCTACTCCTCATGTTGACATCAATTGATGGGCATCTCCATAGCCCGTTGATTATCCTCATCAATGTGAGACTTTCTCCTTTTTTGTCTTATCCACACAATCCCCATCATCATATTCTATTCCACCCATAGTGCTATATCCATGGCTCGCGCTCATGTATTGTGTGAAGGTTGAAAAAGTTTGAGATTATTTAAGTATGAAACAATTGCTTGGCTTGTCATCGGGGGTATAGAAGTTGGGAACATCTTTGTGTGACGAAAATGAAGCATAGCCTAACTATATGATTTTGTAGGGATGGACTTTATTTTGCCATGTTATTTTGAGAAGACATGATTTCTTTGATTAGTATGCTTGAAGTATTATTATTTTTATGTCAATATGAACTTTTGTCTTGAATCCTTCGGATCTGAATATTCATACCACAAGTAAGAAGAATTACATTGAAATTATGCCAAGTAGCACTCCGCATAAAAAACTATCTCTTTTATCATTTACCTACTCGAGGACGAGCAGGAATTAAGCTTGGGGATGCTTGATACGTCTCCACCGTATCTATAATTTTTGATTGCTCCATGCTATATTATCTACTGTTTTGGGCAATATTGGGCTTTATTATCCACTTTTATATTATTTTTGGGACTAACCTATTAACCGGAGGCCCAGCCCAGATTTGCTGTTTTATGCCTATTTTAGTGTTTCGAAGAAAAGGAATATCAGACGGAGCCAAAAACCTAATTCCACCGCCGTACCTTCCTGTATCCACGAGATCCCATCTTGGGGCCTGTTCCGGAGCTCCGCCGGAGGGGGCATCCACCACGGAGGGCTTCTACATCAACACCATAGCCCCTCCGATGAAGTGTGAGTAGTTTCTTCAGACCTTCGGGTCCATAGCTAGTAGCTATATGGCTTCTTCTCTCTTTTTGGATCTCAATACAATGTTCTTCCCCTCTCTCGTGGAGATTTATTCGATGTAATCTTCTTTTTGCGGTGTGTTTGTTGAGACCGATGAATTGTGGGTTTATGATCCAGCTTATCTATGTATAATATTTGAATCTTCTCTGAATTCTTTTATGTATGATTGAGTTATCTTTGCAAGTCTCTTCGAATTATCCGTTTGGTTTGGCCAACTATATTGGTAGTTCTTGCAATGGGAGAAGTGTTTAGCTTTGGGTTCAATCTTGCGGTGTCCTTACCCAAAGGATGTAAAGGGTTGCAAGGCACGTATTGTATTGTTGCCATCGAGGATAACAAGATGGGGTATTTATCATATTGCATGAATTTATTCTACATCATGTCATCTTGCTTAAGGTGTTACTCTGTTTTTAACTTAATACTCTAGATGCATGCTGGATAGCGGTCGATGAGTGGAGTAATAGTAGTAGATGCAGAATCGTTTCGATCTACTTGTCTCGGACGTGATGCCTATATACATGATCATACCTAGATAACCTCATAACTATGCTCAATTCTATCAATTGCTCAACAGTAATTTGTTCACACACCGTAGAATACTTATGCTCTTGAGAGAAGCCACTAGTGAAACCTATGGCCCCCGGGTCTATTCTCATCATACCAATCTCCATCACTTTATTTACTTGCTTTGCTTTTACTTTTTACTTTGCATCTTTATACCAAAAATACCAAAAATATTATCTCCATCAGATCTCACTCTCGGTAAGTGACCGTGAAGGGATTGACACCCCTTATCGCGTTGGTTGCGAGTAAGCTATCGTTTTGTCAAGGTCCGAGGGACTTGGCGTGACCTCCTACTGGATTGATACCTTGGTTCTCAAAAACTGAGGGAAATACTTACGCTACTGTGCTGCAGCATCTTCTCCTCTTCGGGGAAAACCAACGCAAGCTCGAGACGTAGCAATCCTCTACCGCGGTGAGTACGAGGATTCGAACGCTTGCCCGGTATGCGCTGCTTTGCATTATAAGATCAGTCGCGATGACCCTGGTTATGTCGAGGGTGAGCGCCCCAGGAAGAAGATTCCTGCCAAGGTGACGTGGTATGCTCCTATAATACCACGGTTGAAACGTTTGTTCCAAAACAAAGAGCATGTGAAGGCGATGCGGTGGCACGGAGAAGACCGTAAGAAAGACGGAAAGTTGAGAGTACCCGCTGACGGGTCGCGGTGGAGGAAAATCGAGAGAAAGTACAGGGAGGAGTTGCAGGTGACCCAAGGAACATATGGTTTGGTCTAAGCGCAGATGGCATTAATCCTTTTGGGGAGCAGAGCAGCAACCATAGCACCTGTCATGTGACTCTATGTTTGTATAACCTTCCTCCTTGGTTGTGCATGAAGCGGAAGTTCATTATGATGCCAGTGCTCATCCAAGGCCCTAAGCAACCCGGCAACGACATTGATGTGTACCTAAGGCCATTAGTTGAAGAACTATTATAGCTGTGGAATGGAACAGGTGTACGTGCGTGGGATGAGCACGGATAGGAAGAATTTGACCTAAAGGTGTTGCTGTTCGTGACCATCAATGATTGGCCTGCTCTCAGTAACCTTTCAGGACAGACAAACAAGGGATACCGCGGATGCATGCACTGTTTGGATGATACCGACAGTATATATTTGGATAGTTGTAGGAAGAATGTGTACCTGGGACATCGTCAATTTCTTCCGAGCAGGCATCCCGTAAGAAAGAAAGGCAAGCATTTCAAAGGTGAGGCGGATCATCGGACGAAGCCTCGCCACCGTACTGGTGCTGATGTACATGATATGGTCAAGGAATTGAAGGTAATCTTTGTAAAGGGTCCTGGCAGACAACCTGTTCTGAAGGACGCTGACGGACGCGCACCCATGTGGAAGAAGAAATCTATATTTTGGGACCTGCCATATTGGAAAGACCTAGAGGTCCGCTCCGCAATCGACGTGATGCACATGATGAAGAATCTTTGCGTGACCCTGCTTGGCTTCTTGGGCGTGTATAGGAAGACAAAAGATACACCAGAGGCACGGGAGGACCAGCAACGTATGCACGGAAAAGACGGCATACATCAGGGCTAGGCCAGCTACGCTCTTACCAAAGAAGAGAAGGAAATCTTCTTTGAATGCCTTCTCGATATGAAGGTACCGTCCGCTTCGTCGAATATAAAGGGAATAATAAATATGGCAGAGAAAAGTTCCGAACCTAAAGTCTCATGACGCCACGTGATTATGACGCAATCGCTTCCGGTTGCATTGAGGGGCTTCTACCGAAAATGTTCGATTAGCCATTGTGAAGCTATGTGCATTCCTCAATGCAATCTCTCAGAAGGTAATCGATCCAGAAATCATACCAAGGTTACAGAATGATTTAGTGCAATGTCTTGTCAGTTTCGAGTTGGTGTTCCCACCATCCTTCTTCAACATCATGACGCACGTCCTAGTTCACCTTTTCGAAGAGATTAACGTTTTGGGTCCTGTATTTCTACACAATATGTTCCCCTTTGAGAGGTTCATGGGAGTCTTGAAGAAATATGTTCATAACCGTGCTAGGCCAGAAGGAAGCATCTCGAAGGGCCATGAAAATGAGGAGGTCATTGAGTTTTGTATTGACTTTATTCCTGACCTTAAGTCGATTGGTGTTCCTGAATCACGGCATAAGGGCAGACTGGATGGAAAAGGCATGCTAGGAGGCGATCAAATAATATGTATGGACGGGCATTCTCTCACTGAAGCATGCTACGTCTTGAGCTTGCGTTGGTTTTCCTCGAAGAGGAGAGGGTGATGCAGCAGAGTAGCGTAAGTATTTTCCTCAGTTTTTGAGAACCAAGGTATCAATCCAGTAGGAGGCTCCTCAAAAGTCCCATGCACCTACACAAACAAACTGAGAACTCGCAACCAACGCAATAAAGGGGTTGTCAATCCCTTCACGGCCACTTGCGAAAGTGAGATCTAATAAAGATAGTAAGATAAGATAAATATATTTTTGGTATTTTATAAGATAGATGCAAAAAGTAAAGATGCAAATAAAAGTAGATGGAAAGCAAATATGATAAGAGATAGACCCGGGGCCCATAGGTTTCACTAGAGGCTTCTCTCAAGATAGCATAAGTATTACGGTGGGTGAACAAATTACTGTCGAGCAATTGATAGAAAAGCGAATAGTTATGAGATTATCTAGGCATGATCATGTATATAGGCATCACGTCCGCAACAAGTAGAACGACTCCTGCCTGCATCTACTACTATTACTCCACACATCAACCGCTATCCAGCATGCATCTAGAGTACTAAGTTCATAAGAACAGAGTAACACATTAAGCAAGATGACATGATGTAGAGGGATAAACTCAAGCAATATGATATAAACCCCATCTTGTTATCCTCGATGGCAACAATACAATACGTGCCTTGCAACCCTTTTTATCACTGGGTAAGGACACCGCAAGATTGAACCCAAAGCTAAGCACTTCTCCCATGGCAAGAAAGATCAATCTAGTAGGCCAAACCAAACTGATAATTCGAAGAGACTTGAAAAGATAACTCAATCATACATAAAAGAATTCAGAGAAGATTCAAATATTATTCATAGATAAACTTGATCATAAACCCACAATTCATCGGATCTCGACAAACACATCGCAAAAAGAGTTTACATCGAATAGATCTCCACAAGAGAGGGGGACAACATTGTGTTGAGATCTAGATAATAACTATGGACCCGTAGGTCTGTGGTAAACTACTCACAACTCATCGGAGGGGCAAGGATGTTGATGTAGAAGCCGTCCGTGGTTGATTCCCCCTCCGGCAGAGTGCCGGCGAAGGCTCCAAGATGGGATCTCGCGGATACAGAAGGTTACAGCGGTGGAAATTGTGTTTCGTGGTCTCCTGGATGTTTTCGGGGTACGTAGGTATATATGGGAGGAAGAAGTACGTCGGTGGCCGCCCGAGGGGCCCACGAGACAGGGGGCGCGCCCCACAGGGGGGGGGGGCGACCTCTTATCTCGTGGGAGCCTCGGCTGCTTCTTGACTTGCACTCCAAGTCCTCTGGATCACGTTCGTTCCAAAAATCACGCTCCCGAAGGTTTCATTCCGTTTGGACTCCATTTGATATTCCTTTTCTTCGAAATATTGGAATAGGCAAAAAACACCAATATGGACTGGGCCTCCGGTTAGTAGGTTAGTCCCAAAAATTATATAGAAGTGTAAAATAAAGCCCATAAACATCCAAAAGGGGTAATATAATAGCATGGAACAATCAAAAATTATAGATACGTTGGAGACGTATCAAGCATCCCCAAGCTTAATTCCTGCTCGTCCTCGAGTAGGTAAATGATAAAAAGAGAATTTTTGATGTGGAATGCTATCTAACATAGTTCTCAATGTAATTTTCTTTATTGTGGCATGAATGTTCAGATCCAAATGATACAAAATAAAAGTTCATATTAACATGAATATGGTGAAACTTCAAGCATACTAATCAAAGTAATCATGTCTTCTCAAAATATCATGGCCAAAGAAAGTTATCCCTACAAAATCATATAGTCTGGCTGTTGCTCTATCTTCATCACACAAAGTATTTAATCATACACAACCCGATGACAAGCCAAGCAATTGTTTCATACTTTAATAGTCTCAAACTTTTCCAACTTTCACGCAATACATGAGCGTGAGCCATGGACATAGCACTATATGTGGAATAGAATGGTGGTTGTGGAGAAGACAAAAAGGAGAAGATAGTCTCACATCAACTAGGCGTATCAACGGGCTATGGAGATGCCCATTAATAGATATCAATGTGAGTGAGTAGGGATTGCCATGCAACGGATGCACTAGAGCTATAAATATATGAAAGCTCAACAAAAGAAACTAAGTGGGTGTGCATCCAACTTGCTTGCTCATGAAGACCTAGGGCACTTTGAGGAAGCCCATCATTGGAATATACAAGCCAAGTTCTATAATGAAAAATGCCCACTAGTATATGAAAGTGACAACATATGAGAATCTCTATCATGAAGCACAAGTGTGGAAAAAGAGATAGTAGCATTGTCCCTTCTCTCTTTTTCTCTCATTTTATTTTTTATTTCTTTCTTTTTTTTCCTTTGGCCTTTTTTTTGCCTTACTCTGTTTTTTTCTTTTTTCTTTTTGTAAAGTCCGAAGTCTCATCCCGACTTGTTGGGGAATCATAGTCTTCATCATCCTTTCCTCACTAGGACAATGCTCTAATAATGAAGATCATCACACTTTTATGGATTTACAACTCAAGAATTACAACTCAAAGCTAGAACAAGATATGACTCTATATGAATGCCTCCGTGTGTATCGATATGCAATGAATCAAGAGCGACATGTATGAAAATTATGAAAGTGGCCTAGCCACAAATACGATGTCAACTACATGATCATGCAAAAAGCAATATGACAAAAGTAATGCGTGTCATATGAACGGAACGGTGGGAAGTTGCATGGCAATATATCTCGGAATGGCTATGGAAATGCCATAATAGGTAGGTATGGTGGCTGTTTTGAGGAAGGAATATGGTGGGTGTATGGTACCGGTGAAAGTTGCACGGCACAAGAAAGGCTAGCAATGATGGAAGGGTGAAAGGGTGCGTATAATCCATGGACTCAACATTAGTCAAAAGAACTCATGTACTTGTTGCAAAAATCTAGAAGTCATCAAAAACCAAAGTACTACGCGCATGCTCCTAGGGGGATAGATTGGTAGGAAAAGACCATCGCTCGTCCCCAACCGCTACTCATAAGGAAGACAATCAATAAATAAAATTGTGCTCCAACTTCATCACAAAGCGGTTCACCATACGTGCATGCTAAGGGAATCACAAACTTCAACACAAGCATTCTTTAAATCCATAATCACCCAACTAGCATGACTTTAATATCACTACCTCCATATCTCAAAACAATTATCAAGCATCAAATTGATCATAGCATCCAATTCACTTTCTATGATAGTTTTTATTATACCCAACTTGGATGCTCATCATTCTAGGACCAACTTTAAAACTATAGAATATGCCATGCTGTTCTAAAAGACTCTCAAAAAGATATAAGTGAAGCATGAGAGACTAGTAATTTCTTCAAAATTAAGACACCACCGTGCTCTAAAAAATATAAGTGAGGCACTAGAGCAAAAACTATCAAGCTCAGAAGATATAAGTGAAGCACATAGAGTATTCTACCAAATTCTAATCAAATAGGCTTCTCCCAAAAGGTGTGTACAGCAAGGATGATTTTGGTAAACTAAAAAGCAAAGACTAATATAATACACGACGCTCCAAGCAAAACACATATCATGTGGCGAATAAAAATATAGCTCCAAGTAAAGTTACCAATGAACAAAGACGAAAGAGGGGATGCCTTCCCGGGCATCCCCAAGCTTAGGCTTTTGGCCATTCTTGAATATATTGGTGTGACTTGGGAATCCCCAAGCTTAGGCTCTTGCCACCCTTTATTCCATAGTCCATAAAAGCTTTACCCAAAACTTGAAAACTTCACAACACAAAACTCAATAGGAAATCTTATAAGCTCCGTTAGTGAAAGAAAACAAAACCACCACATAAGGTACTATAATGAACTCATTCTTCATTTATTTTGGTGTTAAACCTACTGTATTCCAACTTCCCTATGGTTTATAAACTATTTTACTAGCCATAGATGCATCGAAATAAGCAAACAACACACGAAAAACAGAATCTGTCAAAAACAGAACAGTCTGTAGCAATCTGTATCTAACGCAAACTTCTGGAACTTTAAAAATCCTACCAAAATAGGAAGTCCTGAACAATTTGTTTATTGATCACCAGCAAAACGAATCAACGCAAAAGCATGTTTCTGTGATTTAACAAAATTATATTCGTGCGTGCAAAGTTTCTGTTTTTCAGCAGAATCAAATCAACTATCATCATAGGTTATCCTATAGGTTCTACTTGGCACAAACACTAATTAAAATATAAAAACACATCTAAACATAAGGTAGATGCAAGATTTATTAAATAACAGCAAGGAAAAATATTGGGTTGTCTCCCAACAAGCGCTTTTCTTTAAAGCCTTTTTAGCTAGGAATTGAGATTTCAATGATGCTCACATGAAAGACAAGAATTGAAGCACAAAGAGAGCATCATAAAACATGTGACAAACACATCTAAGTCTAACATACTTCCTATGCATAGGCATATTATAAGCAAACAAATTTGCAAGGCAAGAAAAAACTAGTATACGCAAGGAAGAAGAAAGAGACGATAGCAATCTCAACATGACGAGAGGTAATTTAATAAGATAAAAATTTCTACGACCATATTTTCCTCTCATAATAATTACATGTAGGATCATAGGCAAATTCAACAAAATAGCTATCACAAAACATATTCTCAACATGATCCACATGCATGCAAAGTTGGCACTCTTCCAAGATGGTGGGATTAACATTAACTAAAGTCATGACCTTTCAGAACCCACTTTTATCAAAAATATCATAAGATTGAACATACTCCAAATATGTGGGATCAAAAGTTGACACTCTTCCAAACCCACTTTCAATATTATTGCAAACACTATTATCAATCTCATATTCATCATGGGGCTTAAATAAATTTTCAAAATCATAAGAAGAATCACTCCAATCATGATCATGGCAACAAGTAGTAGACATAGCAAAACTAGCATCCCCAAGCTTAGGGTTTTGCATATTATTAGCACAATTGACATCAAGAGAATTTATAGTAAAATCATTGCAATCATGCTTTTTATTCAAAGATCTATCGCGAATCACTTCATAAAGTTCTTTATCACAATTTTCAGATTCATGAATTTCAAGCAAAACTTCATAAAGATAATTTAGTGCACAAAACTCACTAGCAATTGGTTCATCATAATTGGATCTCTTAAAAAGATTAGCAAGCGTATGAGGATACATAGATCTTAGGTTCTCTGTTTAGTAATAAATAAGCATCTATTCCAACCAAACAAGCAAACGAAAGGGCAAGCAAAAGAGAGGAGGAGATTGGGAAAGAGAGGGCGAATAAAACGGCAAGGGTGAAGTGGGGGAGAGGAAAACGAGAGGCAAATGGCAAATAATGTAAATGCGAGGGAGATGGGTTTGTGATGGGTACTTGGTATGTCTTGACTTGAGCGAAGACCTCCTCGGCAACGGCGCCAG
This sequence comes from Aegilops longissima, assembly GCA_021605205.1. Classification (NCBI taxonomy): domain Eukaryota; kingdom Viridiplantae; phylum Streptophyta; class Magnoliopsida; order Poales; family Poaceae; genus Aegilops; species Aegilops longissima. Next base: position 88,211,693 of record CM038682.1, read on the forward strand.
AAATCCTTCTTGCTACGTCTTGAGCTTGTGTTGGTTTTCCTCGAAGAGGAGAGGGTGATGCAGCAGAGTAGCGTAAGTATTTCCCTCAGTTTTTGAGAACCAAGGTATCAATCCAGTAGGAGGCTCCTCAAAAGTCCCACGCACCTACACAAACAAACTGAGAACTCGCAACCAACGCAATAAAGGGGTTGTCAATCCCTTCACGGCCACTTGCGAAAGTGAGATCTAATAAAAAAGATAGTAAGATAAGATAAATGTATTTTTGGTATTTTATAAGATAGATGCAAAAAGTAAAGATGCAAATAAAAGTAGATGGAAAGCATATATGATAAGAGATAGACCCGGGGGCCATAGGTTTCACTAGAGGCTTCTCTCGAGATAGCATAAGTATTACGGTGGGTGAACAAATTACTGTCGAGCAATTGATAGAAAAGCGAATAGTTATGAGATTATCTAGGCATGATCATGTATATAGGCATCACGTCCGCAACAAGTAGACCGACTCCTGCCTGCATCTACTACTATTACTCCACACATCGACCGCTATCCAGCATGCATCTAGAGTATTAAGTTCATAAGAACATAGTAACGCATTAAGCAAGATGACATGATGTAGAGGGATAAACTCAAGCAATATGCTATAAACCCCATCTTGTTATCCTCGATGGCAACAATACAATACGTGCCTTGCAACCCTTTTTGTCACTGGGTAAGGACACCGCAAGATTGAACCCAAAGCTAAGCACTTCTCCCATGGCAAGAAAGATCAATCTAGTAGGCCAAACCAAACTGAAAATTCGAAGAGACTTGCAAAGATAACTCAATCATACATGAAAGAATTCAGAGAAGATTCAAATATTATTCATAGATAAACTTGATCATAAACCCACAATTCATCGGATCTCGACAAACACATCGCAAAAAGAGTTTACATCGAATAGATCTCCACAAGAGAGGGGGAGAACATTGTATTGAGATCCAAAAAGAGAAAAGAAGCCATCTAGCTAATAACTATGGACCCGTAGGTCTGTGGTAAGCTAATCACAACTCATCGGAGGGGCAAGGATGTCGATGTAGAAGCCCTCCGTGGTTGATTCCCCCTCCGGCAGAGTGCCGGCGAAGGCTCCAAGATGGGATCTCGCGGATACAGAAGGTTACTGCGGTGGAAATTGTGTTTCGTGGTGCTCCTGGATGTTTTCGGGGTACGTAGGTATATATGGGAGGAAGAAGTACGTCGGTGGCCGCCCGAGGGGCCCACGAGATAGGGGTGCGCCCTACAGGGCGGGCGGCCTCCTATCTCGTGGGAGCCTCGGCTGCTTCTTGACTTGCACTCCAAATCCTCTGGATCACGTTCGTTCCAAAAATCACGCTCCCGAAGGCTTCATTCCGTTTGGACTCCGTTTGATATTCCTTTTCTTCGAAATACTGAAATAGGCAAAAAAACAGCAACATGGACTGAGCCTCCGGTTAGTAGGTTAGTCCCAAAAATGATATACAAGTGTAAAATAAAGCCCATAAACATCCCAAAGGGGTAATATAATAGCATGGAACAATCAAAAATTATAGATACGTTGGAGACGTATCAAAGCACACTACACAGTTCTACAGAATTCCGCCTTGGTGGCTCCGTATATGGAGGAACACAAGAATTTTCTACACTCCAAACACCCGGAGAAGTCTGACGACTGGATTACACGTGAACAAACAAGGACTTTCGCCGGTTGGTTGCAGAAACGTGCCATGCATGATGGCGATATTGAAGATGACATGTACTCGCTGTCCCAGTTACCATCTTCGAATATAATGACTTTCAAAGGGTACCAGATAAATGGGAATACATTTTACACGATCGCCCAAGATAGTGGTGTCCGCTTTGATGCAACAACCAACACGGGAAAGGAAACATATTATGGTTACATAGAGGACATATGGGAACTTAACTATGGAGGTGGTTTGAAGGTCCCTTTGTTTTGGTGCAAATGGGTCAATATGACAAAAGGCGGGGTAACGGAAGACCCGCAGTACATAATGACAACAGTGGATCTCAACAATCTTGCGTATGCAGATGAACCATTCGTCCTAGCCAATGATGTGGCGCAGGTTTTTTTATGTGAAAGACATGTCTACCAGGCCGAGAAAAAGAAAAGATAAGGAAGCGAATGGATCATACTATGAGCCAAAGCGCCACATAGTTCTTTCAGGGAAAAGAAACATCGTGGGAGTGGATGACAAGATAGACATGTCAGAAGATTATGAAAAGTTTGATGAAGTTGCTCCATTCACAGTGAATATTGACCCGAGCATCCAGTTAAATGATGACGATTTTCCAAGGCTACGGCGCAAAGGGACACGCGCGAAGAAAAAGTTTCACACCCAAAGATCTGGGATGTGATCGGCTTCACTATCATCACTTTCTTCTGTGTTTCACACCCATGAGGGAATCTCTGTAATAGTTAGGGTAGTTATGTGTTTTGGCATTTGAAACGCGAAGAAATTTTATGTGCAAACACATTCTTGCATGCATTTACTGATTTTTTCACCTAAATGACCCTGAAATTGAAAAGCATTTCAAATGAACTCAGAAAAGGTTGAAAGTTGGCATGATATCATAATTTCACCCACATAGCATGTGCAAAAAAGTAGATAGGGTTACGGCAAAAACTGGATGCACTTCATGTACAAAATAGACAATCTCTTTCAAGTATCGTGGTTTTGATTTAAAACTCATCATTATAAAGGCATTTCATTTTTAAATAACCTAAGCATTACCAAATTGAATATAATGATAAAACACACTAATACTAAATATAAGAAAAAGAATCACTAAAAATCTATTTTCAAAGTTAAGTTATTCATAAACTAGTGATTCACACAAATTTCAAATAATTCAAAATTTAAACTATTCAAATTTGAAAACTACCAGCACTAACTGAAAGTTTGTAATTTTTTGTACCTAAAGCAAAAATATTCACAAAGAAACTCTAAATACAGCAAAAAACAACTAAAAAATAAATAAAACAAAAATAAATGAACCAAAAAAATAAGAAAATAAAAAAGCCCGCCTACTAGGCCAGAGCGGCCTGCATACGACTAGAAACACAACGTTTTGTTAGGCCAGGATGCAGGCCCGCCAAGGCCCAGTAGGCCCACAGGGCAGCAGAGAACAGGTAGGCCCAGTAGGCCTGCTTATGAGAGGAGCTCGAGAGAGCTACCGCACTGGGGCTTATAAATCAGTGCGGACGCCCCTCAGCTAGCGAGATGGGACTAAACTTGTCACCGCAGACTGCAAGCAACAAGACCCTTTAGTACCGGGTGGTGGCTCCAACCGGTATTAAAGAGGGGGTCTTTAGTACCGGTTGGTGCCACCACTCGGTACTAAAGGGGGGTGCTTCCCGCCGCTTGGCCTGGCCAAAACAGACCTTTAGTATCGATTGGTGGCTCCAACCGGCACTAAAGGGGTGTTCTATATAAGAAACTGCTTAAAAAATTCATTTCTCATCTTTCCTTCTGCTTCCTTCTGACTGTCCGCCGCCGCTGCCGCCGCCTCTGCCGCTGTCCCCGCCTCGTCGCCGCCACCATCGCTGCCGCCGCCCGCCGTCCCTGTCCCCTCACACACCCAGCCCCTCTGTCATCGCCCCGTCCTGTCTGTCCCTGCCTGCCCGTCCCTGTCGTCCACCGCCTGCCCCCACCCTGTCGCCACCGCCTGCCTCCGTCCCGTCACACTGCGCCTCTGGTGATCTCATGCCCGGGCCACCATGTCCACACACACACACACACATTAGTTTTTTAGTTATAGAAATTTTTCTGATTTTTAGTTATAGAAATATCTATAGAAATGTTAGAATTTTTTATGTTTTTAGTTATAGAAATATTAGAAATGTTATAGAAAGTTATAGATTTTTTCTGTTTTTAGTTATAGAAATATTTATAGAAATGTTAGCAATTTTTCTGTTTTTAGTTATAGAAATATTTATAGAAATGTTAGTTATATATATAGAAATGTTAGAAATTTTAGAATTAGTTTTAGTTAGATGAATTAGATTAATGTCAAATTGTTAGAATTTGCATATAGAATTTTAGTTATCACAATCCAATCATTTAAAAATGTTACTTTTTATGGCATATAGTATTTGTTCTCGACGATATGCCCGCCCGCATCTCGCCGGCCGAACTGTTCATGACGACGTCCGCTGACCCATGTCTGGGACTGGCTCACTGGCTGGCACCGGAGGTGCTACTCGAGGGGCGCGCCGCTTGGTGAGGAACCCGCCTCGGGTCCCGCCATCGACCTCGATCTCCTTTGGTGGCGTTCACGGGGCCACATTCGTGCAGAGGAGCCGCCCCGCCGGAGGTGGTGCGTCGCCGTGTCGTGAGGAGGATGAGCACGCCCATCGCTACATGGCTGCTATGGACGCCGTGTTCTCCAATACTTGGCAGGTTCTTTGGGCGATGAACGGAGATATGATCCTGTGATGGTTCCTTCTCTTTGGGTGTCCACCGCCCGCACCCCAGGAACCGCGAGTGGCCTAGATTCTTCTGTAGTACTCGATCTTTATTAGGTACCTAGCCAGTGATGTATTCGATATATAATATTCGAGATGATGTGTTCGAGATTATATATATTATTCGAGACAATGATGTATTCGACATTATATATTAATCGAGATGATGCATATTATGTACTATACGATTCAGTTTTTCCTTATTGATTGCATCCATGCATTATAATTTGAATACTAAATTATTTTATATTTCTTCTGTGTTAGTTAAGTAAAAGCTATGGCGGACAATACCGGCAGAGAGAGAGAAGAGGAATTGTTCGACATCATACGCAGCCCTCGCAGGCTAGATGATCTGAATGAAGCAGATGACGCCTCCCAATATCTGAACAATACCAGAGAGGGTGATGAAAAGATATTCGATCTCGACGACCGAGCTGATGAAGTCATGAACTGTGATTATGATTATGATGACATAGAAAATGTTTATGATGACACAGACAATGCTGATCTTGAAATAACAAAACTACCGGCGAGGTATATTTATATAAGCAGGCATCTGGTGATAATCACATGTTTTTTTATTTGAAGATATATTAAGGAATCGATTTTTCTTCTTTCAGCCCTCCGGATCGAGCAAATCTGCTTCTACAGACAGCAGGACAAAGCGAGGCCCGGGCAAAAAGTTGAAGGAGGGTGTAAAGTACAACATCGACTCCATCAAACCTAGTGGCGAACCCCTCACGCCTAAGAACATTGCGAACAAGTGGACTCGTCAGTGCGGAGTTCTTGTGAAGGACCAACTCCCGATCTCCATTCAAGAATGGAAAGAGCCAAAAACTAAACGTCCAAGTGTTACTTGGGTCGACGACAGAGCAAAAAAACCTTTGGGAATCTCTTATGAAACATTTCACCCTACTAGATTATTTCACTGAAGCAGATGAGCAGAAAGTCAAGGGCGCTGCTCTTAAGAAGATGGCAATTTCATTCAACACACACAAGAAAACTGTATGGGCCAACTACCTCGCTGCAGAAAGGAAGACTCCAGAATTCACGGGGACACTGGAGAAGCAAAGAGAACACTGGGCCGATTTCGTGAAATTCAAGGAATCAGAATTATCTAAGGAACGGTCGATAAAAAACAAGGCTAATGCCGCAAAAAAGACGCAGTTTCATAGGCTGGGTCCAGGTGGCTACGCGGTGGGAATGCCTAAGTGGGATAAGTCTGAGCAAGAAATGGAGGATGCAGGGGTCACTCTAGCTACTAGGAGCTGGCCCCCCAGGTGCAGAACTTGGTTCTATGCACATGGGGGGGCGTTGGACCCGAAGACAGGACTGGTTTCGAAGAAGGCAAGTCTAAAAGGAGCCGAACAAAAGATACTTGACGCAATAGAAGAAGCTCGAACGGGGGTGTTCACGCCCAACAGAGAGAACGACGAGCTTACGCGCGCCCTGGGAAATCCTGAACACCTGGGAAGAACATGAGGCAAGGGCGTTATTCCCTGGTATGAGGGCTTTTCGGAATGGAACGACGACTACAGGTCCTGTGCAAGAAAGAAGATGGAGGAGGAGAAGAAGAGGAAGCTGGAGGAGGAGCAGAGGAAGCAGGACGCAGAACGCCTTCAAGGCCTAGAAGCAAGGCACGCGGACTTGGCACTCAAATTCCAGCAGCAGCCGCAGCAGATCGACTCACTTAGCCAGGATAGGGGGTCTCAGCAGCTGCAGCAGCAAGCGGATGATCGTCCAGCATTGGATAACACCGTCCCATCCATGCCGAGAAGCAGCGTTGGTTCCGCCCCGGGCGACACACCGCTGGATACATACCCTGTGGATGACAACATAGAGAACACTAACTGTGAGCTACACTCCAAAATGAAGAACATATCCATGAATACCCTGTGGACGTCGTTGCTTTTACAATTACCCCCAAAACAACCTTCCATTGCACCCCGATTCCAGAGGGCTATGCTCGTGTCTTGGTTGGTGAAGTGGTGGACCCATATTCGGGGCTACAGCTTGACATTCCTGGAGGTGACGATGAGCGCACATTGGGAGAGGCCATACATTGTATCATCCTATGGAGAAAGGATTGCATCATCTTTTGAAGTCCACCGACACCGCGTCGTCTGCCGACTCCTCCTCGAAGTCCGCCACCGAGTCAGCAGACTCCCGCTCCTCCAAGTCCACGAACGCGTGAGCTGACTCCTCCTCAAAGTTTGCCACCTCCTCCAAGTCCCCGAACGCGTGAGCAGACTCCTGCTTCAAGTCCGTCACAGCGTCAGGCCACTCCTCCGGTTTCAAGTCCGACACCGTGTTAGGCCACACCTCCTGCTTCAAGTCCGGCACAGCGTCAGGCCACTCCTCCTGCTCCAACTCAGCCACGTCAGCCGTCTCCGCCGTCTCAGCAATCGCAGAAGAGACACGCCGCAGCTATGGTGCATAGCGGTACGAGTCGAGGTAGTACAGGAAGTACAGGCGGAGACAAGCGATATAAATATGGTCCAAGCCTCGCTCCTCTTCCTCAGAGGCCTTACGACATGACTGGGGAGCAAAACGCAGCCATAGTGCGGGCCCAAGTGGACGCCCATTTTGGACCGAAACCGGCACCGCCGCCAAGGGAGTAAGTGCCTGAGAAAAAGATTGACCACTTCATTCGTATGGCTAGAGCACCAGCTCCCAAGCCTGTTGACTCAGACTATGAGCGCCAAATCAGGAAGGCACATTGAGCATGACTGCAGAAGGAAGTGAGCTCGAGCTCGAGCCAACAAGCAGCTGGCAAAAAATGCGGGAAAACCGTTCCCTAGCTGGGAGAACAGGCGGCGCAGTCGATCCCCCCGCCTGTTGTGCCAACAACACATGAGATGAGTACGTGCGCCCAATATTATTGTGGGCAAACCGTTAACGGTCCCCAGCTGGGCGATGTGGTAATAACGGAGGAGCATATAAAGCAGGCTGAAATGCTCAAGATCACTGTTGGACAACTCCTCGAAATCGAGCCCATGTCTCCGCTTAGAGAGGAGGAAATAAAACGGAAATATGTCCGGGGCCAACCTTTGGTCGAGCCAGATAAGGTCAAGAACCTCCCAACGAGAATGTATGAATTGCATCAATGGTACATGAACATTACCAAGATTTCCAATCGAGAGTCCCTCATGGTGAATGTCAAGGAGGGGCATTACTTCCATTAGAAAGCTCTGTCCTATTCAGAACTATTTCAGTTATACAATCAAGACGCACTCGACAAATCTATCGTCAGTTGCTATTGTCTGTAAGTGATTTCTTTCTGTAATTTAAGTCTCAAGCTAGCTGTAGTGATCATTTTGATCAATCATTACATGTAATTATCCTCACTATATATTCTTTTCTATGGTATTATATGCAGGATGAAGATGTATGAAATGAAAAAATCTAGACGCTATGGCATTGGGTTCATTGACCCAAATACCATTAATGAGTACACATGGAATCTTCCAACTTCTCGAGTAAGTTTAGAGGAAAGCATGCTAGAGTTCTTCATGTTGGGTAACGTAGTAATTTCAACAGTTTTCCTACGATCACGCAAGACCATGGTGATGCATAGCAACGAGATGAGAGTGTTGTCTACGCACTCTCGAGACCAGCAACGGAAGCGTTGACGCAACGTAGAGGAAGTAGTCGCATTTCTTCCCGATCCAACCGATCCAAGTACCGAACGACGGCACCTCCGAAGTTCTGCACACGCTCAGCTCGATGACGCCCCTCGAACTCCGATCCAGCCGAGTGTTGAGGGAGAGTTTCGTCAAGACGACGGCGTGGTGACGATGATGATGTTCCACCGCGCAGGGCTTCGCTTAAGCTCCGCAACGGTATATTCGAGGTGTAGTTTGGTGGAAGGGGGCACCGCACACGGCTAAGGAACGATCTCAATGATCAACTTGTGTGTCATGGGGTGCCCTCTGCCCCTGTATATAAAGGAGGAAGGGAGGGGCTGGCGGCCACCAAGGGCTGCGCTGGGAGTCCTACTCCCACCGGAGTAGGATTCTCCCCCAATCCTAGTCCAACTAGGATTGGCCAAGTGGGAAGGGAGAGAGGCGCCACCCCTTCTCCTAGTCCTAATAGGACTAGGGAAGGGGGAAGGTGCGCCAGCACTTGGGCCCCTTTCCTCCTTTCCACTAAGGCCCATCAAGGCCCATTGACCCCCGGAGGTTCCGTAACCCCTGCACTCCAGTAAAATTCCCAATTTCACCCGGAGTGATTCCGAGTCCAAACATAGGCTTCCAATATATCAATCTTTATGTCTCGACCATTTCGAGACTCCTCGTCATGTCCGTGATCTCATCCGGACTCAACAACCTTCGTACATCAATATCATATAAACTCATAATAACTGCCATCGAACGTTGTTGCGTGGGACCCTACGGGTTCGAGAACTATGTAGACATGACCGAGACACCTCTCGGTCAATAACCAATAGCGGACCTGGATGCCCATATTGGTTCCTACATATTCTACGAAGATCTTTATCGGTCGACCGATAACAACATACGTTGTTCCCTTTGTCATCGGTATGTTACTTGCCCGAGATTCGATCGTCGGTATCCAATACCTAGTTCAATCTCGTTCTCGGCAAGTCTCTTTTCTCGCTCCGTAATACATCATCTCACAACTAACACATTTAGTTGCAATGCTTGCAAGGCTTATGTGATGTGCATTACCGAGAGGGCCCAGAGATACCTCTCCGACAATCGGAGTGACAAATCCTAATCTCAAATATGCCAACCCAACATGTACCTTCGGAGACACCTGTAATGTACCTTTATAATCACCCAGCTTACGCTAGACGCTTGGTAGCACCCAAAGTGTTCCTCGCAAACGGGAGTTGCATAATCTCATAGTCATAGGAACATGTATAAGTCATGAAGAAAACACTAGCAACAAACTATACGATCAGGTGCTATGCTAATGGAATGGGTCATGTCAATCAGATCATTCAACTAATGATGTGACCTTGTTAATCAAATAACAACTCCTTGTTCATGGTTAGGAAACATAACCATCTTTGATTAACAAGCTAGTCAAGTAGAGGCATACTAGTGACATACTGTTTGTCTTTATATTCACACATGTATTATGTTTCCTGTTAATACAATTCTAGCATGAATAATAAACATTTATCATGATATAAGGAAATAATTAATAACTTTTATTATTGCCTCTAGGGCATATTTCCTTCAGCCTCCCACTTGCACTAGAGTCAATAATCTAGTTCACATCATCATGTGATTCAACACCAATATTCACATCTCGTATGTGATTAATACCCATAGTTCACATCGTCATGTGACCAACACCCAAAGGGTTTACTAGAGTCAATAATCTAGTTCACATCGCTATGTGATTAACACCCAAAGAGTACTAAGGTATGATCATGTTTTGCTCGTGAGAGAAGCTTAGTCAACGGGTCTGTCACATTCAGAGCCGTATCTATTTTGCAAATATTCTATGTCTACAATGCTCTGCACGGAGCTACTCTAGCTAATTGCTCCCACTTTCAATATGTATCCAGATTGAGACTTAGAGTCATCTGGATCAGTGTAAAATGCTTGCATCGATGTAACTCTTTACGACGGGCTTTTTACACCTCCATAATCGAGAAATATTTCCTTAGTCCTCACTAAGGATGTTCTTGACCAATGTCCAGTGATCTACTCCTAGATCACCATTGTACTCCCTTGCCAAATTCAGAGCAAGGTATACAATAGGTCTGGTACATAGCATAGCATACTTTATAGAACCTATGACTGAGGCATAGGGAATGACTTTCATTCTCTTTTCTATTTTCCGCCGTGGTCGGGATTTGAGTCTTACTCAATTTCACACCTTTGCAACACAGGCAAGAACTTTTCTTTGACTGCTCCATTTTGAACTACTTGAAAATCTTGACAAGGTATATATTTATTGAAAAACTTATCAAGCGCCTTGATCTATCTCTATAGATCTTGATGCTCAATATGTAAGCAGCTTCAACGAGGTCTTTCTTTGAAAAACTCCTTTCAAACACTCCTTTATGCTTTGCGTAATAATTCTACATTATTTCCGATCAACAATATGTCAATCACATATACTTATCGTAAAGGCTGTAGTGCTCCCACTCACTTTCTTGTAAATACAGGCTTCTCCAAAAGTCTGTACAAACCCATATGCTTTGATCACACTATCAAAGCGCTTATTCCAACTCCAAGAGGCTTGCACCGCACCATAAATTGATCGTTGAGCTTGCACACTTTGTTAGCACCCTTTGGATCGACAAAACCTTCTGTTTGCATCATATACAACTCTTCTTTAATAAATCCATTAAAGAATGTAGTTTTGACATCCATTTGCCAGATTTCATAAAATGTGGCAATTGCTAACATGATTCGGACAGACTTAAGCATCGCTACAGTTGAGAAAGTCTCATTGTAGTCAACACCTTGAACTTGTCGAAAACCTTTTTGTGACAAGTCGAGCTTTGTAGATAGTAACACCACTATCGTTGTCCGTCTTCCTCTTGAAGATCCATTTATCTACATGGCTTGCTGATCATCGAGCAAGTCAATCAAAGTCCATACTTTGTTCTCATACATGGATCCTATCTCAGATTTTATGGCCTAAAGCCATTTCATGAATCTGGGCTCATCATCGCTTCCTCATAGTTCGTAGGTTCATCATGGTCTAGTAACATGACTTCCGAACATGATTACCGTACCACTCGTGCGGATCTCACTCGAAGACCTACGAGGTTTGGTAGCAACTTGATCTGAAGTTTTATGATCATCATCATTAACTTCCTTACTAATTGGTGTAGGAATCACCAAACTGATTTCTGTGATGAACTACTTTCCAATAAGGGAGAAGGTACAATTACCTCATCAAGTTCTACTTTCCTCCCACTCACTTCTTTCGAGAGAAACTTCTTCTCTAGAAAGGATCCATCTTAGCAACGAAAAACTTGCCTTCGGATCTGTGATAGAAGGTGTACCCAATAGTTACCTTTGGGTATTCTATGAAGACGCACTTCTCCGATTTGGGTTCGAGCTTTATCAGGTGAAAACTTTTTCACATAAGCATCACAACTCCAAACTTTTAAGAAACGACAGCTTAGGTTTATTGTTTAAACCATAGTTCATACGGTGTCGCCTCAACGGATTTAGATGGTGCCCTATTATACGTGAATGCAGCTGTCTCTAATGCATAACCCCAAAACGATAGTGGTAAATCGGTAAGAAACATCATTGATCGCACCATATCAAAATAAAGTACGGTTATGACGTTCGGACACACCATAACGTTGTGGTGTTCTGTGGCGTGAACTGTGAAACTATTCCACTTTGTTTTAATTGAAGACCAAACTCAGAACTCAAATATTCATCTCCACGATCAGATCGCAGAAACTTTATTTTCTTGTTACGATGATTTTCTACTTCACTCTGAAATTCTTTGAACTTTTCAACTATTTCAGACTTATGTTTCATCAAGAAGATATACGCATATCTGCTCAAATCATCTGTGAAGGTCAGAAAATAATGATACTTGCCACGAGCATCAACACTCATTGAATCGCATACATCGGTATGTATTATTTCCAATAAGTCAAGAGCTTGTTCCATTGTTCCGAGAACGGAGTTTTAGTCATCTTGCCCAAAAGGCACGGTTTGCAAGCATCAAATGATTCATAATCAAGTGATTCCAAAAGTCCATCAGCATGGAGTTTTCTTCATGCGCTTTACACCAATATGACCTAAACGGCAAGTGCCACAAATAAGTTGCACTATCATTATTAACTTTGCATCTTTTGGTTTCAATATTATGAATATGTGTATCACTATGATCGAGATCCAATGAACCATTTTCATTGGGTGTGTAACCATTGAAGATTTTATTCATTTAAACAGAACAACAATTATTCTTTGACTTTAAATGAATAACCGTTTTGCAAAAACATGATCAAATCATATTCATGCTCAACGCAAACACCAAATAACATTTATTTAGGTTCAACACTAATCCCGAAAGTATAGGGAGTGTGCGATGATGATCATATCAATCTTGGAACTACTTCCAACACTCATCGTCACTTCCCTTCAACTAGTCTCTGCTTATTCTCAGAACTCCTGTTTCGAGTTACTAATCTCAGCAACCGAACAAGTATCAAATACTCAGGGGCTACTATAAACACTAGTAAGGCACACATCAATAACCTGTATATCAAATATACTCTTGTTCAATTTGCCATCCTTCTTATCCGCCAAATTCTTGGGGTAGTTCCGCTTCCAAAGGACCGGTTCCATTGCAGCAAAAGCACTTAGTCTCGTGCTTAGGTCCAGACTTGGGCTTCTTCACTCGAGCAGCAACTTGCTTGCCGCTCTTCTTGAAGTTCCCTTCTTCCTTTGCCCTTTCCTTGAGACTAGTGGTCTTGTCAATCAACACTTGATGCTCTTTCTTGATTTCTACCTTCGTCGATTTCAACATCACGAAGAGCTCGGGAATCGCTTTCGCCATCCCTTGCATACTATAGTTCATCACGAAGTTCTAGTAACTTAGTGATGGTGACTAGAGAATTCTGTCAATCACTATCTTATCTCGGAAGATTAACTCCCACTTGATTCAAGCGATTGAAGTACCTGCATAATCTGAGCACATGCTCACTAGTTGAGCGATTCTCCTCCATCTTTTAGCTATAGAACTTGTTGGAGACTTCATATCTCTCAACTCGGTATTTGCTTGAAATATTAACTTCAATTCCTGGAACATCTCATATGGTCCATGACGCTCAAAAACGCCTTTGAAGTCCCGATTCTAAGCCGTTAAGCATGGTGCACTAAACTATCAAGTAGTCATCATATTGAGCTAGCCAAACGCTCATAACGCCCGCATCTGCTCCTGCAATAGGTCTGTCACCCAGCGTGCATCAAGGACATAATTCTTCAGGCAGCAATGAGGATAAACCTCAGATCACGGATCCAATCCGCATCATTGCTACTAACATTTTCAATACAATTTTCTAGGAACACATATAAAACATAGGGAAGCAACAACGCGAGCTATTGATCTACAACATAATTTGCAAAATACTACCAGGACTAAGTTCATGATAAATTTAAGTTCAATTAATCATATTATTTAAGAACTCCCACTTAGAAAAATATCCTCCAATTCTCTAAGTGATTGCGTGATCCATATCAACTACACCATGACCGATCATCACGTGTGATGGAGTAGTTTCAATGGTGAACATCAATATGTTGATCATATCTACTATATGATTCACGCCGACCTTCGGTCTCCGTGTTCCGAGGTCATATCTTATATGCATAGCTCGTCAAGTATAACTCTGAGTATTCTGCGTGTGCAACTGTTTTGCACCCGCTGTATTTGAACGTAGAGCCTATCACACCCGATCATCACGTGGTGTCTCAGACGAAGAACTTTCGCAACGGTGCATACTCGTGGAGAACACTTCTTGATAATTTAGTAAGGATCATCTTATAATGCTACCGCAATCAAAGCAAAATAAGATGCATAAAGGATTAACATCACATGCAATCAATATAAGTGATATGATATGGCCATCATCATCTTGTGCTTGTGATCTCCATCTCAAGCACCGCCATGATCACCATCGCCACCGCGCGACACCTTGATCTCCATCGTAGCATCGTTGTCGCCTCGCCAACTATTGCTTCTACGACTATCGCTACTGCTTAGTGATAAAGTAAAGCAATTACATGGCGCTTGCATTTCATACAATAAAGCGACAACCATATGGCTCTCGCCATTGCCGATAACTCGTTACAAAACATGATCATCTCATACAATAAAATATAGCATCACGCCTTGACCATATCACATCACAACATGCCCTGCAAAAACAAGTTAGACGTCCTCTACTTTGTTGTTGCAAGTTTTACGTGGCTGCTACGGGCTGAGCAAGAACCGTTTTACCTACGCATCAAAACCACAACGATAGTTTGTCAAATAGACTCCGCTTTAACCTTCTCAAGGACCGGGCGAGTCATACTCGGTTCAACTAAAGTGAGAGAGACAGACACCCGCCGGTCACCTTTAAGCAACGAGTGCTCGGAGCGGTGAAACCAGTCTCGCGTAAGCGTCACGCTGTAATGTCGGTCCGGCCGCTTCATCTCACAATACCGCTGAACCAAAGTATGACATGCTGGTAGGCAGTATGACTTGTATCGCCCACAACTCACTTGTGTTCTACTCGTGCACATGACATCAACGCATAAAACCAGGCTCGGATGCCACCGTTGGGTAACGAGTAATTTCAACAGTTTTCCTACGATCACGCAAGACCATGGTGATGCATAGCAACGAGATGAGAGTGTTTTCACGCACCCTCGAGACCAGCAACGGAAGCGTTGACGCAACGAGAGGAAGTAGTCGTATTTCTTCCCGATCCAACCGATCCAAGTACCGAACGTACGGCACCTCCGAGTTCTGCACACGTTCAGCTCGATGACGCCCCTCGAACTCCGATCCAGCCGAGTGTTGAGGGAGAGTTTCGTCAGCACGACGGCGTGGTGACGATGATGATGTTCCACCGGCGCAGGGCTTCGCCTAAGCTCCGCAACGGTATATTCGAGGTGTAGTTTGGTGGAAGGGGGCACCGCACACGGCTAAGGAACGATCTCAATGATCAACTTGTGTGTCATGGGGTGCCCTCTGCCCCTGTATATAAAGGAGGGAAGGGGAGGGGCTGGCCGGCCACCAAGGGCTGCGCCTGGGAGTCCTACTCCCACCGGGAGTAGGATTCTTCCCCCCCAATCCTAGTCCAACTAGGATTGGCCAAGTGGGAAGGGAGAGAGGGGGCGCCACCCCCTTCTCCTAGTCCTAATAGGACTAGGGAAGGGGGGAAGGTGCGGCCAGCACTTGGGCCCCTTTCCTCCTTTCCACTAAGGCCCATCAAGGCCCATTGACCCCCCGGGAGGTTCCGTAACCCCTGCACTCTCGTAAAATTCCCAATTTCACCCGGAGTGATTCCGAGTCCAAACATAGGCTTCCAATATATCAATCTTTATGTCTCGACCATTTCGAGACTCCTCGTCATGTCCGTGATCTCATCCGGACTCAACAACCTTCGTACATCAATATCATATAAACTCATAATAACTCGCCATCGAACGTTAAGCGTGCGGACCCTACGGGTTCGAGAACTATGTAGACATGACCGAGACACCTCTCGGTCAATAACCAATAGCGGACCTGGATGCCCATATTGGTTCCTACATATTCTACGAAGATCTTTATCGGTCGACCGCATAACAACATACGTTGTTCCCTTTGTCATCGGTATGTTACTTGCCCGAGATTCGATCGTCGGTATCCAATACCTAGTTCAATCTCGCATCGGCAAGTCTCTTTTCTCGTTCCGTAATACATCATCTCACAACTAACACATTTAGTTGCAATGCTTGCAAGGCTTATGTGATGTGCATTACCGAGAGGGCCCAGAGATACCTCTCCGACAATCGGAGTGACAAATCCTAATCTCGAAATATGCCAACCCAACATGTACCTTCGGAGACACCTGTAATGTACCTTTATAATCACCCAGTTACGCTAGACGCTTGGTAGCACCCAAAGTGTTCCTCGGGCAAACGGGAGTTGCATAATCTCATAGTCATAGGAACATGTATAAGTCATGAAGAAAAACACTAGCAACAAACTATACGATCAGGTGCTATGCTAATGGAATGGGTCATGTCAATCAGATCATTCAACTAATGATGTGACCTTGTTAATCAAATAACAACTCCTTGTTCATGGTTAGGAAACATAACCATCTTTGATTAACAAGCTAGTCAAGTAGAGGCATACTAGTGACATACTGTTTGTCTATATATTCACACATGTATTATGTTTCCGGTTAATACAATTCTAGCATGAATAATAAACATTTATCATGATATAAGGAAATAATTAATAACTTTTATTATTGCCTCTAGGGCATATTTCCTTCACTTCAAGCGCCTCAATACCAATGAAGATATACTACTTCCTTACAACTTCCTGTGAGTCACACTGTCTTGTACTACAAATTCTGTTTTTGCTTACTAACTAGCTAGATGTTAATAATTAAGTGTATAGGGTTTACGGTAGTTGATTAGTGTTATGTACATAGCCGCTTAATTAAGACATGCAAACGTGTGCGCATGCAGTTTCCACTGGATCTTATTAGACATTAAAGTTGACAAAGGAAGTGTTGAAGTACTGGACTCACTACTTAAAGAAGAAAAAGACTACACCATCGTGAAGGGGATAGTCAACAGGTAATTTCAATCATTATTAACTATATCTCGGCCTATTTACTTCATCATTTCCTGATATGAACTATTTAATAACCCCTTTATTAATTTTCTTTGCCGGCGGGCAGGGCGTGGGCAAAGTTCATCAAGGTAACTCCAGGCAAATGGGCAAAAAAGCTGTTTTGGTATCGACCAAAGGTAAGTAATTAAGTAGTACTAGCTAGCTAGCTAGCTACCGTCTCTGTAATTCTTGTTTCAATATCATTAATTAATTATCTAATTCAATTCCATTCTCGTAAAGGCCCTGAAGCAGGCGCATGGAAATGATCTGTGTGCATTCTATGTTTGCGAGAACATTCGCATGATGGCGTCCGAAAGGAGCAGATCTCAAAGACAGGACTGAGTAAGTTTGTCAGAACACTATTCACACCATTATCAATATCTAGTCACACAACTAATACACATGCATATTGATCTCCTTCTTAACAGTTCAGAGAGGTGCGGGAGCAGCTCCTACCAGTGGACCGCATACTAGCACTTTAAGAGGAAATAGCGGGATTTTTGCTCGACCAGGTCATAGTTCCCAAAGGAGAATACTATTACCCGCTACCGCCCCCATGAACCACTTGTCATCGTGCTCAAGGCACCCAGGCAACATGTAGGAGAAATTGTATATATATATACATGTGTATGTTTGAATAATTAATGGTGTTGGTTGTGAGACATTCGATGATATATATATATATATATATATATATATATATATATATATATATATATATATATATATATATATATATATATATATATATATATATATATATATATATATATATATATATATATATATATATATATATATATATATATGGTTCTACATATGAAAAAATCTATTTATATATATGCATAATGTGTACAATTTGTAGTATCATAAAATACCAGCAAATAAAAAAGAATTAAATGAAAAACACAAAATTAATGGAAAATAAATAATAAAACCAAAACACCCCAAATATTTAGTACCGGTTGGTGTTACCAACCGATACTAATGGTCTACCAGCACCCGGGCCTGGCTCGTGCCACGTGATGGCACTTTAGTGCCGGTTCGTGCCGAACCGGTAGTAAAGGAGCGGGGGGCTTTAGTCTCCACTCTTTAGTGCAGGTTGTAGAACCGGCACTAAAGGCCCTTACGAACCGGCGCTAAAGCCCGGTTCTGCACTAGTGTTAGTTGCCCTGGTGGGAACTACACAAGATTGAGGTACCAAGAAGCATTCAAGTCCTTGGTCATGACACTGCCTCGGAAGGTGTCGACTTCTCCAAGAATGTTCGCCAGAGACACCATCGTGTAAGGAGAGGCCACATATGCCCTAGCACAATGCCGAAGAGACACAAACAACTCCAGTTGCAGCACATGCGTTGACGAAGCTATCCGGAAGGCACATGTTGTTTGTGTGCTCAGAAGGGAATCAATCATCATCTACGAGCTTTGCACTCTTCAAGTTTCTGTGAGATGATCAATTGAGCATCTCTAGTGCAGTTGTGTAGTTAGGATTTCGGGTTAGGATGGTCCAACTGATATAAAAATATTTACACCACGAATACAATATACCAACATACTAGCAAAGGGCGAGCTATATAGCTGAGGGGCATATCGATTAATTGTATTCTTTATGAGTATGATTATACATGACATAACTAGCAAAGGCCGAGCTATATAGCTGAGGGGCATATCGATTAATTGTATTCTTTATGAGTATGATTATACATGACATAATTGCATATAGGCGCACACTACTAGGGAAAAGCCTATACACAGAATCTTACCAGCGCGCGCTCTAAAATAAGGCGCTGCTGCTAATTAGCAGCAGCGCTTGATATAAAAACGCATTGCTCAAAGGAAAGTAGCAGTAGCGCTCCCACGCGAAACCGCGCTACTGCTCCAATTGCCATGACCTCGCAACCCAGCTAGTTATAGCAGTAGCGCCCTATAGAGAACCGCACTACTGCTATAGAAGTTAGCAGCAGCGCGCTTCTAAGAAAATCGCTACTGCTACGATCAGCCCACAAGTTTAGTCCCACCTCGCTCCGCGAACAGGGTGTTTACCACCTTAAATATGTTACTTCTGAAACTATCACAACCAGTTGGTCTTCACTGAATTCTATGTCTAGAATTTGTGGCGCAATATGAGTCCTCTCCAGTTCCTACTGGAGTGGACTCATATTGACAATTCAGATTGTACACAAAAAGATCATTGATGGCCGATGTATTTTTTTATGTGTGCTTAGACTTAGCAGTAGCGTTTTTCAGTAAAATGCGCTATAGCTACATTAGCTATAGCGCGGTTCCTAAAGTGCGCTACTGCTAGTTCGACTTAACCCCGCTCAAAATTTCACGAAGTCCTCCTCCTCCTGTTCCCCTACTCCTCTATCGCCGCCGCCCGAGCCCGAGCCTGCCCTCACCGCCGCCGCCCGAGGCCGCCCTCAACCTCACCGTTGCCGCCCGCCGCCGCTCTCGACCTCACCGTCGCCGCCGCCTCCCCCACCCCCTCCGCTCTCGACCTCACCGCGCCGCTCTCGACCTCACCATCGTCCGACGCCACCGAGGTACTCCCTCCTTCCGTGCCTCCTCCTCCCACCGCGCCTCCTCCTCCTCCTCCCACCGTGCCCTCCTCCTCCGCCTCGCCCGCCTCCCTCCTCCTCCGCCGCCCGCCCCTCCTCTCTCCTCCCTCCCTCCTTTGTCTCTGTTCTTGCAAATCGTAGGTGTTTTGAATAAAATAGAAGTAAGAAAATTTAGGGCAGTATGATTAATAGTAGTTATAGTTGAACTATTTTAGTTGTAGTTGAACTAGTTTAGTAAGTAAATTAACAAACTAGTTGAACTAGTTGAATTAATAGAACTAATGTATTTTTAGTAAGATAATTAATATAACTAGTTGAACTACTTTATTTTTAGAAAGAACTAGTTTTTTAGTAAGATAATTAATATAACTAGTTGAACCACATATTCTATTTATAGTAAGTTTATATTTAGTAAGAACTAGTTGAATTAATAAACTAGTTGAACATGTCATATTTGTTGTTATTTTTTAGTTTAAGCAATTATTCGGAATGTATTAGTGATAACTTATACGGTTTTTGCTTTTGCAGAAATCAAGGAGCCCCTCCATCATCCCCGCCGTCGTCCCCGTCACCGACCCCCTCCGACATCGAGGTGAGACCAGCCAAATATCCATGTATATCTTTTGTTGCTCAAATAGGATAGTGGTTGCCAAGTGGCCGTTCATGTTCAGTTTACACCTCCGAGTGGCCTATGTTCTGCCGGAGTGTTGATTAATTTCCGTTTCGGCAAATTTCAGGCGCTCGATATGTCCTTTTTTAGCAAAGGTCATGCCGGATTTTTCAGGCCTATGTTTTTTAGTACATATATTTAATTGTACAAGTTTAATCTTTGAATTATGAACGTAGGAAATGTCATACTCGGACGATGACAGTCTTCCGGGGGAGTGCAGCTGGTGCCACGACGATCGAGGTATGTGCGACAGGTTCGTTGAGCTGGACGAAGATCGGCGCTTCAGCATTAAGCTCGAGGAGACCTTCGATGTTGAAACGGTACGCAACAATGACAAGAGTTTTTTTTTCGTAATTAAGCATGACTTCAACTATTTCAACGTCTAATTTTCATCTTTTACAATTCGACTAGCTTATCCCATGCCATGCAAGACGCTATTTCTTGGAGAGGATGGGTTTTGAAGACCATGAAAATTTTGAAACAAAGAAAATACACCTAAGGACCCATCATGATATGGATTTTGAAGTAAATACGTACAATGCTCAGAGCGTAACCCATTTTG
This sequence comes from Aegilops longissima, assembly GCA_021605205.1. Classification (NCBI taxonomy): domain Eukaryota; kingdom Viridiplantae; phylum Streptophyta; class Magnoliopsida; order Poales; family Poaceae; genus Aegilops; species Aegilops longissima. The sequence continues at coordinate 88,232,327 of CM038682.1, forward strand.
GTTGCCAAAATTGGGAAGCACTTTGCAAAATGTATGGTTTTTATGAGGGTATGATTGTCACCATGGATTTTGGTGATCCTGACATCGAGCAAGACAATATGGACATTTGGGTCCTTGTTGACATGCTTCCGATTCTACCGCAATGTGAGTTTCTCAAACATAGTTATTAACTAATTTATATTGTTTATTTCAAAATAGTTGACAGCTTATTTCCATTGACAGCTTATTTTGAATCTTCAAAGAATGTGCAGAAGATGATAGACAAAACCCACTACACTGATGGCTCCGAATTAACTTATAAGGAGAAAAGTCATCTGATTGCTTATTGTACTTTCTTTGAGAATTACAATACCTATTATCGAACTCCTCCAAATTATGGTGAATACGTGCCACTAGTGACGTGTTGAACCACGATAACTTCTATGGAGATACCCTGGTAAGATTTTTTACTACTACGACATCCGTGCATCTTTTGCATACTTCCAAAACTAGTACATCACTGCTAACTACGAAGTTATTACTATGTTTTTCAATAGAAAATCCCGATGGATTGTGTGCCTCATCTGATGTATTACAATGGTTGCCTTGAAGTTCTGAACATACAGCCAGATCATCCTACGTATCTCACCTGTGCATACCGGATTTCTAAAACCGGTGAACACATGCTAATCAAAGAATGAAAAAAAATGTTTGGACATTCGCAAGGAGGTTCTTGGAAGTAACATTAAGCGAAAGGCAAGAATTGGAGACAGGATAATCTCCATTCTCCATAATGGAGAGTCAGGGGCAATCTTGTTTTTTGCTATTTTACCTTAGAGAATATAGTAGGTCCTAAGAGAATGTAGTAGGTCCTATTAGTTACAATATGTTTATTATGTGATACAATGTGTTAAAGTTGATGATGAGGAGTACTTGTGATTACGACTAGTGACCAATTTGCTATGTGATGTCTCATTGATGAAAACGATGATCTTGAGGAGGTGTTATATGACAATGATGTATTATGATGATAAGTTATTAATGATATGATATGATATTTATTATATCATTGGGTGAAAGAACCACATATTAGTTTCAAGTGGATGTCCATCCACTTGAAACTAGTCCACGGTTGATTCACCTACTCATTATGATGTAAAAACAGTCTCTAAATTCCTGTTGTATGAAAAAGTGTGTAAAGGTGTATGAAATAGAACATGGAATAAAAAAGAAATAAAATACTAAATAATAGTAGTAGCGCGGGCAAGGAGGAGCGCTACTACTAATTACCAGCAGCGCTGCTCCGGAGAAGCGCTACTACTAGATCATTTTAGCAGCAGCGCGGGTCCAGGCGCGCTGCTGCTAAGCTTTAGCTGTAGCGCCTAAAACCCGCACTGCTGCTAGGCTTTTCCCTAGTAGTGGCATGACATCCGAAGATCCATAAACAGTTAATCCAACATCTACACAACGTACTAAGAACACGAGAGAGCTAGCGATTAGATCATGTAGTCATGCATTTTTGGGCTTGAGCTTTGAGCGCGCGCTATGGCATGCTAGTTTTATTTACAACTATAGTTAAATATTGTTTTTAAAAAATCTATAGTGAAGTATTGGGCAGATTTACTGGGTGGTCCATGGACCATCCTGTCCACCCTACAGCTACGCCACTGAGGTACAGTACCAGCTTGTGCACGCTGTTATTGATCTTGGCACTTGGGTCTTTGATGGACCGACAGATAGCTGTTTTTTCTCTCTTCAAGATCAGAGCTAATCGTATCATGGCATCATGGCGTTCTAAAGACTACCAGTAAATGGTACTTCCTCCATATCATAATATAAGAGCGTCTTTAACACTACTGTTGTGTAAAAAAATGCTCTTATATTACGGAACAACGGGAGTAGTATTTGCAAGTGTACCCTAGAATCAATCTTATCCTCGCACACACGAGTGTGTGGTTGGTTGGGCAGTTGAGAAGAGGACTGCGGCATTGCTCGTTAACTGAACTCTCCTATTTGACGGATAGTCGTTGAACCACGACGTCGGGGTGTCCAAGTCACTACTTGATCCTCGACAATTGACGCTGCAGCCTGCAGGACATGAACGGCATGCGTAGCCTTGCACGCCTGGTTCTTGGATAAGAAGGCATCATTCTAGTTTGGCAGGGATCGCCGTTTTTAGATAGTTAGATACCGCTAATATGTTGGTACCTGTATGCAGGGACTGACAAATTAACTCTTGCCTTGGCAGTTCATCAACGGAATTCTCTGTGCCGTAATGGAATGGGCAGTGCTAGCTAGCTCCGTCTAATCTTGCTACAAAAAAAGATAGAAAAAAATACTAAAAATCTGAAATGTTTGTCGGGATTTGCCATGCTTATCGAAGGTAATTGCGAGGCTCGCCAACACATCTGGGAACCGAGAAGTTTCTTGCAAAAGTCATGCAAAGCCATGCGAGACTCTTGCGTGCCCGTACTCCCTAGCTTTCCAACGATTAACCGAATTGCTGTAACAATCATTCAAAATGTTAGTATCATAAAATTAAAGCGGCGACAGTAGAAGAAATTCCAATATAATTCCTCTCTTTTCCCAAAAGTTTTGAGGTTGCTTCCCTGTCACGGCTCGGACCTAACTAATGCCATATGGGCGTTAGGAGAGAGGGAAGAGCTGTTAGCATGGAAGTTATATTGGGTCGGAAGCTAGGGCCTATAGCTCGTACGTACTACTCGTTGGTGTGTGTTCGATCGCTTGCAAGACACAGTATGAATCAGCATATGCATGCATGCTGCCGCCGATAACGACGGCCCTCTCTGCCCACCACTAGCCCATGATAATTATCCAGAAACGTACCGGACCAGCTGTCCATATGCGAATCATCCATGGAAAGGAAGAAGAAGAAGAAGAAGAAGAAGAAGAAGAAGAAGAAGAAGAAGAAGAAGAAGAAGAAGAAGAAGAAGAAGAAGCAATGGTTCCTACCCGCTGATGGCTAAGGCTGCTACCTAAAGAGAGTAGCTGCTAGAGTGTTGGTGGTTACGTATGTACCTGCTCCCCTTGTCCTCAAGCTCAAGTTTGATGGCTGGAATTATTTTTCTGGTACCGCATGGAATTGAATGGTTTTGTTTACTAGGCAGGAGGACCGCCTGGTTAGGTTAAGCTAATGGCAAAGCTGCTAATCATGTTAATTAAACAAAGGAAGTACTGTAATATATAGTAGCCTGGTGCTCATGATCATATGATGCATGCCTTTTTCCAGGAACGTGTGACCGCGAGAGGAGCAAGGAATCGAAGCTGGCTGAACCGTGCGTCGGCTCTCGGTTGGCTTGACGTTGGTCTGCAGCTGGTCTCTTCTCATCATGACCATATAATCTTTATTAATTTGGCTTGATGTTGATCACCTTGGCTATTGATGTGATGATGCGATGCACGGCAGCTCCTACTCTATCACTCTATCGGCAGATGAACCTTGGCTGCTGATGCATTAGTCAAAGCACGGTCACAAGCACATCACATGCATGCATATGCATGCATCCAGATCAAACAGTCCAACGACCTAACCAAACCGTTGTCATACCCTCTTCTGTTGCGTTTAAAACGTTGTTTTCTTGCTGTTTTGGATAACAAAGTACAACACCCTTAAGCAAGTCCAGCGTCCTCAAGCCCAACCCAAGTAGTCACGCTAGGTTTGTTTAATTAGCTACAAAGTACTGTTGCTAAAAAAAAGCTACAAATTACTATACATTTCAAATCTCAACAATAATAATTAACCTAGCTATGGAGACATCAGTACGTAGGTTGCGTTGGTTGACCACCCTGTCAAAACCTTTTCCCCTTGGATCCCACCCCCTTGGGAGACTGGCCCATCCATATCCATCCAGAGTGCCAAGTTAGCTCAAGAACATGACACGCCATCCACCCGGCAAACACCAGCCGTCGTTGCACCCGCATCCACGATCCATGCTTTGCATGCATGTCCTCTGGTTCCACTTCCTCGGTTCCTCCATATCCTCCGGCAATGGAGTTATTGCCGGCTACATACACATCTCTCATCTCCCCGTTACGTTAAATATATATGGTTGCCAATATACGGAGATATTCGTTCAACTGTGAACACGACGTCAAGTCGCTACTTGATCTTTGACAACTGACGCTCCAGCCTGCAGGCCTTGAATGGCATGCGTAGCCATGCACGCCTGGTTCTTGGATGAGAAGGCATCGATCATTTTAGTTTGGCAGGGATCGCCATCGTTGGAGAGATGGAGCTTTCCATGCATGACAGATAACTTAAACAATCAATCTTGTAAGGAACGACCCGGTTTCTAGTTAATCTAGACTGGCAGGTCCGTGCCCTGACGCTGCAGTCAGATGGATCGCTAGGACTCCAGCAATTAGGGGGTGCTATTTGTACGACATGGTAAGACTTACAAGCTAAATCAAACTAACAAGATCGATCGACGTAATTTTCATATAGTTACTCCCTCTGTAAACTAAGATAAAAGTGTTCATATCACTATTTTAGTGTTCTAAATGCTCTTATATTAGTTTACAGAGGGAGTACATACTAATACTGGCATGTTAGTACATGCAGGGCAGGACAAATCAACACTTCCCGTGGCAGTTCCTCAGCAGAATTCTCTGTGCCGTGATGGAATGGGCAGTGCTAGCTCCTGCCAATCTCCCGATTCTTGCAAAATTTGGAACCTGAGATGTTTGTAAAATTCATGCAAAGTTTTTTTGGAAACATAATCCATGTAAAGCCGTGCGAGGCCCTAAGGTGCCCGTACATGTTTTTTATTGAAGATGCATGTGTTTTATCAAGAAGAAAGAGAGCATAATGCCGATAATGGCATGCATGACCGATACATCACCAGAAGATGGTGTACCCCTGCTTGCTGAAGGCTCCAAATTGCAATCGAATTGCTGCAACGACAACCATTTAAAAAAAATGTCAATATCATACCATGCAGAGCACCACATGAAATTCCAATATTCACTTCCTCTCTTTTCCTAAAAGCTTCATGTTGATTCTCTGTCACGGCTCGGACCTAATGCCACGGGCGTTAGGAAAGAGAGAGACAAGAGTTGTTGTCATGGAAGTTATACTCGTTGGTGTGTGTTCGCTTGCAAGACACAGTATCAGCATATGCACGCATGCTGCCGCCGATAACGACGGCCCTCGCTGCTCTCTGCTAGTCCACGCTAATTATTCAGAAACGTACCCGAGCTGCTGTCCAAGGAAACCAAGAAGAAATGGCTCTTGCCCGCTGATGCTGCTACCTAACTATGAGTACCTACTAGAGTGAGTGTTAGTGGTCCGTACCTGCTCCTCTTGTCGCGGAGGCTGGAGCTAGCAAGCGGCTCGAGATCGACGATGGCTCGAATTATGTTTCCGGTGCGGGTTTTGTTTGGTAGGCAGGAGGGGCCGGCTGGTTAGTTAATCTAATGGCACTTCTCTAAAAAACTGATTAGGTTTGTTAATTGGATAATCAGACAGAGGATACTATTAGCCAGGCCAGGTGCTCATGATGCGAGGAATCCATAGAAGAAAAGAAAAGAAAATATGTGCAAGGAATCGAATCTGTAAGAGATGTCCTTGCCTAGCTTGACGTTGGTCTGCAGCTGGTCTCGACTCATCATGAGTCATGACCAGAGAAACTTATTTAACTGGCTTGATGTTGATCACCTTGGCTACCGACGACGATGCATGTGATCATGCAATGCACGGCATCTCTCTCTCTCTCTCTCTCTCTCTCTCTCTCTCTCTCTCTCTCTCTCTCTCTCTCTCTCTGCAGATGAACATGTCACTCCGAGGCTGACGCATTAGTCAAAGCACGGTCACAACAAAGCACATGCATGCACCGGTGTCTGATCAACATCAAACACTCCAACGACCTGACCGGTCCGTTGACGGTCAGTGTTATTTTATCCGTGACGTTTAAAACGTTGTTTCCCGGCTGTTTTGGATAACAAGGTACAACACCATCTGCACATGCAAGGTTTGGCGATCCAATCTGTGAGTAGTTTATTAGGTAACGAGTACATATGCCCTTAGAACCATGGTCAAGAAATTCTAACGCTCGCAAGCCCAACTCAAGTAGTCACTAGAGCGTTTGATTAGTTGGTAACGATATGCTTAATCAACCTTCTCCCCGAAAGGAAAAACGGCAATTATAACTTCTAAGCTAGCAAACCACCAGTTGGTTACGTTCGTTCACCACCCTGTCAACCTTTTCCCCTTGGGTCCATGCCAATTGGCACATGCATGGCCCATGCATATCATATCCAGTGCCAAGTTAGTTGGATATTTTTTATTCATTTTCTTGAGGGAAAAGTTAGCTCGAGAACACGCCATCCACCCCGGCCGGCAAACACCAGCCGTTGCACCCGCGTCCATGACCATGCTTGCATGCATGTCCTCCGGACTCCGGTAATGGAGTTGTTGGGCGCGTTGTGCATATCTTATTTCTCCTCCCTACGTTAAGTATAGCCTTCACTTTTCAGTGGAGATAAAGGATTTTTCTCGCGGGAAATCGAGATATTCAACACATGCATGCGATGCAACTACCGCTACGCTAACAAACACCAGCCAAGGGATGACGAATATTTCCTCCGACCTATAAAGCCATGCACATAGGCTACGTACAATTCCACAAATATAGTATCCCCGCTCTTTATAAAGTTGGTGTCCGTATTAGTGTACCCACACATGGATCATTGCATCTGCATGCAGCTGCTGTTGCTGACAATGGTGTTTGACCTGCTGGGCTGCTGCTGATAGCTTCCCGAGCCGGGAAAGGAGGATCGGAGGGCTAAAGCAACGAACGATGGCGGCGTCCGGTTGACACAATTGCAACATATAACCACCGGCGCTGTGTCAGCTGGCTGGCTGCTAGCTAGCTGATGTGGTCGACTGGTCGTTGTAGGTTTCTCTGTTTCTGAGGAAGCACGGCTTGGAATCATGCACCATGTGTATGTACGTGATGATCATGATGGTGCTGGACTGCTGGCTACCTAGCTAGCTGCTTGGTTGATGGAATTGATTACCTAATCAGTCACCTCCTTTTCTCTCTTCCTTGTGAGATCATGCACTCGATGGTGTTCAGTTTTTTTAAGGAATTATATGCAGTGTGTGAGTGTACACATAGCACCATTATATGGTATGAGAGAGACCAGTGGCTTTCCATGCAGTGGCATCAAGAAAGCAGGTACAGTAGAGCTCATCAGTGCTGGGAGCCTGCCTGTAAATACGCACCTACCTACTTAATTAATTAGATTGCATTATTTCTTTGTTGGCTAATACGTTAAAAATCAAGCTTGATTCGAGAATAATTTGCACTCATTGTGAGTTTACGGAGAGAATGATTAGGTGGTTGTAGTACTAGTATTAGTTATACTCCCGAGGCCATACTCCTACAGTCCAACTAGACTGGCACCACCAAGACTTTCAGGACTCTACTGTGGTAGTATTATGCGCCCATGGCCATACTGCATATAATTGGCCACTTTGCTTTTGTTCTCACATTATATATAGATTGGACAATAAGAGAATCAAGATAAGAAATACGCAGGCCTCGCTTTCATGTCCCTGCTTTCCTGGAACATCACATGCAAATTAATCACGGGAAAGCTAGGCCAACCAGACGGTATTAGTTCTGACAGCGAATTAGCTTCCCTGATCTCAAGGAAGAAGGAACTAAACCTCTACTCATCACAAAAGTACCAATTGATATGCTCTAACTTAAGTCAGATAATGAGTTCAAAACTTAAATCAGATAACTTAACAGTGGCTTGACTGACATGCGGGCCCACATGTCAAACACTACCAAAAGTCATCTAGCTGATGTTAGAGGGTCTGCGCTCTAAAAGTACCACACCGGCGAACCTGTACGGCTGTACGTGATATGGTGGTATCACAAAGAAGCAGAGACATCAGTTCATCTGACCAGGTTCTAATCGTGGTGCTCACACACCGCGGTGTTCACAAAAATTTAGTGCAATTGGCCTTAGTGTGTGGGTGTCCTTGTGTGTGTGCTTTGTGATAAGGACCGCCAAATTCCGCAGCTCGCTGCCGCTTGCACCGTCATCTCCGTCTCCGGTGAGCAACCTAACTGGGCCTCACCGGGGTCGACGCTCCTCGTTGGCACTCATCATGTTGCCCTCATCTTCGGGCCGTTCGAAAATCAACTAACACACCCGAATTTTCCAGGTATCTGAGAAATAGCAAACGCGTGGTAAAGAACATATTGACATATTAGCCAGCCAACGAAATAATGCAATCTACGTGCTTTCTAGGTTCCACCGCGTAGAAAGATATGTAGACTAGCCTAGCTAAAAAGTGGTAACCGGATAAAAGCAGGGGAAGATAAAGATCTGATGTACTGACATGATTGAACATTAGAACACGAGGATGAAAGGGAACCAGAGAGGAAAGTGTTGAGAAGAAAGGAAAAGAAAAGAGTTCATGCATGCACAACAACCCAGTGACAAATATATTTTCTCGTTCACATATTGTTTTCAGAGATTTCAAATGGTCACCACATACGGATGTATATAGGCGTATTTTAGAGTGTAGATTCACCCATTTTGTTCGTATGTAGTCATCATTTGAAACCTGTAGAAAACAATGTTAAAACGGAGGTAGTTTAGTGAGTAGTAGTACTGGTTAGTTAAGCCCGGTGAAGTGAAGATTGATTGAGGCGAGGTGCGAGGTGGGCTAATGGCGCAACAACAGCTACGTGCCACCGGACCACCGGCTCCGTCTATATAAGCCTCCGAGCCATCGACGGTTTCCTTCATCAACCCATCCACCCATCTATCCACCGAGCGATCGGCACTCCCACTCCCAGAGCTCCGAGCTAGCAAACAATGGCGTCCTCTCCGCTGCTCGTGGCGCTTGTGATGGTCTCGTCGTGCTTCTTGGCCGTGTCCGGCCAGAAGTTCAACGCCATCTACAGCTTCGGCGACTCCATGTCCGACACCGGCAACCTCTGCGTCAACGGGCCCCCCGCCGGCCTCACACTCACCCAGCCCCCCTACGGCGAGACCTTCTTCGGCCGCGCCACCTGCCGCTGCTCCGACGGCCGCCTCGTCGTCGACTTCCTCGGTACGCACGCTTGCTTGTCGCCGCCGGTTTTGATTTGAACCCGCCATTTTCCCTCCAAAACAAGAAAAACAGAGCATATGCTCTGCTTCGAGAGTTCGAGTTCGAGGACGGCAGGTGAGCTGACGTGCTCTGTTTTTGGCGTGTGCGTGCAGCCGAGAAGTTCGGGCTGCCGCTGCTGAAGCCGTCGAAGGAGGGCGGCGCGGATTTCAAGCAGGGCGCCAACATGGCCATCATCGGCGCCACCGCCATGGGCTCCAGCTTCTTCCAGTCGCTCGGCGTCGGCGACAAGATCTGGAACAACGGGCCCCTCGACACCCAGATCCAGTGGTTCCAGAACCTCCTCCCCTCCGTCTGCGGCTCATGTACGTAACAAACACCGCCATTAACCCCCTCCTACCTCCTCTCCCCCACCGTCACCGCCATTAACGCCGCCTGGTCCAGGCCATGGCCAGAGAGAAAAACAAAAATGGTCGCCTGCCCACCCCCACCCCGTCCCCATGCATGATCACGCGCGCCATTAACTAACTCCACGTCCTTGTTGTTGGTGCACTGCAGCGTGCAAGACGTACCTGTCCAAGTCCCTGTTCGTGCTGGGCGAGCTGGGCGGGAACGACTACAACGCGCAGCTCTTCGGCGGCTACACGCCGGAGCAGGCGGCCGGGCAGAGCCCCACAATCGTGGACGCCATCGGCGCCGGCGCCGAGAAGCTCATCGGCCTCGGCGCCATGTACGTCGTCATCCCCGGGGTGCTCCCCGTCGGCTGCTTCCCCATCTACCTCACGCTGTACCAGACCTCCAACGCCGGCGACTACGACCAGTACGGCTGCCTCAAGCGGTTCAACGCGCTGTCGGCCCGCCACAACTCGCTGCTCCAGAGCAAGGTGACCAGCCTGCAGAGCAAGTACCCCTACGCCAAGATCATGTACGCCGACTTCTACTCCCACGTCTTCGACATGGTCAAGAGCCCCGCCTCCTACGGTATGTACGCAGCTGTCTCTCACTGATCCTCCTACTCCTCCGTCTTCTCCGGCTCCGGCGAGCTAAGTGTTTGTCTGTGTGTCTGTTTGCGCGTGCAGGGTTCAGCACGAACCTGAGGGCGTGCTGCGGCGCGGGCGGCGGCAAGTACAACTACCAGAACGGCGCCAGGTGCGGCATGTCCGGCGCGTCGGCTTGCGGCAACCCGTCGTCGTCGCTGAGCTGGGACGGGATCCACCTGACGGAGGCGGCGTACAAGAAGATCGCCGACGGCTGGGTCAACGGGCCCTACTGCCACCCGGCCATCCTCTCCTAGAGCGACCGACCGAGCGACGGCCGGCTTGTCGTTTGGTTTCTTCCTTTCCTTCCTCGAAGCTGGGGAGGGAATGGATTGCTATTATTATTTTTAGCCGAAAGGAAGAAGAAGATGTGTTGCGAGAATAAGCATCGATTTGATTGATTCTCGTGTAATTTGCGGTTTGGGTTAGGAATGCGTTATTTATGTGTTTGATTAAATGAATGTTTGATGAAAGGTGTGGTTGGAACATTCATGATCCAGTGCGGCGTACACAATCAGGACCAAAACTGATCATTGCCCCCCCACCCCCCAAAAAGAGGGCCTGCTAATCAGTCGACATTTTATGCCATCGAGTTTGCAACATTTTTTCTTACCGGTTGCAACATCCATCTTGCTGGTTGTAGCATATCGTCCCTCATCGGTTGTAGCACGTCATCTCACCCGGTTGCAACATCCTTCATTGACGGTCGTAGAATTCTCATTAGAACAGTTGTCGCATTTATTGTTGTTGCTTGCAATACCGTCACATCATTTTTCGTCACCGTTTGTAGCATCTAGCCGTGCCACTTGTAGCAAAAAAAAAAAAAACACGCTGACATCACTCGACTGAGACTTCGTTAAGTGTTAGTCGACTGAGCTCTATACACATCCTATAAATATAGCGACTAAAAAACTGAACACCATCGGTTGCATGATCTCACAAGGAAAAGAGAAAGGGAGGTGACTGATTAGGTAATCAACTCCATCAACCGAGCAGCTAGCTAGGCAGAAGTCCAGCACCATCATGATCATCACGTACATACACATGCTGCATGATTCCACAGCCCCCGTTATAATTGGCAGCCAGCCCTTTGTTTGAATCCGTCGTCAAAAAGCCCTGCTTCCTCAGAAACAGAAACCTACAACGATCACATCAGCTAGCAGCAGCAGCCCAGCAGGTCAAACACCATTGTCAGCAACAGCAGCCGCACGCAGATGCAATGATCCGTGCGTGGTTACACTAATACGGACACCAACTTTATAAAGCGCGGGGTATACTATATTTCTGGAATTGTAGCCTATGTGCATGGCTTTATAGGTCAGAGGAAATATTCGCCTTCGCTTCGCCTGTGTTTGTTATTAGCGTAGCGGTAGCTGCATTTGCATGCATGCATGTTTCGTACGTAGTACTGATTTGAGTATTCCCTTTTCCGGTGTAAAAAATCCTTGGATATCTCTATTGAAAACTATACTTAACGTAGGGAGGAGAGATAAGATACGGATGCAGCGCGCGCAACAACTCCATTACCAGAGGACATGCATGCAAGCATGGTCATGGATGCGGGTGCAGCGGCTGGTGTTTGCCTGGTGGATGGCGTGTCAATTCTCGAGCTAACTTTTTCCCTCGAAAAAATTATAAGTATAAAAAATACCGAACTAACTTGCACTGGATATGCATGGGCCATGCATGTGCCAAGTGGTGTGGGTCCAAGGGGAAAAGATTGACAGGGTGGTCAACGAACGTAACCATCTGATGATTTGCTATAGCTAGAAGGTTGATTATCATTGTCGAAACATATGGTTACCAACTAATTGAACTCTCTAGCGGCTACTTGATTTGGCTTTTGCACTACTGGAAAATGGGCCTACCCCGACGGCCAAACCTATGCCTATGGCTGCCGTCGGCCTAGTTGGAGCTATGCCGACAGCCCAGTTTTGGCCGTCGGCTTAGCCTGGCCGTCGGGTTACATTGATCTACGCCGACGGCAGCCGTCGGCACAGAACGGCCGTCGACCTAGATGCAGACATGCCGACAGCAGTCGTCGGTATAAATCCGTCATCGGCATACCTGTGGGCCCGGCGACCCTGCCAGTGACAAGCGGCTAACGCCGTCGTCAAACCTATGCCGACGGTCGGGACAGGTGGCCGTCGGCATATTTCCGCATGCCACGTCACCGATCCACGGCGTAGGTATGCCGACGGCATAGGTGCCACGTCACCGATCTGCGGCATGGCCCCCACCAAAACCCTGCCGTCTCTAAGCCGACGGCATAGCTATTTTTTTACATGCGTTTTTTTTTCATATGTTTTTATGCTTTTTTTACATATGTTTTTATGCTTTTTTAATATGTTTTTATGCTTTTTTATGTATTATATGAATATATATGTAGTTTGTAATTTTTTCCATAGATTATGAATATATATATATTTTTTGTATTTTTTTTGAGCACATTAATAATGTGCCGTCATGTTCTTTTGAATATAGGTCCTTATTTTTTATCAAAATCAAAAACAGCTGTGCGACAGAAGTTTAGTGGCGGTTGCAAACGCCCGGCACCCGTCTCCGGAGTGTGACCCCCTCACGTCCGCGGTGTGCCCCCCTCACGGAGGGCGGAAACAGCCGCATCGGGTCTATACGGAGGGGACGCTGCTCCCAAGTGTTTCTATGGGATGGCCTACCACAATCGGGTGGTGTTGTGGCATGTCCGAAGAGGCGGCACGCATCTCCGGGGCATGGCCACCTAACGGACGGGGCCGCCGACGGCACCTGGAGGGGGAAAACGGACGCATCGGGTCCACACGGAGGGGATGTAGCTGTCGGTTTGGCCCAGATGTTGCTCCCAGGTGTCCCTCTGAGCTGACCTGACACAACCGGGTGGAGAGGTCCACTGTTCAAAGCCCGTCCGTGGAAAGTCAAAGGGCTAGATCCCGTGGTCAAACGCTACAGGGTTAGGCGGGACGGGGGCCCTGGGGGTAGCAATGCCACCGGAGCATCGCCCCGGGCCCTCATACATGCGGGGTGGTGTGGTGGCATGTCCGAAGAGGAGGCACGCGTCTCCGGGGTGTGGCCCCTGAGGGAGTCCTGGACTAGGGGGTGTCCGGATAGCTGAACTATCATCTTTGGCCGGACTCCTAGACTATGAAGATACAAGATTGAAGACTTCGTCCCTTGTCCAGATAGGACTTTCCTTGGCGTGGAAGGCAAGCTTGGCGATACGGATATGTAGATTTCCTACCATTGTAACCGACTCTGTGTAACCCTAACCCTATTCGGTGTCTATATAAACCGAAGGGTTTTAGTCCATAGGACGAACAACAATCATACCATAGGCTAGCTTCTAGGGTTTAGCCTCTCGATCTCGTGGTAGATCTACTCTTGTACTACCCATATCATCAATATTAATCAAGCGGGAGTAGGGTATTACCTCCATCGAGAGGGCCCAACAGGTAAAAACATCGTGTCCCTTGTCTCCTGTTACCATCCGCCTAGGCGCATGCAGTTCGGGACCCCTACCGAGATCTGCGGTTTGACACCGACATTGGTGCTTTCATTGAGAGTTCCTCCGTGTCGTCACCTATAGGCCCGATGGCTCCTTCAATCATCAAGAACGACGCAGTCCGGTGAGACTTTTTCCCGGACAGATCTTCGTGATTCGGGCGGCTTTGCGCTGCGGCCAATTCGTTAGGCCATCCGGAGCAGATCGAAGCTACGCCCGGCCATTAGGTCGATTTGGAAGCTTGAACTATAAGGCCGATGTCCGTGGAGACTTGATCTTGACGGATTCGAGCCACACCGAGCGTGCCGCCTTGTCTCGAGGAGTACGATCTAGCTCGCCGCCGAGCAGTGCCACGGAGGCCGCACGATGCCCGCTCGACCCTTAATCCGGGCGGTTTAGCGATGGAGGACGGTTGGTTGGACACCGCCTCGGGGGCTGAAATCTCTACGGCGATTGAGCCGAACACCATCCCTGTCCTTTACAAAGCTCGTGACTCTCAGGTGCCGGACTCCTTTCCGGACTCCGAACCTCCCGCACCCCTGCCAGTCGAATCCGACTGGGCGCCGGTTATGGATTTCACCGCCGCGGACATCTTTCAGCACTCGCCCTTTGCCGATATCCTGAACTCATTAAAGTCTCTCTCTTTGTCAAGGGAGCCCTGGCCGAACTACGGTCAGGAAGGTTGGGATTCGGACGACGAAGAAATTCAACACCCACCCACCACCCACTTTGTAGCCACTGTCGATGACTTAACAGACATGCTCGACTTCGACTCCGAGGACATCGACGATATGGACGGCGACGCGGAGACGACCAGAACCAACGCCCACGTGGCAATGGATAGCCACCTCAACTTACGATATATATATGGTGGACACACCTAAGGGAAGCGATAACGAGGAACGGCGAGGCGTTGCGAAAGAAAATTCCCTCGGGAAGCGGTTAAAGCGGCGTAAGCGCCGCTCAAAGCCCCACCTCGACAAAGATAGAGCCCACATAGACCCAGCCATAGAGCAGGTGAGCGGCCGACGATTTAACATGCCATTGAGCAACCATCCGAACAGGCCAACTTGGACAAACAACCCGTCGCGGCAAGGACAACGATCCGGACGATCTCACGCCGGACACGTCATTGGATCGAAGAACCTCCAAAGAGCTCCTTGCTACCGCGTAGCTTGAAAAAGCGTAAACAGAGGCTCGTAACAGCGGAAGACGCACTCAATGAGATGGAGTAAATTACTCAACACTGCAGACAAATATGGCGATACCGCCAAGCAAAGAGCTACCGAAAGCGCAAACTACTGCCCGAATTCGATGAGGAGGCCGTAGAGCCCCCACGATCAAAAAACAAAGAGGCCGCCGGGTCGGATAGACGACCACATGGCAAACGTAGAACGGCAAGCGGCGCCGCACACAAGCCGGCACGCGATCCGCATAAGGATTCGCACCAAAAGGATGGCCCAGTTAGATCTATCTACGGGCCAAGGAAACAAGTTCTGGCGAGCAATACAACACGTCAAATATCCGAACATCACGGCACACCCAAATCTGGGGCGCGCGCACCCTCTATGTTTCACCGATGAGGTCTTTGGACCATGAATTTCCAGCGGATTCAAGCCCGTAAACATAGAGGCATACGACGGAACGATGCACTCCAGTGCGGATTGAGGATTATATCCTCCACATACACATGGCGGAGGAGATGATCTCCACACCATAAAATACCTACCCCTCAAGCTCAAAGGGCCAGCCCGGCATTGGCTTAAAAGCCTCCCCGAAAACACCATTGGTAGTTGGGAAGAGCTTGAGGATGCTTTTCGGGCCAATTTCCAGGGAACCTATGTCCGACCTCCGGACGCAGACGATCTAAGTCACATAACCCAACAGCCCGGAGAGTCAGCTCGAAAATTCTGGAACAGGTTCCTCACCAAAAAGAACCAAATAGTCGATTGTCCGGACGCCGAAGCCGTAGCAGCTTTTAAACACAACGTCCGAGATGAATGGCTCGCCAGACACCTTGGCCAGGAAAAGCCAAGAACAATGGCCGCACTAAGAAGCCTCATGACCCGCTTTTGCTGGAGAGGATAGCTGGCTAGCAAGATGCGATACCAGCGACCCAAATACATCCAAGTCGGGGATGGGAATGGGAAACCACGACGCAGCAAGGACCAGCGCGGATTAAGGAGCGGTCCAAGAGCGCGGCGATCAACGCCGGATTCAAAAGCTCACGGCGAAACAATAAAAACTGCCCTTAAGGACAATAGCGATGAGCTATCCAACTTAAACAAAATCTTGGACAAGATATGCCAAATCCACAAGACTCGGGAAGCACGCAAACCATACCCACAGAGATTGTTGGGTCTTCAAGCGATCCGGCAGACTCAACGCCGAACACAAGGGGCTCGACACACCAAGTGAGGATGACGACGAGCACCACAAGCGAGCCCGGAAAACAAAAGAATTTCCCACAAGACGTCAAAACAGTAAACTTACTTCAAGTAACAAAGGGGAAAACAGAGCGGCACCCATTGAATTACGCTACGCACAATCTACCCCAGTGAGTCCCAACACCGGTTGTCAAAACCAATTACCTTCGACCATCGGGACTACTCCGAAAGTATCCGAACGCAGGATGGACTTCCTTGATACTAGAACCTATAATCGACGGTCTTCAATTTACGCAAGTCCTAATGGACAGCGGCAGTGATTTAAACCTGCTATATCGGGACACAATCCGCAACATGGGGATAAACCCAAACAGGATTAGCCATAGCAACACTTCCTTCAAGGAATAATGCGAGCACATATGCCCATTATACGGGCTCCCTACTATTGGAAGTTATGTTCGGCTCACCCGACAACTTCCGTCGGAAAAGTTGGTCTTCCACATCGCCCCATTTAAAAGTAGCCATCAAGCACTCTTTGGGGCCTTGAAGCTTTCGCTCGCTTTGACGCAATACCGCATTATGCATCTCTTAAACTTAAAATGCCGGTCCACGAGGCATCATTTCATTAAAAGGAAGCTGCGCGTGTCCCTCAAGGAAAGAATGTGAGACTGCCTTAACAGCCTCACACTAATACGGCCTTGCTGGCCAAAAGCGTCTAAAGCAGGTCGTTCGGACCCGACACGGTTAAGCGAGCCCGCATAAATAAACATGATGCTTACTAGCGCGTAACCCCTTACAAGGGGCTTCCACGCATGTACAACAAGAGACAATAAAGCTCAATTTTACTCATTTTGAATCATACTCTATTTTATTTCCAATTACATTTTAGCGCGATCTTTTACAAACTAAGTTCCTCTCTTTTCAGATGAGCGCGTGCTATACCGTCGATATCTGGCACAACCGAGACACAGGCGCAGACGTGCAGCAGGGACCCGTTGCAAGGATTCTTTTCAGATTAAGACCCTGCGTAAACCTTTTTCACTGTCTCTTGTTGTTACTCATCCCCCGGTCTCTTATTATAACCGAGGAGGAGGCTGGCGTTTTGGCATCGGCCGCGTCAGAAGTTTGCACGTACCTGGACACCAGGGGCTTGTTACCAAGGGCATTGTTCGACCCGCTTTATAAAAGACCGAATACCGTAGGGAGTGTTCGACTTCTCGAGTTAGGCCTTATATGCATCAGCTCCGAATCATGTCTTTGGTCAAATGTTGGGTTTGCCCGGCTCCTGCGTTTTGCTGCCTTACGTTCCGTTCTATCGGCTAACGCGCACCGGAGAACTATGCGATTGTGCCCGGTTCGGTAAGGCGAGCACCTCGATGAAAGCCAAAACTGACTGTCATGATATAGCGAGAGACTGGTCAACCACTCGATGACTCACCGGAATGTTTAGAATTCCTCCACATTAACGAAGGACCGTTTTTTGGTTAGGCACATACGCACCCCGAATTCGGGAGAGTGCGGTGCCCCCAGGGGCTATATAGTAGCCCCACCATCGAACTCCTATGGCTAAGTGAAAGTGATAAAGCATTATAGTCCGGTTGCCTAGTTTGCTACGCTACCACCTCCTTTATAGGACCGAGACGTTGGATTAAGTGTGAAAGCGCGACTTCTTTGCAAACACCCCCGCACTATGTGCGTGGGGGCTGAAGCCGAAGACTGCCATCTTCCAGGTTATATACATATATACATCAACGGCTGCACAGGAGGTAGTTTGCTACTTGAAGGCACAAGTATAAAAAGCTCTTACATTAAATTGAAACGTTGTTTCATAAAATTATACATGTCATTCAAACATAACATCCTTCGAGAACTACGTCTCTATTAAGCGGCGCCGAAGAACTTCCCAAAATAGCGCTCGATCGGTACTCGCTGCCGTTCGTATCTGGGGACGCAATATCGGTGGCCTTCATCTCAGCCCAGTATGCCTTGACACGGGCAAGAGCCATCCGCGTCCCCTCAATACACGCCGACCGCTTCATTACGTCGATACGCGGTACCGCACCAAGGAACTGCTGCACTAAGCCAAAATAACTCTTCGGCTGGGGTCCGCCTGGCCACAAATGAGTCATGACATGCTTCATGGCAAGTCCGGATAATCGATTCAGCTCGGCCCATTCGGCCAACCGATCGGTCAACGGAAGAGGACGCTCCGAACTATGGAATTGCGACAAAAATAGCTCTTACCTTCTGTGCCCCTTCTGGCCTCGGAAGTGCTCAATCGCGTCCGCAGCGCTCGCCGCTAAGTCCAGATAAGCATCCTCCGGACTCCACAGCTTGTCCAACTGAGCATACTTGGATCCGTATATTTCCTCCAGCGTAAACGGTTTTCCACCGCAATATCCCCGCCCGACTCAGCTCCTCCTTGGCAGCTCTCATAGTGGAACGGGCATCCTTGGATTCGGCGGTGGCCTTTTTCAGGTCCTCTTGTTCCGCTTTGCGTTCTTTTCAAGAACCTCGCAGCGGTCGGTAGTATTCTTCAGTTTGAGGCCAAATCGGCCATTTCCTCTTTGCTTGGCGATGAGCAGCCCGTTCGACTTTCAGCTCTTGACCACCTTTAAAGCGCCGCATTACTCTTTCGGCTTGCTCTTTAGCTCGGGCAAGTTCCGCCGCAGCCTCTCCACAAAGAGCAATGCACCGCTCGCATCAAAGCATACAAGTAGTAAGGCATGGGCGTCAAGCTCTCTTACCGGTGTCCGCGAGAAGTCGCATACCTTGTGACTCGTCAAACCGTTTATTGACCAGCGCGATGTCGCATCCGCCTCGTCAAGTTGCCGCTTTAGTTTGGCAAATTCATCAGTCCGGCTAGCCACGGACGCCCGCCACCTACATAGGAACGGCGACATGTTAGTATCGAGATTATGATCCTCGACGCGCTGTCGGTTGTGACAGATACCGAGTCTCGAGGCTACTATCTATACTGGCGCATTCTATATGCATAAGCGCGAGAAGGTACATCATTTTTTGTACCTCAAACCCCGTCGATAAACTTCGGCGGCTTCATGCAATCCGCTCTCGGCGGATGCAATTCTTTCGATTACCGTAGCCATTAGCGCACGGTGATCTTCTGAGATCTACGCTTGCCGAGCAGGTCCTTCAGCTCCTCCGACCGCCGCCCGGTTGGCGCCGGACCATTCGGCCCCGCCGGACTCGGGGAAACTCTCTGTGACAACACTTCAGGGTCACCCGCCTCGCACGAAGGCGCGATAGATGGAGGCGTTTCGCTCTCTATCATCTCCGGACGAAGATCCTGCGAAGACGAGCTCTGCTGAGAAGGGCTGAGATCCGAACTACAAGGTACAATTTCGTTATCTTGAAATAAATACAGGATGTTCTTTATTCACAGGACCCCTTCTTTTTACTTACGGCTCATTGGAGGGCTGATCCCTTGGGGAAATAGTGCGGCCGGGTACTTCCCGCGCGGACTTTCGGCGAAGACTTCTTTCCCGTTTGAAGCCTTGGCTTCGGGTCTTGAAGCGGTCCTCTTCTCCCCTTGGAGGAGGATCCCGATCCCTCTTCCTTGAAAGCCTCCTTCATGAGGCGATTGCTCCCTGCTCCCCCTTCGCCTTCTTTAAAAGGCGCGGCCTTCAACATCTTGGTCAGATGGGATCCGGCGTGGTCTCTGGAGGGGGCGGACACCTTATCAACTTTGCCTGGCTATCCACTCTGTTCAAGAAACGGCTCCCTTAAAGGGCATATATATGATAAATGAATGAACAACCTGTCCGATTCTGGGTTACTTACTTGAGTATCGGGTGATTGCAGCTTAGACCTGCGTCCTCGGTCAAGTCCGGACACTTCTCTTGTGATCCAAGAACAGTTTGTACATCTCCTTGGCGTCGCGCCCATAAAATGTTGGAGAGCTTGTGGTCCCTCGGATTAAACTCCCACGCACGGAGGGGGCGTTTATAGGGCGAAGGCGCGAATCAGCATAACCTGCGCCGCCATGACCAGATTGATCTCTCTTTCTTGGAGGTCTCGAATACGGCCCTGCAACAGAGGAACGTCCTTGGACGGCCCCCAGTCGAGCCCCCGGTTGACCCATGATGCCAACCGCTGTGGTGGACCTGGGCGGAAGGCGGGTGGCGCCACCCATTTGGTGCCCCTGGGAGCGGTGATATAAAACCACTCCCGTTGCTACAAACCAAGCTCCTCTTGAAAAGAGCCCTCGGCCCGGAGCATCAGCACACTTGCTTATGACCGCCCCTCCGCACTCTGCTTGTTGCCCCTCGATCATCTTCGGCTCCACCTTGAAGGTCTTGAGCCACAATCCAAAGTGAGGGGTAATATGGAGGAAGGCTTCACATACGACAATGAATGACGAGATATGGAGGATGGACTCCGGGTTAGAGTCATGGAAATCCAGCCCATAATAAAACATGAGCCCCCGCACAAAGGGATCCGTCGGGAAGCCAAAACCCCGAAGGAAGTGAGACACGAACACCACGCTCTCGCCGGGCTCGGGAGTGGGAATGACCTGCCCTGGAGTAGGCAGCCTATGCGAAATCTCGCCGGTTAGATACCTGGCATCACGCAGCTTTAGCACATCTTCTTCTGTGACGGAAGAAGACATCCATCGGCCGAGCTGGTCGGAGCCGGACATCGTCGAAGGTCCGAAGCGCCTAAATCTGAAGCTTTGGGTGTTACAACTCGAAGCGCGAGGCGATTTCGATGGAGGGTGGAAAAAAGAAGAGGGCCTTGGTCTCATTATAAAGAGGTTGAATACCAAGAGCCCTCCCCATGGTCGATTGGGACTCGCCGATAGAGGCGTGCCAGCGAACGGGCACGGTTGGGTTACCCACGTCCGTATTGATGAGAATCCCGGAATAAGGGGGCACGATCTACGCTTTGATAAGACGTGCCAAGGAAACCGCTTCGCTAAACACGCTGAGGTGGGACAGTAAAAAACGATTCGAATAAAGGACTGGCCGTGGTGTGATGTCACGCCACGGAATACGTCAGCAGATCTGTGCAAAAAATTATTCTCTCTACGGTGGTATGTGGAATTTGTTTTGCAGAGCCGGACACTATCCTTGTGTTCAAAACCTTCTATGAAGTATTCGGAGGAGGAACCCGCCTTGCAATGCCGAAGACAATATCGCGCCCGAACTCGCTGTCTTTGAAGCCTGGTTCAGGGGCTCTTGAGGGAGTCTGGACTAGGGGTGTCGGATAGCGAACTATCATCTTTGGCGGACTCCTAGACTATGAAGATACAAGATTGAAGACTTCGTCCCTTGTCCGGATAGGACTTTCCTTGGCATGGAAGGCAAGCTTGGCGATACGGATATGTAGATTTCCTACCATTGTAACCGACTCATGTAACCCTAACCCTATTCGGTGTCTATATAAATCGAAGGGTTTTAGTCCGTAGGACGAACAACAATCATACCATAGGCTAGCTTCTAGGGTTTAGCCTCTCTGATCTCGTGGTAGATCTACTCTTGTACTACCCATATCATCAATATTAATCAAGCAGGAGTAGGGTATTACCTCCATCGAGAGGGCCCGAACCTGGGTAAAAACATCGTGTCCCTTGTCTCCTATTACCATCCGCCTAGACGCACAGTTCGGGACCCCCTACCCAAGATCCGCCGGTTTTGACACCGACAGCCCCCCTCACGGATGGCGATGACAAGGTAGTAGACGTTCTGCGGCAACGATGCGGCGTGAATATTATTAAATACTCAGAGCGCGATAAAATCATGAGTTATTTACACGACGTGGGCACATGTGCTATAGGGGCGATGGTAATTTTTTCATAATTTTTCGTGATGGAGAAGTATCTGAACACTTACCTCTACGCGAATTGCTCTTCACGCGTCTACGACTGTGGCCGACGGCCTCCGGGGGCTAGCATGCCGCCAAATCTTGCGTAGGCAGCCTCTCACAAGTCTGGAAGTGTTGTGGCGGTTGCAAATGATGGGGAACGTAGTAATTTCAAAAAAATTCCTACGCACACGCAAGATCATGGTGATGGCATAGCAACGAGTGGGGAGAGTATTGTCCACGTACCCTCGTAGACCGTAAGCGGAAGCGTTATGAAAACGCGGTTGATGTAGTCGTACGTCTTCACGATCCGACCGATCCAAGTACCGAACGTACGGCACCTCCGAGTTCAGCACACGTTCAGCTCGATGACGATCCCCGGGCTCCGATCCAGCAAAGCGTCGGGGATGAGTTCCACGAGACGACGGCGTGGTGGCGATGATGATGCTCTACGGCGTAGGGCTTCGCCTAAACTCTGCGACGATATGACCGAGGTGTAATATGGTGGAGGGGGGCACCGCACACGGCTAAGGAACAATCCGTAGATCAACTTGTGTGTTCTGGGGTGCTCCCCTGCCCCCGTATATAAAGGAGGGAGGGGGAGGTGCGGCCGGCCCCCAAGGGGTGCGCCTGGAGGAGTCCTACTCCCACCGGGAGTAGGACTCCCCCCCTCTTGCCTTGTTGGAGAAGGAAAGGAGGGAGGGGAAAGAGGAAGGGGGGCGCCGCCCCCCCTCTCCTTGTCCTATTCGGATTAGGGGGAGGGGCGCGCGGCCTACCCTGGCCGGCCCTCCTATTCTCCCTCATGGCCCACTAGGCCCATTATTCCCCGGGAGGGTTCCGGTAACCCCCCGGTGTTCCGGTAAAATCCCGATTTCACCCGGAACCATTCCGATATCCAAATATAGGCTTCCAATATATCAATCTTTATGTCTTGACCATTTCGAGACTCCTCGTCATGTCCGTGATCACATCCGGGACTCCGAACAAACTTTGGTACATCAAAACTTGTAAACTCATAATAAAACTGTCATCGTAACGTTAAGCGTGCGGACTCTACGGGTTCGAGAACTATGTAGACATGACCTAGAACTATTCTCGGTCAATAACCAATAGCGGAACCTGGATGCCCATATTGGTTCCTACATATTCTACGAAGATCTTTATCGGTCAAACCGCATAACGACATACGTTGTTCCCTTTGTCATCGGTATGTTACTTGCCCGAGATTCGATCGTCGGTATCCAATACCTAGTTCAATCTCGTTACCGGCTAGTCTCTTTACTCGTTCCGTAATACATCATCTCGCAACTAACTTATTAGTTGCAATGCTTGCAAGGCTTATGTGATGTGTATTACCGAGAAGGCCCAGAGATACCTCTCCGACAATCGGAGTGACAAAACCTAATCTCGAAATACGCCAACCCAACATGTACCTTTGGAGACACCTGTAGTACTCCTTTATAATCACCCAGATACGTTGTGACGTTTGGTAGCACCAAAGTGTTCCTCCGTAAACAGGAGTTGCATAATCTCATAGTTACGGAACATGTATAAGTCATGAAGAAAGCAATAGCAATATACTAAGCGATCAAGTGCTAGGCTAACGGAATGGGTCATGTCAATCACATCATTCTCCTAATGATGTGATCCCATTAATCAAATAACAACACATGTCTATGGTTAGGAAACATAACCATCTTTGATTAATGAGCTAGTCAAGTAGAGGCATACTAGTGACTATATGTTTGTCTATGTATTCACACATGTATTATGTTTCCGGTTAATACAATTCTAGCATGAATAATAAACATTTATCATGATATGAGGAAATAAATAATAACTTTATTATTGCCTCTAGGGCATATTTCCTTCAGTCTCCCACTTGCACTAGAGTCAATAATCTAGATTACACAAGAATGATTCTAACACCCATGGAGTCTTGGTGCTGATCATGTTTTGCTCGTGGAAGAGGCTTAGTCAACGGTCTGCAACATTCAGATCCGTATGTATCTTGCAAATCTCTATGTCTCCCACCGGACTTGGTCCCGGATGGAATTGAAGCGTCTCTTGATATGCTTGGTCCTCTTGTGAAATCTGGATTCCTTTGCCAAGGCAATTGCACCAATTGTCACGAAGATCTTCATTAGTCCCGATGCACTAGGTATGACACCTAGATCGAAATGAACTCTTTCATCCAGACTCCTTCATTTGCTGCTTCGAAGCAGCTATGTACTCCGCTTCACATGTAGATCCCGCCACGACGCTTTGTTTAGAACTGCACCAACCGACAGCTCCACCGCTTAATAAAAACACGATATCCGGTTTGCGATTCAGAATCGTCCGGATCAGTGTCAAAGCTTGCATCGACGTAACCATTTACGACTAGCTCTTTGTCACCTCCGTATTCGAGAAACATATCCTTAGTCCTTTTCTGGTATTTCAGGATGTTCTTGACCGCTGTCCAGTGATCCACTCCTGGATTACTTTGGTACCTTCCTGCCAAGCTTATTGCTAAGCATACGTCAGGTCTGGTACACAGCATTGCATACATGTTAGAGCCTATGGCTGAAGCATAGGGAACATCTTTCATTTTCTCTCTATCTTCTGCTGTGGTCGGGCATTGAGTCTGACTCAATTTCACACCTTGTAATACAGGTAAAAATCCTTTCTTTGCCTGATCCATTTTCAACTTTTTCAAAACTTTATCAAGGTATGTGCTTTGTGAAAGTCCAATTAAACGTCTTGATCTATCTCTATAGATCTTGATGCCCAATATGTAAGCAGCTTCACCGAGGTCTTTCATTGAAAAACATTTATTCAAGTATCCTTTTATGCTATCCAGAAATTCTATATCATTTCCAATTAATAATATGTCGTCCACATATAATATCGAAATGCTACTGAGCTCCCACTCACTTTCTTGTAAATACAGGCTTCTCCAAAAGTCTCAGATAAAACCATATGCTTTGATCACACTATCAAAGCGTTTATTCCAACTCCGAGAAGCTTGCACCAGACCATAAATTGATCGCTGGAGCTTGCACACTTTGTTAGCACCTTTTGGATCAACAAAACCTTCTGGTTGCATCATATACAACTCTTCTTCTAGAAATCCATTCAAGAATGCAGTTTTGACATCCATTTGCCAAATTTCATAATCATAAAATGCAGCAATTGCTAACATGATTCGGATAGACTTTAGCATCGCTGCGTGTGAGAAAGTCTCATCGTAGTCAACCCCTTGAACTTGTCGAAAACCTTTCGCAACAAGTCGAGCTTTATAGACAGTTACATTACCATCAACATCAGTCTTCTTCTTAAAGATCCATTTATTCTCAATGGCTTGCCGGTCATCGGGCAAGTCAACCAAAGTCCATACTTTGTTTTCATACATGGATCCCATCTCAGATTTCATGGCTTCCAGCCATTTTGTGGAATCTGGGCTCACCATCGCTTCTTCATAGTTTGTAGGTTCACCATGGTCAAGTAACATGACTTCCAGAATAGGATTACCGTACCACTCAGTGCGGATCTTACTCTAGTTGACCTCGTGAGTTCAAGAGAAACTTGATCTGAAGTTTCATGATCATCATCATTAACTTCCTCACTAATTGGTGTAGGTGTCACAGGAACCGATTTCTGTGATGAACCATTTTCCAATAAGGGAGCTGGTACTGTTACCTCATCAAGTTCTACTTTTCTCCCACTCACTTCTTTCGAGAGAAACTCCTTCTCTAGAAAGGATCCATTCTTAGCAACGAATGTCTTGCCTTCGGATTTGTGATAGAAGGTGTACCCAACTGTTTCCTTTGGGTATCCTATGAAGACACATTTTTCCGATTTGGGTTCAAGCTTATCAGGTTGAAGTTTTTTCACATAAGCATCGCAGCCCCAAACTTTCAGAAACGACAACTTTGGTTTCTTGCCAAACCATAGTTCATAAGGAGTCGTCTCAACGGATTTTGATGGTGCCCTATTTAACGTGAATGCGGCCGTCTCTAAAGCATAACCCCAAAACGATAGCGGTAAATCGGTAAGAGACATCATAGACCGCACCATATCTAGTAAAGTACGATTACGACATTCGGACACACCATTACGCTTTGGTGTTCCAGGTGGTGTTAGTTGCGAAACTATTCCACAATTTTTCAAATGTAGACCAAACTCGTAACTCAAATATTCTCCTCCACGATCAGATCGCAGAAACTTTATTTTCTTGTTACGATGATTTTCAACTTCACTCTGAAATTCTTTGAACTTTTCAAATGTTTCAGATTTATGTTTCATTAAGAAGATATACCCATATCTGCTTAAATCATCTGTGAAGGTGAGAAAATAACGATATCCGCCACGAGCTTCAACATTCATCGGACCACATACATCAGATGTATGATTTCCAACAAATATGTTGCTCTCTCCATAGAACCGAGAACGGTGTTTTAGTCATCTTGCCCATGAGGCACGGTTCGCATGTACCAAGTGATTCATAATCAAGTGATTCCAAAAGTCCATCAGTATGGAGTTTCTTCATGCGCTTTACACCGATATGACCTAAACGGCAAGTTACCACAATTAAGTTGCATTATCATTATTAACTCTGCATCTTTTGGCTTCGACATTATGAATATGTGTATTACTACTATCGAGATTTAATAAAATAGACCACTCTTCAAGGGTGCATGACCATAAAAGATATTACTCATATAAATAGAACAACCATTATTCTCTCGATTTAAATGAATAACCGTCTCACATCAAACAAGATCCAGATATAATGTTCATGCTCAACGCTGGCACCAAATAACAATTATTTAGGTCTAAAACTAATCCCGAAGGTAGATGTAGAGGCAGCGTGCCGACCGCGATCACATCGACTTTGGAACCGTTTCCCAGCATCGTCACCTCGTCCTTGGCCATGCTACGCTTATTCCGTAGTCCCTGTTTTGAGTTGCAAATATTAGCAATGAACCAGTATCAAATACCCAGTGCTACTACGAGCTCTAGTAAGGTACACATCAATAACATGTATATCACATATACCTTTGTTCACCTTGCCATCCTTCTTATCCGCCAAATACTTGGGGCAGTTCCGCTTCGGTGACCAGTTTGCTTTCAGAGAAACACTCGGCCAGGCTTAGGTCCGGACTTGGGTTTCTTCTCTTGAGCAGCAACTTTCTTGCTGTTCTTTTGAAGTTCCCTTCTTCTTCCCTTTGCCCTTTTCTTGAAACTAGTGGTCTTGTTGACCATCAACACTTGATGCTCCTTCTGATTTCTACCTTCGCAGCTTTTAGCATTGCGAAGAGCTCGGAATTGTTTTGGTTATCCCTTGCATATTATAGTTCATCACGAAGCTCTTGTAGCTTGGTGGCGTGATTGGAGAATTCATCAATGACACTATCATCCGAAGATTAACTCCCAGTTGAATCAAGTGATTATTATACCCGGACATTTTGAGTATATGCTCACCGACGTAACTATTCTCATCCATCTTGCAGCTATAGAACTTATTGGAGACTTCATATCTCTCAATCCGGGCATTTTCTTGAAATATTAACTTCAACTCTTGGAACATCTCATATGCTCCATGACGCTCAAAACGCCGTTGAAGACCGGTTCTAAGCCGTAAAGCATGGCACACTAAACTATAGAGTAGTCATCACTTTACTCGCCAGACGTTCACAACTTCCGCGTTGCTCTGCAGCAGGCCTGCACCCAGCGGTGCTTCCAGACGTAATTCTTCATGCAGCAATGAGGATAATCCTCAAATTACGGACCCAGTCCGTGTAATTGCTACCATCATCTTTCAACTTTGCTTTCTCAAGGAACGCATTAAAATTCAACGGAACAACAAAGACGAGCCATCTATCTACAAACATAGATAATCAAAATACTATCAGTACTAAGTTCATGATAAATTTAAGTTCAATTAATCATATTACTCAAGAACTCCCACTTAGATGACATCTCTCTAGTCATCTAAGTGATCACGTGATCCAAATCAACTAAACCATAACCGATCATCACGTGAGATGGAGTAGTTTTCAATGGTGAACATCACTATGTTGATCATATCTACTATATGATTCACGCCGACCTTTCGGTCTCCGTGTTCCGAGGCCATATCTGCATATGCTAGGCTCGTCAAGTTTAACTCGAGTATTCTGCGTGTGCAAAACTGGCTTGCACCCGTTGTAGATGGACGAGAGCTTATCACACCGATCATCACGTGGTGTCCGGGCACGACGAACTTTGGCAACGGTGCATACTCAGGAGAACACGTCTTGATAATTTTAGTGAGAGATCATCTTAAAATGCTACCGTCAATCAAAGCAAGATAAGATGCATAAAGGATAAACATCACATGCAATCAATATAAGTGATATGATATGGCCATCATCATCTTGTGCTTGTGATCTCCATCTCCAAGCACCGTCGTGATCACCATCGTCACCGGTAGCGACACCTTGATCTCCATCGTAGCATCGTTGTCGCCTCACCAACTATTGCTTCTACGACTATCGCTACCGCTTAGTGATAAAGTAAAGCAATTACATGGCGTTGCATTTCATACAATAAGCGACAACCATATGGCTCCTGCCATTGCCGATAACTCGGTTACAAAACATGATCATCTCATACAATAAAATATAGCATCACGTCTTGACCATATCACATCACAACATGCCCTGCAAAAACAAGTTAGACGTCCTCTACTTTGTTGTTGCAAGTTTTACGTGGCTGCTACGGGCTGAGCAAGAACCGTTCTTACCTCGCATCAAAACCACAATGATAGTTTGTCAAGTTGGTGCTATTTTAACCTTCGCAAGGACCGGGCGAGCCACACTCGGTTCAACTAAAGTGAGAGAGCAGACACCCGCCACCACCTTTAAGCAACGAGTGCTCGCGGCGGTGAAACCAGTCTCGCGTAAGCGACTGCAGAATGTCGGTCCGGCGCTTCATCTCACAATACCGCCCGAACCAAAGTATGACATGCTGGTAAGTAGTATGACTTGTATCGCCCACAACTCACTTGTGTTCTACTCGTGCATATAACATCAACGCATAAAACCTGGCTCGGATGCCACTGTTGGGGAACGTAGTAATTTCAAAAAATCCTACGCACACGCAAGATCATGGTGATGGCATAGCAACGAGAGGGGAGAGTATTGTCCACGTACCCTCGTAGACCGTAAGCGGAAGCGTTATGACAACGCGGTTGATGTAGTCGTACGTCTTCACGATCCGACCGATCCAAGTACCGAACGTACGGCACCTCCGAGTTCAGCACACGTTCAGCTCGATGACGATCCCCGGGCTCCGATCCAGCAAAGCGTCGGGGATGAGTTCCGTCAGCACGACGGCGTGGTGACGATGATGATGCTCTATCGGCGCAGGGCTTCGCCTAAACTCTGCGACGATATGACCGAGGTGTAATATGGTGGAGGGGCACCGCTGCACGGCTAAGGAAAATCCGTAGATCAACTTGTGTGTTCTGGGTGCCCCCTGCCCCGTATATAAAGGAGGGAGGGGAGGTGCGGCCGGCCCCAAAGGGAGTGCGCTGGAGGAGTCCTACTCCCACCGGAGTAGGACTCCCCTGCCCTTGTTGGAGAAGGAAAGGGGGAGGGAAGAGGAAGAGGCGCCCCCTCTCCTTGTCCTATTCGGACTAGGGGTGAGGGCGCGCCCTGCCCTGGCCGCCCTCCTCTTCTCCCTCATGGCCCACTAAGGCCCATTATTCCCGGGAGGGTTCCGTAACCCCGGTGTTCCTAAAATCCCGATTTCACCCGAACCATTCCGATATCCAAATATAGGCTTCCAATATATCAATCTTTATGTCTCGACCATTTCGAGACTCCTCGTCATGTCCGTGATCACATCCGGGACTCAACAAACTTCGTACATCAAAACTTGTAAACTCATAATAAAACTGCCATCATAACGTTAAGCGTGCGGACCCTACGGGTTCGAGAACTATGTAGACATGACCTAGAACTATTCTCGGTCAATAACCAATAGCGGAACCTGGATGCCCATATTGGTTCCTACATATTCTATGAAGATCTTTATCGGTCAAACCGCATAACGACATCGTTGTTCCTTTGTCATTGGTATGTTACTTGCCCGAGATTCGATCGTCGGTATCCAATACCTAGTTTAATCTCGCTACGGCAAGTCTCTTTACTCGTTCCGTAATACATCATCTCGCAACTAACTTATTAGTTGCAATGCTTGCAAGGCTTATGTGATGTGTATTACCGAGAAGGCCCAGAGATACCTCTCCGACAATCGGAGTGACAAAACCTAATCTCAAATACGCCAACCCAACATGTACCTTTGGAGACACCTGTAGTACTCCTTTATAATCACCCGATTACGCTGTGACGCTTGGTAGCACCTAAAGTGTTCCTCCGTAAACGGAGTTGCATAATCTCATAGTTACGGAACATGTATAAGTCATGAAGAAAGCAATAGCAATATACTAAACGATCAAGTGCTAGGCTAACGGAATGGGTCATGTCAATCACATCATTCTCCTAATGATGTGATCCCATTAATCAAATAACAACACATGTCTATGGTTAGGAAACATAACCATCTTTGATTAATGAGCTAGTCAAGTAGAGGCATACTAGTGACTATATGTTTGTCTATGTATTCACACATGTATTATGTTTCCGGTTAATACAATTCTAGCATGAATAATAAACATTTATCATGATATGAGGAAATAAATAATAACTTTATTATTGCCTCTAGGGCATATTTCCTTCAAAGCAACGCCCGCACGCGTCTCTGTGTGTAATTTTCCCTCACGGACGGCACCGCTGTCGGCACCTGGAGGGGGGAAACGGACGTGTCGGGTCTACACGGAGGGGATCTTGCTGTGGGTCTGGCCCGGATGTTGCTCCAAACTATTCCTATGGGCTGACCTAACACAACCGGGTGAAGAAGTCCACTGGTCAAAGCCCGTCCGTGCAAAGTCAAAGGGCTAGATCCCATGGTCAAACGCTACAGGGTTAGGCGGGACGGGGGCCCTGGGTGGGTAGCAATGCCACCGGAGCGTCGCGCCGGGACCTCATACATGCGGGATGGTGTGGTGGCATGTCCGAAGAGGCGGCTAAGGGAATCCTGGATTATGGGGTCTACGAACAGCCGGACTATATCCTTTGGCCGAACTGTTGGACTATGAAGATACAAGATTAAAGACTTCGTTCTGTGTCCGGATGGGACTCTCCTTGGCGTGGAAGGAAAGCTTGGCAATATGGATATGTAGATCTCCTCCCTTGTAACCGACTCTGTGTAACCCTAGCCCCTCCGTGTTTATATAAACCGGAGGGTTTAGTCCGTGGGACAACAACAATCATACCATAGGCTAGCTTCTAGGTTTAGCCTCTACGATCTCGTGGTAGATCAACTCTTGTAATACTCATATCATCAAGATCAATCAACCAGAAGTAGGGTATTACCTCCATCGAGAGGGCCCAACCAGGTAAACATCATGTCCCCCGCCTCCTGTTACCATCCGCCTTAGACGCACAGTTCGGGACCCCCTACCCGAGATCCGCCGGTTTTGACACCGACATTGGTGCTTTCATTGAGATATCCAATGTGCCATCACCATAAGGCTTGATGGCTCCTTCGATCATCGGTAACGATGCGGTCCAGGGTGAGGTTTTCCTTCCCGGACAGATCTTCGCACTGCGGGCTAACTCGCTTGTCCATCTGGAGCAGATCGAGAGCTACGCCCCTGGCACCCAGGTCAGGTTCGGAAACTTGAACTACACTGCCGACATCCGCGGAGACTTGATCTTCGACGGATTCGAGCCCATGCCAGGTGCGCCGCACGATCACGACGAGCATGATTTAGCTTTGCCGTCGGACAGTGTTCGGGAGATCACACCCGCAACTACTCCGGCCCTCAATCCGGAGCAAATTGCGCCATCCGAGGACGGGTTGATAGACCCTGCCATGGAGGCCGCACTCTCAGTGGCGATAGAGCCGTATACTGACTTCACCCCTCACGAGAGCCGTGTTGCCGAACCACTAGATTCGTCTCCGGCCACGGACTTCGAGCCGCCTGCATCCGTGCCTATCGAATCCGATTGGGCGTCGATCATGGAGTTTACCTCCGCGGATATCTTTCAGCACTCGCCTTTCGGCGACGTGCTAAATTCATTAAGGTCTCTCTCCTTGTCAGGAGAACCTTGGCCGAACTATGTCCGGCCAGAATGGCACTACTAGGAAAAGGCCTGCTAGTGACGCACCTGTTTTGGCTACTAATGGCGCACTACAGGTGCGCCACTAGCATCACGCCATTAGTAATTAATACTAATTGCGCACCAAGGTGCGCCATTAGTATACCAGATACTAATGTCGCACCAGGGAGTGTGCCATTAGTATATCACACGGTGCGCCATTACTATCTGACTTAGTAATGGCGCACCACATAGATTTTTTGTTTTTTTCTTAATCTCGGTTCACTATGGCTTAATCTCGGGTCAATATGCTTACACTAGTGCAGAACCGGGCAATAGCACCGGTTCGTAAGGCCCTAAAGTGTGGTCACTAAAGGCCCCCCCCCTTTAGTACCGGTTCAGCACGAACCGGTAATAAAGGCCAACCACGTGGCACGAGCCAGCTCCGGGGGGCGGGAGCCCTTTAGTACCGGTTGGTAACACCAACCGGTACTAAATGTTTGTGGGTTTTTGTTTTATTTTTTATTTTTCAATTAAATTTGTGTTATCAATTTAATTCTTTTTCGTTTGCTGGTATTTTACAATACTACACATTGTACACGTTATGCATATATATATATATATATATATATATATATATATATATATATATATATATATATATATATATATATATATATATATATATATATATATATATATATATATATATATATATATGATCAATGTCTCACAAACCATCATATTAATTAATTCACACATACACACATGTATAGCTATATACAATTTCTCCTACATATGCATGTTGCCTTCGGAGCCAGTGGCATTAGCCTAATTGGTGCCTTCGGAGCTCGATGGGGGCAGCGGGTAATAGTATTCTCCCTTCGGATTTATGACCTGGTCGAGCAAAAATCCCGCTATTTCCTCTTGAAGTGCTTCTACGCGCTCCGTTTCTAGGAGCTTCTCCCGCACCTCTGTGAACTGTTAAGAAGGAGATCAATATGCATGTGTATTAGTTGTGTGACTAGATATCGATAATGGTGTAAAAATTGTGAATAGTGTTTTGACAAGCGTACCCATTCCTGTCTTTGAGATCTGCTCCTTTCGGACGCCATCATGCGAATGTTCTCGCAAACGCAGAATGCACACAGATCAGTCCCCTGCGCCTGCTTCAGGGCCTTTACGAGAATGGAATTTGATCGGATAATAATTAATCAAGCATGATAATTAAAGAGATGGCAGCTAGCTAGCTAGCTAGTACTACTTAATTACTTACCTTGGGTCGAAACCATTTAAGCTTTTGTTTCCATTCGCCTTCCGTGACGCTGATGAACCTTGCCCAAGCCCTGCCCGCCGACAATGAAAATGAATAAAGGGTTATTAAATATAGTTCATATCATGAAAATGACGAACTAAATAGGCCGAGATATATAGTTAATAATGATTGAAATTACCTGTTGACTATCCCAAACAAGATGTTATAGTCAGTTTTTCTTTGAGTAGTGAGTCCAGATTTCAACTGTTCGGCATCAACTTTAATGATACACAAGACCCAGTGATATCTGCATGCACACACGCTTGCATGCCTTAATTAAGCGGGCATATGTAAAGCAAAAACATGTAGCTAGCTAGTAGGCAAAAACAGAGAATTTGTAGTACAAGACAGTGTGACTCACTTTGGAAGTTGTAAGGAAGTAGTATATCTTCATTGTATTTGAGGCGCTTCAAGAACTCTAGCATGTTGTCCTCACGGCCTTTTGATGATGTGCATTTAGTTTCCATGTGTATTCATTAACGGTGTTTGGGTCAATGAACCCGATGCCAAAGCGCCCACCTTTTCTCATTTCATACATCTTCATCCTGCATATAATACCACGTAAAAGAATATAGTGAGGATAATTACAGGTAATGATTGATCAAAAGGATCAAGACAACTAGCTTGAGACTTAAATTACAGAAAGAAATCACTTACGTACAATAGCAACTGATAGATTTGTCGAAAAGGCCTTGATTGTATAACTGAAACAGTTCGAGAATACTCAACGGACAAAGCTTTCTCATGGAAGTAATGGTCCTCCTTGACATTCACCATGAAGGACACTCGATCGAAATCTTGGTAATGTTCATGTACCATTGATGCAATTCATACATTCTCGTTGGGAGGTTCTTGACCTTGTCCGGATGGACCAAAGGTTGGCCCCTGACATATTTCCGCTTTATTTCATCCTCTCTAAGCACAGGCATGGGCTCGATCTCGAGGAGTTGTCCAACAGTGATTTTGAGAACTTCAGCCTGCATTATATGGTCCTCCGTTATTACCACATTGCCCACCTCAGGAACGTAAACTGTTTGCCCACAATAATATTGGGCGCGCATACTGTCACGTGTTGTTGGCACAACAAGCGAGGGGATCGATTGCGCCGCATGTTCTCCCAGCTGGGGAATGGTTTTCCCGCATTTTTTGACAGCTGCTTCTTGTTTGCTCGATCCCGAGCTCGCCTCCTTACGTAGACGTGCTCGATTTAACTTCCTGATGTGGCGCTCATAGTCTGTGTCAACAGGCTTGGGAGCTGGTGGTTGAGCCATACGAATGAAGTGGTCAATCGTTTCCTCAGGCACTTTCTCCCTTGGCGGCGGTGGCGGTTTCGGTGCAAAATGGGCTTCCACCTCGGACTTTGATATGGCTGCGATTTCCTCCTCGGACCTGTCATAAGACCTCTGCGGAAGAGGCGTGAGGCTTGGACCATATTTATATCGCTTGCCTCCGCCTGTACTTCCTGTACTACCTCGACTCGTACCGCTACGCACCATAGCTGCGGGTGTCTCTTCTGCGATTGCCGAGGCGGCGGAGACGCCGGCCGACGGGCTGAGTTGGACGAGGAGGAGTGGCCATGAAGATGTGCCGGACTTGGAGGAGGAGGGCCTGAGGTTGTGCGGGACTTGGAGGAGGAGGGACGCCCTGACGCTGGGCGGACTTGGAGGAGGAGGAGGCTGACACTTTGCCGGACTTGGAGGAGGAGTGGCCTAACACTTTGCCGGACTTGGTGGACTTGCAGGAGCGGGAGACTGCTGACTCGGTGGCGGACTTCGACGAGGAGTCGATGACGCGTGTCGGTGGCCTTCAAAGATGATGCAATCTTTTTCCATAGGATGATACGATGGTTGGCGTCTCAGAAAGCGCCGTCCTCACCTCCGTGAATGTCAAGCTCTAGCCCGAATATGGCTGCACCACCTCCAACCATGACACGAGCATAGCCCTCTGAATCGGGATGCAATGGTAGGTTGCTTTGGGGTAATGGAAAAGCTTCCGTCCGCCACCTTCATGGATATGTTCTTCATTTTGACGTGTAGCTCGCAGCTAGTGTTCTCCGTGATGTCATCCACGGGTATCTACCCAGCATTGCGTCGTCTGGGCGGAACCCACGCTGCTTCTCTCGCATGGATGGGGCGGTGCTATCCAATGCTGGATCATCCGCTAGCTGCTGCAGCCTTGAGACCCCTTTGCTGGCTAAGTGAGTCGATCTGCTCCTGCTGCCGCTGGAATTTGACCGCCAATTCCGCTTGACTTGCTTCTAGGCCTTGAAGGCGTTCATAGTCCCGCTTCCTCTGCTCCTCCTCCATCTTCCTCTTCTTCTCCTCCGCAATCTTCTTTCTCGCACGGGTTCTGTAGTCGTTGTTCTAGTCTGAAAACCCTCATACCACGGAATAGCGCCTTTGCCTCGTGTTCTTCCCGGTGTTCAGGATTTCCCGTGGCACGCATAAGCTCGCTATTCTCTCTGCTGGGCTGGAACACCCCATTCGTGCCTCTTCTATTGCAACAAGTATCGCATCGTCGGCTCCCTTCAGACTTGCCCTCGTCGAAACATTGCCTGCCTTCGATCCAACGCCCCCATGCGATAGAACCAAGTCCCGACTGGGGGCCAGCTCTTAGTAACCGGAGTGGCACCTGCATCCTCCATCTCTTTCTCGACTTATCCCACTTAGGCATTGCCACCGCGATAGCCACCTGGCCCCAGCTTATGGAACTTATCCTTTTTTCGCATTCTTCTTGTTTATTCTCGACCGCTCCTTAGCTAATTCTGAATCCTTGAATTTCACGAAATCGTCCCAATGAGCACGTTGGTTCTCTAGTGTTCCCTCGAATCTGGAGTCTTCCTTCCTCCCTTGACGATTTGTCCCATTCACGATTCTTGTGGTTCTTGAATGCAACCGCCATCTTCCTAAGAGCAGCGCCCTTGACTTTCTCGCACATCTGCTTCTGTGAAATGATCTGGTAGGGTGAAATGTTCCATGAGAGTATCCCAAAGCAGATCTTTTTGATTCTTGTCGACAAAAGTAACATCTGGACGTGGAGCAGCGTCCTCTTTGCCTTTTTGTCCTTTGTCTTTTGCTGGCTCTCTCCATTCTTGAAGGGAGATCGAGTTGGTCCTTCACAAGAACTCCGTGACCGACGAATGAACTTGTCCGCAATCTTCTTAGGCGCTAATGGTTCGCCATTAGGTCTGACCGCCTCGATATTGTACTTTACGCCTCCTTCAACTTTTTGTTCGGGCCTCGTTTCGTCCTTTTGCCTGAAGATTTGCTCGATCCGGATGGCTGAAAGAACAAAGATCGATTCGTTAATATATCTTCAAGTCATTTAAAACATGTGATGATCACCAAAAACCTGCTTATATAAATATATATACCTCGCCGGTCTTTGTTGTTTCAGGATCAACATGTTCTTCGTCATCGCCATAATCGTAGTTCATGACTTCATCAATTCGGTCGTCGCGATCGAATATCATATCACCCTCTCCGTGTTGTTTAGAAATTGAGCCGTCATAATCTTCTTCATTCTGATTATCATCGGCCCACGTATCATATCGAACATGGTCTGTTCTCCTCTCTCGTCGGTATTGTCCGCCATAGCTTTTATTTAACTAATTCAAAAGAAATATAAAACAATTTAGTATTCAAATTACATCGCCTCGAATAATAGATATAATCTCAATACTTTGTCTAGAATAATAGATACAATCTCAATACATCGCCTCGAATAATATATAATATTGAATAGTACATCACCGGCTAGCTAATTAAAGATCGAATACTACAGAAGAATCTAGGACACTCGCGGTTCTGCGTCATGGGCGGTGGACACCCAAAGAGAAGGAACCTCACAGGATCATAGCTGATGTGAGATCCTCAAGATATCGCCAGTATTGGAGAACCTGCCGCCTCTAACGCAACCATGTAGCGATGGACGTGCTCGTCCTCCTCCCCGACACGGCGACATACCTCCTCCGGCGGGCCGGGTCCTC
Source organism: Aegilops longissima (assembly GCA_021605205.1). Taxonomy (NCBI): domain Eukaryota; kingdom Viridiplantae; phylum Streptophyta; class Magnoliopsida; order Poales; family Poaceae; genus Aegilops; species Aegilops longissima. Next base: position 88,269,639 of record CM038682.1, read on the forward strand.
CGACCGAGACTGCCCACGCTAACGCCACCAAACGAGATCAGGGTCGACGACGGGACCGGGCCGGTTCCTCATCAAGCGGCGCGCCTCCGAGCAGTACCTCCCAAAGCCAGCCCGTGAGCCCAGTCCGGACATGGGCGGCTGGAGGTCGTCATGCAGACGGGTCGACGACGAGGATGCGGGCGGGCATCGCCGATAACAAATACTAGCTATATGCCCGCAAAAAATAATATTTTTAATGATTGATTTTGATAACTAAAATTTATAACATTTCTACTATTTCAAAAATCTATATACTATTTCATACTAATTAAGCATCTAACACTAAAAACATAAAAAACAATTTCTATACATCCATTAAAAACAGAAAACAACATTATATAAAAAATTCCATACTAATTAAACACTAATTATATCCATCTAACATGCATTCATACATATATACTAGTGAAAAACAATAATCTAAAAATCTAAACTAATTAAACATACAAAATCTAAACTAATTAAATATATATGTGTATGTGTGTGTGTGTTCATCATGCTTGTGTGTGTGTGTATGGGCTCGGGAGGGCGGCGCCATGGTGGCCTTGGGGCAGAGAGAGGGTTAGAGGGGAGAGCTCACAGCGGCGACGGCGACGGCGAGGCGACGGCCGGGCGGCGACGGCGGGGACGGCGCGACGGGACGGGACGGCGCGACGGAGACGAGGGCGGCGGCGGGGACGGGCGGCGACGGGACGGGCGGCGACGGAGACGAGCGGCGATGGAGGCGATCGAGGGCGCTCGGCGGGCGACGGAGACGATCGAGGGTGGTGGCGACGGCGACGGAGACGGAAACAGAGGAACAAACGGAGAGGAAACTGAAATTTTCAGTGTTGTATATATAGAAGGCATTTTAGTACCGTTGGAGCCACCAACCGTACTAAAGGCCTGTTTTGGCTAGGCTGCGGGCGGCCGACCCCTTTAGTACCGGTGGTGGCACAAACCGGTATTAAAGGCCCCCTTTAGTACCGGTTTGTGCCACCACCCGTACTAAAGGGGTGCTGGGCAGGTGCGGTGCGGCAAGTTTAGTCCCACCTCGCTAGCCGAGGGGCGACCGCAGTGGTTTATAAACCTCGTGCGGTCGCTCTCTCGAGCTCCTCTCCAAATCAGGCCCACTGGGCCTCGTGTTCTTTGTTGCCTGTTGGCCCACTTGGCCTTTGCGGGCCTGCATCCTGCCCAACACAGGTTGGGTTTCTAGTCGATGCAGGCCGCTACGGCCTAGTAGGCGGGCTTTTTTTGCTTTATTTATTTTTGTGTTGTTTTTTGTGTATTTAGAGTTTCTTTGTGAATATTTTTGCTTTAGGTACAAAAATTACAAACATTCTGTTAGTGCCCGTAGTTTTCAAATTTGAATAGTTTAAATTTTGAATTATTTGAAATTAGTGTGAATCACTAGTTTGTGAATAATTTAACTTTAAAAATCAGTAAAGGCATGAAAGAATTTGTTTGCACATAAAATTTCTTCGCTTCAAATGCCAAAACACATAACTACCCTAACTATTACAGAGATTCCCCTCGGGTGTGAAACATGAAGAAAGTGATGATAGTGAAGCCGATCACATCCCAGATCTTTGGGTGTGAAACTTTTTCTTCAAGTGTGTCCCTTTGCACCGTAACCATGGAAAATCTTCATCATTTAACGGGATGCTCGGGTCAATATTCACTGTGAATGGAGAAATTTCATCAAACTTTTCATAATCTTCTCGACTTGTCTGTCTTGTCATCCACTCCCACGATGTTTCTCTTCCCGTAAAGAACTATGTGCCGCTTTGGCTCATCGTGCGATGCATTCGCTTCCTTATCTTTTCTTTTCTTGGCTTGGTAGACATGTCCTTCACATAGAAAACCTGTGCCACATCATTGGCTAGGACGAATGGTTCGTCTGCATACGCAAGATTGTTGAGATCCACTGTTGTCATTCCGCATCGCGGGTCTTCCGTTACCCGCCTCGTGTCATATTGACCCATTTGCACCAAACAAAGGGACCTTTAAACCACGCCGATAGTCAAGTTCCCATATGTCATGTATATAACCATAATATGTTTCCTTTCCGCCTTGGTTTCTACATCAAAGCGGACACCACTGTTTTGGTTGGTGCTCTTCTTATCTTGGGCGATCGTGTAAAATGTATTACCATTTATCTCGCACTTTGAAAGTCATTATATTCAAGATGGTAATCGGGACAGCAAGTACAGGTCATCTTCAATAGAGGTGTCATGCATGGTACGTGTTCGCAACCAGTGGCGAAACTCCCGGTTTGTTCATGTGTAATCCAGTCATCGACCGCCCGGGTGTTTGGAGCGTAGCAAATTCTTGTGTTCATCCATATACGGAGCCACCAAGGCGGAATTCTGTAGAACTGTAGTGTGCTTCAGTGAGAGAATGTCCGTCCATACATATTATTTGTTCCCCTCCTAGCGTGCCTTTTCCATCTAGTCTGCCCTTATGCCGCGATTCAGAACACCAATCGCTTAAGGTCAGAATAAAGTCAATACAAAACTCAATGACCTCCTCATTTTGATGGCCCTTGAGATGCTTCCTTCGGCCTAGCACGGTTATGAACATATTTCTTTAAGACTCCCATGAACCTCTCAAAGGGGAACATATTGTGTAGAAATACAGGACCCAAAACGTTAATCTCTTCAAGATAGGTGAACTAGGACGTGCGCCATGATGTTGAAGAAGGATGGTGGGAACACCAACTCGAAACCGACAAGACATTGCACCAAATCATTCTGAACCTTGGTATGATTTCTGGATCGACACCTTCCGAGAGATTGCATTGAGAAATGCACATAGCTTCACAATGGCTAATCGAACGCTTTTCCGTAGAAGCCCCTCAATGCAACCGGAAGCAGCTTGCGTCATAATCACGCGGCAGTCATGAGACTTTAGGTTCGGAACTTTTCTCTGCCATGTTTATTATTCCCTTTATATTCGACGAGAAGCCGACGGTACCTTAATATCGAGAAGGCATTCAAAGAAGATTTCCTTCTCTTCTTTGGTAAGAGCGTAGCTTGCATGACCTTGATATATGCCGTCTTCTCCGTGCATACGTTGCTGGTCCTCCCGTGCCTCAGGTGTATCTTTTGTCTTCCCATACACGCCCAAGAAGCCAAGCAGGGTCACGCAAAGATTCTTCGTCACGTGCATCACGTCGATTGCGGAGCGGACCTCTAGGTCTTTCCAATATGGCAGGTCCCAAAATATAGATTTCTTCTTCCACATGGGTGCGCGTCCGTCGTCGTCCTTTGGAACAGGTTGTCCGCCAGACCCTTTCCAAATATCACCTTCAAATCCTTGACCATATCATGTACATCAGCACCGAGACGGTGGCGAGGCTTCGTCCGGTGATCCGCCTCACCTTTGAAATGCTTGCCTTTCTTTCTTACGGATGCCTGCTCGAAGAAATCGACGATGTCCTGTACACATTCTTCATACAACTATTCAAATATATATGTCGGTATCATCCAAACAGTGCGTGCATCCGCGGTATCCCTTGTTTGTCTGTCCCGAAGGTTACCGAGAGCAGGCCAATCATTGATGGTCACGAACAGCAACGCCTTTAGGTCAAATTCTTCCCCATGTGCTCATCCCACGACGCACACCTGTTCCATTCCACAGTTGTAAGAGTTCTTCAACTAATGGCCTTAGGTACACATCAATGTCGCTGCCGGGTTGCTTAGGGCCTTGGATGAGCACTGCATCATAATGAACTTCCGCTTCATGCACAACCAAGGAGGAAGGTTATACAAACATAGAGTCACGGCCAGGTGCTATGGTTGCTGCTCTGCTCCCCAAAAGGATTAATGCCATCTGCGCTTAGACCAAACCATACGCCCTTGCGCCATCTCGCAAACTCCTTCCCGTATTTCTTTCAATTTTTCTCCATCATGACCCGTCACCGGTACTCTCAACTTTCCGCCTTTCTTATGGTCTTCTTCGTGCCATCGTGACGCTTTGGCATGCTCTTTGTTTTGGAACAACGTTTCAACCGTGGTATTATAGGAGAATACCACATCACCTTGGCAGGAATCTTCTTCCGGGCGCTCGCCGACATCACCATGCTCATCGCAGCTGATCTTATAGCGCAATGCACCACATACCGGCAAGCGCTCAAATCCTCGTACTCACCGCGGTAGAGGATGCAATCATTAGGGCATGCATGTATCTTCTGCACCTCTAACCCTAGAGGGCGACAGCCTTCTTTGCTTCAGACGCATTTCGGGCAATTCGTTGTCCTTTGAAGCATATCCTTTATCATTACCAGCAAATTTCCAAATCCCTTGTCGATACACCATTCTCTCGCCTTCCATTGCAGCAATTCCAGCAGGTGCCCAGCTTTTTCTTGTCACCTACGCAATTGGTACAACAATTTTTGTGATCCTCTAACATGCGCTGCAACTTCTTCTTCTCCAAATCACTTGTGCAGTTTCTCTTTGCATCGGCAATGGCCCGACCTAGATCATCAACGGGCTCATCCGATGCCTCTTCTTCAGCTTCTTCCCGCATTGCCGCCCAGCTTCTTCCCAGCATTACACGCTCAGCTTCTTCCCCATTGTTGTATCATCGTATTCAGGGAACCCATGGCCAGGATAGCTGTCGCCGTCCTCTTCTTCTTCATTGTCTTCCATCATAACCCCTCTTTCTCCGTGCTTGGTCCAAACATTATAGTGGGGCATGAAACCGACTCAAACAGGTGGACGGAATGGTTCTTGACGAGAGTAATTATGACCATTCTTACAGCCAGCACATGGACAAGGCATAAAACCATCCGCCCGCTTGTTTGCCTCAGCCGCAAGCGTAAAAGTATGCACGCCCTCAACGAACTGGGAGAGCATCGGTCATCGTACATCCATTGCCGCTCATCTTCATTACACAACACCGAATAGACCAAATTAATACAAGTTCATACATAAAGTTCATACAACACTTAAATGCAACAAACAAATAACTCTCTAGCTAAAGCATTTAAATGCAACAATAAATGCGATCAAGATCGCAACTAAGGTAACAATTGATCAAACAGCATAATGATACCAAGCCTCACTATCGATGGCATATTTTCTAATCTTTCTAATCTTCAAGCGCATTTTCTCCATCTTGATCTTGTGATCATCGATTTACATCGGCAACATGCAACTCCAATTCCATCTTCTCCCCTCAATTCTTTTCAATTTTTCTTTCAAGTACTCGCTTTCTTTCAACTAAATTTAACCTCTCGACAATAGGGTCGGTTGGAATTTCCGTTCACATACCTCCTAGATAAAAATATCTATGTCAACTTGATGGGCATAATTTGTCATAAACACGAAATGCAACAAATAGTTTTAAAAGAGAATATACCACATCCGAATCATAACAAGGACGAGGGCCGACGGGACGGATATCAAAACCATGGCACTATGTATAACAAACAACGACGGGTAAGATAATTATTACACGAGTAACTATATATCCAAATCACAGAAACATCAATTTTTATATAAAATTTCATGAACAAGAGGCTCACCACAAGGTGGTGCCATGACGGACGGACAGTGCAGGCGATCGACGGTGGTTACGACACGAGATTTAGAAGGCACTAAGTAAACCACACCTACATATGCAAACTAAGTGTTATTTTGACCTCAAATTGCATATAAATCAAATACTAGCACATATATATATTTCCTCCCAAATTACTAAACTCACAAATTAATAACTATATGAACCAATGCAAGAGCTAATCTAGCAATGAGAGATGAAAGGACAAAGTTGCTAACCTTTGTGATCACTTGAATGGATGGGGCCTTCAAATCTTGACAAATTTTGGGCAAAATGTGTGATGAGCTCGAGGGGAGAAGAGGAAGAACAGAGAGGAGAGGAGAGGGGAAAGGGGGAAGAACAGAGCGAGCTGGACGAAGGGTTTATATGCAGGAGGACCTATAGTACCGGTTCGTGGCACGAACCGGTACTAAAGGTGCTGGAGGGGGCCCAGACTGACAACATCCTGCCACCACCCTCATTAGTACCGGTTCGTGGCACGAACCGGTGCTAAAGGTTAGCCACGAACCGGTGCTAAAGGCTAGCCGTTGGAACCGGCACTAATGTATACATTTGTGCCGGCTCTAATACAAACCGGCACTAATGTGCTTCACGTTTGACCCTTTTTCTACTAGTGTTAATCTCAAGTCAACTCGTACTAAGTGGTCAAACTTCCCGGAAGGTCACCCATCCTCACACTACTCCAGCCCGAGCACGCTTACCTTCGCAGTTCTATCCAACCCCAGCACCACCTCACTTGACAGGCACTTGTTTATATATCTATCATATCAATCCTATTAAACCTTGTTGATGTCTAGGACTTTGTTCATGTTCATGAGTATGATGAAATTTTGAAAAATATTTCAAACTTCCCGGTCATATTACTTATCATTTTTTGAAAAAAAAATTCCAAAAAAAACTTTGAAACCAATTTTTTTCTGTTACTAGTGGCGCACCTAGCAAATGGTGCGCCACTAGTAAGTTTGAATTTTTTTTTCATTTTTCCCCCTCTAGATCTTAAAAACCACGTATCTTTTATTCTGTTAGGTTTTTCGAGTAGATGATTTTTCATATAAAAACTTTTAAATCCGAGTTCGTATGCAAAAGTTATGCCCATTTTACAAATTCCAGAGAGATTTTGCAAATAAAGTTGAAATTCATATTTGTAAATTTTCCCAACAAGTAGACCACATATCACATGAGAAACTTATTTTCTTTTATTTTTTGACATTTCCATCATTTTCTTTTATTTTTTTTAAACTGAAAAGGCGGTCCATGGGGGGGTGCATTCGGTGGAATTTTTGGTCAAGGTCAGTAATGGCGCACCGTGGGTGTGGTGTGCCATTACTAGTTAACTAGTAATGGCACACCACACCCACAGTGCGCCATTACTAGTTTTGAAAAAAATGAAAAAATGAAAAAAAAATTTTAAAAAAATTAGTTGTGGCACACCGAGGGTGTGGTGCGCCATTACTAGTTTAACTAGTAATGGCGCACTATCCCCTGGTGCGCCATTACTAGTTTTGAAAAAAAAAATGTTAGTAGTGGCGCACCGTGGATGTGGTGCGCCATTAGTATTTAGAGTTTAATGGCGCACCAACACATGGTGCGCCACTGCTATATAGTATTGGCGCACCACATGTGTGGTGCGCCATTAATGTCCATATTATCTATAGACCTTTTCCTAGTAGTGTGGGATGCGGACGACGAAGAGATTCGCTGCCCACCCACCATCCACTTAGTAGCCACTGCCGACGATTTAACCGACATGCTCGACTTGACCAAGACATCGACGGTATGGACGATTTATGCAGGAGATTTAACAGAACCACCCCACAGTATTTGGACCGCCACCTCATCATATGATATATATATATATATATATATATATATATATATATATATATATATATATATATATATATATATATATATATATATATATATATATATATATATATATATATATATATATATATATATATATATATATATGGTGGATACCCCAAAGAAGGCAATGGCGAGAAGACAACGGAGGATGACCTCTCCAAGAAGCAACCCAAGCACCGACGTCAGCGGCGCCACTCTAAGTCCCGCCATAGCAAAAGTAGTGATACCGGCACAATAGACAATAGCACTCCGCATAGTGTCGAAGACGACAAAAATCCCCTCCAGCACGATTTAGAGCGGGAGGGTGAACAAGCTAGCCCTCCAGAACAGGCAGCAAATGGAGAAACGGAGGACGACAATTACATGCCTCTCTCCGAAGACGAGGTGAGCCCCGGCCGCCGAACACGGGAGGACAGAAGAGGTTCCCCCCACAAGTGAAGACGGTGAACATGATATACGCAACTCACATTCCCAAGAGGGAACGGAAGTGTGCACTAAGGGACGTCTATGCGATGGAGCCTGTCGCCCCAAAGTTCAACCCATGGTCCTCTTGTCCGATTACCTTCGATCGCAGGGACCACCCCACTAGTATCCGTCATGGCGGATCCGTCGCATTGGTCCTAGACCCCATCATTGACGTATTTCACCTCACTCGAGTCCTCATGGATGGCGGTAGCAGCCTGAACCTGCTCTATCAGGATACAGTGCGCAAAATGGGTATAGATCCCTCGAGGATCAAACCCACTAAAACCACCTTTAAGGGTGTCATCCCAAGTGTAGAGGCCCATTGCACGGGCTCAATCACACTGGAAGTGGTCTTCGGATCTCCAGACAACTTCCGAAGCGAGGAATTAATCTACGATATCGTCCCTTTCCGCAATGGCTATCACACACTGCTCGGGCGAATCGCATTTGCAAAATTTAATGCGGTACGGCATTACGCATACCTCAAGCTCAAGATGCCAGGACCTAGGGGGGTCATAGCAATCAATGGAAACAGAGAGCGCTCACTCCGCATGGAGGAGCACACTGCGGCCCTCGCAGCAGAAGCACAAAGCAGCCTCTTAAGGCAAACCGTCAATTCGGCGATACATCCCCCGGACACCGTCAAGCGAGTCCGGAGTAACTTGCAGCAGGATCGCCTAGCACGTTCAGAGCTCGCCTAGCAATTAGGCCCCCCATCCTAGTCCCAGTCAAGCAACAAAATCCGTGCCGCGCGTACATAATGACGCACTGAAAATACCATGGGCACAGGCGGGGGCACGATCAAGGCACGTCCTGCAATGCGGCTCAACCTCCCTAGGGGTTGCATACCTTTATCATTTTTACTCTTTCAGGACCTTACTCTCTCGAGGACCTTTCCGGCAGTATGATTGCCGGACACATTACGGGAAGGAACAACCAAGGAGGCAAGAAGCTAAGTCGTACAAGGGAACCCCCGGGTGGTCTGTAATAACAATCGACATACCCGTTTTTAATACCCGTACGCAGCCTGCCCTTGGATAGGACATGTCAAATATTCCTATTTTTTTCTTATTGCACTACTTGTATCAGTACGCTTCGACGTATTATTTAAATAACAATGCATAGCATTAGTCTATTATTGCATTATCCATCTCTTTTTCTTATATGTTTATTTACGAAAATTTGCACCCATACATTCTGGTACGGCCAGTACGCCAGGGGCTTTTGTATACCCCATAATACAGTGTGAGAAGTCCGAACACTTTCGACAGTGCGGCACCCCGAACTTATAGCATTATATGCATCAGCTCCGAATCATGTCTTGTGTCAATAGTTGGGTTTTCCCGGCTCCCATGTTTTGGTACCTTACGTTCCGCTATATCGGCTAAGGTAGCGCTGGGAGAACTACTGCGATTGTGTCCCGGTTCTTCGGGACGAGCACCTCAGTAGAGAAAGACGAAAACTGACTGCCATGATAAGGCGAGAGCTGGTCGCTGTTCGAGAGGTCGCAAGTCCCTAAAGACTTTTTCTGCTTCGGGCGAGGAGTCGGCCTTGCCCGACTTAGGCATATATAGCGCCCCAAATTCGGCCTTCCGAATACTAGGGGCTTCGCCAAAATTTAAAATTGTAGACTTCTATGGCTAAGTGAGAGTGATAAAGCCTTATAGTCCAATTGCCTGGTTCGTTGTGTTGAACACCTCCCTCGATGGACCCAAAATTGGGATAAAGAGTGCTCAGGATTATCCCGAACACCCCAGTACTAGTTACATGGGGGCAGAAGCCGACGACCGCCAACTCTCGATTTTATAAACGGCCGCACGTAAGGTAATATTTTAAATTCAAAAGCGTTGCATAGCGCAAATGAACTAGTTTCACATTACATGATCACATGAGCACGATCATTCAAAAATTACATCTTTAGCACATTCCTCCGCCACAAGGCGGGAACCCTTCAGGACACTGTCATAATACATCTCGGGGCGGCGATGCTCCTTGCCCTCCAGCGGCCCCTCCTTCACCAGCTTCACGGCGTCCAGCTTCGCCCAGTGCACCTTCGCCCGGGCAAAAGCCCTGCGCGCATCCTCAATGCAGACGGACCGCTTTATAACTTCAAGATGTGGGCAGGCATCCACAAGCCGCCTCACCAGACCGAAGTAGTTGTTAGGCAGGGGATCGCCAGGCCACATCTGGACTATAAGACCCTTCATGGCCTGTTCGGCCGCATTGTGGAGATCGACCAGTTGCTTCAGCTGGTCGCTCAAGGGCATTGGGTGTTCGGTCCCAGTATATTGGGACCAGAAAAACTTCTCCGTCGAGCTCCCCTCCTCAGCCCGGTAAAACTCCATGGCATCCAACACACTGCGGGGAAGATCTGCAAACGCTCCTGGAGAGCTCCGAACTCGGGTAAGTAAAAGGAAAGTTTCCTTTACATGCTTGCTTTGTATAATGAATGCCTTACCCGCTGCTATCTTCTTCATCGCATCAATCTCCTGGAGGGCCTTGTGGGCTTCAGCCTTGGCGTTTTGTGCGCTTTCGAGCGCCTTCGCAAGCTCGGACTCTCGCGTCTTAGAGTCCAGCTCCAAGGACTCGTGTTTTTTGGCGAGAGCCTCGAGCTCTTGCCGCACCTCACCTACCCGGGCTTCTTGCTTTTCTCGCTCAATGCGCTCCTTAGTTGTTTTGTTTTCGGCCTCGGACAGTGCCTTCTTCAGGGTCGCCACTTCGGTCGTGGCCCCTGGAACATTCATGATGATCCTATTATTTTACAACCAAATTTATTTTTAATATATAGACAAGGTATTGCTTACCTTTGCTCTCCTCGATCTGCCTCTTGGCAAGGCCGAGCTCTTCCTCGAACCGCTCAAGGTCCTGCTTCAGTGCAGTGACCTCCGCAGTACGTGCGGCAGCGGCCATAAGTGAAGCCTGCATACGCATATAGATATATTCGGATTAGACTCCTGAGTCATTATTTGATCCTCTATTCGGCCTTTATTCGCGAATGCCAAACAGAGCATTAGGGGCTACTGTCTATGCGGTAATATTTTCCTATATTTTGATAACTCACCTGAAAGCCTGTTAGGAGGCTGGCGCAAGCTTCAGTTAGCCCGTTTTTGGCGGACTGAACCTTCTCGATCACCGCACTCATGATAGTGCGGTGCTCTTCGTCGATGGAAGCGCCGCGAAGCGCTTCCAGCAAGTTGTCCGGTGCCTCTGGATGGACAGAGGCCACCGGCACGGGCGGCTTGCCCCTCTTAACGGGGGATCGCCTGCCGGAGTCCGGAACCACCGGAGGTTCCGGCGCAGTGTTCGGCTGGGGGCCGAACTGGGAGCCCACGGGAGTCTTGTTCCCTTTGCGCCCAGGGTCCGGAAGGTCGCCCCGAGGCGCCTCCAGGACTACCTCCCCTCGGCTCGGTACCCTTTGAGACAACACCTCGACGTTGTCCATAGGACGAGGGGTGGAGGCGGTCGGAAGAGAATCGCTATTCATATCTGACGGGTCCAAAGAACCATCCGACAAAGATACGTCGATACGGGCTCAGGATGGACTGCATAATTATATTCGGCGTAAGGAGAAGCAGTGCAATAGAAATGTACCATGAATTACTATGGTATACGGATACTTACGACTTCGCCAGGGGCTTATCCCTGGGTAACCACTCGTCGTCGTTGTAGGCGGTCATCGTGGAGCAATCCGGAAGGAGGTTCCTTCCCTTCTTGGACCCTTCGGCCTCCCTGGTTGGGGCGGCCTTCCTTTTCTTGTCTCCCCCAGCTGGGGGGGGGAGAACTTTCCTCTTCCTCCTCCTTATTTTCGTGGGAGGAGTGCGCCTCGGAGTTATCATACGATAAGTACGATATAACCCTGCGCCGGAGACCCTTTCGGGTCCCCGTGGCCTTCTTCTTGGCCTTCTTCACCGGCACCTCGTAAGGCACCGGGACCAGCATCTCCGTTAGGAGAGCATCTGCAGGATCTTCAGGCAGGGGGGCTGGGCAATCGATCTGCTCCACTGTCTCTACCCAGTCCTGTTAATGGCATGGAAGCTCAGATCCCGCACATGATTAAACTGGGGCAAATAAATGTCTTGTGAGATATAAAAACTTACCAGATTGGCAGGGCGCTTTGCGCTAAGTCCGCAGTCCTCGGTAAGGGGAGGAGGTACCTCGGCGCCCTTGAACAACACCCTCCAGACGTCCTTGTGCGTCGTGTCGAAGAGCTCTCGCAGCGTCTGCTGCTTGGCCGAGTCGAACTCCCACAAATTGAATGCCCGTCGTTGACATGGGAGGATCCGGCGGAAGAGCATGACCTGGACCACGTTGACGAGCTTGATTTTCTTGCTCATCATGTTCTTGATGCAGGTGTGGAGTCCGGTCAGCTCTACCGAGGAACCCTCGGACAGGCCCTTCTCTTTCCAGGAGGTGAGCCGCGTGGGGCCACCACCCAGTTGGTGTCGCACGGCTCGGTGATGTAGAACCACCCCGATTGCCACCCCTTTATGGTCTCCACATAGGAGCCCTCGAGCCAGGTGACGTTAGGCATTTTGCCCACCATGGCGCCTCCGCACTCCGCTTGCTGGCCACCACCACCTTCGGTTTAACATTGAAGGTCTTCAGCCACAGGCCGAAGAGGGGCCTTATGCGGAGGAAGGCCTCGCACACGACGATAAACGCCGAGATGTTGAGGATGAAATTGGGGGCCAGATCATGAAAATCCAGCCCGTAGTAGAACATGAGCCCGCGGACAAACGGGTGGAGGGGAAATCCCAGTCCGCGGACGAAGTGGGTGAGGAAAACCACCCTCTCATGGGACTCTGGCGTAGGGATGATCTGCCCCGCATCTGGGAGCCGGTGTGCGATATCCGCGGCTAGATATCCGGCTCCCCGTAGCTTTGTGATGTTCTCTTCCGTAACGGAGGAGACCATCCACTTGCCTCCCGCTCCAGATATGCTTGGAGTGGTTTGAGGAGAAAAAACGCGAAATTGGGCGCTGGAGCTCGAGTGCGCAAGAATGGATGAGTGATGTCTACTACACAACCTTCTTCTTGTAGACGTTGTTGGGCCTACAAGTGCAGAGGTTTGTAGGACAGTAGCAAATTTCCCTCAAGTGGATGACCTAAGGTTTACCAATCCGTGGGAGGCGTAGGATAAAGATGGTCTCTCTCAAGCAACCCTGCAACCAAATAGAAAAGAGTCTCTTGTGCCCCCAACACACCCAATACAATGGTAAATTGTATAGGTGCACTAGTTCGGCGAAGAGATGGTGATACAAGTGCAATATGGATGGTAGATATAGGTTTTTGTAATCTGAAAATAAAAAAACATCAAGGTAACTAATGATAAAAGTGAGCACAAATGGTATTGCAATGCTAGGAAACAAGGCCTAGGGTTCATACTTTCACTAGTGCAAGTTCTCTCAACAATAATAACATAGTTGGATCATATAACTATCCCTCAACATGCAACAAAGAGTTACTCCAAAGTCACTAATAGTGGAGAACAAACGAAGAGATTATGGTAGGGTACAAAACCACCTCAAAGTTATTCTTTCCAATCAATCCGTTGGGCTATTCCTATAAGTGTCACAAACAGCCCTAGAGTTCGTACTAGAATAACACCTTAAGACACAAATCAACCAAAACCCTAATGTCACCTAGATACTCCAATGTCACCTCAAGTATCCGTGGGTATGATTATACGATATGCATCACACAATCTCAGATTCATCTATTCAACCAACACATAGAACCTCAAAGAGTGCCCCAAAGTTTCTACCTGAGAGTCAAAACGAAAACGTGTGCCAACCCCTATGCGTAGGTTCATGGGCGGAACCCGCAAGTTGATCACCAAAACATACATCAAGTGAATCACGTGATATCCCATTGTCACAACAGATACGCACAGCAAGACATACATCAAGTGTTCTCAAATCATTAAAGACTCAATCCGATAAGATAACTTCAAAGGGAAAACTCAATCCATTACAAGAGAGTAGAGGGGGAGAAGCATCATAAGATCCAACTATAATAGCAAAGCTCGCGATACATCAAGATCGAATCACCTCAAGAACACGAGAGACACAGAGAGAGAGAGAGAGAGAGAGAGAGAGAGAGAGAGAGAGAGATCAAACACATAGCTACTGGTACATACCCTCAGCCCCGAGGGTGAACTACTCCCTCCTCGTCATGGAGAGCACCGGATGATGAAGATGGCCACGGTGAGGGTTCCCCCCCAGGTGCCGTAACAGGGTCCCGATTGGTTTTTGGTGGCTACAGAGGCTTGCGGCGGCGGAACTCCTGATCTATTCTGTTCCCCGAAGTTTTTAGGGTATATGGGAATATACAGGAGGAAGAAGTACGTCAGGGGAGCCACGAGGGGCCCACGAGGGTGGAGGGCGCGCCCCCTGCCTCGTGCCTTCCTCGTTGCTTCCTTGACGTGGACTCCAAGTCTCCCGGGTTGCTTTCCTTCCAAAAATAACTTCTCCAAAAGGTTTCGTTCCGTTTCGACTCTGTTTGATATTCCTTTCTTCAAACATCAAACAAGGGAAAAATAGAAACCGCACTTGGGCTCTTGGTCAATAAGTTAGTCCCAAAAATAATATAAAAGTGTTTAATAAAGCCCATAAACATCCAAAACAGATAATATAATAGCATGGAATAATCAAAAATTATAGATACATTGGAGACGTATCAATGAGCAAGAGGAAGAAGACATGGGTAAAAAGGGTGAATCCTTGTCCCTTTATAAGGGCGGTAGAGGCTATGCGCCTCCCCACTTACCTGGTAAAGTCGCTTATTCCCCAAGCACCGTAATTGACGGCGTGGTTGGGTAACCCACACCCATATTGACGAGAATCCCGTGATGAGGGGACACGATCTCTGCTTCGACAAGACGTGCCAAGGAAACCGCCTCGCGATATGTGCGATGGCTAGTTGTGAAAAACGGTTCGAATAAAGACCGGGCCGTGGTGTGATGTCATGCGGCAAAATGCGTCAGCAGATTAGATTTGTGAAAATGTTATTCTCTCTCTACGGTGGTATGTGGAACTTGTTTTGCAGAGCCGGACACTATCCTTGTGTTCAAAATCTTCTATGGAGTATTCGGAGGAGGAACCCGCCTTGCAATGCCGAAGACAAATCTGTGTGCCGGACTCATCGTCATTGAAACCTGGTTCAGGGGCTACTGAGGGAGTCCTGGATTAGGGGGTCTCCGGACAGCCGGACTATATCCTTTGGCCGGATTGTTGGACTATGAAGATACAAGATTGAAGACTTCGTCCTGTGTCCGGATGGGGCTCTCCTTGGCGTGGAAGGCAAGCTTGGCAATACAGATATGTAGATCTCCTCCCTTGTAACCGACTCTGTGTAACCCTAGCCCCCTCCGGTGTTTATATAAACCGGAGGGTTTAGTCTGTAGGACAACAACAATCATACCATAGGCTAGCTTCTAGGGTTTAGCCTCTACGATCTCGTGGTAGATCAACTCATGTAATACTCATATCATCAAGATCAATCAAGCAGGAAGTAGGGTATTACCTCCATCGTGAGGGCCCGAACCTGGGTAAACATCGTGTCCCCCGCCTCCTGTTACCATCCGCCTTAGACGCACAGTTCGGGACCCCCTACCCGAGATCCGCCGGTTTTGACACCGACAGCGGCACGCGTCTCCGGGGTGTGGCCCCCATCACGAATGGCGATAACATGGTAGTCGACGTTCTGCGGTAACGATGCGGCGTGAATATTATTAAATACTCGTAGCGCGATAAAATCATGAGTTACTTACACGATGTGGGCACATGTGCTATAGGACCGATGGTAATTTTTTCATAATTTTTCGTGATGGAGAAGTATCTGAACACTTCCCTCTACGCGGATCGCTCTTCGCGCGTCTACGACTGTGGCCGGCGGCCTCCGGGGGCTAGCATGCCGCCAAATCTTGCGTAGGCGGCCTCTCACAAGTCTGGCCAGTGTTGTGGCGGTTGCAGACGCCCGGGACGCGTCTCCGGGGTGTGCCCCCCCTCACGGATGGCGGCGCCGCCGGCACCTGGAGGGGGGAAACGGACGCGTCGGGTCTACACGGAGGGGATCTGGCTGTTGGTCTGGCCCGGATGTTGCTCCAAAGTGTTCCTATGGGCTGACCTAACACAACCGGGTGGAGAGGTCCACTGGTCAAAGCTCGTCCATGCAAAGTCAAAGGGCTAGATCCCGTGGTCAAACGCTACAGGGTTAGGCGGACGGAGGGCCTGGGAGGGGGGGGGGTAGCAATGCCACCGGTTGCCGCGCCGGGCCCTCATACATGTGGGGTGGTGTGGTGGCATGTCCGAAGAGGCGGCACACGTCTCCGGGGTGTGGCCCCCCTCACGGACGGCGATGACACGGTAGTACACGTTCTGCGGTAACGATGCGGCATGAATATTATTAAATACTCGGAGCGCGATAAAATCATGAGTTATTTACACGACGTGGGCACATGTGCTATAGGACCGATGTTAATTTTTTCATAATTTTTCGTGATGGAGAAGTATCTGAACACTTCCCTCGACGCGGATTGCTCTTCGCGCACCTACCACTGTGGCCGGCGGCCTCCGGGGGCTAGCATGCCGCCAAATCTTGCATAGGCGGCCTCTCACAAGTCTGGAAGTGTTGTGGCGGTTGCAAACGCCCTGCATGTGTCTCCGGGGTGTGCCCTCCCTCACGGACGGCGCCGCCGCCGGCACCTGGAGGGGGGAAACGGACGCGTCGGGTCTACACGAAGGGGATCTTGCTGTCGGTTTGGCCCGGATGTTGCTCTCAGGTGTTCCTATGGGCTGACCTAACACAACCGGGTGGAGATGTCCACTGGTCAAAGCCCGTCCGTGCAAAGTCAAAGGGCTAGATCCCGTGGTCAAACGCTACAGGGTTAGGCGGGACGGGGGCCCTGGGGGGGGGGGGGGGGGTAGCAATGCCACCGGAGCGTCGCGTTGGGCCCTCATACATGCGGGGTGGTGTGGTGGCATGTCCGAAGAGGCGGCACGCGTCTCCGGGGTGTGGCCCCCCTCACGGATGGCGATGACACGGTAGTAGGCGGATCAGGCACTCGCATAGTTACCGGATCAGGCACTTGGTAACGGTACCCCTCAGTCAGTTGCTCTCCTATGTATCACCTTTCGTGAGACCATAGAAAATATTTATATCATAAAGAAATGTTGCCCCCTCAATTTATTTCAAAATATTTAACACAATGTACATTTTTTGTTAGTACAATTTTGCAAATATTTATATCATAAAGAAATGTTGCTGACCATAGAAAAAATTCGGTCCAGAAAAAAATATACGTGATATTTTAGAAAATTGTTGTACAATATAAAAAAGGATCATGTAATTAAAATAATGTTTGAACCATTAAAGAAAATGTATGGTACATTTTAAATAATGTTCATGCATGTCAAAAATATGTATACCATGTATCTTTTAATATAATTATATACCATGTATCATTCAAAAAATTCAAGAACGTGTATTTGAAAATATTTAATATGTACGTACAAATATTTTATATGTATACGAAACTTTTCAATGCGTATGAAAATAATATACACTAAAAATATATTTGAAGACATTTAATAATATATGCCACGCGTGTAATTAACATGTATACGGCTAGTTTGTAATTAACAGATATTAAGAAACAAATATACCTATGCCTACGGCTTAGCCGTCGGCATATATGCCACGTGGCATGATTTATATATGCCGACGGCTTAAGAAATATACCTATGCCTACGGCTTAGCCGTCGGCATATATGCCACGTGGCATGATTTATATATGCCGACGGCTCACCTTATCCACTCGCGGCCACCCCTCCTCCACTCGTTCTCTCCCACACCGGCAGCCTCATCCACTCGCCGCCTCGACCAGACTGTCACCGACCGCCGCCCGCCCGCCTCCACCCACCGCCCCGCCGACCGCAGCCGCTGCCCGCCCCTCCCTTCCTCGCCCCCCCGCCACCACCACCCGACCTCTCCGCCTCCTCGCGGCACCGCCGTCCACCCGACCCCGCCTGCCTCCCAACCCCACCTGACCCCACAACGCCGCCGTCAACCGCCCGCGCCGACCCGTCTCGCGCACCGTCAGGGGCTCCCGCCTGCTCGGCCTCCTGAGCCCAGAGGTCGCCTGACGAGCACGTGTGGCCGCGGCTTTGGCCGGCCCTGCTCGTCCATCGTCATTCGCTCCCGCCCCAGTGAGCACCTCCCTCCATCGCCGGACGCCACCGTGCCCCCTCCCAGCCCCAGTGAGCACCCCCCTCCCACAAACCGTTGTTGTCGTTGCTTGTGTTCATGGTGGCTGGATGAATAGATAGATGCTAGATAGATGGATGGATGCTAGATGAATAGATAGATGGATGGATATTTAGAGATAGTTTGTGTAGTTTTATTAGGTATTTAGATACACACTAGATAGTTTTTACTAAGTTTGTGAATATAGATGAATTAGATGTTGGGTAAGTTTGTGATAGATGGATGGATATTGGTCAAGTTAGTGTTTTGGCAATGTTGATTCATATATAAGAAGCAAATCGAGGCACTTGGTTTCTAAAATACTTAATAAATATTTTTTTTTGCTATTTGACTTGTTGTTTCATGTCGATTCATAATGTTGTGCCAAATGGTTAATGTGAGGTGATGACCTAATTTTTTTCACTCGGTGTAATTAACAGGATTTGTGGTGTTCCATCTTCATGGAGTGATCGTCGACGTTGGAGGTGTTGGTCCACGATCGTCCCTCTCCTTTGATCGACTACATCGGAGGGTGAGCAACAATTCCATGACCTCGTCCACTTTTTTTCCATGTCACTAGATTAAATTTTCACATCAAGTCGCGTAACCTAGGTCTCCCTTCCAAAATGGTTGCATCGATAAATAAGGATGGCAATTTTATCTATGGACATGGATACCCGCGGATACCCGACCCGAATGGATAGGGTTTAGATACAATTTTGTACCCACGGGCGGTGCCCGAACCCGACCCGACTAATCATGGATAGGGTATGGATATAGTTTTATACCCATGGATATACCCGAACCTGACCGACCCGTATGTATATTTACCCTCTGCCTTTTTATTTATTACATAATAAAAATCAAAGAAAATCCCCCAATCCCCACCGAGTAACCACTCCACAGCCCCTTCCCATACCCATCTCCTCGGTAAACGACTAGTCAATCGTTATTAAGGAGGATCTTCCCGTCTCCCTCAAAAAAAAAAAGGAGACCTAGATATAGCGGCGGCGCCAGTCCTCTAGATGTGGTGCCGCACTGCCGCAACCAGCTCCACGGGTAGGTGGCTGGCCAACTCCATAGATCTACTCAAACCCTCCATCTCAGCTTCTCCAAGCACGCATCTTACCACCAGTTCACGCGTGCGACGCAGGGCTGCGACCTGCAAGGTGGAGCACGGCGATGCGGCGTGCGGCGGCGCGCATGACCAGGAGCATGGCGCCATGAAGGTGTAGCGAGCGGAGCGCATACCATGACGAGGAGCAGGACCGCGTCGTGGAGGCGACGGCGACGCCAAACAACCAACCTGGGTACTGTACGTCCTGTGTTCTTGTGCATGCATATGCATCACGTGCTTGGTCATGACTCTATTAGTAATTAGAAGTGAACAAGAGATTTGTAGTGGTCAATTTTGTTTGTTAGTTTGTGGCAGTAAAAAAATGGTCTTTTCTTATGATTTACCAAATCAGTCAGATTTCACCTTTCTACACATGACCTGATCAGCAGATATGCATGTTCATTTTATTTTTAATTTTTTTGCAGGGAGATATGCATGTTCATTAGTAATTCTATTTTACCAAATCAGTCCGTTCATTTTTGAATTTCAATAAAGTGGGCTGTGAATGATTAATATGAAGTTAGAATCTGACTGACTAGTACCCATTTTAATTAGGTTCACTTAATTAAAGCATGTGCTCAACTTGGTCATTGCCATGTGCATTCATGCTGAAGAGGAGATCTGACAGTCCGCTGCTTTAGTTGTTAGTTACTTTGGTTGTGAAATTTTCAATTTAGGTATCGAATTTGTACAAACATTATGTATCTTGTTTCCCTTTAACAGAAACTGAAGATCCCCCCCCCCCACTGTATAGCGCAATGGCTTCTCATCATAGAGCACAAGGCGACACTAGGGGCTATCGCTCAAGCTACTACTCCACTCTCTTTGCGGCATTTCAAAGTGTTCTTGATGATGATGAAGAATCTATGCATGGTAACATATTCCGCTCATTATACTTGATTTTTACATGATGCAATATTTGGTTGTTTATTTCATGATTTTAATTACTATTCTTCTGATCTGCTCACATGAAGGATAAGTCCAAGTATCTCATAATTGAAACCTATTCTGTAATGCGGTGAAGAAAGAACATGGCGCCTAGAAGAACATCTTCCTTCATTTATAATGAGAACTTTGCCACACTTATGTCTCCTAGTTGTACTTGTGGTTATTTAATGTCGTGCTATGCCATTTTGTGAGAAACCGAGACTGAGAAATTATGTTGGGCTATTGTTATGTCATTTTGTGAGGAACTGGTGTTGAGAATTTCGTACTTGTGCTTATTTGACGTTCTCTTATGTCATTCTGTGAGAATCTGAACTCCTATTTCATGTGGTGCACTTCTCCTGTGTCATTTTGTGAGCAGTTGAGAACATATTTATTGTTGCACTGCTGTGCAATGTCATTTTGCGAGAATCTCATCCTTTATATGAATGTTCTGCTATGTCATGTGTACGTGTTTTCATAGGATCCGATGGATATCCATTGGTTATGGATATCCATCGGGTTTGGACATGGACTCGATCTTTTGCCCGTGGGTATTTTCATGGATGGGCAAAGAATATCCTCATGGATTTGGATATGGATTTGATA
Source organism: Aegilops longissima (assembly GCA_021605205.1). NCBI lineage: Eukaryota > Viridiplantae > Streptophyta > Magnoliopsida > Poales > Poaceae > Aegilops > Aegilops longissima. The sequence goes on from CM038682.1 coordinate 88,290,450, forward strand.
TTGTTCAACCCGGGCCGAACCCGATCCATTGCCATCCTTATCGATAAATATGCATTCAATTGCATATTTATCACCACAGCTCTTTCGGATTGTCTAGCGCTTTCCACGGACAGCCCGAGGATGTGTAGATTGGGTACGTTGTTCATGCTCTACCCCGTTCCGAGACAGGATTTCGGCGACGCCTCCCTGTTGTTCTCCGGATGCACATTCTCTCAGCATTTTGCCGAGATGTGTATTTGGAGAACAGCGGGGAGGTGCTGCCGAAATTTTGTCTTGGAATGGGGTAGAGCATGGACAAGTACTCAATCTACACATTCTCGGGTGGGATTAGGACCCATCTTTACCTATAAAGATGTAGGTGGATTAAATGTCGTTTCTCGTCAACCTTGTAAAAAATAAAATATTGATGTGAGTAATTTAAATGAATCCTTAATTTTGTTGTGTGGCTTCCAATACACCAGAGATGGCAGATAATCAGTGGTTGCTATAGTGGGTTTTTCCGTCGGAATCAAGTTAAACAGAGTGGGTCGAGAAAACTGATGTGTTTTTGAAAGAGATATTCCGTAGCCCAATGAGGATGGTGCCAGAATGCCCGTGTGCCAAGTGTAAGAGACGTATCCGCAGAGATAAGAGTGAGATGACTAAGCACCTTCGCACGCATGGATTTATGCCCAACTTTAATATGCCGATAAACTTTGCCCAGCGGGACCGTGGTAGAGAGGAGGTGATACGACAACGCGTCGTTGGTTATGAGGACGATGGGGTTAAAGACATGCTAGATGATGTCTTTGCTGCACAGCCGACACCTCTGTCACATTCAGCGAATGAACCGGAGGAGCCGGAGGAAACCGCAAAGGCCTTCCTGGAAATCTTGGCCTCATCAAAGAAACCTCTCTATGAGGGTGCCAAGCTGTCTGTGATGGATGCCATCTCGCAACTGATGGCAGTCAAGGCTGAGTACAGATGTAGCCGAGGTTGCTTCGAAGCATTTCTGGGAGTATGGGCTAACAGCCTGCCTGAGGGCCATGACCTGCCGAAAACCATGTACACTACGAAGAAAATCATGAAGGCGCTCTCCATGGACTATGAGAAAATACATGTTTGTCCAAAGAATTGCCTTTTGTTTAGGCATGAGTATGCAGATGACAACTACTGTAGGAAGTGCGGTTCCTCTTGGTATATTGAGGTGGTCAATAAGCATGGTCAGAAGCGGCAGCTAAAAATCCATGTGAAGGTTCTTCGGTATCTTGATTTTATAAAAAGACTGCACCGCCTTTTCATCACTGAGGAGTCTGCCAAAATGATGAAGTGGCACAAGGAAGGGAAAAGGTAAGATCCAAAAAAAATTGTACATCCATCAGAAGGTGAAGCATGGAAGTCATTCGATATAGAGTACCCGGAGGAAGCAGCCGAGGCTGGGAATGTCAGAATTGCTATAACAGGTGATGGGTTCAATCCATATGGTATGTCGTCTAATCCATACAGCTTCTGGCCCGTATTTGTTATTCCGCTCAATCTCCCTCCCGGCGCCATAATGCAACGCAAGACCATGTTCCTGTCGCTTATAATTCCGGGGCCTGAATATCGGGGGAAGAATTTGAGTGTGATGCAGTTGTTGGTGGATGATTTGCACCATTCTTGGTACTTCCCGAGGTTGACATACGACCGACATCTGCAGAAAAATTTCTTGCTGAAAGTTTGGCTACAGTATTGCATGCATGACTTTCCCGGCTATGCCCTGTTCTGCGGATGGTGTACAAGTGGAAAGATGCCTTGCCCAGTGTGCATGCAGGCCTTGATTTTCATTTGGCTGAAGAAGGGTGACAATTATGTTGCCTTTGACCTGCATCGACAGTTCCTCCCTCCAGACCATCCTGATAGGGAAGACAAGAAGAACTTCACAAAAGGCAAAGTTGTTCATGAAGTAAACAAGATTCCAATGTTTTCTGGTGCGGATCTGCTTGCTCAGCTGAAAGCTCTTAAGCCTGCCAGCGAAGGGAAAGGCAAAGGCAAAGGCAAAGGCAAAGCCACAGGCGAAGACGAGGGTGAGGGCAAAGGAAACGGTAAAGGGAAAAAATGTTTTGAAGGATATGGTGAGACACACAACTGGACTCACATTACCCCCTTCATGCAGCTTCCCTATTTTAAGGACCTCAAACTTCCATACAACATCGACGTGATGCACACCAAAAGAATGTCGCAGAGTGCCTTTTTCGCACGATCCTCAACATTCCTGATAAGACAAAGGATAATGTTAATGCTAGAGTCGATCAACAGAGTATTTGTAATAGACCACGTCTACACATGTAGCCTCCCACAGGCAGTCGAAAATCTTGATTCAAGCCAGATGCTGACTTCGTACTTAAAAAGGATCATAAGATGGAGGCATTCAAGTGGCTGAAACACGTCGTGAAGTTCATTGATGGTTATGCGTCGAATATAAGTAAGGGGGTCAATCTTTCAACGGGCAGAGTGACCGGGCTCAAGAGTCATGACTATCATGTATGGATTGAGCGGATTATGCAGGTGATGGTTCGGGGCTACGTTCCCGAGCGTGTATGGCGTGTGCTTGCAGAGTTAAGCCATTTCTTCCGCATGCTTTGTGCTAAAGAAGTATGTCCTGAGAAGATAAAAGAAATGCATAAGAAGGCGCCGGATTTGATATGCAAGCTAGAGAAGATCTTCCGGCCAGGCTTCTTTACTCCGATGACACATCTCATTTTGCACCTCGCAAACGAGGTATTGTTGGGGGCCCTGCAGTAATCGCTGGCAGACGCCCCGAGAGACAGTAACAAGCATCTGAGATGTAAATGTGGAAACAAAGCTAAGATTGAAGCTTCCATAGCTGAGGCAGTTATCCTAGAGGAGGTGGCAGACCTCAGGACAGCCTACTATTCGGACCATGTTCCCACGTTGCACAATAAGGTGTCTCGATACAATACAGAAGTACCCAAGTATAAACCCAAGTTGCCTCTATTCATCGGGCAAGGTGGCAGGGCTGGATGCTCGACACCTTATCTCATGCCACGAGATGAGTGGGAGGATGTCATGTTCTATATTTTGCACAACATCAAGGAAGTTGAGGATGAGTGGATGAGGTAATACCTTTGCACCATTCTTTTAGTCAATTCCTTATGTTCACTTTGCCTAGTTCTTATACCGCTTTTCTTATTGTAGTCGATTCGTTGAAGAAGAGTGGACGGGAATGCTGCCTCCTACTGAAGCGGAGGCACTTGCTCTTCTCCGAAAGGGTGCTGATGGAAGGAAAAATTTCGTTGCGTGGTTCATGGAGAAAGTAATTTTTCACACTTCCCTATTACCTATTTCAATTAAACTCATGCACCTATAATTTCAATTAAACTCATGCACCCTATAATTTCAATTAAACTTGTAGGGAAATGATCCGAACGAATCAACGGATGAAGAATTGAGATGGGTTTCCATGGATTTTGACCCTGCTGTCATGACATGCCAAAAGTATGATGTGAATGGGTATCGCTTCCATAAAGAGGAGCACCAGAACAGTCGGCCTGATCCCAAAACCATAAATACTGGAGTCTTCACTGAAGGAGATAATAAAGTAAATTTCTACGGAAGGGTAGGAAAAATATACGAGCTTACATTCAAACGTGGCCGCGAACACCTAAGTCTCACTGTGTTCAAATGCCGATGGTTCGACCCCAAAAAGGGTCTGAGACATACGCCTTATGTTGGTTTAGTTGAAGTTAAACCATCAACCGTCTATGCCGGAGCTGGTCTCTTTATCACCGCTACCCAGGCCACACAAGTATATTATCTGCCTTACCCATGCCAGAAAGAGTACCTAAAGGGTTGGGAAGTTGTGTTCACGGTGTCGCCACATGGTAAGCTACCGGACCCGAACGATGATGATTACTACAACATAAACCCCATGACATATGAGGGAGTGTTCTATCAAGAGGAACATGATGATGTGGTCCGAAACAACGAGGATGATGACTTGGGTTATGTTGACCTGGACCCAAACGATGACGACACACGGATTGATGGTGAGGCAGTTGTGAATCAAAGAGACATAATTATGCTTGAAAAGTTAAATGAAGACGCTGACGATGAGGAAGAGCCTCCACCTTCGCCAGGCAACGAAGAAGATATGCATGATAGTGATGATGAGACCGGTCGACAAATAGATTACAATAGTGATGATTCATATGGGTTCTAGAAAATGTAAGTTATTTTAATGATCATTACAATAGTATGCTTAATGTGCTCTTCTGCTATTAATGTTTTTCCTGTATGCTTGTTTATTTGATATCCTTGCTAATTGTTTATTCTCTTCTCAATGCAGGTTTGCTAATCATGGGCAAGTCCAGCGGCACCAGTTTCCTCAGTAAATTCAAAGGACTTACTCGGAGTGGACGAGCCCACAAGGTTCCCTCCCGACTACGCGAGGATGACACCTCACAGGGAGGTGGAGGGGTCGGGGGAGGAGACCCTAGAGGAGGAGGCGGTGGGGGGAGAGCCCCTAGAGGAGGAGGAGGTGGGGGGAGAGGCAGCCGGGGCAAAAAACTTCGGGCCGTGTCCGAAATAGGAGGGTCTTCTTTGATGCCCTCCTATACAGAGGCACCTTCTGAGTCTGAGGAGGAGGAGTATGTTCCTGATGGCGAGGAGGAGGATGGCGAGGAGGAGGAGGCCGAGGAGGAGGAGTCTAAGGAGGAGGGTGAGGAGGAGGGCGAGGAGGGTGGTGGAGGGGAGGTTGATCCCGAGTTGTGGGGTGACTTGCCACCGGGTGCTCCGCAGAGGTGGCTGCGTGGTAATGTCGGACTACCTACATCACCTTCTATCGAGGCGCACAAGTGGCTCATTGAACCTGCGGGGACAGAGTAAGTGCCTCTCAATCATATTTTGAACACATGACAACATTTTCTTAACATGGCAATCCTTTGATTCTTTTGCAGTAACTGGATCCTTCGCGGAAAGGGTCGTAAATCGAACGGCCTTATCACTGTCCTGTTGAAGGAGTTTTGGCCTGGCCTATTCTGCCCATGTCAGACAGGACCCGCAAATCGCGGTTTTGGCCATGAGCTGGGCCCACTACGAGGCTTGCAGCAACGCGGAGTACGGGACGGCCTCTAAGGCCGTGATCACCAAATTTTGGGTAAGTTCTCTTCTGAATCACTTGTCTTTAGTTTCGTTCATAGTTTATCATTGAATCACTCAACTCATGCCTTGTTTGCTTCTGGTTTATGCATGATTGCAGCAACTATACAGAGTTCTTGACGAGCACAAGGCCAGAACCGACGTGGTCTTGCTTGCGGCTGCGAAAAGAAAGCTCGTCAGTTGCAGTACGAGGTGCGCTGGGTTGCCGTCTCGCAGTACTACCACATCTACCTGCACCAAAAGATGACCAAAACTCAAGTGCAGAAGCAACGACTTACCTTGAACAGGGAGCAGTTCATGATGGTAACTATTACTAACTTTTCATTATTTCAAGCAGTCAACTATATGTTTCGTGCTCACATGTCATGCTTCCAAAATTTGCATAGGTTGTTCCTTGTTGGTGCTATGGAAGGCATGACGGATGGGCGAGTTTGGTGGATAGGTGGCTGATAACCCACAAGTATAGGGGATCAATTGTAGCCTCTTCCGATAAGTAAGAGTGTCGAACCCAACGAGGAGCTAAAGGTAGAACAAATATTCCCTCAAGTTCTATCGACCACCGATACAACTCTACGCACACTTGACGTTCGCTTTACCGGAAACAAGTATGAAACTAGAAGTACTTTGTAGGTGTTTTTGGATAGGTTTGCAAGAAAATAAAGAGCGGGTAAATAAAAGCTAGGGGCTGTTTAGATGAAGACACAACTAAATTAGTTAAGAGCTTTTTGTTACGAGAAAGTTATTTGTCCCTAGGCAATCGATAACTAGACAGGTAATCATTATTTCAATATTATTTGAGGGAGAGGCATAAGCTGACATACTTTCTCTACTTGGATCATATGCACTTATGATTGGAACTCTAGCAAGCATCCGCAACTACTAAAGATCATTAAGGTAAAACCCAACCATAACATTAAAGTATCAAGTCCCCTTTATCCCATACGCAAACAACCTACTTACTCAGGTCTGTGCTTCTGTCACTCACGCCACCCACCATAAGCAAATCATGAACATATTGCAAACCCTACAGCGGGGATCCCTCACGCTTGCGCGACACGGAGAGCACCATTGGACAACACCAATAATAAAACATGCAACTCAAACCAATCTTGATCATCAAATAACCCATAGGACAAAACGGATCTACTCAAACATCATAGGATAGCCATACATTGGGAAATAATATATAGCGTTGAGCACCATGTTTAATTAGAGATTACAGCGAGTAAGAGAGAGGTTACACCGCTGCATAGAGGAGGGAAGAGTTGGTGATGATGGCGGTGAAGTTGTTGGTGAAGATTGCGGTGATGATGATGGCCATGGCAGCGTTCCGGCGCCACCGAAAGAGAAGGGGAGAGGGGGCCCCTTCGTCTTCTTCTTCCTTGACCTCCTTCCTAGATGGGAGAAGGGTTTCCCCTCTGGTTCTTGGCCTCCATGGCGTGGGAGGGGCGAGAGACCCTCCGAGATTGGATCTATCTTCCTGTTTCTCTCTGTTTTTGCGTTCTCGTCTGCTGCCCTTTCACCGTTTCTTTTATATCTGGAGATCCGTAACTCCGATCAGACTAAAACCTTTGCCGTGATTTTTTTACCAAAAATTAGCTTTCTTGCGGCCGAAGGAGGACATCAACCGCCTTACGGGTGGACCACGAGGTTCAGGGGCGCGCCCCTACCTCGTGCCCACTTCGGACTCCGTTTCGCGATGATCTTTCTTCCAGACTTTCCAAATATTCCAAAAAAAATCTCCGTCCGTTCTTATCCCGTTTGGACTCCGTTTGATATGGATATTCTGCAAACCAAAACATGCAATAGACAGAACTCGCATCGGCAATCGGATCAATATGTTAGTCCCAAAAATAGTATAAAAAGTTGCCAAAAAGTATATGAAAGTTGAATAATATTGGCATGGAACAATCAAAAATTATAGATACGACGGAGACGTATCAGCATCCCCAAGCTTAATTCCTGCTCGTCCTCGAGTAGGTAAATGATAAAAAAAGAATTTTTTTGATGTGGAATGCTACCTAGCATAATCTTGATCATATGTCTAATCATGGCATGAATATTAAGACACGATTGATTCAAAGCAATAGTCTATCATTTGACATTAAGACAATAATAATACTTCAAGCCTACTGATAAAGCAATCATGTCTTTTCAAAATAACATGGCCGAAGAAAGTTATCCCTACAAAATCATATAGTCTGGCTATGCTCCATCTTCACCACACAAAATATTCAAATCATGCACAACCCCGATGACAAGCCAAGCAATTGTTTCATACTTTTGACGTTCTCAAACCTTTTCAACTTTCACGCAATACATGAGCGTGAGCCATGGTCATAGCACTATAGGTGGAATACACTACGGGAAACAGGAGATTTGCCGTCTGTACTGCTCTTTGCCGTCAGCATTTCGTCGAGACAGACGGCAAAGATTAAATTTACCGACAACTACTGACGGCAAAAATATACTTTGCTGTCTGCAGGAAACAACACAAACGGCAAAAAGACTTTGCCGTATGTAATTTTTTTTTACAGACGGCAAAGAGGTTACTTTGCCATCTGTTAAAAAAAATATAAACGACAAAGTCTCTTTAACAGACGGCAAAGTAACATTTTTGCCGTCTGTAAAAAAAAATACATACGGCAAAGAGAAAACACATCTCGCGGATCGATCCCACGGATCGATGAGGTGGCACCATCACAGCCACCCCCACCACTCGCCTCTCTGTCCCTGATCTATCACCCACCCCGACCCCACCATGTTCTCTGTCTGTGCCTTATCCCTTCGCACGTTCTCTCTCCCTTATCCCCGCACGCAGCCCACCCCACGACCGCACGCAGCCCACCCCACGACCTCGCTCGCCTCCCGATTCTGCGACGAGCTCCTTCACCAGACCACATCCTCGACGCCGGCGAGCGCCGCCACAAGACGCCCCCTGTGCCACCGGGCGTGGCCGCCTGCCTCGTTCCCGTCCCTGGCCGCCACAAGCTCCGTCCCCGTCCCTGCTGCTGGCGAAGGCCACCGCCTGCCCCCGTCGCCCAGCGTGCTGCCCTGGCCACAAGACCAGCTCCACCTCCGGGCCCCAGACGCTGCCCTCCCTCGTCCCGCCAGACACTGCCCCGGCGGCCTCGCCTCGCCCAGCCTGGCCCCTCCTCCTCGCCCGGGCCCTGCCTCGCCCCACCTCGCCGCCCTCCCTCGCTCAAGCGCTCCGCCTCGCCCACCCGATCGCTGCCCTCCTCACCTGCCACAGACTGCCCTTCTTCGCCCCCAAGACGCCTCGCCGGGCCATGCTGTGCGCCCCGCGCCAACGTCCGAGCTCGTCGAAGTCCGGTCCGTGCCCATGCCTACTGCTCCTCGCCGGAGTCCACTCTGCACCGTCGTCCGCCCCAAGCCGTCCATGTTGAGATGTAGATATTTTGTTAATTAGTTGTATTATTGCTCGGGTGGAGCTGGACATGTTGAGATGTAGATATTTTGTAATTAGTTGTATTATTGCTCAGGTGGAGCTGGACATGTTGTATTTTGTAATTAGTTGTATTATTGCTTGGGTGGAGCTGGACATGTAGATATTTTGTTGTTTTGTAATTTGAGACGTAAACACGTCTGACCCTGCCCTGTGCATGTGCATGGATAGTTCTTTTTTTTATTAAAAAAAGAACTTTGCCGTCTTTGATGTTTGATGCTGACGGCAAAGACCGAATCTGGCTGACGGCAAAGATGTTTTATGTGCTGTCTGTTATGTCTGAGGCTCACGGCAAACCAATGATTTGGCTGACGGCAAAATCTTTGCCGTCTGGCTGATGAAAAGCTGACAGCAAAGTAGTCTTTGCCAACTTATCTTTGCCGTCTGAGTTTGCCGTCAGCTTGCAGATGGCAAACTCTTTGCCGTTTGTTTTTAGGCCTTTGCCGTCTGTGGAGCACAGACGGCAAATTACCTGATTCCTGTAGTGATAGAATATGATGGTGGAGGTTGTATGGAGAAGACAAAAAGAAGAAAGTCTCACATCAACTAGGCGTATCAACGGACTATGGAGATGCCCATCAATAGATATCAATGTGAGTGAGTAGGGATTGCCATGCAACGGATGCACTAGAGCTATAAGTGTATGAAAGCTCAAACTGGAAACTAAGTGGGTGTGCATCCAACTTACTTGCTCATGAATACCTCGGGCGTTTGAGGAAGCCCATCATCGGAATATACAAGCCAAGTTCTATAATGAAAATTCCCACTAGTATATGAAAGTGATAAATCAAGAGACTCTCTATATGAAGAACATGGTGCTACTTTGAAGCACAAGTGTGGTAAAAGGATAGTAACATTGCCCCTTCTCTCTTTTTCTCTCATTTTTTATTTTATTTTTTTATTTTCTTTTTTTTGGTGGGCTTCTTTGGCCTCTTTTTTTTTATTTGGGCTTCTTTGGCCTCTTTTATTTTTCATAAAGTCCGGAGTCTCATCCCGACTTATGGGGGAATCATAGTCTCCAACATCCTTTCCTCACTGGGGCAATGCTCTAATAATGATGATCATCACACTTTTATTTACTTACAACTCAATATTACAACTCGATATCTAGAACAAAGATATGACTCTATATGTATGCCTCTGTCGGTGTACCGGGATGTGCAATGATCCAGAATAGCAAAGATATCAAAAAACGGACAAGCCATGAAAATATCATGCTAGCTATCTTACGATCATGCAAAGCAATATGACAATGAATGCTCAAGTCATGTATATGATGATGATGGAAGTTGCATGGCAATATATTCACGGAATGGCTATGGAAATGCCATAATAGGTAGGTATGGTGGCTGTTTTGAAGAAGGTATATTGTGGTTTATGTGTGATAGAGTGATACGTCTCCAACGTATCTATAATTTTTGATTACTCCATGCTATATTATCTATTGTTTTGGACTATATTGGGCTTTATTTTCCACTTTTATATTACTTTTGGGACTAACCTATTAACCGGAGGCCCAACCCAGAATTGCTGTTTTTTTGCCTATTTCAGTGTTTCGAAGAAACGGAATATAAAACGGAGTTCAAACGGAATGAAATCTTCGGGAACATGATTTTCTCATTAGATAAGACCCAGGAGACTTGGACCCTCCGTTAAGAAAGCCATGAGGCGGCCACGAGGGTGGAGGGCGCGCCCCCTACCTCGTGGGCCCCCCGAAGCTCCACCGAAGTACTCCTTACTCCTATATATACCTACGTACCCCAACAGATCAGATACGGAGCCAAAAACCTAATTCCACCGCCGCAACTTTCTGTATCCACGAGATCCCATCTTGGGTCCTGTTCCGAAGCTCCGTCGGAAGGGGATTCCACCACGGAGGGCTTCTACGTCATCATCATAGCCTCTCCGATGAAGTGTGAGTAGTTTACCTCAGACCTTCGGGTCCATAGTTAGTAGCTAGATGGCTTCTTCTCTCTTTTTGGATCTCAATACAATGTTCTCCCCCTCTCTCGTGGAGATCTATTCGATGTAATCTTCCTTTTGCGGTTTGTTTGTTGAGACCGATGAATTGTGGGTTTATGATCAAGTTTATCTATGAGCAATATTTGAATCTTTTCTGAATTCTTTTATGTATGATTGAGTTATCTTTGCAAGTCTCTTCGAATTATCCATTTGGTTTGGCCAACTAGATTGGTAGTTCTTGCAATGGGAGAAGTGTTTAGCTTTGGGTTCAATCTTGCGTTGTCCTTACCAAAGGATGTAAAGGGTTGCAAGGCACGTATTGTATTGTTGCCATCGAGGATAACAAGATGGGGTATTTATCATATAGCATGAATTTATTCCTCTACATCATGTCATCTTGCTTAAGGCGCTACTCTGTTTTCATTAACTTAATACTCTAGATGCATGCTGGATAGCGGTCGATGAGTGGAGTAATAGTAGTAGATGCAGGCAGGAGTCGGTCTACTTGTCTCGGACGTGATGCCTATATACATGATCATACCTAGATATTCTCATAACTATGCTCAATTCTGTCAATTGCTCAACAGTAATTCGTTCACCCGCCGTAAAATACTTATGCTCTTGAGAGAAGCCACTAGTGAAATCTATGGCCCACGGCTCTATTTTCATCATATTAATCTTCCTACGCTTTATTATTTCTTTGCTTTTTTACTTTGCCTTTTATTTTACTTTGCATCTTTATACCAAAAATACCAAAAATATTATCTATCATCTCTATTAGATCTCACTCTCGTAAGTGACCGTGAAGGGATTGACAACCCCTATTCGCGTTGGTTGTGAGGAGCTATTTGTTTTGTGTAGGTACGAGGGACTTGCGCATGGCCTCCTACTGGATTGATACCTTGGTTCTCAAAAACTGAGGGAAATACTTACGCTACTCTGCTGCATCATCCTCTCCTCTTCGGGGAAAACCAACGCAAGCTCGAGATGTAGCATAGAGCGTATCGTATCACAGGGTTTGGATGCACCGGCGAAGTTTGCACCAACTCTCGAGGTGAGAAAGGGCAATGCACGGCATCAAGAGGCTAGCAATGATGGAAGGGTGAGAGTGCGATAATCCATGGACTCAACATTAGTCATAAAGAACTCACATACTTATTGCAAAAATCTATTAGTCATCGAAACAAAGTACTACGCGCATGCTCCTAGGGGGATAGATTGGTAGGAAAATACCATCGCTCGTCCCCGACCGCCACTCATAAGGAAGACAATCAATTAAATAAATCATGCCCCGACTTCATCACATAACGGTTCACCATACGTGCATGCTACGGGAATCACAAACTTCAACACAAGTATTTCTACAATCCACAACTACCCACTAGCATGACTCTAATATCGCCATCTTTATATCGCAAAACTATTGCAAGGAATCAAACATATCATATTCAGCGATCTACAAGTTTATGTAGGATTTTATGACTAACCATGTGAATGACCAGTTCCTGTCATCTCTCTAAATAGATATAAGTGAAGCAAGAGAGTTTAATTCTTTCTACAAAAGATATGCCCACGCTCTAACAAATATAAGTGAAGCAAAAGAGCATTCTACAAATGGCGGTTGTTTAAGTGAAGAGAAACAGGCAATCCAAACTTCAAATGATATAAGTGAAGCACATGAAATATTCTATAAAGCCATACTCAAAAGATATAAGTGAAGTGCAAAGAGAATTCTATAAATCAACCAAGGACCATCTCATACCACCATGGTGCATAAAAGAAAAGTGAAAACTAAATGCAAAAGACGCTCCAAGATTTGCACATATCGCATGAACGAAACGAATCCGAAAACATACTGATACTTGTTGAAGAAAGAGGGGATGCCTTCCGGGGCATCCCCAAGCTTAGACGCTTGAGTCTCCTTGAATATTTACTTGGGGTGCCTCGGGCATCCCCAAGCTTGAGCTCTTGCCTCTCTTCCTTCTTCTCACATCGAGACCTTCTCGATCATCGAACACTTCATCCACACAAAACTCCAACAGAAAACTCAGTAAGATCCGTTAGTATAATAAAGCAAATCACCACTCTAAGTACTGTTGCAAACCAATTCATTTCTTTTTTTTGCATTATGTCTACTGTAGTATAACTTTTTCATGGCTTAATCCACTGATATAAATTGATAGTTTCATCAAAACAAGCAAACTATGCATCAAAAACAGAATCTGTCTAAAACAGAATAGTCTGTAACAATCTGAACATTCACCATACTTCTGATACTTGAAAAATTCTTCCAAAATTAGGAAAAATAAAAAATTTGTACAGCAAGACAGTGCAAAAAGAATCAGAACCATTTCACGTTCCAGTAAAAAAATTAAAATTCGCGCACTACAGCCAAAGTTTCTGTCCTGCACCGTACAAACCAACAAGCATTGTAAACATCCTAAAGGCAAACCTTGGCACATTATTTTTATAATACAATGGAATTGTACGAGGGGATAATTATTTTTATTGAAAAGTTTCTGTAATTAAGATTCACAAAGTTCCCATGGGCATGAACAAAGTTCAAGGACGTCCCCCACTTTCACAATGATCGCTCTCTCACTTTCACTTTTCTTTTTGAAAAGTTTTGGGTTCCCTCTTTATTTTTGTTGTTTTCAAACTATATGAAAGCACTCAACAGAAATAAATGACTCTCTAAAACTTCCGGGTTGTCTCCCTGGCAGCGCTTTCTTTAAAGCCATTAAGCTAGGCATATAGTGCTCAAGTAGTGAATCCACCCGGATCCCAAGGTATATCAAAGCCAATTTTAATTAGCAATGATTTAGCATTTAGTAGTGAGCACAAAGCAACATATATCAAGAAATGAAGAAGTCTAACTCTCTTCCTATGCATCGGCATGTCATAAAAGAACAATTCATGCACACATAGTAAAGGCCAATGCATAGTATAAACAGTTTCTTGCAATTTTATCGTGTGGGAGACATAGAGAGGTGGATATATAGTTCCCCTCTCATAATAATTGCAAGTAGGAGCAGCAAGAACATGCATATTATATCTATTAAAATCATCATGTGCAACGGTAAAAGGCAAGAACATGCATATTATATCTATTAAAATCATCATGCGAATGAAGGAGTCTGGATGAAAGAGTTCATTTCCGATCTAGGTGTCATACCTAGTGCATCGGGACCGATGAAGATCTTCTGTGACAATACTGGTGCAATTGCCTTGGCAAAGGAATCCAGGTTTCACAAGAGGACCAAGCACATCAAGAGACGCTTCAATGCCATTCGGGACCAAGTCCAAGTGGGAGACATAGAGATTTGCAAAATACATACGGATCTGAATGTTGCGACCCGCTGACTAAGCCTCTTCCACGAGCAAAACATGATCAGCACCAAGACTCCATGGGTGTTAGGATCATTACTATGTAATCTAGATTATTGACTCTAGTGCAAGTGGGAGACTGAAGGAAATATGCCCTAGAGGCAATAATAAAAGTTATTATTTATTTCCTTATATCATGATAAATGTTTATTATTCATGCTAGAATTGTATTAACCGGAAACATAATACATGTGTGAATATATAGACAAACAAGATGTCACTAGTATGCCTCTATTAGACTAGCTTGTTAATCAAAGATGGTTATGTTTCCTAACCATGAACAAGGAGTTGTTATTTGATTAACAAGGTCACATCATTAGTTGAATGATCTGATTGACTTGACCCATTCCGTTAGCTTAACAGTTGATCGCTTAGTATGTTAATGCTTTCTTCATGACTCATACATGTTCCTATAACTATGAGATTATGCAACTCCTGCTTACGGAGGAACACTTTGGTACTACCAAACGCCACAACGAATCGGGTGATTATAAAGGAGTACTACAGGTGTCTCCAAAGGTACTTGTTGGGTTGGCGATTTCGAGATTAGGTTTTGTCATCCGATTGTCGGAGAGGTATCTCCAGCCTTCTCGGTAATGCACATCACTTAAGCCTTGCAAGCATTACAACTAATGAGTTAGTTGTGAGATGATGTATTACGGAACGAGTAAAGAGACTTACCGTAACGAGATTGAACTAGGTATTGATACCGACGATCGAATCTCGGGTAAGTAACATACCGATGACAAAGGGAACAACGATGTCGTTGTGCGGTTTGACCGATAAAGATCTTCGAGAATATGTAGGAACCAATATGGGCATCCAGGTTCCGCTATTGGTTATTGACCGAGAATGGTTCTAGGTCATGTCTACATAGTTCTCGAACCCGTAGGGTCCGCACGCTTAACGCTTCGATGACAGCTCATAATGAGTTTATAAGTATTGATGCACCAAGGTTGTTCGAGTCCCGGATGTGATCACGGACATGACGAGGAGTCTCGAAATGGTCGAGGCATAAAGATTGATATATTGAAGCCTACATTTGGACATCGGAAGTGTTCCGGTGAAATCGATTTTACCGAGTACCGGAGGTTACCGGAACCCCGGAGGTCAATGGGCCTTAATGGGCCATAGGAGAAGAGGAAGGGCAGCCCAAGGTGGGCTGCGCCCCCCCCTCTAGTCCGAATAGGACAGGAAGGGGCGCGCCTTCCCCTTCTCCTCCTCCAATCCTAGTCCAACTAGGAATGGGGAGTCCTACTCCCGGGGGAGTAGGACTCCTCCTTGCGCGCCTCCTATAGGGCCGCCACCTCCCCTTGTCTCCTTTATATACGGGGCAGGGGCACCCCAAGACACACAAGTTGATCTACGGATCTTTCCTTAGCCGTGTGCGGTGCCCCTTCCACCATATTCCACTTCGTCATATCGTCATGAGCTTAGGCGAAGCCCTGCACCGGAGAAGTCATATCGTCATGAGCTTAGGCGAAGCTCGCGCCGGTGGAGCATCAACATCGCCACCACGCCGTCGGTTGATTTAAACTCATCCCGACACTTTGCTGGATCGGAGTCCGGGATCGCCATCGAGCTGAACGTGTGCTGAACACGGAGGTGCCGTGACGCTCGGTACTTGGATCGGTCGGATCATGAAGACGACGACTACATCAACCGCGTTGTTATAACGCTTCGCTTACGGTCTCACGAGGGTACGTGGACGGACACTCTCCCTCTCGTTGCTATGCCATCACGATGATCTTGCGTGATCGTGGGAAAATTTTGAAATTACTACGCTCCCCAACAAAGGGCATCCGAGCCTGGTTTTATGCGTTGATGTCATATGCACGAGTAGAACACAAGTGAGTTGTGGGCGATACAAGTCATACTTCCTACCAGCATGTCATACTTTGGTTCAGCGGTATTGTGAGATGAAGCGCCCGGACCGACATTACGCCAGACGCTTACGCGAGACTGGTTTCACCGCCCGAGCACTCGCTGCTTAAAGGTGACCGGCGGTGTCTGCTCTCTCACTTTAGTTGAACTGAGTGTGGCTACGCCCGTCCTTGAGAAGGTTAAAATGGAGTCTATTTGACGAAGTATCGCTGTGGTTTTGATGCGTAGGTAAGAACGGTTCTTGCTCAGCCCGTAGCAGCCACGTAAAACTTGCAACAACAAAGTAGAGGACGCCTAACTTGTTTTTGCAGGGCATGTTGTGATGTGATATGGTCAAGACGTGATGCTATATTTTATTGTATGAGATGATCATGTTTTGTAACCGAAGTTATCGGCAATCGGCAGGAGCCATATGGTTGTCGCTTATTGTATGAAATGCAAACGCCATGTAATTGCTTTACTTTATCACTAAGCGTTAGCGATAGTCGTAGAAGCAATAGTTGGCGAGACGACAACGATGCTACGATGGAGATCAAGGTGTCGCGCCGGTGACGATGGTGATCATGACGGTGCTTCGGAGATGGAGATCACAAGCACAAGATGATGATGGCCATATCATATCACTTATATTGATTGCATGTGATGTTTATCCTTTATGCATCTTATCTTGCTTTGATTGACGGTAGCATTATAAGATGATCTCTCACTAAAAATTATCAAGTAGTGTTCTCCCTGAGTATGCACCGTTGCCAAAGTTCGTCGTGTCGAGACACCACGTGATGATCGGGTGTGATAAGCTCTACGTCCATCTACAACGGGTGCAAGCCAGTTTTGCACACGCAGAATACTCAGGTTATACTTGACGAGCCTAGCATATACAGATATGGCCTCGAACACGGAGACCGAAGGTCGAACGTGAATCATATAGCAGATATGATCAACATAAGATGTTCACCATTGAAAACTACTCCATCTCACGTGATGATCGGTTATGGTTTAGTTGATTTGGATCACGTGATCACTTAGATAACTAGAGAGATGTCTGTCTAAGTAGGAGTTCTTTAGTAATATGATTAATTGAACTTAAATTTATCATGAACTTAGTACCGATAGTATTTTGCTTGTCTATGTTTACTGTAGATAGATGGCTCGTCTTTGTTGTTCCGTTGAATTTTAATGCGTTCCTTGAGAAAGCAAAGTTGAAAGATGATGGTAGCAATTACACGGACTGGGTCCGTAAATCTGAGGATAATCCTCATTGCTGCACGTAAAAGTTACGCCCGGAAGCACCGCTGGGTGACAGTTCGCTGCAGATGCTTTGAGCCGGTTGTGAACTTCGCAAAGCGAGCTGATGACTACTCTATAGTTCAGTGTGCCATGCTTTACGGCTTAGAACCGGTCTTCAACGACGCTTTTGAACGTCATGGAGCATATGAGATGTTCCAGAGTTGAAGTTGATATTTCAACAGAATGACCGGATTGAGAGATATGAAGTCTCCAATAAGTTCTATAGCTGCAAGATGGAGGAGAACAGTTCACAAGGAGCACATACTCAAAATGTCCGGGTATTACAATCACTTGAATCAACTGGGAGTTAATCTTCCGGATGATTGTGTCATTGATGTAATTCTTCAATCACTGCCACCAAGCTACAAAGGCTTCGTGATGAACTATAATATGCAAGGGTTAGTAAAGACTATGCTCGAGCTCTTCGCAATGCTAAAAGCTGCGGAGGTAGAAATCAAAAGGAGCATCAAGTGTTGATGGTCAACAAGACCACTAGTTTCAAGAAGAAAGGCAAAGGAAGAAGAAGGAACTTCAAGAAGAACAGCAAACAAGTTGTTGATCAGAGAAGAAACCCAAGTCCGGACCTAAGCCTGAAATCGAGTGCTTCTCACCGCAAGCGACTGGTCATCGGAAGCGGAACTGCCCCAAGTATTTGGCGGATAAGAAGGATGGCAAAGTGAACAAAGGTATATGTGATATACTTGTTATTGATGTGTACCTTACTAGAGCTCGCAGTAGTACCGGTATTTGATACTGGTTGCATTGCTAATATTTGCAACTCAAACAGAACTACGGATTGCTTAACACCGCAAAGGACGAGGTGACGATGCGCGTGGGAAAGCGGTTCCAAAGTCGATGTGATCGCAGTCGGCACGCTACCTCTACATCTACCTTCGGGATTAGTTTTAGACCTGAATAATTGTTATTTGGTGCCGCGTTGAGCATGAACATTATATCTGGATCTTGTTTAATGCGAGACGGTTATTCATTTAAATCAGAGAATAATGGTTGTTCTATTTATATGAATAATATCTTTTATGGTCATGCACCCTTGAAGAGTGGTCTATTTTAATGAATCTCGATAGTAGTGATACACATATTCATAATGTTGAAACCAAAAGATGCAGAGTTGATAATGATAGTGCAACTTATTTGTGGCAATCGCCGCTTAGGTCATATCGGTGTAAAACGCATGAAGAAACTCCATGCTGATGGACTTTTGGAGTCACTTGATTATGAATCACTTGGCACTTATGTAACCGTGCCTCATGGGCAAGATGACTAAAACTCCGCTTCTCCGTACTATGGAGAGAGCAACAGATTTATTGGAAATCATACATACGGATGTATGTGGTCCAATGAATGTTGAAGCTCGTGGCGGATATCGTTATTTTCTCACCTTCACAGATGATTTGAGCAGATATGGGTATATCTTCTTAATGAAACATAAGTCTGAAACATTTGAAAAGTTCAAAGAATTTCAGAGTGAAGTTGAAAATCATCGTAATAAGAAAATAAAGTTTCTACGATCTGATCGTGGAGGCGAATATTTGAGTTACGAGTTTGGTCTACATTTGAAACAAAGCGAATAGTTTCAGAACTCACGCCACCCGAACACCACAGCGCAATGGTGTGTCCGAACGTCGAATCGCACTTTCTTTGGATATGGTGCGATCTATGATGTCTCTTACAGATTTACCGCTATCATTTTGGGGTTATGCTCTTGAGACGGCCGCATTCACGTTAAATAGGACACCGCCAAAATCCGCTGAGATGACGCCTTATGAACTATGGTTTAGCAAGAAACCAAAGTTGTCGCTTCGAAAGTTTGGGGTTGCGATGCTTATGTGAAGAAACTTCAACCTGATAAGCTTGAACCCAAATCGAGAAATGTGTCTTCATAGGATACCCAAAGGAGACAATTGGGTACACCTTCTATCACAGATCCGAAGGCAAGACATTCGTTGCTAAAATGGATCCTTTCTAGAGAAGGAGTTTCTCTCGAAAGAAGTGAGTGGGAGGAAAGTGGAACTTGATGAGGTAATAGTACCAGCTCCCTTATTGAAAGTAGTTCGTCACGAAATCAGTTTCGTAACACCTACACCGCTTAGTGAGGAAGATAATGATGAAGATCATGAAACTTCAGATCAAGTTGTCACCGAACTCGAGATCAACCAGAACAAAATCCGCACTGAGTGGTACGGTAATCCTATTCGGAAGTCATGTTACTTGACCATGGCGAACCTACGAACTATGAAGAAGCGATGGTGAGCCCAGATTCCATAAAATGGCTGGAAGCCATGAAATCTGAGATGGGATCCATGTATGAGAACAAAGTATGGACTTTGGTTGACTTGCCCGATGATCGGCAAGCCATTGAAAATAAGTGGATCTTTAAGAAGAAGACTGACGCCGATGGTAATGTAACTGTCTACAAAGCTCGACTTGTCGCGAAAGGTTTTCGACAAGTTCAAGGGGTTGACTACGATGAGACTTTCTCACCAGTGGCGATGCTTAAGTCTGTCCGAATCATGTTAGCAATTGCCGCATTTTATGATTATGAAATTTGGCAAATGGATGTAAAACCGCATTCTTGAATGGATTTCTAGAAGAAGAGTTGTATATGATGCAACCAGAAGGTTTTGTCGATCCAAAAGGTGCTAACAAAGTGTGCAAGCTCCAACGATCAATTTATGGTCTGTGCAAGCCTCTCGAGTTGGAATAAACGCTTTGATAGTGTGATCAAAGCATATGGGTTTGTACAGACTTTTGGAGAAGCCTCAGATTTACAAGAAAGTGAGTGGGAGCTCAGAGCATTTCTAATATTATATGTGGACGACATATTATTGATTGGAAATGATATAGAATTTCTGGATAGCATAAAAGGATACTTGAATAAAAGTTTTTCAATGAAAGACCTCGTGAAGCTGCTTACATATTGGGCATCAAGATCTATAGAGATAGATCAAGACGCTTGATTGGACTTTCACAAAGCACATACCTTGATAAAGTTTTGAAAAGTTCAAAATGGATCGAGCAAAGAAAGGTTTTTGCCTGTGTTACAAGGTGTAAGATTGAGTCGACTCAATGCCCGACCACAGCAGAAGATAGAGAGAAATGAAAGATGTTCCTATGCTTCAGCCATAGGCTCTATCATGTATGCAATGTTGTGTACCAGACTGACGATGCTTAGCTGTAAGCTTGGCAGGAAGGTACCAAAGTAATCCAGAGTGGATCATCGGACAGCGGTCAAGAACATCCTGAAATACCGAAAAGGACTAAGGATACGTTTCAGATATGGAGGTGACAAAGAGCTAGTCGTAAATGGTTACGCCGATGCAAGCTTTGACACTGATCCGGACGATTCTAAATCGCAAACCGGATACGTATTTTTATTAAACGGGAGCTGTCGGTTGGTGCAGTTCTAAACAAAGCGTCGTGGCGGGATCTACATGTGAAGCGGAGTACATAGCTGCTTCGAAGCAGCGAATGAAGGAGTCTGGATGAAAGAGTTCATTTCCGATCTAGGTGTCATACCTAGTGCATCGGGACCGATGAAGATCTTCTGTGACAATCTTGGTGCAATTGCCTTGGCAAAGGAATCCAGGTTTCACAAGAGGACCAAGCACATCAAGAGACGCTTCAATGCCATTCGGGACCAAGTCCAAGTGGGAGACATAGAGATTTGCAAAATACATACGGATCTGAATGTTGCGACCCGTTGACTAAGCCTCTTCCACGAGCAAAACATGATCAGCACCAAGACTCCATGGGTGTTAGGATCATTACTATGTAATCTAGATTATTGACTCTAGTGCAAGTGGGAGATCAAGGAAATATGCCCTAGAGGCAATAATAAAAGTTATTATTTATTTCCTTATATCATGATAAATGTTTATTATTCATGCTAGAATTGTATTAACCGAAACATAATACATGTGTGAATATATAGACAAACAGATGTCACTAGTATGCCTCTACTAGACTAGCTTGTTAATCAAAGATGGTTATGTTTCCTAACCATGAACAAGGAGTTGTTATTTGATTAACAAGGTCACATCATTAGTTGAATGATCTGATTGACTTGACCCATTCCGTTAGCTTAACAGTTGATCGCTTAGTATGTTAATGCTTTCTTCATGACTCATACATGTTCCTATAACTATGAGATTATGCAACTCCGCTTACGGAGGAACACTTTGGTACTACCAAACGTCACAACGTAATCGGGTGATTATAAAGGAGTACTACAGGTGTCTCCAAAGGTACTTGTTGGGTTGGCGATTTCGAGATTAGGTTTTGTCACTCCGATTGTCGGAGAGGTATCTCCAGCCTTCTCGGTAATGCACATCACTTAAGCCTTGCAAGCATTACAACTAATGAGTTAGTTGTGAGATGATGTATTACGGAACGAGTAAAGAGACTTACCGTAACGAGATTGAACTAGGTATTGGATACCGACGATCGAATCTCGGGTAAGTAACATACCGATGACAAAGGGAACAACGTATGTCGTTATGCGGTTTGACCGATAAAGATCTTCAGAGAATATGTAGGAACCAATATGGGCATCCAGGTTCCGCTATTGGTTATTGACCGAGAATGGTTCTAGGTCATGTCTACATAGTTCTCGAACCCGTAGGGTCCGCACGCTTAACGCTTCGATGACAGTTCATAATGAGTTTATAAGTATTGATGCACCAAGGTTGTTCGAGTCCCGGATGTGATCACGGACATGACGAGGAGTCTCGAAATGGTCGAGGCATAAAGATTGATATATTGGAAGCCTACATTTGGACATCGGAAGTGTTCCGGTGAAATCGGGATTTTACCGAGTACCGGAGGTTACCGGAACCCCGGGAGGTCAATGGGCCTTAATGGGCCATAGGAGAAGAGGAAGGGCAGCCCAAGGTGGGCTGCGCGCCTCCCCCTCTAGTCCGAATAGGACAGGAAGGGGCGCGCCTTCCCCTTCTCCTCCTCCAATCCTAGTCCAACTAGGGGGGGAGTCCTACTCCCGTGGGAGTAGGACTCCTCCTTGGTGCGCCCCTATAGGGCCGCCACCTCCCCTTGTCTCCTTTATATACGGGGCAGGGGCACCCCAAGACACACAAGTTGATCTACGGATCTTTCCTTAGCCGTGTCGGTGCCCCTTCCACCATATTCCACTTCGGTCATATCGTCATGAGCTTAGGCGAAGCCCTGCGCCGGAGAAGTCATATCGTCGCGAGCTTAGGCGAAGCTCTGCGTCGGTGGAGCATCAACATCGTCACCACGCCGTCGTCTTGACGAAACTCATCCCGACACTTTGCTGGATCGAGTCCGGGATCGCCATCGAGCTGAACGTGTGCTGAACACGGAGGTGCCGACGCTCGGTACTTGGATCGGTCGGATCGTGAAGACGTCGACTACATCAACCGCGTTGTTATAACGCTTCCGCTTACGGTCTACGAGGGTACGTGGACAGACACTCTCCCCTCTCGTTGCTATGCCATCACGATGATCTTGCGTGATCGTAGGAAAATTTTTGAAATTACTACGTTCCCCAACACCAATGAGCTCACAGTTTCATCAATTTCTTCTTCCATAGACTCCTGCAAAATATTAGTCTCTTCTTGGATAGCGGAGACTTTATCAATGAGTGCATTAATATCGGCATTGTATTCATAATTCTCATAACAATATTTGAGGATAGCTAAATTTTCAGTTCTATAAGCAGCATCATCAAAATCTTCAAACTCTTTAAACATAGATTCAATTTCATAAGCACCCATAAAAGCAACAAATTCTTCTATTTGCTCCACATCATAGTAATCATATATACCATTAGCATAAGAAGCTAAGATTTTATTATCATTAAATTTACATGAAAAGGGAAGGTGTGGAGCCTTCATCCTAGAGCAACAAGTATAATCATATTCCAAGCATAGTTGTCTAGCATACCACTTCAATATATGAATTTGATCCCATAATAATTTCCCTTTTTGTGTCAAGCGGTAATCCCTAAAGTATTCACGTTGATCCAACGTTACTCCCATTACATAATTGAATGGGGTTTTCTCAGGATTATTAAAGTAGTACGTAATATCTTTCACATAACCAGCATTCGAGGTTTTTAGGAGGTTACCCATCTCCATGAGCAGAAAATACACCTAATTTTTTGGTATTTCGTGTTCCATATCCATAACTAAAGATAGAGAACAACTAAGAACAGCAAATAAAAATTACTTAGTGATAAAGCAAACAAGCACACACGAGAATATTCACCCCACGCTATGACTCCCCGGCAACGGCGCCAGAAAAAGGTCTTGATAACCCACAAGTATAGGGGATCAATTGTAGCCTCTTTTGATAAGTAAGAGTGTCGAACCCAACAAGGAGCTAAAGGTAGAACAAATATTCCCTCAAGTTCTATCGACCACCGATAGTACTCTACGCACACTTGAAGTTCGCTTTACCGGAAACAAGTATGAAACTAGAAGTACTTTGTAGGTGTTTTTGGATAGGTTTGCAAGAAAATAAAGAGCGCGTAAATAAAAGCTAGGGGCTGTTTAGATGAAGACACAACTAAATTAGTTAAGAGCTTTTTGTTACGAGAAAGTTATTTGTCCCTAGGCAATCGATAACTAGACCGGTAATCATTATTGCAATTTTATTTGAGGGAGAGGCATAAGCTAACATACTTTCTCTACTTGGATCATATGCACTTATGATTGGAACTCTAGCAAGCATCCGCAACTACTAAAGATCATTAAGGTAAAACCCAACCATAGCATTAAAGTATCAAGTCCCCTTTATCCCATACGCAAACAACCTACTTACTCGGTGCAGTGCTTCACACTCACGCCACCCACCATAAGCAAATCATGAACATATTGCAAACCCTACAGCGGGATCCCTCACGCTATGCCGACACGGAGAGCACCATAGGACAGCACCAATAATAAAACATGCAACTCAAACCAATCTTGATCATCAAATAACCCATAGGACAAAATGGATCTACTCAAACATCATAGGATAGCCATACATCATTGGGAAATAATATATAGCGTTGAGCACCATGTTTAAGTAGAGATTACAGCGGGTAAGAGAGAGGTTACACCGCTGCATAGATGAGGGAAGAGTTGGTGATGATGGCGGTGAAGTTGTTGGTGTAGATTGCGGTGATGATGATGGCCACGGCAGCGTTCCGGCGCCACCGGACGAGAAGGGGAGAGGGGGCCCCTTCGTCTTCTTCTTCCTTGAACTCCTCCCTAGATGGGAGAAGGGTTTCCCCTCTGGTCCTTGGCCTCCATGGCGTGGGAGGGGCGAGAGCCCTCCGAGATTGGATCTATCTCTGCTTCTCTCTGTTTCGCGTTCGCGTCACGCCCTTTCACCGTTTCTTTTATATCCGGAGATTCGTAACTCCGATTGGACTGAAACCTTCGCCGTGATTTTTTTACCAAAAATTAGCTTTCTTGCGACCGAAGGAGGGCATCAACCGCCTTACGGGTGGACCACGAGGATCAGGGGCGCGCCCTGGGGGGTAGTGCGCGTCCCCCTACCTCGTGCCCACCTTGGACTCCGTTTCACGATGATCTTTCTTCCAGACTTTCCAAATATTCCAAAAAAAATATCTCCGTCCGTTTTTATCCCGTTTGGACTCCGTTTGATATGGATATTCTGTGAAATCAAAACATGCAATGCATGTGAACCGCATCTGGCATCGGATCAATATGTTTGTCCCAAAAATAGTATAAAAAGTTTCCAAAAAGTATATGAAAGTTGAATAATATTGGCATGGAACAATCAAAAATTATAGATATGACGGAGACGTATCAGTGGCTCGGCGACGATGCAGAGTTTGCTGCCAAGAGCATCAAGGCCCGGGCTAACCGTGGAAAAGACGGGACACACGGCCAAGGAAACAGGAACCACTGGGGCTTCAAGGCTATGAAGGTATATCTATATGCATGATGCATTTTTGTTCTTCTTTACCGTCATGTTCTTATGTATGGCTAACTTCTGTTTGACGTTGCAGGAGGACAAGTTGAAGAGGCCGCTCTCAGACATTGAGTCGTGGAAGCTGGCCCGCGAGCGGAGTGATCCCAAGGAGGGCGAGAGCCAGTACTACGGCAAGACCGAGGAGCACCTGGAGTCTTACACTCAGCACTATCAGAAGTTGCTTCCGGATGTTCCTGTTCCTGAGGTCGCCTGGTCTCAGATCGACGACACGACGGTGGTGGCCATCCAGGGGAAGTCACATGGCCGGTATCCGTATTTTGATGGCTTGATCACTCCTTCGATCTCGTACACATGGCTTCGGGCTACCAACCCAAGCCAGTTAGAGAGTACGGGGCGTTCACAGACTCCCTTAGCCCGCCAGCATGCTGTAAGTACTTCCCCTTTATCTTTTTCTCTCTAGCATTCTCAGTTTATTTCAGCATTGCTCACTTAGAAACAACCTAAATTATGTAGGCATATAAGGCCTTTGTCGAGCATAGGAATCTCGAGGTGCGAGAGTACTTGCAACGAGTGAAGGCAAACGATGATTACAACCGTCAGATGATGGCGGTTAGTTTTGCCCTCTTAAAACCAAGCTAAATTTTTGCACTTTCATTCCTTCTGACCTTCTAGTTTGCTTGTTTAACTAACATCCAGGCTATGTTGGCGTCTGGGAGTAACCGCACGGATCCACCACAAATGGGACCCCCACCACCACCTGCAGGAGAACCCCCACACGTGCCCACGTTCGATGAATGGGTGGCACTAGGCAGTGATAGTCCGATTAGTACATTTGCCTAACTACCGACAAACTAGTTCTCGTTCATTCAACACTATCATATCATATTTACCGTTAGAATCTTCTCTCAAACATGTAGGGGACCGGTGGCTCGACTCCTGCTCCGTCGACCCCAGTCACTCCGATCTTCCAGAGTGATGGTGGTCGCGGTGGCGGTTTTGGCGGAGGTGGTCTTGGCGGTGGTGGTTTTGGCGGAGGTGGTCTTGGTGTTGGTGGTTTTGGCGGTGGTGGTTTGGCGGAGGTGGTCTTGCTTGATGTCGATGATGATTCCGTGCATATGGCCGTCGTGCCATACCTTTCATGTTCCTACTTTTATGATGTTTCATGTCTTGCACTACTTTTATGTTCATGAACTTTCGCCGGTGATGATCTTTAGATGATGAACTTGACTATGTTTAAATGATGATGATGAACTTGAGTATGTTTAGATGATGAACTGTCATATTTCTGCATAATCCCATATTATTCTGCTTTGAAATGTTGTCAAATGAATTGAAAAAGAGAAAACAGGGGAAAAAAACTATGCCCACGGCAAAGCCGTCGGCATATATAAGCCCAGGACTTCCCAGGACGCGCCACGTGGCAGAGCTATGCCGACGGCATAGCCCTGCCGCTAGGAGGCACCAGGGGACGACACGTGGCACGGCTATGCCTACGGCTTTGCCGTAGGCATAGCCCTGCCACCAGGAGGCACCACGGAATGCCACGTGGCAGAGGTCGGCCGTCGGCATAGATTTCTACTTATACCTATGCCGTCGGCATACCTCTGCCACGTGGCATTCCGTGAATCGTCAGCACTTGTGACGGCGCCGTCCGTTGCCGTCAGGCGAAAAACACTGCCGACGGCTGACACCCGGCCGTCGGCATAGGCCCCTATGCCGACAGATATACTACGCCGACGGTCTGACAAGACTACGCTGACGTGATCTACGCCAACGGGGCTATACCGACGGCAGCCGTAGGCATAGATCTATGCCGACGGCAAAGGACCTATGCCGATGGCCCTGGGCTATAGGCATAGGCCCGCGAGTCCGGTAGTGTTGGGAGCTGGAGTTTCTTGACCATGGTTGGGCAAATATGTACTCGTTGGCTCTTCGATTTTCTCATGCCATGTAGACTCTTACCTGTAATAAACTACTCATAATTGGATCGCCAAACCATGCATGTGCAGTGCAGATGATTGATGGTGTGCTTTGTTATCCAAAACAGCAAGGAAACAACGCTTTAAACGTCACAGATAAAATAGCAGGGACTGTCAACGCTCCGGCCAGGTCGTTGGACTGTTTGATCTCGATCAGCCACGGGCACGGTGCATGCTTGCATGTGCTTGTTGTGACCGTGCTTTGACTAATCCGTCAGCCTCGGAGTGACGTGTACATCTGCAGAGAGGGCGAGAGCTGCCGTGCATTGCGTGACCACATGCATCGTCGGTAGCCAAGGTGATCAACGTCAAGCCAGTTATATAAGATTATCTGGTCATGATGAGCCGAGACCAGCTGCAGACCAACGTCAAGCCAGGCGACGCACACGTCTTCCCAGCTTCGATTCGTTGCTCCTCTCGCGGTCAGACGTTACAGGAAAATGGCTACTGTATAGTATCACTCTCTTTACTTAACTAATTCAACCAGTACTAAGATATAAAATACGCCATTAGCCCAGTAATCAGCCCGCCCTCCTGCCTACCAAGCAAAACCATTCAATTCCTGCGGCGCTGGAAAAATAATTCGAGCCATCAACTTGAGCTGCTTGCTAGCAGCTAGCTCCGGGACAAGGGGAGCAGGTACATACGTAGTACCTCTGGCACTAAAACTCTAGCAGCCACTCCTTGTTAGGTAGCAACAGCGGCGGCGGGCAAGAACCATTTCTTCTTCCTTTGATTGGACAGCCGCTCCGGTACGTTTCTGAATAATTAGCGTGGACTAGCAGAGAGCAGCGAGGGCCGTCGTTATCGGCGGCATGCATGCATGCATATGCTGGTTGATGCTGTGTCTTGCAAGCGAACCCACACCAACGAGTATAACTTCCATAACAACAACTCTTATCTCTCTCTCTCTCTCTCTCTCTCTCTCCTAACGCCCGTGGCATTAGGTTTGAGCCGTGACAGAGAAGCAACATGAAACTTTTAGGAAAAGAGGGAAAATATACATTGGAATTTCTTCAACTGTCAGAACTTTAGTTTTATGCGGTGCCCTGCATGGTATGATATTGACATTTTGAATGGTGGTTGTTGCAGCAATTCGATTACATCTTCTGGTGATGTATCGGTCATGTCATCCATCATCGGCATTATACTCTCTTTCTTCTTAACAAAATACATGCATCTTCCAATAAAAGTACGGTTACGATTAGAGCCTCGCACGACTTGCATGAATTCTACAGGAACATGTAATTCTGTTGATGAGCATGCGTGTCGTGCATGCTAGCAATTAACGGCCAAGTGAAGGCGTAGCTTGTCAGTCCCTGCAGGTACGATAACATATCAGTGCTAGCACATGTAACTACCTGAAAATGACGTCGATCGATCTCGTTGGTTTCATTTAGCTTTAAGACTGATCATGTCGTACAATCAGCACCACCTGACCTAATCGCTGGAGTCCTAGCGATCCATCTGACTGCAGCGTCAGGGAACGGTCCTGCCAGTCTAGATTAACTAGAAAACTGGGTCGTTACATTATTGGTAACGAGAACCTCCACAAGTCTCACAAAAATAATCAGTCAAGCCATATTAGTAGTACGAGATCGATTGTTTAAGTTATCTTTCATGCATGGAAAGCTCCGTCTCTCCAACGATGGCGATCCCTGCCAAATTAAAATGATGCCTTCTTATCCAAGCACCAGGCGTGCATGGCTACGCATGCCATTCAAGCCCTGCAGGCTGGGGTGTCAGTTTTCAAGCATCAAGTAGCGACTTGACGTCGTGTTCACAGTTGAACGAATATATCCGTATATTGGCAACCATATATACTTAACGTAAGGGGAAGAGGAGAGATGTGTATGTAGCCGGCAACAACTCCATTACCGGAGGACATGCAGGAACCGAGGAAGTGGAACCAGAGGACATGCATGCAAAGCATGGATCGTGGATGCGGGTGCAGCGGCTGGTGTTTGCCGGGTGGATGGCATGTCATATTCTTGAGCTAATTTGGCACTCTGGATGGGATATGGATGGGCCAGTCTTGTCCCAAGGGGGTGGGATCCAAGGGGAAAAGGTTTGACAGGGTGGTCAACGAACGCAACCTACGTACTGATGTTTCCATAGCTAGCTAGATTAATTATTATTGATATATTATAAATCATGCGCGTATACCTAGGTTGCCAATTTTATCACCCTAATTTAAACTATATAACACAAAAATTATATCTTTTGAAAGTAGAAACTCTAAAGTTTATGTTGGTATATTTTTTGCAGTTTGTCTAATTCACATCTAGATGTTTTTTAAGGATGTCACGTCTAAGCTCCCATAAATAACACAACAACAAGGAACAAAAAAAACCTGGAACGACAAAAAATAGACCACAAACATAGTGGACACAACTCACAAGGTTAGATGTGACATAATTATGCCACATCTAGATGTGTCCTAGACAAATCCTATTTTTTATAATATATGACTTGTATTAGATTGGTCAAATTGACGACCTAGGGCTATGCGCACGCCTTGTA
Organism: Aegilops longissima; assembly: GCA_021605205.1. Classification (NCBI taxonomy): domain Eukaryota; kingdom Viridiplantae; phylum Streptophyta; class Magnoliopsida; order Poales; family Poaceae; genus Aegilops; species Aegilops longissima. Next base: position 88,320,021 of record CM038682.1, read on the forward strand.
TAGTAGTTAGTAGCTAATTAAACAAACCTAGTGACTTGCTTAAGGGTGTTGTGCTTTGTTATCCAAAACAGCAAAGAAAACAACGTTTTAAACGCACAGAAGAGGGCCAGTGGTTTGGTCAGGTCGTTTGACTGTTTGATCTGGATGCATGCATGCATGCATGTGATGTGCTAGTTGTGACCGTGCTTTGACTAATGCGTCGGTAGCCAAGGTTCATCTGCCGATAGAGTGGTAGAGTGAGAGCTGCCGTGCATCGCATCATCACATCAGCAGCCAGGGAGATCCACATCAAGCTAAATTAAATAAGGATTATCTTGTTATGATGAGAAGAGACCAGCGTCAAGCCAGGCGACGCCACCTTCGATTCCTTGCTCCTCTCGCGGTCACACGTTCCTGGAAAAAGGCATGCATCATGATCATATGATCATCATGAGCACCTGGCTACTATAGATTACTCTATCTGTTTAATTAGTAACATAATTAGCTGCTTCTCCATTAGCTTAACCTAACCGGGCGGTCCTCCTGCCTACCAAGCAAAACCATTTAATTCCATGCGGCACCAGAAAAATAATTCTGGTCATCAAACTTGAGCTTCAGGACAAGGGGAGCAGGTACATATATACGTAACCACTAACACTCTAGCAGCTGCTACTCCTAGTTAGTTAGGTAGCAGCATCAGCTATCAGCGGGCAAGAACCATTTCTTCTTCTTTTCCTTGGATGATTCGCATATGGACAGCTGCTCCGGTACCTTTCTGATTAATTGGCGTGGACTAGTAGAGAGCAGCGAGGGCCGTCGTTATCGGCGGCAGCATGCATGGATATGCTGATCGATATGCTGATCCATACTGTGTTTTGCAAGCGATCGAACACACACCAACGAGTACGTACGAACTAGGCCATAGCTTTCGACCCAATATAACTTCCATGCTAACAGCTCCTCCCTCTCCCCTAACGCCCATGGCATTAGTTAGGTCCGAGCCGTGACAGGGAAGCAACCTCAGACTTTAGGGAAAAGAGAGAGGAATAATATTGGAATTTCTTCAACTGTCGCCGCTTTAATTTTATGATACTGACGTTTTGAATGATTGCTGCAGCAATTCGGTAGATCGTTGGATTGCAAGAGTCTCGCATGGCTTTGCATGAATTTTGCAAGAAACTTCTTGGTTCCCAGATGTGTTGGCGAGTCTCGCAATTACCTTCGATAAGCATGGCAAATCCTGACAAACATTTCAGATTTTTAGTATTTTTTTTCTATCTTTTTTGTAGCAAGATTAGACGGAGCTAGCACTGCCCATTCCATTACGGCACAGAGAATTCCGTTGATGAACTGCCAAGGCAAGAGTTAATTTGTCAGTCCCTGCAGGTACCAACATGTTAGTGGTACCTAACTATCTGAAAATGACGTACGGTTGGTTTATTTAGCTTAAAGTCTGATCCTGTCGTACAATTAGCAGCACACCTAGCTAATTGATGGAGTCACAGTGATCCATCATGACTGACTGCAGCAACAGGGAACGAACGCGCCCCCAGTCTATAAATTGGGTCGTTCCCCTTATATTATTGGTGAGACCCTCCATAAGATGTCTCACGAAAATGATTAATCAGGGAGGACATATTGGTACGAGATGGATTGTTTAAGTTCTCTGTCATGCAGGGCCGGCCCTGGGCCAGGGCAGCAGGGGCGACGGCCTGGGGCCCAGCCAGACTAGGGGCCCCGACCCAGGCCATACATACGTATGAAAGGCTTTGGGTACAGTCGTAAAAGACCAAACCAAAAAAGACCTGAGAGGCCCATCCGTGATATGGAGTAGATTAGAAGCCCAAAGAACACACACACATAGCTGAATTTGTTCCAGAATACGGATCTGCTGTACGTGTGTATACCTGTTTGCGCGGAGCCGTGGCTGTTGGTTTTTTTGTTTTTGTTTAAGAGAAGGACCTTTTCTGTGGCTGTTAGTTTGATTGCTTCTTCAATTCTCCAAACCCAACCTAGCAATCTTGGCTCGCTCAGGGTCCATGGCTTCGTTTCCCGTCACACACGGAGGATCGAGCGGGCGAACGCCGTGCAACTCTGCATTGTTTTTTTTTTTTTTTGCGAAGTTTTTTTTTTTTTGCGAAGTTAATATGGTTGATGGTAATTAAGTTGTATTGTTGTTCTCGTTTTTATAACACTTGCACTCTTGGATGAAATAGCTGGTCTTGGTCGCATGGTCTCGATGTTTTCGACAGTGTCATGGAAAGCTCTGTCTCTCCAACGACGGCGATCCCTGTCAGACTAGAACGATGCCTTCTTATCCAAGAACCAGGCGTGCAAGGCTACGCATGCCGTTGGTGTCCTGCAGGCTGCAGAGTCAGCTGTCGAGGGTCAAGTGGTGACTTGGACACCCCGACGTCGTGTTCAGAGTTCAACGACTATTCGTAGTTAACGAGCAATGCCGCAGTCCTCTTCTTTCAACTCACGAACCAAGCACACACTCTTGTGCGTGTGAGGATAAGATTGTTTCCCGGGTACTGCGCCTCTCTGACTGAACCCAACCAAATCAAACTGAAGAAAAAAAACGAAAAAGTCACTTTGCCTGTGCCTAGCTAGCTCAATTAGCGATGGCTGATAACCTTCTGGACTGCAGTACCAGCAAGCAAACAGATTGGGATTCAGAACTTGCAACAGTAGCAGTCTAGCCGTTGCTGGAAGCCTCGAACTGTGCTGTAAGCATGTACTCCCTCCGTTACTTGTCGGAAGAATGGATGTATCTAGACATATCTTAGTTCTAAATACATTCATTTTTATCCATTTCTTCGACAAGTATTTTCGGACGGAGGGAGTACAATGGAACCAAGATCATCTCCAAGCATAACATGCACTGGCACTAATGATATCCAGATGAAACGATATTGTACTAGCCTGGCCTTTAGAAAAAAAGGACATGCAGTACGCTTGCAAACACTGTACCTCTACCTTAAATGGTAGTCTACAGAACCCCATGATGCCATGATACGATTAGCTGGTACTGTACCTCTACCTTAATAACGACCCGCTGGTTCTTCACGTGTGCTTCACTGATCTTGGCCGTCAAGGTGTTGATCGGACGGCTCGTCGGGCGGAAATCTAATCCATAAAGAGGACAGGCCGCATCATGCCGTATTAAGGAGCCGCCCGCTTTCCGGTGGATCGCGAATAAATTGCTCCAGCGATTCAGTCTTAACTGGAGTGGCTACGTAGGCGTCCTCTGTAGCTGGGACGGAGCTCCTCCATTTGTGCTTCCAATGAATCATCGATGGGCCACACATGCATCCAGGTCACTGCAAAATCGCTCCGATTGAGTACATTGGATAATTTGAGTGGAAATCAATGCGAGGTCGCCCCACTTGCCACCGCGACCGATACTTCTGGTGCAGGATTACTACTGGTTCGCTAGCTAGTACTTCTGTCAAGAAACTGTTTAGATCATTAAAGTAGTGATTGTAGTTATCTAAATGCTCTTATATTTTTTTACAGAGAGTAATGGGCATGGGCAATCAGCAGGTTACAAGTCGAGTACGAAGTATTTGGTGCATGCAGAGTCACACACGTACCGAGGAATGAGAGAATACATGAAGCGACAAAAATGGAAATCCCTATAGATTCGTTAATTCAAAATATTTTGTCTCTTAAACTGTGCATCCAAAATCTAAATCATTTTCACCATTGGATTTCTTGCATCAAGCTCTCCGAAACTAGATATCATGTTAACAGGTTTGAATGATTTTTTTCATGAAAAAAACAGAAGAAAAATCAGACTCGGACAAACAACTGTGCTTCTCGCGGAAGCAAATATTGTTGGGAAACGTTGCAGAAAATTAAAATTTTCCTACGGTTTCACCAAGATCCATCTATGAGTTCATCTAAGCAACGAGTCATGGGAGAGAGATTGCATCTACATACCACTTGTAGATCGCGTCGGAAGCGCTTCACTAGAACGTGGATGATGGAGTCGTACTCGCCATGATCCAAATCACCGATGACCGAGTGCCGAACGGACGGCACCTCCGCGTTCAACACACGTACGGAGCGGATGACGTCTCCTCCTTCTTGATCCAGCAAGGGGAAGGAGAGGTTGAAGAAGATGGCTCCAGCAGCAAGACGACGGCGTGGTGGTGATGGAGCAGCAAGATTCGGCAGGCTTCGCCAAGCTCATGACGGAGGAGGAAGAGGTGTAGCAGGGGAGGGCGCGCCAGAACTTCAGGTGCGGCTGCCCCTCCCTCCCTTTATATAGGCCCCAGGGGCGGCCTGGAGATCTGATCTCCCGGGGCGGCGGCTGGGGGTGGAGTGCCCCCAAGGCAGTGGGCGCCCCACCCTAGGGTTTCAACCCTAGGCGCGGGGGTGGGCTAAGGGCGCACCAGCCCACTATGGGCTGGTTCCTCCCACTTCAGCCCATGGGGCCCTCCGGATGGGTGGCCCCACCCGATGGACCCAGGACCCTTCCGATGGTCCCAGACAATACCGGGTGACCCCAAACTTTCCCGATGGCGAAACAACACTTCCTATATATAATTCTTTACCTCCGGACCATTCCGAACTCCTCGTGACGTCCGGGATCTCATCCGGACTCAACAACATTCGGTTTACTGCATACTCATATTCATACAACCCTAAGCGCCACCGAACCTTATGTGTAGACCCTACGGGTTCGGAGACACGAGACATGACCGAGACAGCTCTCGGCAATAACCAACAGCGGATCTGGATACCCATGTTGGCTCCTACATGCTCCTCGATGATCTCATTGGATGAACCACGATGTCGAGGATTCAAACAACCCGTATACAATTCCCTTTGTCAATCGGTATGTTACTTGCCCGAGATTCGATCGTCGGTATCCCAATACCTCGCTCAATCTCGTTACCGCAAGTCACTTTACTCGCATCAGTAATGCATGATCCGTGACCGGACACTTGGTCACTTTGAGCTCATTATGATGATGCACTACCGAGTGGGCCCAGTGATACCTCTCCGTAATACGGAGTGACAAATCCCGCCTCGATCCGTGTCAACCCAATGACACTTTCGGAGATACCGTAGTGTACCTTTATAGTCACCCGATTCGTTGTGACGCTTGGTACACCCAAAGCACTCCTACGGTACCGGGAGTTACACGATCTCATGGTCTAAGGAAAAGATACTTGACATTGAAAAGCTCTAGCAAAACGAACTACACGATCTTGTGCTATGCTTAGGATTGGGTCTTGTCCATCACATCATTCTCCTAATGATGTGATCCCGTTATCAACGACATCCAATGTCCATAGTCAGGAAACCATGACTATCTATTGATCAACGAGCTAGTCAACTAGAGGCTCATTAGGGACATATTGTGGTCTATGTATTCACACGTGTATTACGATTTCCGGATAATACAATTATATCATGAATAAAAGACAATTATCACGAACAAGGAAATATAATAATAACCCTTTTATTATTGCCTCTAGGGCATATTTCCAACAATCTCCCACTTGCACTAGAGACAATAATCTAGTTACATTGTGATGAACCGAACACCCATAGAGTTCTGGTGTTGATCATGTTTTGCTCGCGGAAGAGGTTTAGTCAACGGATCTGCGACATTCAGATCCGTATGCACTTTGCAAATTTCTATGTCTCCATCTTGAACATTTTCACGGATGGAGTTGAAGCGACGCTTGATGTGCCTGGTCTTCTTGTGAAACCTGGGCTCCTTGGCAAGTGCAATAGCTCCAGTGTTGTCACAGAAGAGTTTGATCGGCCCCGACGCATTGGGTATGACTCCTAGGTCGGTGATGAACTCCTTCACCCAAATTGCTTCATGCGCTGCCTCCGAGGCTGCCATGTACTCCGCTTCACATGTAGATCCCGCCACGACGCTCTTCTTGCAGCTGCACCAGCTTACTGCTCCACCATTCAACATATACACGTATCCGGTTTGTGACTTAGAGTCATCAGATCTGTGTCGAAGCTAGCGTCGACGTAACCCTTCTGACGAGCTCTTCGTCACCTCCATAAACGAAAACATGTCCTTTGTCCTTTCAGGTACTTCAGGATATTCTTGACCGCTGTCCGGTGTTCCTTGCGGGATTACTTTGGTACCTTCCTACCAAACTTACGGCAAGGTTTACATCAGGTCTGGTACACAGCATGGCATACATAATAGATCCTATGGCGAGGCATAGGGATGACGCCATCTCTTCTTTATCTTTTGCGGTGGTCGGGCATTGAGCCGAGCTCAATCTCACACCTTGCAAGACAGGCAAGAACCCTTTCTTGGACTGATCCATTTTGAACTTCTTCAAAATCTTATCAAGGTATGTGCTTTGTGAAAGACCTATGAGGCGCCTCGATCTATCTCTATAGATCTTGATGCCTAATATATAAGCAGCTTCTCCAAGGTCCTTCATTGAAAAACTTTTATTCAAGTAGGCCTTAATGTTGTCCAAGAGTTCTATATCATTTCCCATCAAAAGTATGTCATCTACATATAGTATGAGAAATGCTCTGAGCTCCCACTCACTTTCTTGTAAACGCAGGCTTCTCCATAAGTCTCAAGATAAACCCAAACGCTTTGATCATCTCATCAAAGCGAATGTTCCAACTCCGAGATGCTTGCACCAGCCCATAAATGGATCGCTGGAGCTTGCATACTTTGTTAGCATTTTTAGGATCGACAAAACCTTCCGGCTGCATCATATACAGCTCTTCCTTAAGATAACCGTTAAGGAATGCCGTTTTGACGTCCATCTGCCATATCTCATAATCATAGTATGCGGCAATTGCTAACATGATTCGGACGGACTTAAGCTTCGCTACGGGAGAGAAAGTCTCATCGTAGTCAATCCCTTGAACTTGCCGATAACCTTTAGCGACAAGTCGAGCTTTATAGATGGTGACATTACCATTCGCGTCCGTCTTCTTCTTAAAGATCCATTTGTTTTCTATCGCTCGCCGATCACTGGGCAAGTCTGTCAAAGTCCATACTTTGTTTTCATACATGGATCCTATCTCGGATTGCATGGCTTCAAGCCATTTGTTGGAATCCGGGCCCGCCATCGCTTCTTCATAGTTTGAAGGTTCACCGTTGTCTAACAACATGATTTCCGTGACAGGGTTGCCATACCACTGGTGTGGAACGTGTCCTTGTGGACCTCTGAAGTTCAGTAGCAACTTGATCCAAGTACCTTGATCATCATCATTAATTTCCTCTCCAAGAGGTGTAGGCACCACAGAACATTTTCCCGAGCTGCACTACTTTCCGGTTCAAGAGGTAATACTTCATCGAGTTCTACTTTCCTCCCACTTACTCCTTTCAAGAGAAACTCTTTTTCCGAAAGGATCCGTTTTGGCAACAAAGATCTTGCCTTCGGATCTAAGGTAGAAGGTATACCCAATGGTTTCCTTAGGGTATCCTATGAAGACGATTTTTCGACTTGGGTTCGAGCTTTTCAGGTTGAAGTTTCTTGACATAAGCATCGCATCCCCAAACTTTTAGAAACGACAGCTTAGGTTTCTTCCCAAACCATAATTCATACGGTGTCGTCTCAACGGATTTAGACGGTGCCCTATTTAAAGTGAATGTAGCTGTCTCTAGAGCGTATCCCCAAAATGATAGCGGTAAATCTGTAAGAGACATCATAGATCGCACCATATCCAATAGAGTGCGATTACGACGTTCGAACACACCATTACGCTGAGGTGTTCCAGGCGGCGTGAGTTGTGAAACGATTCCACATTTCCTTAAGGGCGTGTTCGGCAACCATCTAGCTTCACAAAACTTCACGTATCTAGCTTTTCTTCCCAGCTTCCCACTCCACGCGGCGAGAGAAATCTGTTCGGTAGCCTCGCTAGCTTCTTGAATCGCTAGGGGCCTGTTTTAGCGCCATAATGGGCTGACTGGGCCGGCTGGAACCAGCCCAGGTCGGCCAGTCTGTGTATGAGAGAGGAAAACTGTACCGATTCGAGGGGGAGATGGTCCTGTAGTTCTGTTTTGAACGAAACGTTTTCTTTGGCGGTGGCAACTCTCTGTAAATATGGCGAACTCCACGCTTCTTGGTTTGGTGGAGCTGGGCTTTCCCAACTTCACTTTTTTGCACTACCGGCTGCTCCAGCTTCGCAGATTCCGCTTCTGGCACATAAAACATTCGGCTCGTCTCCACTCCAGCAATTTGTGAAGCATGAAGCGGGAGGAGATCAGAACATGCCCTAAGTGTGTACCAAATTCGTGACTTAAATATTCTCCTCCACGATCTGATCGTAAGAACTTTATTTTTCGGTCACGTTGATTCTCTACCTCATTCTGAAATTCCTTGAACTTTTCAAAGGTCTCAGACTTGTGTTTCATCAAGTAGACATACCCATATCTACTCAAGTCATCAGTGAGAGTGAGAACATAATGATATCCTCCGCGAGCCTCAACGCTCATTGGACCGCACACATCGGTATGTATGATTTCCAATAAGTTGGTTGCTCGCTCCATTGTCCCGGAGAATGGAGTCTTGGTCATTTTGCCCATGAGGCATGGTTCGCATGTGTCAAATGATTCATAATCGAGAGACTCTAAAAGTCCATCAGAATGGAGCTTCTTCATGCGCTTGACACCAATGTGACCAAGGCGGCAGTGCCACAAGTATCGTTATCAACTTTACATCTTTTGGTATTCACACTATGAATATGTGTAATATTACGTTCGAGATTCATTAAGAATAAACCATTGACCATCGGAGCATGACCATAAAACATATCTCTCATATAAATAGAACAACCATTATTCTCGGATTTAAATGAGTAGCCATCTCGCATTAAACGAGATCCTGATACAATGTTCATGCTCAAACTTGGCACTAAATAACAATTATTGAGGTTTAAAACTAATCCCGTAGGTAAATGTAGAGGTAGCGTGCCGACGGCGATCACATCGACCTTGGAACCATTCCCGACGCGCGCATCGTCACATCGCCCTTTGCCGTCTCCGCTTATTCCGCAGCTCCTGCTGTGAGTTACAAATATGAGCAACGGCACCGGTATCAAATACCCAGGAGTTACTACGAGTACTGGTAAGGTACACATCAATTACATGTATATCAAATATACCTTTAGTGTTGCCGGCCTTCTTGTCCGCTAAGTATTTGGGGCAGTTCCGCTTCGAGTGGCCCTTCCCTTTGCAATAAAAGCACTCTGTCTCAGGTTTGGGTCCATTCTTTGACTTCTTCCCGGCAACTTGCTTACCGGGCGCGGCAATATCCTTGCCGTCCTTCTTGAAGTTCTTCTTACCCTTGCCCTTTTTGAACTTAGTGGTTTTATTGACCATCAACACTTGATGTTCTTTCTTGATTTCAACCTCTGCTGACTTCAGCATTGAGAATACTTCGGGAATGGTCTTCACCATCCCCTGCATATTGTAGTTCATCACGAAGCTCTTGTAGCTTGGTGGGAGCGATCAAGGATTCTGTCAATGACCGCCTCGTCCGGAGGTTAATGTCCAGCTGGGACAAAGGCGATTGTGCAACCTGACATTTTGAGTATGTGCTCACCGATGAAACTGTTTTCCTCCATCTTACAACTATAGAACTTGTCGGAGACTTCATATCTCTCGACCCGGGCATGAGCTTGGAAAACCATTTTCAGCTCCTCGGACATCTCATATGCTCCGTGTTGCTCAAAACGCTTTTGGAGCCCTGGTTCTAAGTTGTAAAGCATGCCGCATTGAACGAGGGAGTAATCATCAAGACGAGACTGCCAAGCATTCATAATGTCTTGGTTCTTCGATGGGTGCATCACCTAGCGGTGCTTCTAGGACATATTGTTTCTTGGCTGCTATGAGGATGATCTCGGGTTCGGACCCAGTCCGAATAGTTGCTGCCATCGCCTTTCAGCTTGGTTTTCTAGGAACGCGTTGAAGTTCATGGTGACATGAGCGTTGGCCATTTGATCTACAAGACATTTTGCAAAGATTTTAGACTAATGTTCATGATAATTAAGTTCATCTAATCAAATTATTTAATGAACTCCCACTCAGATTTGACATCCCTCTAGTCATCTAAGTGTTACATGATCCGAGTCGACTAGGCCGTGTCCGATCATCACGTGAGACGGACTAGTCATCGTCGGTGAACATCTCCATGTTGATCGTATCTTCCATACGACTCATGTTCGACCTTTCGGTCTCTTGTGTTCCGAGGCCATGTCTGTACATGCTAGGCTCGTCAAGTTAACCCTAAGTGTTTATGCATGTGTAAAACTGTCTTACACCCGTTGTATGTGAACGTAAGGATCTATCACACCCGATCATCACGTGGTGCTTCGAAACGACGAACTTTAGCAACGGTGCACAGTTAGGGGGAACACTTTCTTGAAATTATTATAAGGGATCATCTTATTTACTACCGTCGTTCTAAGTAAACAAGATGCATAAAACATAATAAACATCACATGCAATTATATAAAGTAGTGACATGATATGGCCAATATCATATAGCTCCTTTGATCTTCATCTTCGAGGCTCCATGATCATCTTGTCACCGGCATGACACCATGATCTCCATCATCATGATCTCCATCATCGTGTCTCCATGAAGTTGCTCGCCAACTATTACTTCTACTACTATGGCTAACGCGTTTAGCAATAAAGTAAAGTAATTTACATGGCGTTCTTCAATGACACGCAGGTCATACAAAAATAAAGACAACTCCTATGGCTCCTGCCGGTTGTCATACTCATCGACATGCAAGTCGTGATTCCTATTACAAGAACATGATCTCATACATCACAATATAGCATTCATCATTCCTCACAACTTCTGGCCATATCACATCACATGACAATTGCTGCAAAAACAAGTTAGACGTCCTCTAATTGTTGTTGCATCTTTTACGTGGCTGCAATTGGGTTCTAGCAAGAACGTTTTCTTACCTCGAATAACCACAACGTGATTTTGTCAACTTCTATTTACCCTTCATAAGGACCCTTTTCATCGAATCCGCTCCAACTAAAGTGGGAGACAGACACCCGCCAGCCACCTTATGCAACTAGTGCATGTCGATCGGTGGAACCGGTCTCACGTAAGCGCGTGTAAGGTTGGTCCGGGCCGCTTCATCCCACAATACCGCTGAAGCAAGATAAGACTAGTAGCGGCAAGCAAGTTGACAAGATCTACGCCCACAACAAAATTGTGTTCTACTCGTGCAATAGAGAACTACGATAGACCTAGCTCATGATGCCACTTTGTTGGGGAACGCTGCGAAAATTAAAATTTTCCTACGGTTTCACCAAGATCCATCTATGAGTTCATCTAAGCAACGAGTCATGGGAGAGATTGCATCTACATACCACTTGTAGATCGCGTGCGGAAGCGTTCACTAGAACGTGGATGATGGAGTCATACTCGCCGTGATCCAAATCACCGATGACCGAGTGCCGAACGGACGGCACCTCCGTGTTCAACACACGTACGGAGCGGATGACGTCTCCTCCTTCTTGATCCAGCAAGGGGGAAGGAGAGGTTGAAAAAGATGGCTCCAGCAGCAGCACGACGGCGTGGTGGTGATGGAGCAGCGATTCTCGGCAGGCTTCGCCAAGCTCGTGACGGAGGAGGAAGATGTGTGCGGGGAGGAGGCGCGTAACTTCAGGTGCGGCTGCCCCTCCCCTCCTTTATATAGGCCCCAAAGGGCCGCCGCCCCGAGATCTGATCTCCCGGGGGCGGCGCAGGGGTGGAGTTTCCCAAGGCAGTGGGCTTCCCCCTAGGGTTTCAACCCTAGGCGCAGGGTGGGCCAAGGGGCACCAGCCAACTATGGGCTGGTTCCTCCCCACTTCAGCCCATGGGGCCCTCCGGGATGGGTGGCCCCACCGGTGGACCCAGGACCCTTCCGGTGGTCCCAGTACAATACCGGTGACCGAAACTTTCCCGATGGCGAAACAACACTTCCTATATATAATTCTTTACCTCCGGACCATTCCGAACTCCTCGTGACGTCCGGGATCTCATCCGGACTCAACAACATTCGGTTTACTGCATACTCATATTCATACAACCCTAAGCGCCACCGAACCTTATGTCTAGACCCTACGGGTTCGGAGACACGTAGACATGACCGAGACGGCTCTCGGGCAATAACCAACAGCGGATCTGGATACCCATGTTGGCTCCCACATGCTCCTCGATGATCTCATCGGATGAACCACGATGTCGAGGATTCAAACAACCCCGTATACAATTCCCTTTGTCAATCGGTATGTTACTTGCCCGAGATTCGATCGTCGGTATCCCAATACCTCGTCCAATCTCGTTACCGGCAAGTCTCTTTACTCGTACCGTAATGCATGATCCCGTGACCAGACACTTGGTCACTTTGAGCTCATTATGATTATGCACTACCGAGTGGGCCTAGTGATACCTCTCCGTAATACGGAGTGACAAATCCCAGTCTCGATCCGTATCAACCCAACAGACACTTTCGGAGATACCTGTAGTGTACCTTTATAGTCACCCGATTCGCCAGACGCTTTGGTACACCAAAGCACTCCTACGGTACCCGGAGTTACACGATCTCATGGTCTAAGGAAAAGATACTTTACATTGGAAAAGCTCTAGCAAAATGAACTACACGATCTTGTGCTATGCTTAGGATTGGGTCTTGTCCATCACATCATTCTCCTAATGATGTGATCTCGTTATCAACGACATCCAATGTTCATAGTCAGGAAACCATGACTATCTATTGATCAACGAGCTAGTCAACTAGAGGCTCACTAGGGACATATTGTGGTCTATGTATTCACACGTGTATTACGATTTCCGGATAATACAATTATAGCATGAATAAAAGACAATTATCACGAACAAGGAAATATAATAATAATCCTTTTATTATTGCCTCTAGAGCATATTTCCAACAAATATGTGCTTCCACAAGAAGCATAGATGTGCCTTCACGAGAAGTAAATTTGTGAAGTTGTGCTTCTCGCCGAAGCAAATCTGTATCGCCATGAGAAGCAAATTTGGAAGTTTTGCTTTTGCTTCTCGCAGAACCAAATCTGTATCTACACGAGAAGCAATCTGTGTATGTCATGAAAGCATGGTATTCTTTTTCTTTTCAAGAAGCACATTTTTTTCATGCAAAAAGAAACCGGGAAATTTTTGGGCGGGAACGAGTGTTTTCGGAAACTAGGGGTAAACCTGGCTAGTGTGACTCAACTAGGGTCATAAAATCAATTATCCCTGTATATACATGTGACAAATTTCTGCTACAACCGATGGTAGTTACCATCACTTGAGTTTTGTATGTTGTATGTAGTATCTATCAAATCAGAGAGTATATACACGTAGTATGTAGCATATAAGAATGTTTAGGCAGTATGTATTGTATTTTAAATATGCTCATTTTTATGTACAAATGTGTACGAATTTCGAAAATATAATAAAACCACGGGCCAACTTGAAAATTTTTCATGCAACTCACTTTGAGTTATCTTATATATAAAATTTGTCCTATATATACTACAATATATTTTAGATAAGTTTTGAAAAATGTTAATCATTTATTTGAAAATGTAAACATATATAAAAACGTTAATCAATTATAAGAAAAATGTTTGTGACAATTAAAAATTCACGTGTTTCAAAATATACATGATTTAAAAAATCTTAATAAAATATAAAAATTGTTTGCTGAATTCGATAAAACTGTATTTCACATTTTAAACAAATGTTCATGACTTTCAAAAATGTGTTGGTGTCATTTAAAAAGTGTATACAATGTTAGAAAAAGTTTACACAATGTAAAAAAATTATATCATTAATGAATTGTATATGACATTTGTAAGAAAAATCATCTATTCAAGTACATGTTTGTGACATTTAAATAATTATTTATACAATGTAAGTTTTTTGTTCCAATAGTCTAAACAAATGTATATTTTGATTATAAAGGGTACTTGACATTTTAAAGAAATATTCAGGTGTGTCCACAAGATATCCGTGAAAATTTTAAAAATGTTTATACAATGTAAAAAATGTTGCAGTTCTAAAAAATGTTTATTGCCATTAATAAATACACATGTGTATTTGGAAATTTTATTGTTTATTCATTGTTTTTAAAACATGTATTTAAAAAATATATACACCATGTCTTTGAAAATGTTCAAAGTATAGTTGAAAAATATTTAAACTTCTAGAATGTGGACTACAAAGAAAATCTAGCTCCATGGGCCGGCCTATGGCAGCGTGTGGGTTGTGCAACATGCCGACATCTTGTCGCATAAGTGACAAAGTGGATTTACTTTTATGTTCTAGAACAAAAGTTCATTTAGTTTTTCCCCCTATTTTCCTTTTTTGTTTCCACTTATATTTTTTATTTTCATAGATTTTTCTTTTTTATTTTTGAATATCTAAATATTTTAAAAATACATCAACAATTTTCAAATACATGATTTTTGGACAAAAGGTGACATTTTATTAAATATTTGGAAAATTTAAAAATCGTCTTCTTTATTGAAAACTGTTCACATAATGCGATTTTAACTATCCATGATTAATTTTTAATATTCATGATTTTTTTAAATGAACCATTTTTAGTTCATAAGCATTTATTGGTTTTCCGGAAACAACAAAAAAAAAACAGTTGGAAACCAGCTAAACCACGTAGAAACACTGGTGGAAAACCAACCGAATGCACGTGTACGTAGTAACGGGCCCGGCCATATGCGTGTTTCATACGCTTCAAGCGTAGAAGGGCATGTACAGTGGTTCTATCTTAGCAGTGTCATATAGGATAAATGATGAGGTGAAGGAGAAAGAACTCATAAAAAAAGGCTTGTCTTCTCTTATTTAATAGAAGACAAGAGATGATCTCTTAGCACAATATGTCTCACCATATTTTTAAGAATGACTAGTTATTGAAGATAAAGCTAAGAGATGACCCGTTGTAAACAATATTTTTTGTTATATCTAAATTACATGCAAGACTTAAGATAAGACTACCTTATCAACCATTGTCGAATTGTCGATCCTGCTCTCGCCAGCCGACGATGAAGTGAAAAATCTTGCTAAAAAAAAGAATGAAAAAACTATTGTACGTTTTGACCTGGTGTCAACCCTACCCTGAAAAACTGTTGCGAGTCGTTACCTGCTCTGCTCCGCCCGCGAGCCTCTCCTCTCCTCTCCTCTCCATTTGGTCTTTTGTGTTGAGTAATTTTATTCAAACAGCCCTGTCGACCAACTTTTCTTATTCTGGACTGGTGCCTTGCACGTTATTCCGTTCAAGTAGTACGTACAAGAAAACTCTTACAAGCCGAAGCTGTGGTTCAAAATCACCAACATCGTCGCCGTTGATTCGAAGCTGAGAGCGGAACGCATTCACATGCGTGAACGTTCATCCATCAATGTGCCCGACAAGCCACGTACGAGCATAAACAATACGGGGAGTGTCAGATACGTTTCACATTACGAGTCCCCCTCGTATATAACCCAACCCATCCGAGCCCAAATTCAGATCATCATACACAGAAGCAAAATCATAAGGCATACACAGAAACAATAGGGATTGCTCTACAAATGGCTAGCCGATCATCATCCCTGCTGCAACTGCTGGTACTGGCAGTAGTGGCGACGCAGTTCCTTGGGTCGGAAGCCGGCGGCATTTCCATCTACTGGGGCCAGAATGGTGGCGAGGGCACGCTGGCGGAGACCTGTGCTACAAGCAACTACAAGTTTGTCAACCTCGCCTTCCTCGCCGTGTTTGGCAATGGCCAGCCGCCGGTCCTCAACCTGGCAGGCCACTGCGACCCGACCAACGGCGGCTGCACCGAACCTAAGCTCCGACATCAAGTCATGCCAGAGTAGCGGCGTCAAGGTCATTCTCTCGATCGGTGGTGGGGCAGGCAGCTACTACCTTTCCTCGACCCAGGACGCCAAGAATGTCGCAACGTACCTGTGGAACAACTTCTTGGGAGGTAAGTCATCTTCGCGACCTCTCGGCGATGCAGTCCTCGACGGCATCGACTTCGATATTGAGGGCGGCACACCCCTTCATTGGGACGATCTGGCGAGGTTCCTCAAAGGATACAGCAACTCTGGCAGGAGAGTCTACCTGACTGCCGCACCACAATGCCCTTTCCCTGATGCGTGGGTGGGTGGCGCCCTCAACACTGGCCTCTTTGACTATGTGTGGGTGCAATTCTACAACAATGCACCCTGTCAGTATACCTCAGGTAGCACTACCAATCTAGCTAACGCATGGAAGCAGTGGTTGACAGTTCCAGCAAAGCAGATCTTCCTCGGCCTCCCGGCGTCACCTCAGGCTGCCGGGAGCGGGTTCATCCCAGCTGATGATCTAAAGTCAGATGTTCTCCCATTGATCAAGAGCACAGGGAAGTATGGAGGGATCATGTTGTGGTCCAAATACTATGATGACCAGGATGGCTACAGCTCTTCGGTGAAGAGCGATGTTTGAGAGGGTTACCTTACCTTTGATTTGTGAGGTACATGTGTGCTTTTTCATTGTGATGTGTGAGGAATTGCGGATTCGTCCATTTTCATTGTTACTTGTAAGTAATTGTGTGTGACTTGATTGTTGTATATAGTATTAATAATCTTTACTTGGAGCATCTGTTGGATCTTTCATCCAAACAAGGATTATTTGTTCAACCTGAAAAAGTCTGCAGATCATCATTGGTTTCACTACATTCAATTCCATTGACAACACCAAGGAGCATTGCACAACTTTGTTTCATGTGTCTTATCAACCTGACTAGATCCATCTACCATTAACTCATTATCGATAAATATGTGCCAATTGCGGTTTAAGTTTGACCGTAAATTTAACAAACGATACCGATTGCGGCAGGAGCAAAAATTATACTATTGGATTCGTATTTTCGATATGAATTCCGTGATATAATTTTTGCTCTCGTCGCAGTCGGTCTCGTTGGTTATATTTACGGCCAAACTTGGATTTCGGGAAACGTGGACGCACTACATTGTGAAACAGAGAGTAGTAGTTTTCGCTTGTCTTTGACTTCCATAGAGCAGACGACCCTAATATTTTTATTATTTTATTGGATCATTTTTAATATTCTCTCTATATTTGGGTTTCCCTTCCTCATTGTTTTTTCTCCACTTCTTCAGATGGGTAGAGACCAACAGGGTGACTGCCAGCCAACTAAAGCACCTGTCATGGGTTGTGCTCGTTTGGTCATCCTTCAATGCGTTGCACACTAAATAGGACCTCCAATGTTATGACTTATTACGGTTGTGGAGGGAAGGGGTGAATTAGTTTTCTAGTTCATGTGTTTGTGAATGGGTGGCACCAACTTGCTATTTCTGGTCTGAGTGGTCGGGTCACCACTTTCTCTGTCTTCCCGGGCGAGCTCTACAGGTGATTCGTGGTGTGAGACCCATGCTAGCGCTAGGGAGCGCTAGAAATAAAGAATAGGGCTTCAGAGATCCAAGCCAACATGAGCACCCGTCGAAGAGCCGTTGTAGCTAGGCCTAGTGGAAATAAATATAACCTCGAGGTTGGAAGGTGATTGGGTTGAGAAATTAAAATCTATTTGTGGAAGAAAACCAGTCCAAGGATTATTATTTTGAGAGGCAGAGGCACGAGTGAATTGAACTGGTGAAGGCATGCATTATACATAGGCATAGGGCCATCCCTACACGTGCCAGCAAAATAGGGAAGTTAGACAAAGGGGGGGTCCATTTCGTATGGTCTAATGGTCAATTCTGTTTATGTAGGATAACCCAAACACAAACAACTAGCAATGAAAACACCAAACCGTACACCATAAACCTAATAAATTAGGAATGTTATTCAACTCAGTTCAGTTTGATTCTTTGATGTAAAAGTGCCCACCTCTGACCGTAATAGCTCGAAATAAGAGACTTAACTCACGAACAGTGGGGCAAAGCGCACATCACCCTCTAGTATTTGTTGAAAAACAATAAAACATGTGCAAAACACTATGACCCATCTTTGTTTAACTGCAATTTATTTTTTTGCAAAAAAGAATTGGAGTATATTGAAACAACGTGTGTGCACAATCAAAACATGTGAGTGGTAATATTATTGTCGACCGTTCATAAATATGTGCAAAACACATGTGAAGTGAAATGAATTTTCTTTTTGAAACATTAAGGATATCAACGCAAAGATGATGAAACTCATGTAAAATAGTTAAGCGAAGTATAGTAAGACTCACATAAATTTTGTATGTACCACCTTGGAGTCATTCTGATTTCCCCGCATGGTTCAAAGCTATTCAAAACTTCTTTTGTGTGAAACACATCGAACCGTCTTTGAAAAATCGATTAAAATAGTGAAATATCTGTATGTTGATACTTTTGTCAAACATGATGAAGTGTGTGGGAAACATGTCTAAAGCAAAATAAAATAGTTTAAAAAATGATATCTTCAAAACATGATTGAACATGTCGAGGCGCCACGGCTAAAGAGATGCAGAAGTAGCACAAAAATATCAAAAATGCATGGCTTCAATGATATGGAGTTTCCCCTTCTGCTAGAAGGTTGCTAGAGACTAGAAGAACTGGCATAGATGGACTATTCTGTAAGAGAGACATAGACAAAGTTTGGCTTTTTTATAGGCAATAACCGGCTGAAATATTGTGGGAAACTAGAGAATACCCTGCGCGTTGCTGCGAGAATTGGTTGATGAAAAATTAGATTGATAACATGAGAACCAAAACTAAAAATACATGTGACTTATTATGTTGTAACAATATTTATTGGATACATGTACATTTCCCATGCATGGTTTAATGGTGTGGTGATCTTTTTCCATGCATGATTGCATACAGAAATGGCCGTCATCCCATTCATACTTATATGGTGAGGTGGCATGAACCTGGACAAACGGGTAATAAATCCAACCTTCGGTTCAAAAGGTAATGATGATTCAAATCTGGGAATCATCAAATATGATGCATGGGTGCGTATGACAAAGTTCTAGGTTGTAGCCAATGAAATTTTCAGCAAAACCATTTGATGTAAAACGGAGTGATTCTTCGAGGTTCAGCTACACCTACACATATAAGTGCAGTACCGAAAGGTAAAGGCCGCAAAGGTGTTGGCTAAAGGCAACTTCAACGGCAACCAGTACATTTCTTCGTGCATCCGTCTACTGATAGAGGCACCAGTCCGCAGACATGGATGCGGGAAACCGTCATCCAACACTGCTTGTATATATCCGGCTAACAATTCAAACTAACCGGACAAAATTCCTTCAAGCACGGCCGGATTTCATATAAAAATGACGGATCTCATTACATTTACATCAACTAAGCAGCGCTAGTCCGGCTCTAGAGGTATAATTATTGCCTAATCTAAATGGTCGTCGGCGCCTGTTCCCTGTGTCCGGCCATGAACCCAAATAATTGAAGCTAGGAATGTGAATGTAAACAATTGTGGTGGAATTCAGAAACAAATGCATGGAAGTTGCTTTGACTCTTGAATAGAAATTCAGAGAGACACAATTTCTTATTACCTTGTTCGTCCTTGTATGCAATTTAGGCGATCCTTACATGATGCAATGTAACTCCAAGGCTTCCAAATGGTGCATCTTGATAGCTGCAACTCTTGAAAAGAGCAGGGCTTATTCATACCATTTCAGTACTCTATTGAATTTTTAATCTGTGTAATGGATGAGAAGTTGTTTTTTATTATTGAATTATTGCCTTATTTGTATCGCATTTGATGCATGCTTAATCAGTTACGAGTGGTTTGCAGATGCTACGAGTTCCAGTTGTCCATGAAGGTTTGAAAGCTTGTTTTTGTTAAAGAAAATTTAAATGCACATGCACCAGGTTTCAAAGGAGGAGGAGCAAGCTATCCTATTCATAAATTCTTTGGGCTGCTAGCTACTGTTAGCATGTATCAGGTGAAAAAAAAAACCCTTCAGAATACATCAGGCTAGCAGCACTTGAGTTACATTACATCATGTTGTATGTAAGGAACGTCTCAATTGCCAATATGATTAGTTGGTCGTTTCTTTCCGACATTTGCACTCACAACCAATAATCACCAATGATGGATTCCAAATTCTAAACGCTGAAGCTATACGTAGAGCCAACAAACAACAATTCTATTGTACAAGTTCACCATACACATCCGGGACGTGCATCAAAACAAGAATAAGAAAAATTCAGAGACATATCCGTCGTTGCTCTGCAAGAGGGTCTAGGCTGTACTCGCCGCCCACGTCAATCTGCAACAGGACGGCGCCACTAGGTGGAGGCGCAAAGTGTAAGTCGAATATGCAGATTTACGCCCATCGGTGACCTTGGCGGCGGGGACCGGCAAAGTGGTGGACGAGGTGTGCTAATTGTGGTCGGCGGTGGCCTCGGCGGCGAGGACCAGCAACGAGGTGGGTCAGTGTGGAGGATCGTCAGGGCTTAGACAAATCCAGTTTATAATGTTTTCCATATTTAGGGGCACTTTGCCAGTAAGACGGCAGTAGCCGGGCGCTTTATTGGAAAATTTCAACAACTGAGCATATACACACGATTTAGATCAAATGGTTGAAACAGGAGTATACACAGATGCCGAAGCAAAGCCGGATGCACAAGATGCCACGCTTACATATTTGTATTAAAACTTTATACTTATATGACAATTTTTTTCTATTGTTCAATTTCGTTATTAACCATATAAAAATGTTGCTTAATTTAGTTGTGATGTTTTTTGTTATATAACTATAACATCTATCATCAAAAGTATAATCGCTACACGCTAAACTTGCACCATATTATTTAGTAATTAAAATTACATTATTTCTTCCATTTGAATACATTGCCACTTAAAAAGATCTTTAAAAAATCCCCATAAATGTGAAAAAAGTAAATAAAACAAACAGGATCAAACTTTGTGTATTTGTGGATAAATTTAGGCCACTTGCATGAATTATAGTGTGTGCATATATTCATGTATGGATGTTTGAGCAGATATTGGAGAATTCTAAAATACTCCCTCAGTCCCATAATGTAAGACGTTTTTTGACACTAGTGTAGTGTCAAAAAAGTCTTACATTATGGGACGAAGGGAGTATCTTTGTAGGGATCTCTACAGTGTACGATTAGTAAGCATCTAGATAATGGTTTATGGTTTATGATTAGTCATAGTAAATAGAAACTTTTGGAGTGCATAAAGCATCTATGAGTATTATTGTCATCGAATCTTTGAAATGCCACTTTACTGGGCCTTTTGTGATTGAATGTAGCTTACGGTGTTCAATTTTTAGTTGACAACATGTGCATGGTAATATTCACTACTAGAATCTATGCCTTTAACGAGTGCCCCAAAAGCTTGGCAAAGGCCAAATAAAATTTGGTAAAGGTTTTGCCGAGTGTTGTACTCGGTAAAGAGAGTACCCGACGTACATCTTACGGCAAACATATATGGAACTTGGGAATTGTGCATAAAATATGATCTATTTACTATAGGCGAGGTATGACCGGCAGGAGGCGGTTACATCGGCGCCTCCGGCTTTTGGGCCGTGGTTTCCTAGGCGGAGCGCACAGCGAGGCAGAGACGAGGTATGACCGGCGTGATGCCGCTGCTCCGCGTTGGCCAAGTCGGACGTGGCGCTGGAATGGGTCCGCAACAGACCCTGACCTCGCCGCCACGTGAGCACTCGACAGCTCCGTCACCATCACGGAGATATCCACCAGGCGGCGCCGCCGCATGACGGCAAGCTCGCCAAGATCGACAAGAGCGTTGCAACTGCTCCACCAACGCTGGTCGCGGCAAAGCCACCGCCCGGGCTCCGAAGGCTACATCGGCAGTGTCCGCGGTAGTCCTCCGTAAAGTGCGACAGGAGGCGGAGAGGCTCCTTCGCGTGCAGCAGGCATCCGCCAGACAAGGCTGCCGCGGCCCTTCGGCGTTGTACCGCGGTTGGAGGGACGACGTTGACACGGATGGCGACGGCGGTGCAGCAGAGCAGTTCGATGGTCGTCCGATACAGGGTTAAGGTTTTTTTTTCTAGTTCTTTAGTTAAACGGTCGAAATACCGACCTTTTTGTGTAAATTATGTCCGATTTTAATGAAATCCGTCTAGTTTGAATGGACTTCGTCCCTTTGATTCAGATTGTTGTTGAAATATATGCGAGGTGCGTTGGGCCTCCCGCATCCATGTTCGTGGATGGGTGCACGAGAAAATTCGCAGGTTGCTGATACGTCCATTTTGCATCATGCTTTTATATCAATATTTATTGCGTTATGGGCTGTTATTACACATTATATCTTAATACTTATGGCTATTCTCTCTTATTTTACAAGGTTTGCCATGAAGAGCGGGAATGCCGGCAGCTGGAATTCTGGCTGGAAAAGGAGCAAACAATGGAAACCTATTCTGCACAGCTCCAAAAATCTTGAAACTCCACGGAACTTATTTTTGAAATTTATAAGAATTATTGAGCGAAAGAAACACCTCAGGGGGCCCACACCCTGGCCAGGAGGGTGGGGGCGCTCCCCCTATCTCCTGGGCCCCCTGGTGGCCCTCTGATGTCCATCTTCTGCTATATGAAGGCTTTTACCGTGGAAAAAAATCATGGGCAAGCTTACGGGACGAAACTCCGCCGCCACGAGGCGGAACCAATCTAGAGCTCCGGCAGAGCTGTTCTGTCGGGGAAACTTCCCTTCGGGAGGGGGAAATCATCACCATTGTCATCACCAACGATCCTCTCATCGGGATGGGGTCAATCTCCATCAACATCTTCACCAGCACCATCTCCTCTCAAAAACCCTAGTTCATCTCTTGTATCCAATCTTGTATCAAAACCACAAATTGGTACCTGTGGGTTGCTAGTAGTGTTGATTACTCCTTATAGTTGATGCTAATTGGTTTACTTGGTGGAAGATCATATATTCAGATCCTTAATGCATATTATTACTCCTTTGATTATGAACATGAATATGCTTTGTGAGTAGTTACGTTTGTTCCTGAGGACATGTGTGAAGTCTTGCTATTAGTAGTCATGTGAATTTGGTATTCGTTCGATATTTTGATGAGATGTATGTTGTCTTTCCTCTAGTGGTGTTATGTGAACATCGACTACATGACACTTCACCATTATTTGGGCCTAGAGGAAGGCATTGGGAAGTAATAAGTAGATGATGGATTGCTAGAGTGACAGAAGCTTAAACCCTAGTTTATGCGTTGCTTCGTAAGGGGCTGATTTGGATCCATATGTTTAATGTTGTGGTTAGGTTTACCTTACTACTTCTTTTGTAGTTGAGGATGCTTGCAATAGGGGTTAATCATAAGTGGGATGCTTGTCCAAGTAAGGGCAGTACCCAAGCACCGGTCCACCCACATATCAAATTATCAAAGTACCGAACGTGAATCATATGAGCATGATGAAAACTAGCTTGACGATAATTCCCATGTGTCCTCGGAAGCTCTTTTCTCATTATAAGAAATTGTCCAGGCTTATCCTTTGCTACAAAAAGGATTGGGCCACCTTGCTGCACTTTATTTACTTTATTTACTTGTTACTCGTTACAATTTATCTTATCACAAAACTATCTGTTGCCTACAATTTCAGTGCTTGCAGAGAAAACCTTACTGAAAACCGCTTATCATTTCCTTCTGCTCCTCGTTGGGTTCGATACTATTACTTATCGAAAGGACTACGATAGATCCCCTACACTTGTTGGTCATCAAGACTCTTTTTTGGCGAAACATTTATATAGCGTGCTGAAATTTTCTGTCACTTGTCACTATGGCAACTAATCATTTGAGGGGCTTGTTCGGGGTATCTTCACCCCAATTAGAAGAGAAAAGAGTTGCTCCTCAACCTACTGAACCTACTGAAAATATTTATTTTGAGATTCCTTCGGGTATGATAGAGAAACTGCTAGCTAATCCATTTGCAGGAGATGGAACATTGCATCTCGATTTACACCTTATCTTTGTGGATGAAGTTTGTGGATTATTTAAGCTTGCATGTATTCCCGATGATGTTGTCAAAAGGAAGGTCTTCCCTTTATCTTTGAAGGGATATGCATTGACATGGTATAGGCTATGTGATGATACGGGATCTTGGAATTATAAACGATTGAAGTTGGAATTTCACCAGAAGTTCTATCCTATGCATCTTGTTCATCGTGATCGTAATTACATATATAATTTCTAGCCTCGCGAAGGAGAAAGCATCGCTCAAGCTTGGGGGAGGATTAAGTCAATGTTATATTCATTTCCCAATCATGAGCTCTCCAGAGAAATGATTATTCAAATTTTTTATGCTCGGCTTTCTCTCAATGATCGCAACATGTTCGATACTTCCTGTGATGGTTCTTATATGCTGAAGACTATTGAATTCAAATGGGACTTATTGGAAAGAATTAAACGCAACTCTGAAGATTGGGGTTCCGACGATGGTAAGGAGTCAGGTATGACACTTAAGTTTGATTGTGTATCTTTTATGGATACCGATGCTTTTCGTGGATTTAGCGCTAAATATGGACTTGACTCTGAGATAGTAGCTTCTTTGTGTGAATCTTTTGCTACTCAGGTTGATCTCCCTAAGGAAAAGTGGTTTAAATATAATCCTCCCATTGAAGTAAAAGTAGTTGCACCTATTACAGTTGAAGAAAAGACTGTCACTTATAGTGATCCTATTGTTCCTACTACTTATGTTGAGAAACCTCCTTTTCCTGTTAGGATAAAGATCATGCTAAAACTTCGACTGTTGTTCGTAAAAGTAATACTAGGACTTATACACCTCCTGAGCAAATCAAAGTTTAACCTAGTATTGCGATGGTTAAAGATCTCTTGGATGATGATTTAGATGGGCATGTTATTTATTTCTATGGTGAGACTGCTAATATTGTTAAACCAGATGCTAAGATTCATAGACCTGTTGTAGGCATGCCTGTTATTTCTGTTAAAATAGGAGATCATTGTTATCATGGTTTATGTGATATGGGTGCTAGTGCTAGTGCAATACCCTATGACTTATATAAAAAAATTATGCATGATATAGCACCCGCTGAAATAGAAGACATTGATGTTACTATTAAGCTTGCTAATAGGGATACCAAGCCCGTTGGGATAGTTAGAGATGTTGAAGTCTTGTGTGGGAAGGTTAAATATCCTGCTGATTTTCTTGTTCTTGGTTTCCTACAAGATGACTTTTGTCCCATTATTTTTGGTAGACCCTTCTTGAATACTGTCAATGCTAAGATTGATTGTGAAAAGGATACTGTTACAATTGGCTTAGAGGGTATGTCTCATGAGTTTAATTTTGCTAAGTTTCGTAGACAACCTCGTGATAGAGAATCACCTAGTAAGGATGAGATTATTGGTCTTGCTTCTATTGCCGTGCCTCCTACTGATCCGTTAGAACAATATTTGCTAGACCATGAAAACGAGATGTTTATGAAGGAAAGAAGGGAAATAGATAAAGTGTTCCTTCAACAGGAACCTATTCTGAAACACAACCTTCCCGTTGAAATTCTTGGGGATTCACCTCCACCCAAGGGTGATCCCGTGTTTGATCTCAAACCATTACCAGATAATCTTAAGTATGCTTATCTTGATGAAATGAAAATATATCCTGTTATTATTAGTGATAACCTTTCGGAGCAAGAAGAAGAAAGATTATTGAAAACTCTGAAGAAGCACCGTGCTGCTATTGGATATACTCTGGATGATCTCAAGGGCATTAGTCCCACGTTATGCCAACACAAAATTAATTTGGAGGATGATGCCAAACCAGTTAGAGATCCTCAACGACGACTGAATCCTAAGATGAAAGAAGTGGTAAGAAAGGAGATACTAAAGCTCCTTGAGGCAGGTATAATTTATCCCGTTACTGATAGTGATTGGGTAAGCCCTGTCCATTGTGTTCCTAAAAAGGGAGGTATTACCGTTGTTCCTAATGATAAAGATGAATTGATCCCGCAAAGAATTATTACAGGTTATAGGATGGTAATTGATTTTCGTAAATTAAATAAAGCTACTAAGAAAGATCATTACCCTTTACCTTTTATTGATCAAATGCTAGAAAGACTATCCAAACACACACATTTCTGCTTTCTAGATGGTTATTCTGGTTTCTCTCAAATACCTGTGTTAGCTAAGGATCAATCAAAAACTACTTTTACTTGCCCTTTTGGTACCTTTGCTTATAGACGTATGCCTTTTGGTTTATGTAATGCACCTGCTACCTTTCAAAGATGTATGATGGCTATATTATCTGACTTTTGTGAAAAGATTTGTGAGGTATTCATGGATGATTTCTCCGTTTATGGATCCTCTTTTGATGATTGCTTGAGCAACCTTGATCGAGTTTTGCAGAGATGCGAAGACACTAGTCTCGTCTTGAATTGGGAAAAGTGCCACTTTATGGTTAATGAAGGCATTGTCTTAGGGCACAAGATCCCCGAGAGAGGTGTTGAAGTTGATAAAGCTAAAGTTGATGCTATTGAAAAGATGCCATGTCCCAAGGACATAAAAGGTATAAGGAGTTTCCTTGGTCATGCTGGTTTTTATAGGAGGTTCATTAAGGACCTTTCTAAAATCTCTAAGCCTCTGACTAATTTATTGCAAAAAGATATTCCTTTTGCCTTTGATGATGATTGTGTAGAAGCATTTGAAATACTTAAGAAAGCTTTGATCACTGCACCTATTGTTCAGCCACCTGATTGGAATTTACCTTTTGAAATTATGTGTGATGCTAGTGATTATGCTGTAGGTGCTATTCTAGGGAAAAGGGTTGATAAGAAATTGAATGTTATCCAGTATGCTAGTAAGACTCTTGATACTGCCCAGACAAATTATGCTACTACTGAAAAAGAGTTCTTAGTAGTTGTGTTTGCATGTGATAAGTTTAGACCTTATATTGTTGATTCCAAAGTTACCATTCACACTGATCATGCTGCTATTAAATATCTTATGAAAAAGAAAGATGCTAAGCCTAGACTCATTAGATGGGTTCTCTTGCTCCAAGAATTTGATTTGCATATTATTGATTGAAAGGGAGCTGAGAACCCCATTGCAGACAACTTGTCTAGGTTAGAGAATGTTCTTGATGACCCACTGCCTATTGATGATAGCTTTCCTGATGAACAATTAGCGGTCGTGAATGCTTCTCGTACTGCTCCTTGGTATGCTGATTATGCTAATTACATTGTTGCTAAATTTATACCTCCTAATTTCACATACCAGCAAAAGAAAAAGTTCTTTTATGATTTAAGACATTATTTCTGGGATGACCCACACCTTTATAAAGAAGGAGTAGATGGTGTTATTAGACGTTGTGTATCTAAGCATGAACAGGAACAGATCCTACGCAAGTGTCACTCTGAATCATATGGAGGACACGATGCTGGAGATAGAACTGCACACAAGGTATTGCAATCCGGTTTTTATTGGCCTACTCTCTTCAAAGATGCTCGTAAGTTTGTCTTATCTTGTGATGAATGTCAAAGAATTGGTAATATTAGTAGACGTCAAGAAATGCCTATGAATTATTCTCTTGTCATTGAACTGTTTGATGTTTGGGGCTTTGATTATATGGGACCTTTTCCTGCCTCTAATGGTTATACACATATTTTAGTTGATGTTGATTACGTTACTAAGTGGGTAGAAGCTATTCCAACTAGTAGTGCTGATCATAACACTTTTATTAAAATGCTTAAAGAAGTTATTTTTCCGAGATTTGGAGTCCCTAGATATCTTATGACTGATGGTGGTTCACATTTTATTCATGGTGCTTCCCGTAAGATGCTTGCTAAGTATGATGTTAATCACAGAATCGCATCTCCTTATCATCCGCAGTCTAGTGGTCAAGTAGAGTTGAGCAATAGAGAGCTCAAATTAATTTTGCAAAAGACTGTCAATAGATCTAGAAAGAATTGGTCCAAAAAACTTGATGATGCATTATGGGCCTACATAACTGCATACAAAAATCCTATAGGTATGTCTCCATATAAGATGGTTTTTGGAAAAGCTTGTCATTTACCTCTAGAACTTGAACATAAAGCATATTGGGCTATTAAAGAGCTCAACTATGACTTCAAATTTGCCGGTGAGAAGAGGTTATTTGATATTAGCTCACTTGATGAATGGAGAACCCAAGCCTATGAGAATGCGAAGCTATTCAAAGAAAATTCAAACGATGGCATGACAAAAGGATACAAAAGCGTGAGTTTAACGTAGGTGATTATGTATTATTATTCAACTCTCGTTTAAGATTTTTTGCAGGAAAACTTCTCTCTAAATGGGAAGGCCCTTACGTTATCGAGGAGGTCTATCATTCTGGTGCTATAAAAATTAACAACTTCGAAGGCACAAGTCCGAGGGTGGTGGACGGTCAAAGAATTAAACATTATATCTCAGGTAATCATATCAATGTTGAAAATAATATTATTGAAACCATGACCCCGAAGGAATACATAAGGGACACTTTCCAGAACGTTCCAGACTCCGAAAAGGAATAGGTATGTGGTACGGTAAGTAAACCGACTGCAAAACAATTCTAATGGCATCTTTTATCGGTTTTGGAATATTTAAGAATTTTAGGAAGAAAGAAGTAGTCCGGGAAGTACACGAGGCCTCCACGAGGGTGGAGGGCGCGCCCACCCTTCCTGGGCGCGCCCCCTGTCTCGTGGCCACCTCGTGTGCCTCCCGGACTCCGTTTTCTTGCACGTTACGTATTTTGGTCGGTAAAAATTCATTATATAATCTCCCGAAGGCTTTGACCACCGTATTACGCAAATATCCTCTGTTTTTGTTTCGAGTTGTTCCTGTTGCAGTTTAAGAGCAAGATGTCTTCTCTAGAGTCAGTCGGGGAGAGTCGGGTGTCTCACCCGACACCAGGTCCAGGAGCAAATAGCGATTCTTATCACTTTGGACCATCAATGGAGGATGAGATGGAGGCCGAATTGAAAAGGATAGATGCCATGGAGGAAGATCAAGAAGTTACCTCTCGTCTCCAACCAGAATTCATGATGAGGGAACTACATAGCTCTACTATTCCAAATTCGGTCATCCCTTCCAATTTTAGATTTATTTCTTATGAAAATATGAAAAAGAGCGTTACTTGTTCTCCAGAAGCTATGCAGCATCATTGGGTAAAGGGAGCTTTAGCCGTTACGGGCAAGCTCTGCAAAGAAATTATGGACCTCAAACAACAAGTCAATAAGCTCGAGGAGGAGATTCGTATCCTGAGGGGCATCATCGCCAAGAAGATCATAACACCAACCATGAAGAAGGAGACATAATTACATGGGTATGGGTACTTCCCTTGGCAACTGCCAAGCTTGGGGGAGGTGCCCCGGTATCGTATCACCATCACACTCCTATCTTTACCGTTTTATTTAGTTCGATCCTTTTAGTAGTATCTTGATCTAGTAGATTGAAGTTTTGATATCAAGTAGTTTTGAGTTTTGCTTTGCGATCTCTTTATGTAATCGAGTCCGTGAGCTATCTATAATAAAGATTAGTGTTGAGTCAAGGGCTTTGCTATCTTGCTATGATTTTGAAGAAGTAGAAAGAATTAAAGAGTTCATATTGATCTTATGGTTAGTGATGACTTCACATGTAGAAAGTATGAGGCATAAAAGTTGTTGGGAGTTGATAAACATAGTTTTGGTCATCGTTGCAATTAATAGGAAGTAATAAGGAAAGAGAGGTTTCACATACAAATATATTATCTTGGACATCTTTTATGATTGTGAAGCACTCATTAAGTCACTACTAGAAAAACCGCTACTAATGGCGCACCTAATTTGGCCATTAATGGCGCATCACTGGTGCGCCATTACTAGCACGCCATTAGTAATTTTTACTAATGGCGCACCAGTGGTGCGCCATTAGTATCTGATATACTAATGGCGCACCACCGTGCGCCATTAGTATGCCTCCCAGGCCATGTATACCAGGTGCTTTGGCATACTAATGGCGCACGACCACGAGATCGCCATTAGTAAACATGACATACTAATGGCGCCTTGACCATGATGCGCCATTAGTATGCTTTGTCATACTAATGGCGCACTTTCATGTGATGCGCCATTAGTATGAATATTAGGTTTTTTTATTTTTGTTTTCTGTTTTTGCACAGGTTACAAAATGTATAATTTGACAAAATATAGACAGCACACATCAACAACAGATTCATCGAATACAATAGAAGATTAGTCTTTGAATACAATTCATCATATTAGTCTCCGAATACAATTCATCATATTAGTCTCCGAATACAATTCATCATATTAGTCTCCGAATTGAAAAGACCGAACAAAGATAGAACATTATATTACAAGTCTCGAGACCGCGAGTAGCGAGTTTGTCTTCACATTACAAGTCGATATCGATCATCTAAACTACCATCACATAGAAGAGAGCTGCGGTCATCACGATGAGCATCATCACGATGAAACTCGTCTTCATCCGGTTCCTCCAACGCTCCCTCCCCTCTCCCGCTAGATAGCGGGCGTATCTAGATTCGGCCTTGGCCCTAGTGGTGTACCCTTTGTAACTGTTACCGCTGAATCGGTGAACCTGTCTCCGACACTCCTCCCAATCATCGTAGACTCCGGGAACCTTACCCTTGTACACGACATACGTCGGCATCGCTATGCACTAGCCAAACGAAACGTTAGTACCAATTCACGATAATACATAAGCAATATATAAGTATGCAACAGAACGATCGGAAGAGAAAAGCAAGACATTAATAGCATCGATTACATCTAAGTTGAGCGACTCTCGAAACCAAAGAGACATACTACAAGTTCATTAAAGTTTAATTACAACATGAGCCAATCGATGTTTCAGAACTGAACAACTCGACTCAAGGGATCGGGCGTGGATGAAGCCGCCGTCTATCGTGGGAGTCATGAAAGAACGGGCGTTGTCATCCTGCATTTGTAGCATTGTGTCGATGTCACCGTTGGACGGTTGATTTCGAGGTAGAACTGCCCGAGGTACGAAGGAAATCTTGATGGATGATTTCCGCAAACTCCGATTGGATGCGAAAGAATTCTTGTCGATGTCCGCGTCTGGATTGCCGACACGCCGCGCCCAATCTTGGAGTTTACTTGGTAGCGAAGTTGATGATGGTCCCGCACGATCGCCGCATGTGATGGATGGCATAGTAGGCACCCTTCGACCGCCAAAGCGGCTGCTTGACGCAGCGTAACGTCGTACAGGGAGAACACGTGCTTGCCGTGCTTACGAATAGGCCTGGTGAAGGTGCCTCCAGATTGGGCATAGCCGGGAGAACATCATCAAGAACCTTCTTGACATTTGTGTAGTCTACGTTCGATCGACGGTCCGGTCGAAATACGTGGCCATGGAATATTTGGGGCTTAGGAGGATGAGCGTGCAATGTGTCACCGCAGAAAACACGGAATGTTAAAAGAAAACGATCGAAATCTAAGAATTCATATGTTACGGGCGGTTGAGGGAGGACTTACTCGGGAAAGTAAGGCATGAGGAAGTTATCCTTATCTTGGTTTGCGAATGACGCCTTGAGGTAAGAACTCGCGACTTGTCGGTCCCAGCGCTGCCCAAGATCTTGGCACGCATGTAGAAGGGGTCGACTATCACGATGTCCGGGTCTTGTCGCGAATGATCTGCATCTCCATACTCAGCGAAAATAGCCGAACGAAGGTGTAGTGGAGCGGATGAAGGTTCAACATAGCGTGGATGTCATCAAACCGCAGGACGATCGTCGCCCGATGGAGTTATCCACAAAGCCCTTGCCCTCGGCACCTTGGCCACGAAAACCGGTATGCCACATCCTTCTCTCGAGACGCCGCTTCTCCAAAGAAAGAACACTGTCATGCAGACTCCGATAGCACCGGTTGCAGCATTGAGCATATTTGTCGGTAGCATCACCCTACCCACCACATGCACCCTCCTCGAGATATCCTCGGTGAAGGTGGCCCGTCCCCGAGCACGGATCGTACTCGGTGCGGCTGGCCCACACCCTTGTTAGTCTTTCTTTTGCGTGCCTTCTTCTTCTCCTGTAATGGGACCGAGTTCGCTCACGACCGCCTTCTTGAGTGTGTTGGGGCTGATAATATTTCGCACCTCGCCTATCTGAGGCTCGGTGAAGTCGGCAGCTGGAGGCGTCTCCTGAGAGCTGAACGGCAGACGACGCCTATTGCTACTTGGCTTCTCCGCGGTACCAGCTAGATCGCGCACGTCTTTTGTTGGGTTGGGTTCTTGAGAAGGAGGCCCCATGAAGTCGCCACCGTACCCATGATCGGCAAAGTACTGATCGACGTTGGCAAATGTATCGTCGTCGTCGTCGTTCTGATCCTGTGCCATATGCATGTTTGGATCCAGTGGCATAGGGATGTCCGGCACCGTTGCGGCGGTCTTGCCATGGGGCCGACTTGGCGACGACACGACTGGCGGTGTTGTCTTTGGGGTGGTGTCCCCGCCTCAAACGAATCTGCTCTTCGCCAAAGCAGGGCCAGCTCAGCGGCGCCGAGGGTCATCACGTCATCATCGTCGGCCCGACGGGTTGAATCGGAGGTAACAACTCGTCGCAGCCTGGCAGCACCGAACCAGTTGAACCCTAAACAAGTTGGGTGGCATCTGGGTACCGTGGAACAAGGGTTGCCGGTTGAACGATTTTTCCTTGGCGACATCGACCAACTCGTTGTTCACGGCGCGGAGAGTGCACGAACGTCGGCGGCGCCTGCGAAAACATGTAGGGCGTCGGGATGCCCAGTCAAAGGCAAGAAGATGAAGTCCTCGACCGAGAGAGGCTTAATTAGTTACCGTGATGATGGCGTCGAGCTCGGCTAATGTCGAGGCACCGCCAACGGCGTCTGCGAGCTGACGGAGGGGCCGCTTGCTGCAGAGGTGGCGGCGGCGACACCCGGTGCATTAAGCTCCGTGCGGCGTCGGAGACACCAATGCCGCCTCGCCGGAGACACCAATGGCCCCGCCATCGCATTCTGCGAAGTTGCTGGCCGTGAAGCTAGGAATCGGGCGGCCCTGTTGGCGCCCGCAATCCACGACTCAACCCTGGATCAAGGTAGGCACAATGGCGGTGATCGTCACTCGAGTCGTTGTTCCACTTGCTCTTGGACAATCTCCGAATCCGCGCCACCTGTGCCTTGAGTTCTTGAACCTCTCGCTACCGCTTTCCGAGCTGGTCTTTTCTCCTTCCGCACACCAGCGGTATAGTATGACCCCATTTTGTCGACAAGCCTTTGCCGCCACACGACCAGCCGACATCGCTTCTCGAGCTTATCCTTGTTCTTCATTACATTCAACCCCTATTTAGAGTGGTGTCCCAAGGGTTGCTCTTAGTCGACCCAGCTACTCGCTTTCGATCGCTGCGGAAGGAATGTGAACCATTTAGAAATTTGGCTTCATTAATTATAATGCAACCATATGGAGCTAATTACCCGGGGTGGTATTCCTTACGAACAACCTCAAGCGCCCTGGTCTTCGGATCCGTGGTAAGCTCCTTTGTTTTCGGTCCTTCTTGTACCGGCCCCGACAAAGTTCCTGGTCTGCTTGTCACCGTATTTATCGAAGAGGGAGGTAGGCCTTGCTCGGCACGGTCCGCCTCCTCCTTGTCCCATATAGGCTCCGCCACTCAGAACCGCCGGGACCGAGTGTGTGTTCCCCTATGTTCAGCTCCCGCATTTGTTTCCCCCACTCACTTGATTGGGAGTTTGCGGTGCTCGAGAAATTGATCTTGAAGTCGTTGTAAGCATCTTCGGTGATCGAAGGATTTTTCTCCTTGATCTTCTCATAACTCTCACCTTTCTCGATCATTCTCTTCATATTGCTTTTCCAAGTAGACAGGGCCTTGCTCATCTTCGTGAGGGCAGCATTGTTCACTTTATTCCCTTTGAGGCTTGTGTTTTCAAAAGCAGTGGGGAACTTGTATTGTTCGTGCAGCTTCGTGAAGAGGAGGTTGCGCAAATTCCCTCGGTCAGGATGCCTCAGGTTCTCGGTGTTGATCGAGACGGTGCTCGGAGAATGCACCCGAGCTGAAGCGAGTACCCTTGACTATTCGCTCGGGCGCCGTTGGATTCCGTCGGAGTCCACTTCATAACTTCCTCCTTGAGGGTGCGGAGCACGGTCGGGCGCCGTCCTTCCGTTGTCTCTTCATTGGCTGCCATCGTAAATGCGCCGCCATCATCGATGGTGGCATCCTCGGCGGCACCATCGGTGGTGGCATCGATGGGGTCATCCTCGGCGGTAGCATCGGTGGTCTCGGGATCGGTGGGAAGGCCGCGTCCTCATACAAGTGAGGTTGTTCCTCCATCTCCGGGACAGCTCCTGAATGCCTTGCCGCCCAAACCCCGGCCTCATCGTTGTGGGCCATGTTTCTCTCTAAATAGAAACAAAGTTTGGTCAAAAGTTAGTTATTGTCAAGGAACAAGATCATGGTCTCATCATTTAGGGTTTGTCGACACCGAGGCATCCTAAAATCTAAGCTTTTATCATTGAGGGTTTTTCGACGCCGAGGCACCCTAAAAGCCTAAGCTTTCATCATTTCGGTTTTATCGACACCGAGGCACCCTAAAAGCCAAGGTTTTATAATTTAGGGTTTGTCGACGCTGAGGCACCCTAAATGCTAAGTAAATTTTATCATTTCGGTTTATCGATGCCGAGGCACCCTAGGTTGACTGATATATATGGGTATCTTCTAATAATATACCCTATCAAGAAAAGGGAAGGAGAATTCTAAGTTGGGCCTAATCACTTGGCTCTATTGCCACCTATGGTTTAATGCAACAAGAATGGCGGGGCAGTTGATCCTACTTAATTAAGTACTAAGATACCTGGCCCATGCATTAGTCGCAGTACCCCATATGTCCTATTTTTAGCAAAGTCATGCTAAAATTCACGGAAAATTTCAGCATGACCTTTGCTGAAAATAGGACATATGGAGTACCAATTTGCCGGAACGGAAGTTAATCGACATTCCGCAAACTCAAGGGCTTCTCGATTATACAACAGCGCATCACAAGTTGACAAAATTCCCAAGTAGTACATCAGCAGCATCACAAGTAGTACCAATGAACATATAGTCCAGCACATTATGAATTTCGATAAATGACAACAAGTTAACTCATTCTGAACATATAGTACCAATGAACATATAGTCCAGAATATATAG
This sequence comes from Aegilops longissima, assembly GCA_021605205.1. Classification (NCBI taxonomy): domain Eukaryota; kingdom Viridiplantae; phylum Streptophyta; class Magnoliopsida; order Poales; family Poaceae; genus Aegilops; species Aegilops longissima. The sequence continues at coordinate 88,355,147 of CM038682.1, forward strand.
TCCAGCAGCAGCATCTATTTACCCACTTGATGTGTTCTTGCTGGTATAAACTGAACCAAATGGCCTAGATTCTTGTATGGACAACATCTTAAGCAAAGAACTCTAGCTAATACTTGATGCCATAAGCATTTGTTTAGTAAGTTAACTCGTGCAAAGAAATCCAAGAAATACATAACTCACTCCATATACATACATACATATTAGTCTCAGTTACATAATTATATATCACTAAATTAAGAGAACACATTACACTCACTCAATTGTAATACTATGTATCACTCGTTTCAGAAAAGAGATTTCACTCTTTCCAAAAGATAGATTTAACTCATTTCACTAGTTTCAGAAAAGAAATTGCACCCATTCACAAAAGATAGGTTTGAGTCATTTCAAATAATATATTCACACTCATTCCAAAATCAGTATTTCACTAGTTTAAAAAACACATTTCACTGATTTGGAAAACCAATTCACTCTTTTCAAAAGAAACCTCTGATACCAATTTCACTTTGTATTTATGAAATATCTTGAAATGTATTTCACTCATTACAAAAATCAGTTTCAAACATTGAAATAGACAGTTCACAGAACAATGGACATATTTCAGTTTTTTCAAGTATCTTATTACTCACATTTCACTAATTTCAGAAAACACATTACACTCACTCAATTAAAATACAATATTCCATTTGTTTCAAAAACTGATTACACTAATTGCAAAAGATAGATTTCACTAGTTTCAGAAAAACACATTACAATCACTAAATTGAAATAAAGATTTCACTTGTTTCAAAGATAGATTTCACTTATTTTTAAGACTGGAATAATCAGCTCCACATTCTTTTTAAATAACTAGTTTCACATTGTTTAAATAACCAGCTTCACATATTTTGCACTGAAATATGTTTGATATAAATGAAAACAAAAAATCCATTTCAAAAAATTTGTCTCACTCAATTCAAAGAAAATATTTCAGAAAATCAATTTGACTCATTTGAAACGTTGAAATTTTATCATGTTTAAATGTATTCCAGATTGATCTTGTTCTAAAGGTCTTGGCGCCAGGAGTTCAGATATATAAAATATTTCTAAAATGGGATTATAGTTTTAAAGAAATGAATGAATGAAATTGCTAAAGAGAAAATAACTCACTCCAAGAAATACATAACTCACTCCAAGAAATACATACATACATACACACATATTAGTAACTTTTCTGAATTTTTACACTTTATTCTTTTCTAAATTTTTACTCCAAGTGAGTAACTACAGTTATAATTATAATCTGATTGCTGAACCCTTAATCATTCTCATAATTCACTAACATTCATGCCCTGATGTTTCACAAAAATAACAGAAAACCTGACAATGTAGTGGAGCTAATTACCTTGGAGTAAAACCTAAGACATTTCACTAGCAATTCTGAAATAAATCTATCAGATTATTTCATGACAACAAACAGCCCCAGCTTGTGTTCTTCCCATTTCTATGCCACTGAGTTAAACCACGTAATATTCTTATTTCATTTGCTGAGTTAACTTGAAGAGAAAGCTATCATCTCACCATTCGAACCAAGTTAATTTCAATTTTAGCAAAATCAGTGATTCTTGTTGTTAAGTGATACATATACGAATCAAATCCAAGTAAATGAATTGAGATTCGCTGTTAACTTCAAGAGAAAACTATCATCTCACCATCTGTAGAAAGTAAATTTCGGTTTGATACACCTGAATCAATCTAGTAAACGGATTGGGATTCACTGTTCACTGCTATGCATCAATAATGAAGAGAACATGGCATGTCAGAGGATTCTCCTAACAGAGGTAACGGTCCCACAAAGCATGGCTGGGCATGGCCCGAGCGTAGTGGAGGCGCGGTCGCGGTGTCTTGTGGCGTGCTGGCGGGGCTGTGGCGCGCCCGAGCGTAGTGGACGCGCTGTCGCGGTGTGGTGAGCGCTACTGGCGGGGCCAGGCGCGACCAGGGGCTGAGGGAGCACGACCACGGGGCGGCAACCAGGGACCGAGGAGCACGGCCAAGGGGGGAAGGGGAACCGCAGCTCACCGAGAGGAAGACGATGCCGAGCTCGTGCGGGGTCGGGGTTGACAAGGTGACGCGGATCGACGGTGAGGCCGCGGTGGCCGGAGGTGGAAGAAGACCTCGATCCGCACGATGCAGAGTCGTCGAGCTCGAACGGCTGGCCGTAGATGACGTAGAAGAACACTGCAGAGCTCCTGGACTCCTTGGTGGTGTGCGGGGACGATGGTGGTCGTGGGGACGATGTGGTGTCGACGGGGACGACCTAGTCGGGTGAAGCAGCGCGAGGGGAGGGGAAGTGGGGAGGCGCGAGGGGAGGGGTGTGGAGCGGTCGCGGGGGTCGTCGGAGCGGGCGCGGGGGAGCCGGAGCGGGTGTGGAGCGGGCGCGGGGGTCGTTGGAGCGGGCCGGGGGTCGTCGGAGCGGGTGTGGCGGGGGAGGGAAGGGGGATCTGGCGAGGGAGAGGGAAGGGGGGATCGGGCGAAGGGGTATCCAGCTATAGCAATGGCGCACCACCCTGTGGTGCGCCATTAGTAAAAAAAAATTCTGATAGCAATGGCGCACCCTCCTCTGGTGCGCCATTAGTAACTTTTTTTTTCATTATTTCTTGTTGCATCTAATAATTTGTTTTTTATCAAATTTGTTATTTTCATGAGGACTAGAACAGAAGATATCATCAAATATCATCAATTTTTTTTTGAAAATATCATCAAATTTGTTTTTTTATTTTTAATTGAAAATATCATCAAATTTCTTATTTGAAAATATCATCAAATTTGTTATTTAAAAATATCTTCAAAAGTGGGGAGGTGCGGGTGTCGGTGGCGGCGGTGGAGCGGACGGGGAGGTGCGGGGTGTCGGCGGCGGTGGAGCGGGGGTGCGGTGGGTCGTCGGGCGGTGGAGCGGGAGGTGCGGTGGTTCGTCGGCGGTGGTGGAGCGGGGGAGGGTGCGGGGGGTCGGCGGCGGCGGTGGAGCGGGGGGTGCTCGGCGGCGAGGGGGATCTGGCGAGGGGGATAGCTATCGAGAGGGAGGGGGATCGAGATCAAGTGTCCTCATGAATATTCAATATTTTTTCATATTGAATATGAAAAAATATCATCAAATTTGAAAAAATATTCATGAATTCAAAACGTGCCCATGAAATTTAAAAATATTCATGATATCAAAAAGTGCTCGAGAAATGAAGTCTATGATTTAAATACAATCGATCTTAGCTAGCTATCTCTTCACAATCTTCTTGCTCTTCTTTTTCGCAAATGGAGTTCTTCTATGGAACGGACGTCCTTTAGGTAGGGTGGTCCTGCTTCTTCTTGTGGTGTATGCTGCTACTTCATCATGGTCGTCATGTTCGATCCTCGGTCGCCGTGCTTGTCAAGTCTTGCTCATTGGCTACTTCATCCATTCCGATGATCTTCCTTTGCCTCTCCTCACGACAACACAACTGGGCTTTGGCGGTCGGTAATGAAGAAGCATTGGTCCACTTGGGAAGCCAGTACCCATGGCTCATTTTTCAGCGGTGACGCTTATGCCATGGGTCTTGGATTTGGCTTCGTATAACCATGGTGGTGAAATACCGGTCTTCTTTTATGACGTTCTTGGCCCATCGACACGGAACATCGGGACCTTCTCTCCGCGTAGCTCAGCTCCCAGATCTCCTCGATCCTTCCGTAGTATCTGTCCTTGTCGTTACGGTGTAGGATTCCATCGTTACCCGGAGTTCGATAACCATCGCTCTTCATGTCCTTGGCCTCGTGTAGAATGTGTAGCCGTTGATATCGTGACGCCTCATAGGTCATCGTTGTGCTCGGCGCCTGTGACAAGGCGAATATGAGTTGTTCTTCCGCGGAAGAATCCTCATGTAAAGGGTACGACGAAGCTTCGCTTGAACCAACGCATGAAACATGAGTTGTGCTCTTTGAGTATATCTCCGTCCGTCCTCTGTTGGCCTCGGTCATTGTACGCCTTCTTAATAAAGGTTTTGTGCTGTACCACCCAAGGATCGACCACGTCTATGTGTTGTAGCGCGACTAGGTTTGCTCTTTCAAAGTCGGCGAAGTCGACCATCGAAGTCGACATGCATTTCGGCGACCCTCACGGTAACCCCATCCAGCGAGCCTGCCGAGGTGCTGTTGACGGGCAGACCAACGGGTTCTCGATGCCTAGATAATTCGTGCAGTAGGAGATGCACTCTTGATCGAAAGCCCCGGCTATGCTTCCTTCGGGCGTGACATGTTGCGAACGTATCCTTTGATGACACCATTCATCCTTTCGAACGGCATCATGCTGTGCAGGAACGTCGGCCCGAGTTGGATGATATCCTCCACTATATGGACCAGCAGATGCACCATAACGTCAAGAATGCGGGCGGAAGTACATCTCAAGCTCGCATAGTATCACCACGATCTCTTCCTGTAGCCTTCGAGTTGCCTCACGCCAATCGACTTCCGAGAGATGACGTCGAAGAAGTTGCATAGGCCAAATAGCGTTTCACGGATGTGCGTGTACATGATCCCACGGATTGCAACTGGAAGTATCTGCGTCATCGCACGTGATAGTCGTGAGACTTCATCCCGCTGAACTTCGCTTCACTGGGTCTAGGTATCTGCTTATCTTCCCAGCGTAATCAGAAGGAAGTTTTACTCCTAGGAGGCAGGTGAAAACTGCTCGATCTCCTCCTGACTTAGAGTGAAGCACGCGGGAGGGTAGTCATTTCCGGTCTTCTTGGCCTTTTTGCCTTTGCGACGACTTTCTGTGTCCTGCTTCGCCTCATCATCATCATCATCATCATCATCATCATCATCATTAGCGTGAAGCTCCTGCCTGATGCCCATTGATTTCAAGTCTGCCCTTGCTTTCGGCCCATCTTTGGTCCTCTCTGGCATGTTTTGAGCAGGGTACCAAGCAGACTCTCGCACACGTTCTTCGTGATATGCATGACATTAAGGCTGTGAGGCACACGGTGGATCTTCCAGTACGGCAAGTCCCAGAAAACAGACCTCGTTTTCCATACCTTCAGCAGCTGCTCGCGCCTTCGCTTCTTTCGGCTCGCGCCTTTTGCTTCTTTCCCGGTGGGCAGTCTTTCCAATTTTTCAACTGCTTGTCTATTTCCTCGCCGCTCCTCGTACACAGGCGTTTTGGGTTTGGTTTCACCATCGAACAGATCCTTGCGTTTCTCCACGGGTCATCATCGCGAAGCCACCTTCGATGTCCCACGAACACGGTTTTCAAGACCCGGATCTCTATCTAGCTGGCGATCGTTGTGTCATCCATGCACCTTACGCATCCGTAAAATCCGTGGACTACCTGCCCGCGAGATATCCGTAATCGAGATAGTCGTGCACCGTCGTGAGCAGTGCGGCTCTCATAGGGAAATATTCTTTCTCGGCGTCCCCACGATTGGCTGGCGTTTTCCACAGCGTGTCAAGCTCCTCTTTCAGCAGCCCCAGATACTGATTGATGTCGTTCCTGGTTGTTTCGCCCTTCAATTAGCATACTCATGTGAATGTACTTCCTCTTCATGCACAACCAGGGGAAGGTTGTACATCCACACAAACACAGGCCAGGTGCTATGTGTGCTTCTCGCTGCCAAACGGATTGACTCCATCGGTGCTCGCGCCCAGCCACGATGTTCCTTGGATCGTTCCCAAATTCCGAGTCTTCGGTTCAACGCTTGCACTGGCTCGCATCCTTAGGGTGACTCAGCATCTTGTCTTTTTATCTATCTCCGGATCATTTGCGTCATTTTCTCGCTTCTTCTCCTCCCTATCCGCGTGCCGCAGGAGCTTTGCTACCTTAGGGTCCGCGAAATAGCGCTGCAGACGAGGAGTGATCGGAAAGTACCACACCACTTTTCGAGGAGCTTTCTTCCTCTTCTTGTATCGAGTGGCGCTGCACACGGACATATGGTAGACTCCGCGCTCGTCGTCCGATAAATGATGCAATTGTTCATGCACACATGGTATTTCACGTGCGGTAAATCGAGAGGACACACGATTTTCTTCGCCTCCTCAAACTAGTCGGGCACTTGTTCCCCTTGGGAAGACGTTCGTGCGAATGACATGTTCTCGTCGAAGCATCGCGCCGGTCATTTTGTGTTTTACCTTCATCTCCGAGCCATGAGCGTTACTTTCAGCGGGTATCCTCGGGCCTGCATCCTTCATACAATGGAGTAACGCGTCTAACTCAAGTTGATCCATCTTGGCTTTCTCTCGGGCGGCAGCTCTGGCGTTATCCGTCCGCTTGAGAAGCAGCTCTTGAATATGAGGGTCCTGCACCCAGCCCATCGATGGTCCAGCGTCGTCGCTCGCCCGCATCATCATCTTCATGATCATGCCCGTCGCCTGCTCGGCATCTTCCTCATCATCATGTCCTGCATCTTCTACATGATGATGTGTACAACATCACCGTCGTGATCATCTCCGGGATTCTTCGTCTTCTCGCCCGCCCGAGCCGCGGTGGTTGTCTTGCTGCCCTTCCTCATTTCTTGCCCGCCCCCATGGGCGACTTCGTAGTCATCTTCATCACCTTGCCATCGATAGCCATCCATGAAACCACGCAAGAGCAGGTGGTCCCGCACCTGCCGGAATCCGGGTCCGCAATAAGGCTCTTCAGCTTGCATCTTCGACACGGACATCTTATCTCCGTCTCGTTCTTTTGAAGCATCTCGGCCTCGCGGACCTCAAAACCTATTCACGATGCCTTCGGTCATCGTGCGGACCATGGTCGCCTCATGGGTAGAGCAAAACGATATTTTAGAACCAAACAAAATTTGGCATGACTTTCCCTAAAAATAGGACCAAAAGAATGCTTAATGCCAAAATTCTCGCTAAACGGAAATGAATCAACATTCCGCAAAATATTGGCAACTATCGCATTTCAAATACCGGTACACCTCCAAACACAAACACATATGCAACACCACAAACATATGCAACACCACGAACATACATAGATCTAGCTAGGTCAGTAAAAGTGCATGTGCATGTGCACATTGTTGTAGGAGAACAACATAAATATAGCTTCCCCTTACTTACCTATTAAAACAAGGTAATTTAACCACTTAATTTGAATGAATCTATGGTGGAAATGAGGTGAAAAGAGGAGGCACCGAGACAAGGAGGAGGTGGAGAGAATGAAGTGGGGAGAAAGTGAGTGTGGGTAGGAGAGGCTGTCCAAAATATCTTGTTGTTGCCCACTTACTAATGGCGCACCAGCACTAAATGCGCCATTAGTAATCCAGGTAACTAATGGCGCACCTCTCTGGCGGTGCGCCATTAGTAGATTTGCAAAATAAAAAAAATAATAATGGCGCACCCTTGCGGTGCGCCATTAGTAGTTACAACTACTAATGGCGCACTTCGCCGGGATGCGCCATTAGTATGTTTGGACAGGCGCACTAGTTCAAAAAAAATTCTATACTAATGGCGCACCCACTGCCTGGTGCGCCATTAGTAGTTACAACTACTAATGGCGCACTTAAGCAGGATGCGCCATTAGTATGTTTGGACAGGCGCACTAGTTCAAAAAAAAATTGATACTAATGGCGCACCCTTTGCATGGTGCGCCATTAGTAGTTTCAACTCTAATGGCGCATTAGCATGTGGTGCGCCATTAGTATATACTAATGGCGCACCAACTTTCTGGTGCGCCATTAGTGTCAATCCCATATATAGCCCTTTTTCTAGTAGTGAGTATGACATGCTAAAAGAGTTGACGTTCGACAAGGAAGACAACGTAATGGTTTATGTTTTCTCACATCTCAGTTAAAGTATATTCTCATTGACCTTCGAAACATGTTGAGCTTGCCTTTCCCCCTCATGCTAGCCAAATTCCTTGCACCAAGTAGAGATACTACTTGTGCTTCCAAATATCCTTAAACTCAGTTTTGCCATGAGAGTCCACCATACCTACCTTGGATTGAGTAAGATCCTTCAAGTAAGTTGTCATGTTGCAGGCAATAAAAATTGCCATCTAAATATGACTTATTCGTGCAGAGAAAATAAGCTTTATATGATCTTGTTGTGGAAGCAATAAAAGCGACAGACTGCATAATAAAGGTCCACATACAAGTGGCAATATAAAGTGATGTTCTTTTGCATTAAGATTTCATGAACCCAACCCTAAACGCACATGACAACCTCTGCTTCCCTTTGCGAAGGGCCTATCTTTTACTTTATGTTTTTACTTTATGCTTGAGTCAAGGTGATCCTCACCTTTTGTTGGGGAACGTAGTAATTTCAAAAAATTTCCTACGATCACGCAAGACCATGGTGATGGCATAGCAACGAGAGGGGAGAGTGTCCGTCCACGTACCCTCGTGACCGAAAGCGAAGCGTTATAACAACGCGGTTGATGTAGTCGTCGTCTTCACGATCCGACCGATCCAAGCACCGAACGTCGGCACCTCCGAGTTCGCACACGTTCAGCTCGATGGCGATCCCGGACTCCGATCCAGCAAAGTGTCGGGATGAGTTCCACAACCTGACGGCGTGGTGGCGATGTTGATGCTCCACCGACGCAGGGCTTCGCCTAAGCTCCACGACGATATGACCTCTCCGGCGCGAGGGCTTCGCCTAAGCTCATGACGATATGACCGAAGTGGAATATGGTGGAAGGGGCACCGACACGGCTAAGGAAAGATCCGTAGATCAACTTGTGTCATGGGGTGCCCCTGCCCCGTATATAAAGGAGCCAAGGGGTGCGGCCAGCCTTGGGAGGCGCGCTGAGGAGTCCTACTCCCACCGGGAGTAGGACTCCCCCTCTCCTAGTTGGATTAGGATTGGAGGAGGGGAAGAGGAAGGCGCCGCCCCTCTCCTGTCCTATTCGGACCAGAGGGGAGGGGCGCAGCCCACCTGGCCGGCCCTTCCTCTTCTCTCTTATGGCCCATTAAGGCCCATAGTCCTCCCGGGGGGTTCCGGTAACCTCCCGGTACTCCGGTAAATTCCCGATTTCACCCGGAACACTTCCGATGTCCAAATGCAGGCTTCCAATATATCAATCTTTATGTCTCGACCATTTGAGACTCCTCGTCATGTCCGTGATCACATCCGGGACTCGAACAACCTTCGTGCATCAATACTTATAAACTCATAATGAACTGTCATCGAAGCGTTAGCGTGCGGACCCTACGGGTTCGAGAACTATGTAGACATGACCTAGAACCATTCTCGGTCAATAACCAATAGCGGAACCTGGATGCCCATATTGGTTCCTACATATTCTATGAAGATCTTTATCGGTCAAACCGCATAACACATACGTTGTTCCCTTTGTCATCGGTATGTTACTTACCCGAGATTCGATCGTCGGTATCCAATACCTAGTTCAATCTCGTTACCGGTAAGTCTCTTTACTCGTTCCGTAATACATCATCTCACAACTAACTCATTAGTTGTAATGCTTGCAAGGCTTAAGTGATGTGTATTACCGAGAAGGCCTAGAGATACCTCTCCGACAATCGGAGTGACAAAACCTAATCTCGAAATACGCCAACCCAACAAGTACCTTTGGAGACACCTGTAGTACTCCTTTATAATCACCCGATTCGTTGTGACGTTTGGTAGTACCAAAGTGTTCCTCCGTAAACGGAGTTGCATAATCTCATAGTTATAGGAACATGTATGGGTCATGAAGAAAGCTTTAACATACTAAGCGATCAAGTGTTAAGCTAACGGAATGGGTCATGTCAATCAGATCATTCAACTAATGATGTGACCTTGTTAATCAAATAACAACTCCTTGTTCATGGTTAGGAAACATAACCATCTTTGATTAACAAGCTAGTCAAGTAGAGGCATACTAGTGACATACTGTTTGTCTATATATTCACACATGTATTATGTTTCCGGTTAATACAATTCTAGCATGAATAATAAACATTTATCATGATATAAGGAAATAAATAATAACTTTATTATTGCCTCTAGGGCATATTTCCTTGATCTCCCACTTGCACTAGAGTCAATAATCTAGATTACAAAGTAATGATCCTCACACCCATGTAGTCTTGGTGCTGATCATGTTTTGCTCGTGGAAGAGGCTTAGTCAACGGGTATGCAACATTCAGATCCGTATGTATTTTGCAAATCTCTATGTCTCCCACTTGGACTTGGTCCCGAATGGAATTGAAGCGTCTCTTGATATGCTTGGTCCTCTTGTGAAATCTGGATTCCTTTGCCAAGGCAATTGCACCATATTGTCACGAAGATCTTCATCGGTCCCGATGCACTAGGTATGACACCTAGATCGGAAATGAACTCTTTCATCCAGACTCCTTCATTTGCTGCTTCAAGCAGCTATGTACTCCGCTTCACATGTAGATCCCGCCACGGCGCTTTGTTTAGAACTGCACCAACCGACAGCTCCACCGTTTAATAAAAACACGATCCGGTTTGCGATTTAGAATCGTCCGGATCGGTGTCAAAGCTTGCATCGGCGTAACCATTTACGACTAGCTCTTTGTCACCTCCATATCGAGAAACATATCCTTAGTCCTTTTCGGTATTTCAGGATGTTCTTGACCGCTGTCCATGATCCATTCTGGATTACTTTGGTACCTTCTCGCCAAGCTTACAGCTAAGCATCGTCAGTCTGGTACACAGCATTGCATACATGATAGAGCCTATGGCTGAAGCATAGGAACATCTTTCATTTTCTCTCTATCTTCTGCTGTGGTCGGGCATTGAGTCGACTCAATCTTACACCTTGTAATACAGGTAAAAACCTTTCTTTGCTGATCCATTTTGAACTTTTTCAAAACTTTATCAAGGTATGTGCTTTGTGAAAGTCCAATCAAGCGTCTTGATCTATCTCTATAGATCTTGATGCCCAATATGTAAGCAGCTTCACCGAGGTCTTTCATTGAAAAACTTTTATTCAAGTATCCTTTTATGCTATCCAGAAATTCTATATCATTTCCAATCAATAATATGTCGTCCACATATAATATTAGAAATGCTCTGAGCTCCCACTCACTTTCTTGTAAATACAGGCTTCTCCAAAAGTCTCAGATAAACCCATATGCTTTGATCACACTATCAAAGCGCTTATTCCAACTCCGAGAGGCTTGCACTGACCATAAATTGATCGCTGGAGCTTGCACACTTTGTTAGTACCCTTTGGATCGACAAAACCTTCTGGTTGCATCATATACAACTCTTCTTCTAGAAATCCATTCAAGAATGCAGTTTTACATCCATTTGCCAAATTTCATAATCATAAAATGCGGCAATTGCTAACATGATTCGGACAGACTTAAGCATCGCTACGGGTGAGAAAGTCTCATCGTAGTCAACCCCTTGAACTTGTCGAAAACCTTTTGCAACAAGTCGAGCTTTGTAGACAGTTACATTACCATCAGCGTCGGTCTTCTTCTTAAAGATCCATTTATTTTCAATGGCTTGCCGATCATCGGGCAAGTCAACCAAAGTCCATACTTTGTTCTCATACATGGATCCCATCTCAGATTTCATGGCTTCCAGCCATTTTATGAATCTGGGCTCACCATCGCTTCTTCATAGTTTGTAGGTTCGCCATGGTCAAGTAACATGACTTCGAATAGGATTACCGTACCACTCAGTGCGTATTTTACTCTGGTTGACCTCGAGGTTCAAGAGCAACTTGATCTGAAGCTTCATGATCATCATCATTAGTTTCCTCACTAATTGGTGTAGTTGTCACAGAACCATTTCTTGTGATGAACTACTTTCCAATAAGGGAGCAGATACAGATTATCTCATCAAGTTCTACTTTCCTTCCACTCACTTCTTTCGAGAGAAACTCCTTCTCTAGAAAGGATCCGAATTTAGCAACGAAAATCTTGCCTTCAGATCTGTGATAGAAGGTGTACCCAACAGTCTCCTTTGGGTATCCTATGAAGACACATTTTTCCGATTTGGGTTCGAGCTTATCTGGTTGAAGTTTCTTTACATAAGCATCGCAGCCCCAAACTTTAAGAAACGACAACTTTGGTTTCTTGCCAAACCACAGTTCATAAGGCGTCGTCTCAACGGATTTTGACGGTGTCCTATTTAACGTGAATGTGGCCGTCTCTAAAGCATAACCCCAAAATGATAGCGGTAAATCGGAAATAGACATCATAGATCGCACCATATCTAGTAAAGTACGATTACGACGTTCGGACACACCATTTCTCTGTGGTGTTCGGGTGGCGTGAGTTGCGAAACTATTCCACATTGTTTCAAATGTAAACCAAACTCGTAACTCAAATATTCTCCTCCACGATCAGATCGTAGAAACTTTATTTTCTTGTTACGATGATTTTCCACTTCACTCTGAAATTCTTTGAACTTTTCAAATGTTTCAGATTTGTGTTTCATTAAGTAGATATACCCATATCTGCTCAAATCATCTGTGAAGGTGAGAAAATAACGATACCCGCCAAGGCCTCAACATTCATTGGACCACAAACATCAGTATGTATGATTTCCAACAAATCAGTTGCTCGCTCCATAGTTCCGGAGAACGGCGTTTTGGTCATCTTGCCCATGAGGCACGGTTCGCAAGTACCAAGTGATTCATAATCAAGTGATTCCAGAAGCCCATCAGTATGGAGTTTCTTCATGCGTTTTACGCCGATATGACCTAAACGGCAGTGCCACAAATAAGTTGCACTATCATTATCAACTCTGCATCTTTTGGCTTCAACATTATGAATATGTGTATCACTACTGTCGAGATTCAACAAGAATAGACCATTCTTCAAGGGTGCATGACCATAAAAGATATTACTCATATAAATAGAACAACCATTATTCTCTGATTTAAATGAATAACCGTCTCGCATTAAACAAGATCCAGATATAATGTTCATGCTCAACGCTGGCACCAAATAACAATTATTTAGGTCTAAAACTAATCCCAAGGTAGATGTAGAGGTAGCGTGCCGACCGCGATCACATCGACTTTGGAACCATTTCCAACGCGCGCGTCACCTCGTCCTTAGCCAATCTTCGCTAATCCGTAGTTCCTGTTTGAGTTGCAAATATTAGCAATGAACCAGTATCAAATACCAGTACTATGCGAGTATTAGTAAGGTACACATCAATAACATGTATATCACATATACCTTTGATCACCTTGCCATCCTTCTTATCCGCCAAATACTTGGGGCAGTTCCGCTTCAAAGGTCCAGTTTGCTTGCGGTAAAACACTCGGTTTCAGCTTAGGTCCAGACTTGGGTTTCTTCTCTGAGCAGCAACTTGCTTGCTGTTCTTTTGAAGTTTCCTTCTTCTTCCCTTTGCCCTTTTCTTGAAACTAGTGGTCTTGTTGACCATCAACACTTGATGCTCTTTCTTGATTTCTACCTCCGCTGCTTTTAGCATTGCGAAGAGCTCAGAATTGTCTTAGTCATCCCTTGCATATTATAGTTCATCACGAAGCTCTTGTAGCTTGGTGGCAGTGATTGGAGAATTCTGTCAATGACACTATCATCCGGAAGATTAACTCCCAGCTGAATTAAGTGATTGTTATACCCAGACATTTTGAGTATGTGCTCACTGACAAAACTATTCTCCTCCATCTTGCAGCTATAGAACTTATTGGAGACTTCATATCTCTCAATCCGGGCATTTGCTTGAAATATTAACTTCAACTCCTGGAACATCTCATATGCTCCATGACGTTCAAAACGTCGTTGAAGACCCGGTTCTAAGCCGTAAAGCATGGCACACTGAACTATTGAGTAGTCATCAGCTTTGCTTTGCCGACGTTCATAACTTCGGCTCGGCATCTCGCAGAGGCTGTCACCCAGCGGTGCTTCCAGGACGTAATTTTTCTATGCAGCAATGAGGATAATCCTCAAGTTACGGACCCAGTCCGTGTAATTGCTACCATCATCTTTCAACTTTGCTTTCTCAAGGAACGCATTAAAATTCAACGGAACAACAGACGAGCCATCTATCTACAAGAAACATAGACAAGCAAAATACTATCGGTACTAAGTTCATGATAAATTTAAGTTTAATTAATCATATTAAAACCTCCCACTTAGACAGACATCTCTCTAGTCATCTAAGTGATTACGTGATCCAAATCAACTAAACCATGTCCAATCATCACGTGAGATGGAGTAGTTTCAATGGTGAACATCACTATGTTGATCATATCTACTATATGATTCACGCCGACCTTCGGTCTCTGTGTTCGAGGCCATATCTGTTATATGCTAGGCTCGTCAAGTTTAACCTGAGTATTCGCGCGCAACTGTTTTGCACCCGTTGTATTTGAGCGTAGAGCCTATCACACCCGATCATCACGTGGTGTCTCAACGAAGAACTTTTGCAACGGTGCATACTCGGGAGAACACTTCTTGATAATTTTGGTGAGAGATCATCTTATAATGCTACCGTCAATCAAAGCAAGATAAGATGCATAAAGGATAAACATCACATGCAATCAATATAAGTGATATGATATGGTCATCATCATCTTGTGCTTGTGATCTCCATCGCCAAGCACCGCCATGATCACCATCGTCACCGGCGCGACACCTTGATCTCCATCGTAGCATCGTTGTCGTCTCGCCAACTATTGCTTCTCGACTATCGCTACTCCTTAGTGATAAAGTAAAGCAATTACATGGCGTTGCATTTCATACAATAAGCGACAACCATATGGCTCCTGCCATTGCCGATAACTTCGGTTACAAAACATGATCATCTCATACAATAAAATATAGCATCACGTCTTGACCATATCACATCACAACATGCCCTGCAAAAACAAGTTAGACGTCCTCTACTTTGTTGTTGCAAGTTTTACATGGCTGCTACGGGCTGAGCAAGAACCGTTCTTACCTACGCATCAAAACCACAACGATACTTCGTCAAATAGACTCCATTTTAACCTTCTCAAGGACCGGGCGTAGCCACACTCGATTCAACTAAAGTGAGAGAGACAGACACCGCCGGTCACCTTTAAGCAACGAGTGCTCGGGCGGTGAAACCAGTCTCGCGTAAGCGTCTGGCGTAATGTCGGTCCGGGCCGCTTCATCTCACAATACCGCTGAACCAAAGTATGACATGCTGGTAGGTAGTATGACTTGTATCGCCCACAACTCACTTGTGTTCTACTCGTGCATATGACATCAACGCATAAAACCAGGCTCGGATGCCATTTGTTGGGGAACGTAGTAATTTCAAAAATTTCCTACGATCACGCAAGACCATGGTGATGGCATAGCAACGAGAGGGAGAGTGTCCGCCCACGCCCTCGTGAGACCGAAAGCGAAGCGTTATAACAACGCTGTTGATGTAGTCGACGTCTTCATGATCCGACCGATCCAAGCACCGAGCGTCGGCACCTCCGAGTTCTGCACACGTTCAGCTCGATGGCGATCCCGGACTCCGATCCAGCAAAGTGTCGGGATGAGTTCCGTCAACCGACGGCGTGGTGGCGATGTTGATGCTCCACCGACGCAGGGCTTCGCCTAAGCTCATGACGATATGACTTCTCCGGCGCAGGGCTTCGCCTAAGCTCCGACGATATGACCAAGTGGAATATGGTGGAAGGGGCACCGCACGGCTAAGGAAAGATCCGTAGATCAACTTGTGTCATGGGGTGCCCCTGCCCCGTATATAAAGGAGCCAAGGGGGTGCGGCCAGCCTTGGGAGGCGCGCTGGAGG
This sequence comes from Aegilops longissima, assembly GCA_021605205.1. NCBI lineage: Eukaryota > Viridiplantae > Streptophyta > Magnoliopsida > Poales > Poaceae > Aegilops > Aegilops longissima. The sequence goes on from CM038682.1 coordinate 88,370,819, forward strand.
AGTCCTACTCCCACCGAGTAGGACTCCCCCTCTCCTAGTTGGATTAGGATTGGAGGAGGGGAAGAGGAAGGCGCCGCCCCTCTCCTTGTCCTATTCGGACCAGAGGGGAGGGGGCGCAGCCCACCTGGGCGGCCCTTCCTCTTCTCTCTTATGGCCCATTAAGGCCCATAGTCCTCCCGGGGGGTTCCGGTAACCTCCCGGTACTCCGGTAAATTCCCGATTTCACCCGGAACACTTCCGATGTCCAAATGCAGGCTTCCAATATATCAATCTTTATGTCTCGACCATTTCGAGACTCCTCGTCATGTCCGTGATCACATCCGGACTCGAACAACCTTCGTGCATCAATACTTATAAACTCATAATGAACTGTCATCGAAGCGTTAAGCGTGCGGACCCTACGGGTTCGAGAACTATGTAGACATGACCTAGAACCATTCTCGGTCAATAACCAATAGCGTAACCTGGATGCCCATATTGGTTCCTACATATTCTACGAAGATCTTTATCGGTCAAACCGCATAACGACATCGTTGTTCCTTTGTCATCGGTATGTTACTTACCCGAGATTCGATCGTCGGTATCCAATACCTAGTTCAATCTCGTTACGGTAAGTCTCTTTACTCGTTCCGTAATACATCATCTCACAACTAACTCATTAGTTGTAATGCTTGCAAGGCTTAAGTGATGTGTATTACCGAGAAGGCCTAGAGATACCTCTCCGACAATCGGAGTGACAAAACCTAATCTCAAATCGCCAACCCAACAAGTACCTTTGGAGACACCTGTAGTACTCCTTTATAATCACCCGATTCGTTGTGACGTTTGGTAGTACCAAAGTGTTCCTCCGTAAACGGAGTTGCATAATCTCATAGTTATAGGAACATGTATGGGTCATGAAGAAAGCTTTAACATACTAAGCGATCAAGTGTTAAGCTAACGGAATGGGTCATGTCAATCAGATCATTCAACTAATGATGTGACCTTGTTAATCAAATAACAACTCCTTGTTCATGGTTAGGAAACATAACCATCTTTGATTAACAAGCTAGTCAAGTAGAGGCATACTAGTGACATACTGTTTGTCTATATATTCACACATGTATTATGTTTCCGGTTAATACAATTCTAGCATGAATAATAAACATTTATCATGATATAAGGAAATAAATAATAACTTTATTATTGCCTCTAGGGCATATTTCCTTCACCTTTCCCTTTTTTCATTTTATCCTTTGGCAAGCTCCTCGTGTTTGAAAGATCATGTCATGATATATATATCCAATTGGATGTAAGTTAGCATGAACTATTATTGTTGACATCACCTAAAGCTGAATACGTTGGCAGGCAACACAATAAGAACCTATCTTTCTCAGTGTCCGGTTGAAACTCTATAACCACAAGTACCGCGTGAGTGTTAGCAATTGTAGAAGACTACATGATAGTTGAGTATGTGGACTTGCTGAAAAGCTCTATTCTTAACTCTTTCTGATGTTATGATAAATTGCAATTGCTTCAATGACTGAGATTATAGTTTCTGAACCATACTTGACATTATGAATTGGTTGTTACTTGAGCATAAGAAATCATATGACAAAATATATTTATGTTGCTGTTATAAGAATGATCATGATACCCTCATGTCAGTATTTTATTTTTATCGACACCTCTATCTCTAAACATGTGGACATATTTTTCCATTTCGGCTTCCGCTTGAGGACAAGCGAGGCCTAAGATTGGGGGAGTTGATACGTCCATTTTGCATCATGCTTTTATATCAATATTTATTGCATTATGGACTGTTATTACACATTGTATCTAAATATTTATGGCTATTCTCTCTTATTTTACAAGGTTTACCATGAAGAGGGGGAATGCCGACAGCTGGAATTCTGGCTGGAAAAGGAGCAAACAATGGAAACCTATTCTGCACAACTCCAAAAATCCTGAAACTCCATGGAACTTATTTTTGGAATTTATAAAAATTATTGAGCGAAAGAAACACCTAAGGGGGCCCACACCCTGGCCAGGAGGGTGGGGGACGCGCCCACCCCTACTGGGCGCGCCCCCTGTCTCCTGGGCCCCCTGGTGGCCCTCCGGTGTCCATCTTCTTCTATATGAAGGCTTTTACCGCGGAAAAAAATCGTGGGCAAGCTTACGGGACGAAACTCCGCCGCCACGAGGCGTAACCTTGGCGGAACCAATCTAGAGCTCCAGCAGAGCTGTTTTGCTGGGGAAACTTCCCTCAGGGAGGGGGAAATCATCACCATCGTCATCACCAACGATCCTCTCATCAGGAGGGGGTCAATCTCCATCAACATCTTCACCAGCACCATCTCCTCTCAAAACCCTAGTTCATCTCTTGTATCCAATCTTGTATCAAAACCACAAATTGGTACCTGTGGGTTGCTAGTAGTGTTGATTACTCCTTGTAGTTGATGTTAATTGGTTTACTTGGTGGAAGATCATAAGTTCAGATCCTTAATGCATATTATTACTCCCCTGATTATGAACATGAATATGCTTTGTGAGTAGTTACATTTGTTCCTGAGGACATGGGTGAAGTCTTGCTATTAGTAGTCATGTGAATTTGGTATTCGTTCGATATTTTGATGAGATGTATGTTGTCTTTTCTCTAGTGGTGTTATGTGAACGTCGACTACATGACACTTCACCATTATTTGGGCCTAGAGGAATGCATTGAGAAGTAATAAGTAGATGATGGGTTGTTAGAGTGACAGAAGTTTAAACCCTAGTTTATGCGTTGCTTCGTAAGGGGCTGATTTGGATCCATATGTTTAATCATGTGGTTAGGTTTACCTTAATACTTCTTTTGTAGTTGTGGATGCTTGCAATAGGGGTTAATCATAAGTGGGATGCTTGTCCAAGTAAGGGCAGTACCCAAGCACCGGTCCACCCACATATCAAATTATCAAAATACCGAACACGAATCATATGAGCGTGATGAAAACTAGCTTGACGATAATTTCGATGTGTCCTTGGGAGCTCTTTTCTCATTATAAGAAATTGTACAGGCTTATCCTTTGCTACAAAAAGGATTGGGCCACCTTGCTGCACTTTATTTACTTTATTTAGTTGTTACTTGTTACAATTTATCTTATCACAAAACTATCCGTTACCTACAATTTCAGTGCTTGCAGAGAAAACCTTACTGAAAACCGCTTATCATTTCCTTCTGCTCCTCGTTGGGTTCGACACTCTTACTTATAGAAAGGACTACGATAGATCCCCTGCACTTGTGGGTCATCAGTCGCCGTTGGAGATTCTCCATAGTTTTTTTGAGCATTAGTACAGACACAAGTGCTCATATACACGCGCATACACTCACCCCTATGAACGCACACACGCACATCCTACCCCTATGAGCACCTACGACAGACCGAGCCGGCATATCATCTTGAAATTTACGAAGCCACCATAGGCGCCTCGTCGTCGACGGGAACGTCTCCTCCCATTAAAAGCGCATCACCGAAAATCCTGAAATAAATCCATGAATAATGCGAGCACCAGGATTTAAACCCTGATGGGTGGAGAATACCACTCTCCACCTAATCATCTCAACCATAGGTTGAGGATTCACAATAGTTGTATATCCAACCTTGAGGTTCAAAAGATAATGATGCAAATTTCGGAATCATCAAACTATGATGCATGGGTGAGTATGAAAAGGTTCTAGGTCGTAGTCAATGAAATTTTCAGCAAAAGCATATGATGAAAAACGGACACTGGGCTGGGTAGTGATCTTCAAGGTTCGGCTACACCTACACATAAGAGTACAGTACAGAAAGGCCGCAAATATGTTGGCTAATGGCGGTGATCGGAAGCCTCAAACTACTACTAAACATCACGTTTTCCCCACATCTTCATTCTTATGCCGTAGGTGATAGTATATATATTACTGCAGGATGGGAGGGTGGCAGTATGGTCCCCTGAGCCACCCGTCGGCGACGAGCCTGTTCACCGCCTCCGTCGGGTGCACGCCGTCCCAGGACTCGTGCCTCCACGGGTCGCCGCACGCGGTCGCGCCCTTCATCCCGCACCGCGCGTCCAACTGGAAGTTGTACGGGTCGCCGCCCGCGCCGCAGCACGCCGCGACGGGCGCGGTGAAGCCGAAGCGTGCCGGGTCGCGGAGCATGTCCATGGCGTAGGCGTAGTAGTCCGCGTACATGATCCTCGCCGCCGGCCCGTGCCTGGCGCGGGCGCGGGCGAGCCTGTCCTGGAGCAGCGAGTTGTGGTACGTGGCGAGATCGTTGAGCGGCTTGAGGCAGCCATGCTCGTCGTAGTCCGACTTGTCGCCGCTCCGCAGAATGGTGAGGTAGAGCGCGACGCACCCGATGGGCAGCGTCCCCGGCACCACGATGTCCACGGCCCCCAGCTCGATCAGCCTCTCCACGGCGGCGGCGATGTTGTCGACGACGTTGGGGGCGTAGCTCCTGGCGCGGCTGACGTTGAAGCCGAAGAAGAGCATGGCGTTGTAGTCGTTGCCGCCGATGGAGCCGAGGAGGAAGAGGGACCTTGCGAGGTAGGGCCTGCAGCTCTGCGGCGTCCCGCAGACGCGGGGGAGGAGGTCGCGGAACCACTGGAGCTGCACGTTGATGGCGCCGTTGTTCCAGATCGGGTAGCCGAGGCCGATGGACTTGAGGAAGTCGAAGTCCAGCGCCGTGGCGCCCACGATGGCCATGTTGGCGCCCTTCCGGAAGTCGGCGCCGGGGAGCTTGGACGGGGGAAGAAAAGGGAGGCCCAGCGACTGCGCGAGGAAGTCGACGACGAGCCGGCCGTCGGAGCAGCGGCAGGTGGGGTGGCCGAAGTAGGTCATTCCGTAAGGTGGGTTGGCGAAGGTGAGCAGGAGTTCCTCCGCCGCCGACTTGTTCACGCACAGGTTGCCCGTGTCCGACAGCGAGTCGCCGAAGTTGAACATGGCGTTGTACCGCATCGCCCCGTTGTCGCCGTCCGCGGATGCCAGCAGGAAGACGCAGCTGGCGCCGAGGAGGAGGAGGACGCCGGCGACAGTGTCACTAGTGATCCGCGGAGCCGTGGCCATCCCCGTCGTCGCTCGATCTAGCACGCGCTCTAGCTCGCCAGGCGTGGCAACTACGCTGTGCGCGAAGGTGTATATAACGTGGATGAGAGCCCGTCCACGTACGCGCGCGCTGCGACACTTTGCACGCGCGTGCCCTCTCGCTCCAGCTGGCTGCTCACCGCCGACGATCTATCGAACAACCACCTCCGATGAGCGCTTCTCGAGCGTGGTTAATTGCCCGGCTTGGACGCATGCGTACGTGCGTTCATGCAACCTAGCTAGCGCCGTCTCCGGTCACGTACTGATCAACCGTAAGTTCGTCGTCGTCTCATCGGCGCGATTCAATGGCGCGCCCACGCGGCCGTGACGCGCCCGAGGGCGTTCGCCGCGTGTGAATGCTGACTCGTGGGCCACCGGCGCGAAGTTTTCGTAGGCAAAACAAAAACAAACAGGCCCATTGGAGGCTTTTTTTTTGCTGGCCGTAGTTTTTGAAATAAGTACCTAGCCACAAAAGCGCAACTAGTAATTTTTTTATCCTTGTCTCAAAAAAAGTAATTTTCTATCCCCTCAAAACTAGTAATTTTTGAACATCTACATGCAAGTAGTAAACACAGGAGAACATTATTTTTTGAACACCGAAAAAATGCAGCGTGTTAGCAAAAGTTCGAACTCGCCATCTGTCTCTAGAAAAAAAGAGGTACCTACCCACTTGAATTAATTACCGCTCATGATGAATGTGCAGCGCGAATACTTTGGAACTAACTGTATCGATAGATCCGAGTATTTCTATTTTTTCAATCATTTTTTGAAAATTCTGAATACTTATTGTTACACTGTTCAAGAATTCAACTGATTAATCAGTTAACGGGCCAGCTAATCGCTACTCATAGCATGGCCGAATGGAATAACACCTATTCGCCGGATTAACTTGTCAAGCCGATTAATTGGCCGGTTAGACCGATTAATCAGTTGTTAGGTCGATTAATACCTGCTGGCCCATTAATGGGTGAGCAAATATAGCCCAAATTTCTGGCCCGTAACCCCTTCCAGCCCCATCCCGCTTCTTAATAGCTAGGTTAGTAATTTTACCTTCTCTGTATGCTTTTTATATGTGTACGATATCATGTTTTGGTTAACAATTTTTGAAACTCTGATTTGCTTTTTTAAAGCAAACATTATTTGAAATTTGCTAACATTTTTACAATTTGTGAACAAAAGTTGTAAACAAGACCATTTTTTTAGCTTCAGTTTTATTAAAATGTGAACATTTTTTGAATTTGTGAATTTATTCAAAAGTAGGGTCATTTTCGAAATTTTTAACAAAATTTGAAATTGTGAAAAAAATAAACAAATAAAATAGACGAAAATGGAATTTTAAAATTATTTTAAGAAGGAAATAAAAAATAAAAGAAAGACAACAAAAGGAGAAAGGAAACATAAGACCAAAAAATAAAAATAAAAATAAAAATCAGTGAAACCGGTTCAGAAACCTTTTAGAAGGTTCCCAAAATTGTGAAGGAACCTTCTAGAAGGTTGGCGAAACCTGATATTGTAGCGCATGTGTTATCTCGTAATTGGGCTGGCTCATCTCTTTTGCTAGGTCACTCACATTTGTGCCAATCAGTGACAATTTGTCACAGAGAACGGCAAATAGAGATTTCCATGCTTATGATGCTCGACTAGGTCTATATCCATGACCCACTCGGTGGGCTTTGTCTTTCCCACAATATTTCAGCCTGTCTTGCCTATCTCTACTCCTGTAAAAGAGGCAGTTCATGTTGATGGTCTGTCTGCCTCTTTGTGTAGAGGGGAATAAAAAATGCAACGACAAGAGTCGAACCATTGCCTTGCCCAGCTTTTCTCTATGTTCTTCAGCCAAAAAGGATAATAACAAAGTTTCTGCCAGAAGCTTGCTAGTGCCGGCCATTCCTCCCCAATCGGTATGCTTCGTCTCTTCCGTCGCCTGCCCTTGGCCTCCCCCAATCCAGTCTCTCCTACCGCCTCTCTCCTCCTCCAATCATCCCCTCCCACTTCCCACGCCTTCAGCTCCAATCCTCGTTCAAAATTCAAATTTATATGTTGTGCCCGCTCAATTCCTCCTTGGTTTCCCCATCCCACTTCCTCACTGTTTCCCCCTCCGCCTCTTTGTTGAAAATATGCTCTAGATTCCTAGCGTGTTCTGCCTCCTAAGCTTTAAAAGGGGGTAAACTCTGTCATCCTCTGGACACTTCATAGTATTTGGCTCGAGCGTAACCGGACGGTGTTCAAGAACACCTCCCTCCTATCTGTTTCTGTAATCGCCAAGGCACAAGACCACTGTCATGAGTAGAGCACGGTAGGCAACGGTAGTCTAAAGTGAGTTTGTAAAGTAAGTGATAGGTGGGTTTGTTTGGGCTGTAGCCTTGTGCTGGCGCTGCAAACACGAAAGAAAATCTTATGATTGTAACTTGCTATCTATCTTAATATATAGGCACGCTGATCTCCTGTGTGTTCGAAAAAAATCTTCATTTTAGGTATTTAGAACAATAAAATAGAGACATTTCACCAAATTTTTTGATCGAGATTATCTTTTATCATCTCCTACTAAAATTCTTTTGAATTTCATCTGAAATGTGGGCGAAACTTTTTTCCCTGGCACCAACGCAAATTTCGACCAGTTTTTTCCCTGAGTACCTACTCGCGAAGGCAAACTTCGAGCTGGCTGACCTAGTTCTTAGACAACAAATACTAAGTCATTGTGACTGTTTCTTAGAAAACAAAGGGTATAGTGTACTATTTGTGCATCGTAGTGTATGTCTTACACTTCATATGATTGCTCAGCTCTACCTGCGAGTCATCCAAACGCCAAGACTTGCATCAATACTATTGCTGAGAGCAATAGCAGACGAGCAAATATGTTGAAAAACCCAACGACCCTCATGACTCAGGTGGTGCTCAAGTGTTCAGGCATTAACTCAGCAGTTACCAACGAGCAGGGCGTCTATATATTGGCCAACCTCGCCGCCATTAGATCACCATCAGTCCAAGCGAGATCTTTTCATGCGGTTTAATACATTGAGCTAGCCATGAAGCTGCCGAGCTTCCATTTACGCTCATTGGTGCTCGTGGCTTCCTTAGTCATCCAACTGCTGATCACGGTGATTGCCAGTGGTGGTGGCAGCGGTGCTACGTCGTCGACGGTGGCCGCGCTGAAGAAATACAATGCCATGTTCACCTTCGGTGATTCGATGGATGAGACCGGCAACATATGCGCCGCCAGCAGCAACAAGACGGAGCTCGACGTGCTCACCTGCACCCACTCGCCGTACGGCGAGACCTACTTCGGAAGGCCGGCTTGCCGGTGGTGCGATGGCCGCGTGGTTGTTGACTTCATCGGTAAGTGATTTGTTTCGAAATGAATATTGATTTGAGGTGCATATATATAGTCTAACTAACATTTTGATAACCAACTTTACATAGAAGTAGACAATTTGGACAAGGTTGACAAGGTTTGGTTGGAAGTGTGTAAAAAAAGTTGAATGGAAATTATTTTCTCATTAGGTGCATCTTGTAATTTCACTAGCTAAGAGATGTGCTAGATTTGAAAATTAATACCAGAAATATTTTCTACATTATTGTACTCCCTCTTTCCTGAATTACTTGTCGGAGAAATTGATGTAGTTGTATTTTACTTCTAGATACATCCATTGTATCCATTTCTACGACAAGTAATTCCAAGTGGATGGAGTATTTCCTTACAACCTCAGAAAATAATTTGTTCTGGCCAACATATAAAATGAAGGAACTGATTTTGTAACCAGACAATTACTATAACAAACAATTCTTGACAGAAAAGTGTGACCACCATGTTGAGAGAATTTTCTGTGTTTGATTTACTTGCACATCAATTGATCAGACAAAAGTTACAAAATATTATTTTTCAAATGCCAGCTCAAGCACTTGGGCTCCCATTTGTCCCACCATCGAAAGCAAAAGGCAAATATTTTCGGCGGGGCGTAAGCATGGCCATCACCGGCGGCACGGCCATGAACTTCTCCTTCTACAAATCTCTCGGCATCGAAGATCCAGTATGGAACCATGGCTCGCTGGACACGCAGATCCAGTGGTTCAAGGAGTTGATGCCCTCCATATGCGGCACACAACAAAGTGAGGGCATACTCTCATTTTTCTAGGTCATTTGTCTTTGACATGTTCTATTATAAGTATGTCTGTCTAAATCCAATTTACTCGAACGAAGAAGTCTAAATTAACTCGCTGCATGTAGGTTGCAAAGTGCACCTGCAAAAATCGTTGTTCATGTTCGGTGGATACGGCGGAAACGACTACAACGTGCAGCTGCTTGAACTTGGCTTGACACCAGAGCAGGCAATGAACTACACCCCAAAGATCGTCGGTGCCATCGCCAACGGCATTGAGGTATGTATGTACCATTAACTGCAATGTTCCATGCTCCAGTAAAGTTGCTCCAGTGACACTTGATTTCGCCATGCATTTTGTGCAGAAACTGATCGCCCTCGGCGCTGTCCACGTCGTCGTCCCGGGCATCTTCCCAACGGGCTGCCTCCCGATCTTCCTGTCCCTCTTCGGCGACGCCGCCAGCGAGACCGACTTCGACCGGACCGGCTGCCTCAAGCCGTACAACTGCCTGACCGAGTACCACAACTCGTTGCTCCGGAAGCATGTGGACGCCCTCCAGCGGAAGCATCACAACTCGACGAGGATCATGTACGCCGACTACTACAGCCTCGTGTACCGGATGGTCCAAGAGCCCGAGAAGTTCGGTGAGTTTCCTACGTATATATTCTTGTGAAATCATGGAGAAGACGATCGATCTGATTGGTTTGGTTGTGTGTTGTTATGTCGATTGGTCCCTAGGGTTTAGCAAGCCGTTCGAGGCGTGCTGCGGGGCGGGAGGGGGGAAGTACAACTTCGACGTCACCGCAAGGTGCGGCATGGAGGGGGCGACCACCGCGTGCAGCGACCCGTCGACGCGGCTGAGCTGGGACGGCATCCACCCGACGGAGGAGGTGAACAAGGTGATCGCCGGCGCATTGCTCAGGGGACCCTATTGCACCCCTCCGATCCTAGGGTGAAGCTGCCGAACAGCTTATGCGTCGTCGCATGGAAACGGAGTCAGATTCAGTGAACTTGTGATCAAGCTGAGAATAAAGAGATACGCGCGCTGTTGGCGCAGTGGAATCTCGTTCATGTCTAGGTCTTGGTCGAATGAGGATAATGCTCACTCAGTTCATATAAATTTGTTCACGGTCCCCCGTGCTAAAAAATTGTTCATAAGCATTACAAGAAGGTCTCACGAAGCATCTACAAACCCTAGCCACTAACCCAACTACCGCCCCTCCCGCCGCCGCCAGAGTGCGCCGTCGGGCAAAGCCCGCACGACACTGGCGACAGCAAGGAGGTTCTGATCGTGGGGAGCTTGCTGGAACGGAGGTAGTCTTTGTCTGGTTAGGGGCGGCGAGTCGGCGCCATTGTCTCCGGATAGGAATAATGTCCTCCATGCCCTATCCCCGTTCATTGGTGTGCTTAGCACCGACGGAGGGTGTGTGGAGGCATATTTTTGGCGGGCCTTTCAGGATCCGGTCGGTTTTGGTCTTCGATGGATCTGTTTGGATTCAAACGACACTCGTGGTCTTTGGAGTTTTTACAGGCCCTTTTCGTCATCTTCTTCTCCAGGGCGGTGATTAGTTACACATATCGCAACTATCGGTGTCTTTATATCCATGGCGGTCATTAGCAACGTAGATTGCGTCTGTCGGCGTCTTCTGGTCTACATCGACAACTTGCTGACGGGTTTAAACAAGTTTGCTTTGCCGAGACGAAGGCACAGAGGCGGTGACGAGCTTTGCCTATGGTGCACTGTTGGTGGATACAGTAGGAAAAACACTTCGACACCCCTAAGTATTTGGATGTAGCTTTTTTTGTAAAGATGTATTTATAAGTGCTTAGAAATATATTAAAACCTTCGTGGATCTCAACATCAACATTGATGAGCCTTAGTGACGACTGAAATTTAATTAACTCTTAGTCTACTGATAATTAGAATGCCATTTATTCATTCCCTTCTTAATTTAGCAACCGGTAACAGTTGTACTATTTGCATAGAGCGAGAGACTAGCGTTTGGAAGGCAATAAAGCTCATGTTTTATCGAGTAAAATTTAGCACTCCGATTTTCTTGTAAGAGCTTTCACAGTTGCCGGTCGGCCCTCGCCTCCGGGTGCGTTCTCGGCTCTGGTCTGGGGTTGCTTATGTAGTCTCAGCTCGGCCTGGCTGGTATCTGGATGGTCGTAGTGGGCGATGGTGCCATCAGCGGCGAGAATAAAGTATCCCAGTCTTACCCTCATTCCAATAGTGTTGTTTGGCGTTGCTGGAGGGCATGTGGAGTTTCGGTCCGGGTCAAATTTTGGGCCTTTCTTTTGTGTTCATTTTGTTTAGGTGGTCTCAAACGGCGTTGTTCAGCGGAGTGGACGATGGTGGCTCGTGTTATGATCTTCTGGCTTCCTCTTTGTTCGACCATGCACAACAGGTTCAAGTTCGTCGAGAGGCTAGTGAGGTAAGGCATTCATGATTCTGTCTGGTATGCTCTGGGGCAATTTTACAGCCTCCATCGTCACCTTCTTCCCCGGGATGGTGATATGATCCCGAGGTTGTTGTCACCGGTTTCTTCTAGCTCCGATTGACAACTTATCAGCCGCTACATCACGTTACCCTGGCTCCGAGAGTGTTTCCGCGTTCTAGCTCATAGTTTGCCGCCAACGAGTGTAGGAAGAAGACGACGCCAATGTACCTAAGAAACTGTGTGCTATTTTCTTATTTTGTAGATATGGTTTTGTAATGACACGTTTAATATATGGGATTGGCCCTCTAAAACAAAAAATTGTAGTACTCACATTTTGATTTGCTTTGATTGTTTGGTTCAACCGTGGAGCAAGCTAGGCGTTTCCTATTTGGCACCTTAAGCGCTGGTCTTGGGCCATTTGGCAAACCAGAGCACCCTCCACCCGCTGCACTAGTTTCTATAATGGTCGGCCCAAATAGTTCTTTTTCTTTTTCCGTAAACATCTCAAAAAAGGTGCGTCCTATGAGATTCAAACACCAAATCTCTTCGCTTAGCACAAGCCAAGGTAACTAGCTGGGACATCCATCTTGTTGTGCCTACTCTACTTCTTTTTCCTTCTTCAAATACTCCCTCCGTAAACTAATATAAGAGCGTTTAGATCACTACTTTAGTATTCTAAACGCTCTTATATTAGTTTACGGAGGGAGTACAATGCTAAAAAACACAGTGGTTTTCCCCTGTTTTTTTTCTGCTTCCTTTTTGTTTTGTGGACGTTTTCAATTTGTTTTTTCTTTTCTTTCATTTTGTGAAATTTTTTCCCAAAATCGATGATCTTTTTTTTTCAAATTTGATGAACTTTTTTCCAATTTTTTTAATGCATTTCGAATATTGATGAACTTTTTCAAAATTGATGAACTTTTTCAAAATCAATAAACTTTTTTCAAATCAATAACATTTTTAAAATTAATGAACTTTTTCAAAATCGGAGAACTTTTTAAATATTGATGAACACTTTTTTCCAAATTAAAGAACTTGTTTTGAAAATGGATGATAACTTTTTTTCAAATGGATGAACTTTTTTATAAATTTTGTAGACCTTTTTGATTTCACAAAATATTTCATAATTATTAAAAAAACTGTAGGTTTTTTCTACCAGGCCAACAACACAAAAAATGGGGAAAAAACTAGCCTGCGGCCGAGCACACGAATCGACCGAGCGGGGAAGCGAAGTTGCATTGCTGGACCGCAGCCTGCTTGGGCGCGTGTGAGCGCCAGTTGGTTCCATGGTGTAGAAGGTGTTGTGTAGGAGCTCCCGGCAAACTGTGTGTATTAAGCGGTGAAATCACCAAGTCAGGATTGCAATTTCTTGATGCTATTGTTTATCCGGATAAATCTGGAGCGGAGAGCTCCTTAATTCAAAAAATAAAATATTGTTTGCTTTACAGGTAAAATGAATTTTGATGGAACTAAGCATATCATAGGCCGCCATAGATGAACTTTTCTATATGGAGCGCACACAATCAAAACGGGCCTCTTTGGGCCATGATATCGATGCATGCCGACACCTACACGGCAACCGGCAAGATCGCTGTATTGTACTGTACAACCACCGGGACTCGTGGAACAAGACAGAAACAAGTCTGATCACGGCACGGTTAACCCCACTGCCTCTGGCCACACCCATATAAAGCTTACGCCCAGGACGCGGCGGCGCGCTCCGCCCGGTGCACCATCATCCTCTCGCAGTCTCGCCTATCTCGCGCTCCCCCTCGACTCGCGCCGCCGTCGACGTCGCCGTTGCGAGCACCACCAGATAGATCGACCGACGAGATGGGGAAGCGGAAGTCGACGCGCGCCAAGACGGCGCCGCGGAAGAAGACGGAGAAGCTGGACACGTCCTTCTGCTGCCCCTTCTGCAACCACCCCGACAGCGTCGACTGCAAGATCGACCTCAAGCACATGGTCGCCGAGGCCTCGTGCAACACGTGCAGCGAGAGCTACTCCACCACGGCGCACGCCCTCACCGAGCCCGTTGACGTCTACGCCGAGTGGATCGACGAGTGCCAGAAGGCCAACGCCGACCGGGACGAGGGCAACGACGTCGTCCGGGAAGAGGTGGAAGACGACGAGGAGTACGCATGATCGGTACACCGTGTGATCGATCGTGTCCAAGTACACAAGTACGTAAATTGGATGCGTGTCTAGTACCACAGCACGATCTATTTTTCTTCTCCTTTTTTGTGAGTAGCGTTGTGATTGGATATGCGTCGATTCTTCCGTGTAGATATCTTTGTTGGTGCCGGATGTAAATCCTGTACTGCCGTGTCACAGCTCGTGGCATCTCTTATTGGAGGCTTTTCACACTACCATGAAAGTTCGGTAAATGATCTCTCAAAAAAAAAGTTCGGTAGATTAAAAAAAAAACTACTTTTGTTATATTGTTCAACCGTGTAAGAGCATCTCTAGCAAAACCCTGAAGCCCTCAAATGCCTCCTCTAACATTAACTCCTTAAATTTGTGAAGTTAACAAAAAAAACATTCCTATCGAACTCTCAAATTTAACTCCTAATTTTTTTTGCACACAATTTTCATTGAACACATAAATTGAAACTACTTGATTCGAACTCAAACTTAAACAAAGCTAGCACATCATATATTGTATAACATAATTTTGGATAGTTCAATCTAAGCTAATATAAATTTAAATAGTCCTAATTGTCTTCCACCATGAGCTTCTCCCAATCCACACAATCATCGGGTGAATCGCCGGACAAAAGTTCGATCACGGAGGGTTCGACCTCATGGACACGTAGCTCCTAAGTGACGACATGTAAGCCTCATCAATGTGCCCAGTCTTGCTCGAAGGCCTTCGATTCTCCCTTACCCAGGGAGACCACTTGGGGATCGGCGGCCACGAGATTCAACATTTCATGGCTGTCAAGGAGAAAATCGATCTTCCCCCGACCGTCGAGGATGCGGATCACCGCCACGTCGTAGGCACGAGCCGCCTACTTTGACGACCGGTAGGTGCCTAACCAATGCCTATTCCCTGTGTCCGGAGCGTGCCATCCTGCTCATGTGGCCGATCCGACCATGGCCCTGTTGGAAGTAGAATCCAAGTTCTTAAGGTATAATCTGGTTAATCATATTTTGAGAATGCTGTGGCGGTCAAATGTTAACACTGATGTTCATGCCTTTAGAGAGAAAGGAGGATGGGGAGCGATTGTGACGAATCTGCCAAGATGGAACTATGTGGCAGAAGTGTTGGCAGTTGTGGCATCTTTGCAGGCTGTTGTCCAGTTGGCATTGCTCAAATTATTTTAGGATCTGATTCTCAGAACTCATCTGACGAAGGTAATGTATTGTACCGGTGACATTTTGATTTAGTTAATGCACCGTGTTTCTATTGTAGTACAACTTGTATTGCGGCTGCACATGAACTTGCTAAGTTTGGCTCTGATGTGGGTTTCTAAAATCCATTACTGTGGGTAGAGGATTTCCCTCAGTCCGTATGTGATATGGTGAGTTGGGTATCTTCAAAAAAAAGATATGGTGAGTTGGGTGATTATATTGCATCGCCAATGTGGTGGAAAACACTTGTCTTCACATACAAGAATGCAGTAGAATTTAATGCGTTTGTCTAGTGCCCTCCAATTTTTCATGCACTGAACTTATAGAGTTGTTTTGTCTAACAAAGGTGTATCGGCTAAATTCGGCGTGTTCCCAGGCATAGCTTTACTCCTTGAGTGCTTTGTCTTGAACCACCGGTGGTTTTCGAGTCTGATGCTCTGAACATCAGCTCTGTCTACATTGACGCTACTGGTTGGTGATGCACTGTTGGTCTGAATTGGTGTCATGATGAGACATTTTCTACAACGTTTTACACATACAAGAGTTCAACTTGACAGACACGATGTCCAGTTGATCTCCTGTTATATCTCTCCCTTGTACGAAGCTCTATGAAGCTGTGGTTGTCGCCTCGATTCGAGTAAATAGCATAAAACTACTACTTTACAGGCTAGGCTTCCGAAAAACTACCGGTTTTCAATTTTCTCAGAAAACTACCAAACGGGTGGTCGGCTGTTTCAAAAAACCCAAATCATCGAGTCTTTATCAGTTGATACCGGTTTTGACAGGTCGGGCTCGCATCTAAACACACCGTTAGTTTGACCGTTAACTTACATGTGGGGCCCACATGTAAGTTTTCTCTTCCTCTTCTCTTTCTTCTTCCTCTCCATCTCTTCTTCCTCCCCTTGTGTCTCCCGTCCGGCCATCTCCCTCCCGAGCCGGCGAACTACCTCCCCTCCAGAGCTCGCGAACCCCCTCCCCTCCCAGGCCGGCAACCCTCCCCACCCCCCGAGCTGGCGACCCTTCCCCCCGAGCCGGAGCTCCTAGTGGTGACGAGGCCGGCCTCGTCCGCGAGTCGTGGCGTGGCGGCAGCCGCAGGCGAGGCACGGGAGCCGCGAGTCATGGCGTGGCGGCGCGCAGTGAGGCACCGCATGGCGGCCGTTATGGCGCGGCTCGCCAGCTGCAGTGATGCCCGCATGGCGGCCGTTCTGGTCTTGCTCGCCCGGCCTCGGGTGGTGCACGGCGTGGATTCCGCTGCTGTGGGTGCGGCTCGCCGGTCGGAGGAGGCAGCGCTACCCTGCCGATCGGGATCGAGCTCCCGGCTGCCATCGGGACCCGATTGCTTTTTTAGAAAACTCACATGGACTTGATTGCTTTTTTAGAAAACTTATAAGGACCTGATTGCTTTTTACAAAACTTACATGCAGGACCCACATGTAAGAACGGTCAAACAAACGGTTATCTTACATGTGGGCCCCAACTGTCATAATCGTGATCAACTGAAAACAACTTGATGATTTGGGTTTTCTGAAATAGCCGGCAACCCATTTGGTTGTTATCTGAGAAAAAATAAGTAGTTTTTTGGAATCTTAGCCTGTAAAATAATAGTTTTATGCTATTTACTTCCTAGATTCTGAAACGGGTATTACCAGACTGTGCTGCGAGTATGACAGTGGGTACAAAAGTAGTTCCGTCAGCTAGCACCACCGGCAATGTGTCGGACGACTTGAGTCTAGGTCTCCTCGACACTCTACAGGCAGAGTTGCCCAGTCTGTCTTGTATCGAGTTGAGTTTCTCTAATCAAGAAAACACGTTTTTTTAAAACTAATCAAGCAAACAAGTTAGCTGTACCCAATTTGGTATATTAGTAAGTATCTGAGCGATTCAATTGAAATTTTAAAGTTGAATCCAATCACACCGAAAATATATGTTTATTTCAGTGACAAAGAGACAAGGTGTATTTGACTTCTCCAGTTTTCAACATACAATTTGAGCTCTCAAAAGAAAAAGAATTTGAGCATTTGTCCAGAAAATAGGGACCATCTTAAAGATGTCCTCACAATTTTATGCTTTGATTTATATGTCAAGTTGAGGTTAATTCAAGATATAGCACTACCGACTTTGCATAATCAGAAAATGCCAATTGAAAAAATGGATAATGAAAGACATCACTGTAAAACGGTTAAATTTGATTGATTAGTTTTATTAGAGTACCCAAATGGCAGTGGCATTTCTGTAGAATCTTTTCATTTCCGCTGGCATTTTCTAGAAAATCTATATGCATTTATTAGAGTACCCAAATGGCAGTGGCATTTCTGTAGAATCTTTTCATTTCCGGTGGCATTTTCTAGAAAATCTATATGCATTATATTATGCTACTCCCTCCGTTCCGAATTACTTGTCGCACGTATGGATGTATCTAGATGTATTTTAGTTCTAGATATATCTATTTCAGCAACGAGTAATTTGGAACGGAGGGAGTACAAAGGGAGTACTAGTTTCTCATCTATTGAGGTGGGTGGCTCAAAATTTTCAAAGTTGACTTTTCAAAAAAAAAATCTATATGCACTACAATATGGAATGAAGAGAGTATTATTTTACGCATCATGACATTTGTTGTTGGTCATGCAACACAAGTTAAACAATTGTTTCAGTGCCGTACTCCATCACCACCAAAATAGACTGACACTACTAGGGAAAACCTTATACACAGGAGCTTACTAGTAGCTCTTTTTAGAGGCAACACTGCTACTAGATATTAGTAGCGCTCGGCAGAAGCAAGCGCTGCTACTATGATCTTACCAGTAGCGCTCTTGTCACAAAAGACGCTACTACTACAACTGCCAGACCGTTGGCGGCAGGCCAGACATACTAGTAGCGCTCGTTTGCAAAAAGCGCTACTGCTATTGCTAAATTGACCAAAAATTTAGTCCCACCTCGCTCCGCGAACAGAATATTTACCAACCTAAATATGGTGCTTCCCAAACTATCACAACCAATTGGTCTTCATTGAACTCTATGTGTAGGTTCTATGGCAATATGAATCCTCGCATGTATCTATACAGACGAGGATTCATACTGACTATTTAGATTCTACGATCAATGATGACCGATGCATTTTTTAATTTGATGCCTTTTTTACATGCTAATGATCATAGCTTTAGTAGTAGCGCTGGTTTAGGAAAAAACGCTACTGCTAATGATTATAGCAGTATCGCTTTTTACGGTCCAACACCACTACTACGGGTATATTATCTTACTTGCGAGCGGCCTCATTCTCCCCTCACACTCTCATCGCTCGCCCACTCCGGCCGCCGCGCGCCGTTGCCCACTCGCCCATCTTTCCGCCCTCATCTTCCCTCCCTCTCGCCGCCCTCCTCCTTTCCCCTCTGATCCCGTCGCCCCACCTCCATCTTCCGCCCCTCCTCCATCCTTCTCCTCCCTTCTTCCTTTCCCCGCCAGCCGACCTCCCGCCGCCCTCGTCCCCAGCAGTGTCGTCCTCCATCGAGGTACTCCTCCTCCCTCCTCCCTCCTCCTCCCTAGTTAATTTTGAACCCTAGCTAGTTGAAAATTTTAGGTTAGATCTTAGAATAATGTAGTAGGTTATGATCTTAGGTGTTTAATTTTAGAATAATGTAGTATGAACCCTAGCTAGTTATGATCAAACCATGTTCAAAATATAGGTTTTTAATTAGGTATACTTGATATAATTTAGGTATTTTAGGTGTTTAATCTTGGAATAATGTAGTATGAACCCTAGTTATGATCGAACCATGTTCAACATGTCAAATTTGTTGTTATTTTTTAGTTAAAACATTTATTCCCGCATCGACGTCGACGATGCCTATCCCGCATCCTCGTCGTCGACTCAGTGGAGGACACCTGCTTGATCAGAGGGGCCAATGTCCGGGACTGGGCTCCGCCGGGCTAGTACTGGGAGGTGCTACCTTCCATGTGGCGCAGCTTGGTGAGGAGCCAGCCCGTCGTTGACCCGAGCCTTCTTTGGTGACGGTCGCGTGGGCCAATGACGATGCGGAGGCTTGAGGACCCCATGGAGGTGGTACGTCACTGTGTCAGCGAGAAGGACGAGCACGTCCGTCGCTACATGGTTGCGTTGGAGGGCAAGTTCTCCAATACCTTGCAAGTTCTTCAGGGATCTCACTAGAGCTATGTTCCTGTGATGGTTCCTTCTCTTTGGGTGTCCACCGCCCGCACCGATACCCGGCGTTCGTTAGGGTTTTAGCTATATTAGTGATGTTATATGTATGATACTATTCGAGATGTATTAGTGATAATATTCAACGATGTATGGAAGAAAGAGATGATTTAGTTTTGCTTATTGAATGCATGCTAATTTGAATACTTATTTATTTTACGATTTGGTTTTGCTTATTGGATGGTCAAATTGGAAAACTACTCCTACTTTGAATGCCCAAGTGGCCGGTCATGTTTGCAGGTTACACCTCCGAGTGGCCTATATTTTGCCGGAGTGTTGATTAATTTTTGTTCCGGAAAATTTCAGACGCTCGATATGTACTTTTTTAGCAAAGGTCATGCCGGATTTTTCCATGAATTCTGGCATGACTTGTGCTAGAATATGTAGGAAATATCGAGTGTCCTGGATTTTCTAGAAAGATAATTAAACGACATATCAGGTTGACTTTAAGTCTTTCGAGGCCCCATACATGACAATCAAAAATGAGTGAGGGAGTGTGTCCACCATATGTGAGAGAAGAATAATGCCGACTGTTGTCATAGGTAGGGCTGCAAGAAAAGCTCGAGGCTCGTGAGCTACTCGAGATCGACTCGTATTTTAGCTCGACTCAAGATCGACTCGAAACAAAATGAGTAGAGTATGAGCATTTTATGTAGCTCGATCGAGAAACGAGCCGATCTTGAGCCAACTATGGCTCGCTCGATTTTAACTCGATAGCTCGATATCATATAAGTATATTAATTAATCTTCATGTCAGTTACAAAGAATTAGGATCAACCATTGCCATATGTTTTGCACGATTTCTTTTCTTCATTTTACCTACTAGGAAACATAGAAATTAAGCATGGAGAAATTTTAGCCTCAATCTGACACATGGCCAACTGCATGTTCAATATCTTGTTATTTCGACCGAAGTTTGAAAGCAGATGCACCTTTGTTGTCTTCTATCCATGATCTCTTGTTATTAGATACTGGTCTTCAGTTGAGAAAGAATAAGTCGAATTTTATAATGACTTTTTTTGTTGTGTCATATCTTACTTTAAAATTTGCCTTAAAATAATTTTAAAAATCATCTTATTTAGCTCGAAACTAGCTCGAGATCGACTCGAGATCGTTACAAGCCGAGCATGAGCTATATTCTACAACTCGACCTTGAGCTTCGCATATTTTGAGCTCGCTCGATTTTTAGTATGAGTTGAGCTGAGCCTAGGCAAACTCGCTCGAGCTCGACTCGTTTGCAGCCCTAGTCGTAGGGGTCGCTTCTCCTTCATTCCCGCGTGCTAGACATTTTGGTTGAATGCACTCGGGGATGAAGGGAGGAGCGACCATCACCAACGGTCGAATATATACACCACGTGAGCTGAGAGTTTTCAAAAAAAGACTCGACGGACCGATAGTCAACCCGTGCTGAATAATAATGATCTAATTTAGTTTTCATAGTACATATATTGAATTGTACAAGTTTAATATTTGAATTATGAACATCTACTTCCTCTAGACCCGAGTAGTTGCCTTCGACTCATTTTCAATGTTTCAAATATGAAAATATATAGGAAATGTCTGACGACGAAAGGAAATTTGGTATGTGCGAATACTGTGAAGACGAGCGTGGCATGTGCGACAAGCCTCATATAGTTGGTGGTAGGCGCTTCAGCATCGTCACTACTAGATTTTACATTATAGCCGAGGGTCCAATCACCGTCGGATATATAAGTTCACCGTCGGATACCCTAATGACCGACGGGTCACCGTCGGCTATCTCCCGTCGGCCTTGCTTTGTCGGCCATTACACATATATTCGACGGTACCGTCAGATAATATCTTTTCCAATGGTAATAGGCCGACGGTTAACCGTTAGACATAAATTGATTATCAGAAGCTCGACGACACTTATAGCCGATGCTTCCCTGTCGGATATTTGTTTTCCTGCGGTTATTGCCCCCGTTAATTTTCTTAATAGTCGACGGTATATTTGACTGTCAAGGTTATTTATAACCGAGAGGAGTGCCAAACCGTCAGTTTATAAGATTACTGATGGTGCATAGAACCCTTCGGGGATTCCTTTAGTTGAGAATTTTCAAGCACCATCAATTGTATAAATTCACCAATGTTCTGAAGTTCCTATGGTCATATTGTGTACCCAAGATGTTTGTTGCACCGTAGGAAATAAGTCACCCTTACAAATTGCTTGCATCGAGGGTTGTTGCATACCAAGAAATTGTGATTCATGATGATAGTATTTCAAAATATTGGCCTTTCAAATACGTCTCAGAATCACACAACTACACATGATCAAAGAAAATATATTTTATTTAGCATAACAACAAGAAGTATAACATGTCTAATGAGTTGAATCAATATTACATTGGCCATACTGACGCATCTAGAAGTGTCAAATGAAAAACAAAATAGTGACTAAGATATAATGGTCCAAACATTGTGCATAGGCTAAATTGTCCATGAACTTCATAACTTCACTTGGTTGCATGACTCAAAGATCATCAGACTCATCACCATTATCGTCGTCTTGATCGTAATGCCCATCGCCATATATATAAAATCTCCCACATTGCCATAGGTACCATTGTCATCATTAGTATCATAGCATTATCACAACTCAATTTATCTCCAATATGACTTACCAATACCTAAGAAACTATAAGACTTGTTATAAGAGAGATGAAAAACGATATAATGCAGCTGACAATTAATTGAGCTAAAAGGAACAAACTTACTTGTTCAGGAATCATCTACATTTTGACATAGCAATCACATCTTAGTAAGAATTATTAGTGCTACACCAGTACTTCAATCCTTTTTCAACCATACGTCTTGCAAATGGAAACTGAAAAGTAGAAATGAAAAAAAAATCACTATTGTTTTGCACCTTTTATGCACAGGGTTATACAGACTAGTACTTCTAGATCTTTGAATACAATTCACTGCTATTTGTGATAACTTGCTTTAGTAATCAACTCTACAAGTTAACCAAGAGGAACGGTTTATCAACTTAAAGTAAAGAGTAAGTAAATCTAAAATCCACATCAACGCCTATGTGTTCATAAATCATTATATGGAGAACTAAAATGCCAAGGCGACACATACAACATGATTCAGGAACAAGATAAGATGGCAAATCTACCATCAGTTAATCTGGATATGTGCCATTAAATCGACACAACTTTGAGAAAATATCATGGTAAGATCTTATTGTAGATATATAGAATTGAAAAGAACAATCCATTAGGAAATACACCATTCCACGGGTCATATGTGTCAGTTCATTGCCTCAATTGGTGCCTTTTCCCCCTTACCTACACACACATTTCTCGACCCAAAGATATGCACCAGGGCCAGAAAACATAACACACCCACAAGATACTAGAATGTCTTGGAACAAGTAGTTGTACCAAGCTAAACTAGTACTACTATTCTTATGTAGTAGTTTTGCCAGCATATTGTGTGAATCGTACATATTTGACATCCTAGCTAGCAAGGATTTGACATTCAGAATTAATCAGACTAGATTAATGTGGGTTGAAATCTTAGATTGCAGATAAGTACTACTCCAAAATTACTGACGAGTAATTGGTACGATGGAACCAAAGAGGTGGTACGTAAGTTCAACTACCAAAATTTGGCCTTCTCACCGGTGGATTGGATCTGCTTTGACAATGATTCGTAGAAAATCCAGATGAATGGAAACATATGTACTCCAGCATGTCTGAATTAAGAAAAAGCAGATGGATGGGATTTGATTATGGTGATACCTGATACGGTACCTCTTTGATCGGAAGGATCAAACTTCTGGCTAGGTAGGGAGAAGACCTTTCCTCGGGCGGCTGTTCAGCTAGAGATGTGGATCTCTCGCCTCCTTTACCCTGCATGCGCATGAGAACCGATCAGCGCAGAACATCAGCCCACGGCGCCGCCCGCCCATTAGCACGCCCCGCCGCTCGGCCATCAGCCTTGCGCCCCTGCCCCCCGCTCGCCCATCAGCCCGTGCTGCCGCCGCTCCCACAACAGCATGCATAGCCACTCGCCGTTTTCCGCCACCACCAGTCGCCGTACTTTGCTGCATGAATACAAAAAAATAAGAGATCAAGGCGAGGGGAGAAAGGAAGTCCCGGGCAGATAGAGGAAAGGAGGCACTGACCTAGCACCATAACTTGCCGAGTGCTGTCGGTCGCTGCTACAACGGGTGAGAGACGGGATCTGGGTGGAGAACTGCTCTAGGCTCCAATCTAGAGGTGAGTGGGAATGAGGCTAATCTGGAGCTGGGCGGTGGCAAGGTTCATGACGGCCCAGTGGGTGGTTAGAGGAAGTTGAGATCGTGGCTTCGTGCCGCGTGGGCTAATTCGATTTTTTTCCTTCGCGCGTGTTTTTTTCCAATTGGTTTTCTTTTTTCAAGAATCATCTCGCGTGTCGGTTGAAACTTTCATCCCGCGCATGTTGACCACACTTAAAAATGTACTGTATCCCTAAAAACACTTACGAATTTATACACATTGAAAATGCGTTGCAGAATTTTAAACTCAATAATGTGTGGATGGGGACTGACAAAGTGCACTCTTTTTTTCTCAAAAGGAGGATTAACACTGGCCTCTGCATGCACCCAACCACTTTATTAATTATTCATCAAAATCTTACAAATTAATACATCAATAAGTCTGTAGCCGAGGACGATCTGGGCCTCACCGGCTGCCGCCGCCACCACCGACCATGCCCAATCGCACCGCCCTCCTCCAGTCGTTGGTCCCGACCGGCACCACCAACATCATCGCTGGGATCCGGCCGCCGCACCCATTGATCGAATTAGGAGCAACACCCCCATGATTCAGGGTATCCTGTGCCCCTCGGAGACCGCTAGAGGAAGAGCAGTACCTGCGCCACCGCCGTAGAACGCACGGGTTTTGCCTAGTGCCGACCATCGGCGACGGCAGGGGGGAGGGGAGGAGGTGGTTCCGGCAGCTAGGAATTGGGTCCTCTCATGTCGCCCGCGCGAGGGGCGACGCGAAACTTGTGAGTCGGGCGTATATGCTCGACATACCTAATAATAAGAGCTACCTTCGCTCACAAGAATAAATGTGATACTTGGTTGAGTCCACCTTCATTGCTAAACATACTTTTATTCTTCCTACGTAAATTGAAAAAATTAATCCGAATGATAGATTATCTATCTATTTCACATATCATTAATGGATTGGAATATTTTTATAGGTGGTCTACTATCACCCCAATCTCAATCAGTGTTGCCTAGATTCCATCATCAATTGGGTTAATATCTCATCTTACTATGTATTTTTTTTAGAAAACTTCAAACCTATTCATCATCAATCATGATAGTACAACGTATATCAGAAATATAAAAAATTGCATGCAGATCCGTAGACCATCTAGCGACGACTACAAAACCTGAAGCAATCCGAAGGCTCGCCGCCGTCACCACGACCACAGCAGCCACTGAAGAAAAGAACGACATATCACCTCCTCATCCAAACTCGACGCGGCTCAATCGCTGATATGCAAATTTGTGGACCTCCAAGGTGGCTCACCAAAACTAAAGTAATTGTTGTTGGACGAATCAGATCTAGGCAACACCCCAGACACACTATCAAACTCAAGATCTAGCACCCCGGCACGACTAAGACGCCGAAGGAGGAAACCACAATTGGCATCCATCAACCATGAACCCAGCACACGTTCCGTCTTTCAGATGTTGTCGATGCAGTCCACAATCTACATCCACTCCTGGACTACCTCCGAAGCTCCGTGCCGAAGTTGGGGCAGACGCCGTCACAACGGTGGAGCCCGAGGACACATGTCCACCACGAGGATGCCACCGCCACACCATCCTTTCTTGAACGGGCTGGTTTTCAAAACCACCCCCGACCATAGGACCGATCGACTTGTTGCGGAAGGATTTGAAGAATCTTTATTCAGCGCCGCCATCGCCGCCGCCGAAGCCAAGAAACCTAAAAACAAAGCTACTTTAGCCTAAAACTATCCCCACACACACACACACACACACACACACACACACACACACACACACACACACGCTGGCGAGATCGCCTTTTTCTTCCCGAGGAAGAAAGAATGACCACCGCTTAATGGTCGATTTGTTGTGTTTGTGGTGTCTGATAAGGATTGTACATAAAGAATCATATGTATATAATCACTCTTTTTTAGTTTTGAAATACGGAACTCGCGCTTGTTATAAGTCACAATAGTACTAGTACTTCATGACCATCCGCACGTGTTTACTAAGGACCTAAAATGGTGATGAAAAATACAAACAGGTTCATATTGTACGAACATAGCCTCACCGATGCAGGGGACGACAACACTTTGAAACGGTAAGGCCTCTGTGGCTCCATGTGGCAGACTCTTTGTAGAAAGGGTGATGCCTCCCTTTTACTTTCTTGGTTAGGAGGAAAAAGAATGGTTGCACTGCTTCGGACAAAAAGGATCATATGTACGTATAGGATCGTATGCATAGCATTCCACTTTCTTAATTAAAAAAAAAACAACACTCATCCTCGTTATAATTCAAGATGTAATTAATACTTCACGACACATTTGCATTTAATAATTAATATACGTGAAGGTCGGGGTCCTTCTAGACAAAGTTGCATTTATTAGAAAAACTAAAGATACGTACAAGCCAAGTTACAGACGTACATGACTAAGAAATTATCAAACTAGTACTTTTGTAAGTGTAATTTTTTTAAACATCATATTTGTATTATCCTGTACCAACTTTTTTAAGCATCCTATATATTAATTATTGTGAAAAAGAACATAATGCACTCGCTTACAATAGCAATGTAGATGTTAGTTCATGGAATCTTCTTATACTGAATTATCTGGAATATAACATCGGTCATTCTACATATGTTGTCCATTGAAACATATCATCGAGAGGGAAAGTCAACCGCCAGTTATCACTATACACCATCGGGTATTTTCTCAAATAACCGAGAGGCACATATCTACCGTCGGCCATGTCCCCTCATAGGTGAGAGTTTTGTTTTCACCTTCGGCTATTAAATTTCACCGTCGGGCATTACATGTAATCCCCGTGGGTGTGGCAAAAACCGTCAGGCATTACATGTAATCCCGGAGGGTGTACCAAAAACCGTTGGGCATTACATGTAATCCCCGTGGGTGTAGGGAAACCTGTCGGGCATTACATGTAATCCCCGTGGGTGTAGGAAAAACCGTCGGGCTTTACAATCAACCGTCGGGCATTAAGTTGGATAACCGAGGGGTGGATTTTCACCGTCGGGCATTCTAGTATACCGTCGGGTATTAGTAGTAATACTCGTGAGTTGACACTAACCGTCGGCCATTATAACTACCGTCGGCTATTACGGTAATACCTGACGGTCCGTCGGCTATTAGATTTCACCGTCGGAAATATGGGGATTTCTAGTAGTGCGTGCTGGATGAGAACTTTGAAGTGGATACAGTAAGTCACAACGACAAGTTTTTTTTCGTAATTAAGCATGACTTCTGCTACTTCTGCTTTTTTTGCTTCAACTTATCATTTTAATTTTTTACAATTCTACTAGCGTATCCCTGTCATGCAATGTAGCGACCAGACCCAAATGGATCAAGTCTCTGTGCTCAGTGTCATCCTGGATCGATGTCTGACACCACACAAGATTTCAAGGATTTATAGCGAGTAGCAATCACACACTTATTACATCGTTGTCCACAAGGGAACTGAATACAATAATATGGCTTAAGGCCATCTAATAATAACAATGGAAGGCTTGGAAGGTAAGCGAGTCCATCAACTCCAACGGCATCACCGAGTATAGAACCACGACCTAACACCTTACTCGTCGTGCGAAAAGTGCATAACGTGAAAAGTTGCAGCCAAAACAATCAAGACATGGAATATCTTGGCAATGTAACACATAAGAGCAATGAATGAATAAGCCTATACTACATGCATATTTGGCTGGTGGTAAGGCTCTACTGTTACATTTGCATAAAGCTGATTTTCCCTACATCAAAGGAATAATTTTATTTAACTATCATGGTGGTTGTTAAACATTGAGAATGGTTGGCAGCATCCTCAATCCCAATTAAAAGTACTCATCAAAACCCAATAACTTTTATTTAGAAGTAACATGTTGAGATTCACATGATAATCAAGTACGGATACTCAAATTGTCCATAACCGGGGACACGGCTAATCATGATTAGTTTATACACTCTGCGGAGGTTTGCGACTTTTCCCCACAAGACTCGATCGCCTCCGCTTGGTTCTCGCACTACATGGTGTTTGAGAAACGGATGACCGAGACATAGTCTTTCAGAAGCGCTAGCACCTTACATGTGGGTAGACCGTACCAACCTACATCCCCTACATCAGCTAGCCTACCCGTAAGAGTTCGCACGACTTAGTCAACTACGCCAGAGCCCATAATTGGCTTGTGGCTGCACACGGAAGTTTCAGTTTGAATAATCTTATGATCCCTTAGAGCACAGGTGGCGGTCCAAGAAATCTGAGCAAGTCTGATGGAAACCAGTGCCTCAATCCACCCAGATGTGTGTTTAGGTTGCCACCTTAGATAAACCATTAATTAACAATCTCACATCTGTCATGGATATTCACTCACCCAATCCACGTCTACTAGCATAGCATGGCATGAACAAGCAAACGAGAAGTAACTCCCAAGGTTTCATAAGTAAAACAGTAATAGGTACTACCTCAATCTACTTCCCAAAACCCACAATTTAATTAGATCCTAATCATGCAAGTGTTTGAGGAATAGATCTAATGCATAAAACTGGGTATGAGAAGAGTATGATCAAAGTGTTACTTGCCTTGCGATGATCCATGAGTCCTAGAGATTCAAATAACAAGCGGCGCACTCCGGTGATCTAAGCGGACAAACAACAAGCATACAATAAGTACTCATCTAATGCACAGGAAATCTCGAATAAAGATCTAACCAGAAAGTTCAACTTAAGAACCACAGTTGCAAAGAATCGAATCAAAACAAACTCCGAAAGTCGAAACTCGAGAGAGAACGACTCGGTTTAGCGATCTGAAATTAGGTCAAAATTTCACAGTAGCAAAAACTCTGTGAAAGTAGGGTAGTCGGAACGGCGGTTTCGTTACGAAACTCCAGGCGCTTGAATCACCTGATTCCGATAAACGAGCGAGAAATAAAACAGTTTTGAAAATCAGATCTGAAATCAAATCAGAAAATAACGGATTTAATCCGATTAAAAGGAAAAACGACGAACGGGTTAAATAGTGAACGTTCGTTAACAGAACGAATCCAATGAACGCGTTCATTGAAACGAACGGTTCGGTGAACGTTCGTTAAATAAGAAAACCGAAAAAAATAAAACCAATCTAGGTTTTAAAAAAAAACCGAACATATATATATATTTTTAAAATAAACCGGACGGTTCGAGGAAAAAACCGAATCGGCGCGGGCGGCGGTGGCTACCTCCGGTGATCGCGGAGGGCGCCCGGGCTCGGGAGAGGCGGCGGGGTCCGGCGGCGGCGGTCGGCGTCGGCGGCCAAGTCCACGGCAGCGGCGGCGGGCAAGGCCCACGGGCGGCGGCGGCTCGGCGTCGAGGCTCGGGTGGCGTCGCTGCTCCGCGGGTGGGGTTTGGGGTGAGAGAGGGGGCAGGGGGGTATAAAGGGGAGGGCGGTGGCGGCTTGGGAGGGGGTAAGGGAGCCGGGTCCGGGAGGACTCGGCGGCGGCGGGGTCTCGTCTTGGCGGCGGGACTCGAGGAGGTGCCAGCCTTGAGGAGGAGAGGGAGGTGGGCAGGTCTTGGGCCAGGGCTGGCTGGCTTGGGCCGGCTGGGCCTCGGTCCAGTATTGAATTTGTTTTTTATAAAAATTAAACCAAAACGAAATAAATAAAAAAATACCAAACGATCTCGGATTTAAATAAAACAAATTTTCCCCGACTCCTAAAAATGAGTCGAACAAAATGAACTTTAAAACAACAAACATGCATAAAATTTTTAAATGCTCATTTTGCCTAAGCAAAATAAATCTTCCAAAACCAAATTTGGTTTATTTATAATACCTTCATTTTTCCTAATTGTTTGGGAAAGTCATATTATTCCCTCTCAAAATATTTTTGTAGGAAAACTTTATGAAGATAATTTAAATAAATCCAAATGATCCTATTTTCAAAATTTGGAAGATCCCAAATATGAAAATAATGAAACTTCCAACTCTCTCCGAGGGTCCTTGAGTTGCGTGAAATTTCTAGGATCGGAAAAATGCGAGAAAATATGATATGCATGATGACCTAATGTATAACATTCCAAATTGAAAATTTGGGATGTTACAAACCTACCTATTAAGATGAATCTCGCCCTCGAGATTCGGGTTGGCTAGAAAATAAGTGAGGTGGTCCTAAGCAAAACTTCCTCTCTTTCCTGGTGGCTTCATCCTCGGTGTGGTGGCTCCACTCGAACTTTGCAAAACTTGATAACCTTGCTGCGGGTAACTCTGCTGGCATAATCGAGAATCTTAACGGCTTTTCTTCATATGTCAAGTCATCCTTCAACTGAATTGCTTCCAAAGGCACTTGTGTCTCTTAACGGTACCTCTGCTATCTCGGGTGACATTTCTTCAATCGAGAAACATGGAATACATCATGAACTCCCGACAGTCCTTCTGGAAATTCCAACTTATACGCAACTTCTCCCATGCGTTGCAAAATCTTATACGGTCCAACGAAACGGGGTGCTAACTTTCCTTTAACTCCAAAACGCTTAACTCCTCAAGCGGGGATACTCGAGATATACTCGACTCCAACTTCATACTCAATCGCTTTGCGCTTTGAATCGGCATAGCTCTTCCGTCTGGAACTGGGCTACCTTGAGCCTGTCTCGAATCAACTTAACTTTCTGTTCGGACTCCTTAATCAAATCTGGTCCAAATAGTGACGATCTCGGTTTAGTCCCATGACAATGGTGTCCTGCACCTTCTTCCATACAAGGCCTCGAAAGGTGCCATCTTTAAGCTGGTTTGGTAACTGTTGTTGTAGGAAAATTCTGCATACGGCAAATTTTCGTCCCAGCTAGATCCATAATCTAGTGCACAAGCTCTCGAAGATGTCCTCCAAAATCTGATTGACTCTCTCGGTCTGTCCATCGGTCTGTGGGTGGAAAGCATGCTGAATTCCAATCGGGTTCCCAATGTTTCGTGCAACCGGTTCCAAAATTTCAAGTAAACCGGGTTCCTCGTTCGATACAATGCTCCTCGAACTCCGTGTAAGCATACAATTCTGGTCATGTATATCTTTGCCAACTTAGCACTGCTATAGGTAGTCTTAACGGAATGAAATGAGTTACCTTGGTCAAACGGTCGACTATGACCCAAATCGAGTCATATCTGAACGGGTCTTTGGCAAACCTGTGATGAAATCCATGCCTAGTTTATCCCACTTCCATTCGGTATCGGCAATGGTTGCAACAATCCTGCTGGCTTCGATGTTCTGCCTTTACTTTCGACATACGTGCAAATTGCTACATACTCCGCAATATCCTTCTTCATTCCGTCCACCGAAAATATTCTTCAAATCCAAATACATCTTGGTATTTCTGGGTGAATCGAATAGGGTGAATCATGGGCTTCTTGTAAAATCAACTTCCGATCTCTCGGGTCATTTGGCACATAAACACGGTCTTCAAACCATAGGGTATCGTGTTCATCCTCTCGAAATCCTTTAGCCTTTCCTTTGCTCATTTTCTCCTTTATAGAGGCAACTTCCTTATCTGCCTTTTGGGCTTCTCTGATTTTGTCCATCAGTGTCGACTGAATCTCCAATGCTGCTACATAGAACTCGGAACTATTTCCAAACATAGCTCTCGAAGGTCCTCGGCTAACTCATTGGGTATTTCTCCCATCATTAGAGTATTGACGTGGCTCTTACGGCTCAATACGTCTGCTACGACATTAGCCTTTCCGGGGTGATAATGCAATCTCATATCATAATCCTTGATAAGTTCTAACCATCTCCTTTGTCTGAGATTCAATTCCTTCTGTGTGAAGATGTATTTTAAACTCTTGTGATCCGTATATACTTCACAATGATTTCCAATGAGAAAATGTCTCCACGTCTTCAAGGCATGCACAACGGCTGCTAACTCCAAATCATGAGTGGCATAATTCAACTCATGAGGCTTAAGTTGTCGTGAAGCATACGAAACAACTCTTCCTTCCTGCATAAGCACTGCTCCAAGTCCTCGACGTGAAGCGTCACAATACACCTCATAATCCTTAGTTTGATCTGGCAATATCAAAACTGGTGAGGTAACCAATCTTTTCTTCAACTCCTGAAAACTTGCCTCACAGTCCTCAGTCCATATGAATTTGTTTTCCTTCTTCAACAATTCAGTCATAGGCTTTGCAATCCTTGAGAAATTCTCAATGAATCTTCGGTAGTATCCTGCGAGTCCAAGGAAACTCCGAATCTCTCCAACTGTCGTTGGTGCTTCCCACTTGGTTACGGTCTCAACTTTTGTGGGGTCAACTGCTATCCCTTCTCCGGATATAACATGTCCGAGAAATCCAACTTCCTTTAGCTAAAACTCACATTTGCTGAACTTGGCATACAATTGGTGTTCCCTCAGTTTCTCCAAAACCAATCTCAAATGTTCCTTGTGTTCCTCTTCATTCTTCGAGAAAATCAAAATGTCATCAATGAACACCACGACGAACTTGTCCAAAAACTCCATAAACACTTTGTTCATCAGGTTCATGAAATAGGCTGGTGCGTTAGTCAGTCCAAATGACATAACGGTATACTCATACAGTCCATATCTCGTGGTAAACGCTGTCTTGGGTATATCTTGCTCCCGAATCTTCAACTGATGGTACCCTGATCGCAAGTCGATCTTAGAGAACACTTTGGCTCCTTGCAAGCGATCAAACAGATCATTTATCATCGGTAGTGGGTACTTGTTCTTGATTGTTACTTCATTCAATCCACGGTAATCAACAACCATTCTTAACGATCCATCCTTCTTCTCCACTAACAAAACGGGTGATCCCCAAGGTGAAGAACTTGGGCGAATAAAACCTTTATCCAATAGTTCCTTAATCGCTTCTTAATTTCTGCCAAATCCTTTGCGGGCATCCATGCGGTCGCTTCGATATCGGGCCTGTTCACGCAACAGCTCGATCAAAACTCAATGTCTCTATCCGCGGCATTCACGCAACTCTTCCGAAATACATCAGATAATCCTTCACCACTGGTACTTCTTCCCGTACCACTCTCGATAAGCAATTAACTTGTGCTCTCCTCGGCTCGTGCCGTGATACATACTTAATCCTTCTTCCTTCGGTGTGGTGAGCAAAATTGACCTTGTGGTACAATCTATGTTTCCTCCATACTTTGATAACCAATCCATTCCTAATATCACATCCAATCCTTGGGATTCCGTAACTATTAGGTCTGAGGGGAAAACATAGTGTCCAATCCTTAATGGTAGTCGATCACACCATTTACTAGCCATGTACTCCGCTCCGGGTGAGGTTACTAGCATGGGTGACCTAAGGGCTTGGGTTGGTAACTTGTACTTATCCACAAATCCCCTTGATATGTATGAATGCGATGCACCAGTATCAAAAAGAACAACTGCAGTAAATGACTTAACCAAAAACTTACCGATTACTGCATCGGGCTGATCTTCAACCTCCTCCACATCAATGTGGTTCATTTGTCCCCTGTTGAAAGGGTTGGGCTTCTTTCCAGAGCTTCCATTGCCATTTCCATTCTGGCCTTCTGGGCAGTCATTTGCATAATGCCTAGTCTTGCGGCACTTAAAGCAAGTAATGTGACTCAGGTCTACCTTGGATGGTGTAGACGGGTTGGTGCGGTTCTGTCCGTTGCTTCCTCCATTCCCGTTCCCATTCTTGGTGCCATTATGGTTATGCGAATTTCCTCCTCCATGGGTATGCTGAAACTGAATTCCTGATTTAGGGGTATAACGAGGCTTCTGCTGGGATCCAGAGTTATACTTCCCTTGTCCATACTTCCGCTATGTTCTCAATTTGTCTGCTTTCCTTCAATCATGAGAGCTCGGTCTACTAACTCCTGGTAGTTGTTGAAACTTGCTACCATCAACGGCATGCTGAACTCATCATTCAGTCCTTCTAGAAACTTCTCTGTTTAGCTGCATCCGTAGCAACGCTATCCGGGGCATAACGTGCTAATTTGCTAAAGTCATCCACGATCTTGTGTGTCCTTCCTCCTTGGTGTAAGTTGCGAAACTCGCGCTTCTTCATGGCCATGGCTCCTGCTGAAACATGGGCAGTCAAAAGCTTGCTGAAACTGGTCCCATGTGGCGTGTCTACGGGTAAGTGGCTGTGAAATTCTCCCACCATGCTTTGCTGGGTCCTTCAAGCTGATGTGCTGCAAACTTCACTCTTTCACCATCTGTGCATCCTGCAGTGGTCAGCTCCCTTCCTATCTTGCGGAGCCAGTCATCTGCTACAATCGGCTCGATGCTACTAGAATACACCGGCGGGTTCAGTCTAAGGAAACGAGTCAGATGATCCGCAGGTGGTGGTGGTGGCGGTGGGTTGTTGTTGTTGTTGTTCTGCACCAATGTTTGAATCAGGGTATTCTGCTGCTGGATCAATTGGGTGATCTCTGGCGGGAAAACGAATCCGGGGTCGCGTCTCGGAGGCATCTGAAGGGTTTAGAAGAGAAGAGAAATGTAGAATAGAATGAGGTCTAAGGGAATCACTACCCAAATGCACATGAGCAAATGCACACAAAATCACTTCATTCAATCAAACAAGGGCTACAACGATCTAACTATCGCAAAAGTGCGTGTACTATAAAGGTTTACATGGAGGGAATACTACTAATATGTGGGGGACTTCTACTAATTTGAACCGGTGGAAGACTCCATGATGTCTGCTCCAGCTTCGTCTTCAAAATCGGGTTCACTTGGATCCGAATCTGTGTCGTCGATGTTGATGTAGTCGATTGGGTATTCGACATACTGGTCTTCATTCCTGAGCGCCAACTTCTTCTTGAGCTCTTCGATCTCGTACTTAAGATCGTTATTGTGTCTTGCCAGAGCTACGATCTCGTCCATGTAGTCCTTGCGTGTAGTCTTTAGTTCTTCTTCCAGTTCGATGATCCTTTCCTTTGTATTCTGCAACTCCAACATGTCATTGCACATTTGATTCTTCTGGCGTCGAATGTGCTGGTTTAACTCCTGGATGAAAGCTGCAATGGACCTATCCTTCTTGGTGCTGACGACGTCCCAGTTGTCATCTCGGCGTCCGCAAATCTGGTAGATGGTGTCCTTGAGGTCTTCTTGATAGACTTCTCCAATGCGTCCCATGGTGATGTGAGCTGCCATGCTCTTTCCCAGACTCCAAGTGGGTGCACTGAAAACACTATCTATAGGATTGGTGATTGGGGCAAATGTCCTTCCTGGAACGTGAGCATGAATCTTCCAGCGCTCCTCTTCAGGCAGAGTGGCGTTGAAAGTCCCGGTGAAGCTTGGTAGTCCAATGTTCAGGTACTTAGTAACTTCCTTCAAGTGAAATCCAAAAGGTGTGCCTTCATCCGGTTGGGTGTACTTGATCTTCGCGTCCGTCATCCTAAAGAGAGTAGAAAAGATGAGGAGTTAGAAAATGGGAAGAGAGAGTGATCTATGGCTTTAACTTAGTGGTCGTGTCCTACAGTCAGCGTGTGCTCTGATACCATTCTCTCGGAGCGACCAGACCCAAATGGATCAAGTCTCGTGCTCGGTGTCATCCTGGATCGATAATGCCGACACCACACAAGATTGCTTCAAGGATTTATAGCAGAGTAGCAATCACACACTTATTACATCGTTGTCCACAAGGGAACTGAATACAATAATATGGCTTAAGGCCATCTAATAATAACAATGAAGGCTTGGAAGGTAAGCGAGTCCATCAACTCCAACGGCATCATCGAGTATAGAACCACGACCTAACACCTTACTGTCGTTCTAAAAGTCTCAGCGTGAAAAGTTGCAGCCAAAACGGGTCAAGACATGGAATATCTTGGCAATGTAACACATAAGAGCAATGAATGAATAAGCCTATACTACATGCATATTTGGCTGGTGGTAAGGCTCTCTGATTACATTTGCATAAAGCTGATTTTCCCTACATCAAAGGAATAATTTTATTTAACTATCATGGTGGTTGTTAAACATTGAGAATGGTTGACACATCCTCAATCCCAATTAAAAGTACTCATCAAAACCCAATAACTTTTATTTAGAAGTAACATGTTGAGATTCACATGATAATCAAGTACGGATACTCAAATTGTCCATAACCGGGACACGGCTAATCATGATTAGTTTATACACTCTGCGGAGGTTTGCGACTTTTCCCCACAAGACTCGATCGCCTCCGCTTGGTTCTCGCACTACATGGTGTTTGAGAAACGGATGACCGAGACATAGTCTTTCGAAGCGCTTAGCACCTTACATGTGGGTAGACCGTACCAACCTACATCCCCTACATCAGCTAGCCTACCCGTAAGAGTTCGCACGACTTAGTCAACTACGCCAGAGCCCATAATTGGCTTGTGGCTGCACACGGAAGTTTCCAGTTTGAATAATCTTATGATCCCTTAGAGCACAGGTGGCGGTCCAAGAAATACAGCAAGTCTGATGGAAACCAGTGCCTCAATCCACCCAGATGTGTGTTTAGGTTGCCACCTTAGATAAACCATTAATTAACAATCTCACATCTGTCATGGATATTCACTCACCCAATCCACGTCTACTAGCATAGCATGGCATGAACAAGCAAACGAGAAGTAACTCCCAAGGTTTCATAAGTAAAACAGTAATAGGTACTACCTCAATCTACTTCCCAAAACCCACAATTTAATTAGATCCTAATCATGCAAGTGTTTGAGGAATAGATCTAATGCATAAAACTGGGTATGAGAAGAGTATGATCAAAGTGTTACTTGCCTTGCGATGATCCATGAGTCCTAGAGATTCAAATAACAAGCGGCGCACTCGGGTGATCTAACGCAGACAAACAACAAGCATACAATAAGTACTCATCTAATGCACAGGGAAATCTCGAATAAAGATCTAACCAGAAAGTTCAACTTAAGAACCCTGGTTGCAAAGAATCGAATCAAAACAAACTCCGAAAGTCGAAACTCGAGAGAGAACGACTCGGTTTAGCGATCTGAAATTAGGTCAAAATTTCACAGTAGCAAAACTCTGTGAAAGTAGGGTAGTCGAACGGCGGTTTCATATTCTGAAACTCCAGCGCTTGAATCACCCGATTCCGATAAACGAGCGAGAAATAAAACAGTTTTGAAAATCAGATCTGAAATCAAATCGAAAATAACGGATTTAATCCGATTAAAAGGAAAAACGACGAACGGGTTAAATAGTGAACGTTAGTAATGAATCGAATCCAACGAACGCGTTCATTGAAACGAACGGTTCGGTGAACGTTCGTTAAATAAGAAAACCAAAAAAATAAAACCAATCTAGGTTTTTTTTTAAAAAAAAACCGAACATATATATATATTTTTTAAATAAACCGGACGGTTCGAGGGGAAAAAAACCGAATCGGCGCGGGCGGCGGTGGCTACCTCCGGTGATCGCCGGAGGGCGCCCGGGCTCGGGAGAGGGCGGCGGGGTCCGGGTCGGCGGCGGGGTCGGCGTCGGCGGCAAGGCGTCCACGGCGGCGGCGGCCAGCGGCGTCCCCACGGCGGCGGCTCGGCGTCGAGGGCTCGGGTGGCGTCGGGCTCCGGGTGGGGTTTGGGGTGAGAGAGGGGGCGGGGGTTATAAAGGGGAGGCGGTGGCGGCTTGGGAGGGTAAGGGAGCCGGTCCGGAGGGACTCGGGCGGCGGCGGGTCTCGTCTTGGGCGGCGGGACTCGGAGGTGCGGTGCCAGCCTGAGGAGGAGAGAGGAGGTGGGCAGGGTCTGGGCCTGGGCCTGGGCTGGCTTGGGCCGGTGGGCCTCGGTCCAGGGGCGCTGAAATTTTTTTTTATAAAATTAAACCAAAACGAAATAAATAAAAAAAATACCAAACGATCTCGGATTTAAATAAAACAAATTTTCCCGACTCCTAAAATGAGTCGAACAAAATGAACTTTAAAACAACAAACATGCATAAAATTTTAAAATGCTCATTTTGCCTAAGCAAAATAAATCTTCCAAAACCAAATTTGGTTTATTTATAATACCTTCATTTTTCCTAATTGTTTGGGAAAGTCATATTATTCCCTCTCAAAATATTTTTGTAGGAAAACTTTATGAAGATAATTTAAATAAATCCAAATGACCCTATTTTCAAAATTTGGAAGATCCCAAATATGAAAATAATGAAACTTCCAACTCTCTCCGAGGGTCCTTGAGTTGCGTGAAATTTCTAGGATCGGAAAAATGCGAGAAAATATGATATGCATGATGACCTAATGTATAACATTCCAAATTGAAAATTTGGGATGTTACATGCAAGAATCTATGTCTTGGATAAGATTGGTTTAGTACTATGAAAACTATGAAGGTAAAGAAAGTTCACTTGAGGATCGAGCATGGTTATACTTTTGCCGCAAAATTATACAATGCAGACACCTACTCCTATTTTGGATGCAAAAAATGGAGAGCACTATGCAAGGCTTATGCATTTGAGTCTAATATGGTTATCACCTTTGTTATTCGTCCGGAAGATAAAATTGAAGGTAATATAGACATCTGGGTCGATGTGCACAAGCCTCCAGTTCTACCATTATGTGAGTTTCTCAACCATATTTCTGTCTTAGATATTGTTTATTTAAAAATAATTGACAACTAATTTCTATTGACAGCTTATTTTCATTCAAGCAAACCTGTCCGACGCTTGGTAGACATGACCTACTACTATCCCGGGGCTGAACTAAACTGCGAGAAGATAAGTCATTATGCTTCATGGCTTGAGGATCTTCATACTGTGAAGACAAATTATTTTCCTGGATTTGAAAATCTTATTACTGAAAACGTGCTACCAATAGTGTTCATACTGAACTACGGTCACATCTATTTAGGAAAGATGGTAAGATTTTTACTATTTTTCCTCTGTGCATCTTTTGCATACATTATATTTTAAGCTAAACTTCATCGCTAAGTATGTTACTACAATGTTCTTCAACAGGGACTCCCGGTGATAGTTATGCCTCAGTGGATCGAGGCTAAAGGTCTCATCTCCATGGTTAGCATACGGTCAAGACATCCTACAATGCACATCAGCGCATTCAAGATTTCTAAAAGAGAGCAATCTTAATAGTCAACGACTGGAACAAAATTGTGAATGATCGCATAGAAGTACTAGGGGGCAGCAATCAGAAATGTAGCCCACAATTAGGAGACAGATTCATCTGCATTCTCCAATATGATAAAGCAGGAGTGTTATACATGTTCTATGCTATTTTACCCGAGAGAACAACATGAGTGATGAGTTAGCTAGAATGAGTTTGAAGATGATGATGTGCTACACTATGACTATGATGATTAAATAGCTAGTGTTGGTGATAATTGTTAGGGAACGTAGTAATTTCAAAAAATTTCCTACGCACACACAAGATCATGGTGATGGCATAGCAACGAGAGGGGAGAGTGTGTCCACGTACCCTCGTAGATCGTAAGCGGAAGCGTTATAACAACGCGGTTGATGTAGTCGTACGTCTTCACGATCCGACCGATCCAAGTACCGAACGTACGGCACCTCCGTGTTCAGCACACGTTCAGCTCGATGACGATCCCGGACTCGATCCAGCAAAGCGTCGGGGATGAGTTCCGTCAACCGACGGCGCAGTGGCGGTGATGATGCTCCACCGGCGCAGGCTTCGCCTAAGCTCATGACGATATGACCGAAGTGGAATATGGTGGAGGGGCACCGCACACGGCTAAGGAACGATCCGTAGATCAACTTGTGTGTTGGGGTGCCCCTTGCCCCGTATATAAAGGAGCAAGGGGTGCGGCCGGCCCTAGGAGGAGGCGCGGAGGAGTCCTACTCCCACCGGAGTAGGACTCCCCCTTCCTAGTTGGATTAGGACTTGGGGAGGGAAAGAGGAAGGGCGCCGCCCCCTCTCCTTGTCCTATTCGGACTAGGGAGGAGGGGCGCGCCTGCCCTGGCCGGCCTCCTCTTCTCCCTCATGGCCCACTAAGGCCCATTAACCCCGGGAGGGTTCCGTAACCCGGTGTTCCGTAAAATCCCGATTTCACCCGGAACTATTCGAGTCCAAACATAGGCTTCCAATATATCAATCTTTATGTCTCGACCATTTCGAGACTCCTCGTCATGTCCGTGATCATATCCGGGACTCGAACAAACTTCGTACATCAATACTCATAAAATTGTCATCGTAACGTTAAGCGTGCGGACCCTACGGGTTCGAGAACTATGTAGACATGACCTAGAACTATTCTCGGTCAATAACCAATAGTGGAACCTGGATGTTCATATTGGTTCCTACATTTTCTCGAAGATCTTTATCGGTCAAACCGCATAACAACATCGTTGTTCCCTTTGTCATCGGTATGTTACTTGCCCGAGATTCGATCGTCGGTATCCAATACCTAGTTCAATCTCATTCTTCGCAAGTCTCTTTACTCGCTCGTAATACATCATTTCATAACTAACTCATTAGTTACAATGTTTGCAAGGCTTAGGTGATGAGTATTACCGAGAAGGCCCGTAGATACCTCTCCGACAATCGAGTGACAAAACCTAATCTCGAATTATGCCAACTCAACATATACTTTTGGAGACACATGTAGAGTACCTTTATAATCACCCAGTTACGTTGTGACGTTTGGTAGCACACAAAGTGTTCCTCCGGTAAACGGAGTTGCATAATCTCATAGTTGCAGGAACTTTGTATAAGTCATGAAGAAAGCAATAGCAACATACTAAGCGATCAAGTGCTAAGCTAACGGAATGGGTCAAGTCAATCACATCATTCTCCTAATGATGTGATCCGTTAATCAAATGACAACTCATGTCTATGGTTAGGAAACATAACCATCTTTGATTAACGAGCTAGTCAAGTAGAGGCATACTAGTGACACTCTGTTTGTCTATGTATTCACACATGTATCATGTTTCCGGGTAATACAATTCTAGCATGAATAATAAACATTTATCATGATATAAGGAAATAAATAATAACTTTATTATTGCCTCTAGGGCATATTTCCTTCAATAATGACTATGATGATTATTATTAGGTAGTGTTGGTGGTGATTAGATAGCTACCGTACCTAGTGTTGGTGGTGATTAGCTAACTAGAATGAGTTTGAAGATAATGATGTGTTACACTATGACTATGACCGGTGGTAATGACTATGATGATGATTAGTTTGTATAATGATGTGCTACTGCTGTATATACTAACTATTCATGGTGATAAATCATATGATGAAAATATCGTATATAAAACCTATACAAATACAACGAAAATAAGCTGCAATTTAAAAAATACAAGAAAAATAAGCAGTAGCACTTTTCAAAAGAAACGCTACTGCTACTTACTACTATCAGCAGCGCTTTTCAAGCACCCGCGCTACTGCTAACTAGGTATAGCAGCAGCGCTGGTCAGACAGCGCTACTGCTACATGTTAGCTGTAGCGCGATAGCAGTAGCGCTGGTACCAGCGCTACTGATATGCACATTACAAGCGCTACTACTACGGTTTTCCCTAGTAGTGTGAAGCACTGGATGACAAATTGCATGATCTAGAGTTGTTGATTCGCGGGACAAAAACAACACATGCTATATGGTATTACTCGGAGGATCAGTTAGAATCGGCAGATCCTCCCCTTCCACCTCCCCCGTGTCGCCACCCGCGAGGCGGCCGGGGCGGGCGCCCAGATCCCTCCACCGCCGGTCTCCCCTCCCCTCCCTCCTCCCTCGCCGCCGCTAGGGGGCGCGGCCGGGCTAAGCCCGACCAGCGGCGGGACCTTGCTCTTCCTCCTCCACGCGATGGGGGCTACGCGGTTCCTCCATCGAGGGCGGGCGCGGGCACCGCTGGCGTGGCGCGCGTGCCCTTCGCCGGCGCGTGGTGCTGCGGGGCCGGCTGCTGCGGTGGAGCGCGCCTCATCGAGCGGCGGATCCGCCCGGCAGGCGGCGTGGGCGGCGGCTGGGGTCCGGCTTCGGGCTGCTGGCGGCTGCGGTGGTTCCTCTCCGTCGTGGGCGTGTGGCGGTGGTGTGGCTCAGCTGATGGCGGTCCAGCGACCTGGTGGTGATGGCCGGCGGTGCGCGTGGTGGTGGTGCCTCCACTTGGCAGCTTTCGGTGCGGGGAGGAAGGGGAGCGGCTTGGACAGGGGCGGCGGAGTCGACGGCGTGCCGGCTGCAGCGCGAAGGCGGGAACTTTACGGGCCTCGGAGATCCTGGCCGGGCCTGTGCGGCCACGGGCCTGGTGTGTTCCTGCCATTGCGTCCGGTCAGCTACCGTCTTCGGCGGTGGGGGTGGGGCCTTCCCGCATGCCGACGGTGCTGCTGCCCTGTCCCGGCTCCTCTTCTTCATTGTGTAGACCATGCTTCACGGTGCCGTTGTGAGACAGCGTTGGAAGCTTCGTGTCCGGGTTGGCGCAGAGTGAGGGTCTGTTTGGTGGCGAGCTCTGGAGTGACTGACTTGGAGGTTGGGATCGGGAGAAATCTCAGTTGGCTTGGTCGACAACGACGCGGTGGCACTTGTGGGTGCCGCCAGACCTTCCTAGAGGGCATCGGGGCTACCCTTCCTCTCTCCTCACCGTGTACCGGGGGAAACCCTTGGCAGCAGCGTCGTCTTCGCCGCGTCCCTTCTTGGAGGTGTTGATTGGTACCGGTGCTTCGGAGGCTCGGAGCTTGGTGGGCGATCTCCGGTGGGTGCAGCGGCCACGACGCTTCTTCGTTTCTTTGTCGATCCGCCGTTGTCAGCGTTTGTTTCTCTTGTATTTTCTCTTTTTTTTGGGCGTGACTGTGCTGTTTCCGTCCCAGCACCTATCATTGGATGTTTCCGTTGTTTGCTTTGTATACAAAGCGGGGGAAACCTTTTTTCGGTATGGTATTAGTCTTGCCTTGTTGGCCACAACACCATTCCAAGTGTCTTAGTCGCCTAAGGAGTCTTTTTCATGCAATTAGTGGGAGAAAGGCGAAGTGGAATAGCCTAATCTACAGCAATGCGACCAACACTATGAAAACAAACACATTTCTTAGTGTTTTGGCATACACCAAGTGTAATTTATCTCGGGTACTCGGTTTAGTCCACGGTAAGACAAGACCCGCGAAAACACACACGACAAGTGCATGAGGCTCGACATAAACAACTGCCATATGGCCATTCTTTCCACGTATGACGGCTCAGTGATGGCGGCCGTTATACGCCTAGTGTCCTTTATATACCTATATACTGAGCTTATATATTGCCATTTTAAATACTAAATGTAAGACGAGTAGGTGATAATGTACTCGGCTTATCCCCGGCCTGTTCACCTTTTGTCTCCCCCGCGTGTGTTGTAAAAGGATGCGCGCGAGGCTGACCGCCTCGGCTGGAACCCTAGCCATGCATCCACCTCACCGCCTCCTCCTCCTTATCGCCCACGTGCTGCCTTGCTACTGGCGGCACCCCTGCTCTTCTTTCACCCGGTCAACGTCCTTCATGAAAATGAGATTGTATTTGTGCCAAAAAATTGTCTTTCTTTTTTCGTATATAGCATTTATATACGTATGTCTTTGCAG
This sequence comes from Aegilops longissima, assembly GCA_021605205.1. NCBI lineage: Eukaryota > Viridiplantae > Streptophyta > Magnoliopsida > Poales > Poaceae > Aegilops > Aegilops longissima. The sequence goes on from CM038682.1 coordinate 88,413,734, forward strand.
AAAAACATTTAATTTTTTTTCTAAACCTTAGAATGGCATTTCCGATTTTTGGAAAATACCCTTGGACGTGCTGCCGATAGATAGAGAGCCCGTCTCCAAAGTGAGGAACCGGCCCAGCAGCTGCGTCCACAAAGCTCCCAGCCCCATTCGCTCTTCTCCTCACCGACCGATCCGATCCGATCCCCTCTCACTTCTCTCGCTCCGGCCAACGCCGCCGGCGGCCGCCCCCAGCTCCGGCCGCCTACGCGCTCTCACATTCCTCTCCTCTCCTCTCTCCCATATGGAGCCTATCAAACCCACAGCCACCCTAACAAGCAAGATCGGCGAATCTGCCGACGACGGAGATGCGGCGAACGGAACTATCGGCAGCCTCCCGTTCCACCTCACGGAGAAGATCCTCGGCTGCATCAGCCCGCTCGAGTCGGTGCGGTTCGCCACCGTCTGCAAGTCCTGGGCGGAGATCATCTCCGAGCGGCTAGCGAGACCCACCCCGCACCTGTTCGCGCTCGAGGTCCTCGACGAGGGCCTCCGCGGGGCGATCTTCTCCATTCCGATCGATGACGACGGGGAGGACTCGCCCGCGCCGGTGGTCCCGGCCCGGCTGCCGAGCACTGTCAGCGACGACAAACATTTTGAGCTATGTGGCGTCCTGCCCAGCGGCAGAATCTCCTTTGCGTACAAGAGCAGCCTCGTCCTCGTCAATCCCGCCACCGGCGCGGTCCCGGGCATTCAGACGTACGCCCATCGGATCATGTATCCGACTGAACCTATGGTGAGTGAAAAGATACTTGCTATGAGGAGGATCGGTTTATTCTGATTGCAGTAGCAGTTACTACTACTTGCTAATACAGATGGTTCCGATCTGAGTGAGAATGTTCTCTACTACGTAGTTTTGCAGCGGCGCCGAGGCCTTCTTCATTGGCCAGAGTTTCGGGAGGAACGTCTCTCTCTGGTGGTGCACGGAGGGGGAGTGGTCCGAGCGGAAGCTGCTACTGCCTGAAGACCTCAAATGTGCTGACGACATTGATCTAGTGGCCTACAGCGACGGCGTTTTCTATGCCATGCAAATTTTCGGCTCAACGTACACCATTGACACTCGTGCACCGATGCCATGGCGCCTGACAAGCCTCGGTGTGCCGAGCATTCGCGAGCAGCTCGGAGACCGCTTCATCCGGAACTTCCACCTGCTCGAGTCGGAAGGGGAAGTCATGTTTGTCGTTCGGGTGCTCGCAACACAAGAACCCGCATACTCCAATTCCTTCGGTGGCTATGAGGTGTATAGGCTAGATGTCAAGGGGACGCGATGGGTGAAAGTGGAGAGGCTTGCTGGTGACCGGGCGCTTTTCGTGAGTGGGGAATCATCATTTGCGGTCCGCGCCTCCGAGACTCCAGGGTGCATGAGCAACTGCATCTACTTTGTGGTTGAGGTCTACGAGTGCTGCTACGTCACCTGGGGCGTCTACTCCATGGAGGAGCGGAAGGTGCTGTTTCAACGCCATGTTGGTGGTTCTCCGGGAAAGTACGACGCCGCGCGGTGGTTCCTCCCTGGTGTTATGGTGCCACTTGCACATCGAGGAAAAAAGAGAAAAAAATCCAATCTCTTTAGGTATCATCTGGTTAGCAATATTTTGAGAATGCAGTAGCAGTTATTTAAATGCTAACACATATGGCTTCTTTTAGGCTGATAGAATGTCAGGAGGAGGATGGGAGGTAATTGTGTGAAATCAAGATGTCCGGGCATTGCTGGTGATGAAGCAGAAGTGTTGGCCGTTGTGGCAGCCCTGCAGGCGGTTGTCCAATTTGGCATGGGTCGAAGTATTCTAGGATCAGATTCTCAGAACTCGTCTGATGAAGGTAACGTGTTGTACTGGCGACAGTTTGATGTAGTTAATGTACTGTATTTCTGTTGTAGTAGATCTTGTAATGCGGATGCGCATGAACTTGCTAAATTTGGTGCTTGCTTAATTTGTTGCTGCTTTGGGTGTTACTAAGATCCATTACCATAGAACCGAGAATTTTCCTCAGTTTGTATGTGACTAGCCATGCTCGTGCGCGGCGGCACGGTGCGCTTCGCTGATATGTTTGTGTATTAGTAGTTTCTATATATTTTCCTAGATTTATGTTTGTTTGTTCTTTTCTTGCCTAGTTTGTTTCTTGTTTATAGTCCTGCTTCGTTGCCCCCTACTATTTGAATGTTTTTTTAAAAGGTGTGTTCATTAATTCATATAATAAAATTTTCCGGTGAAAGAGTTGGTGAAATGATAAAAGAGACGTTCACTGGTATATATGGCTGGAACATGTGTGTTTATTTCTTGACTTGTTATAGGTAATTCTTGTTCTGAAACACTATGTGAGAGTTCGCTTTATGAATTGGATGTTGGTTGTACATGGTGGTCATTGTGTTAGGGCAAAGAAAGCTTATCACCTAGTTTACATGATTCTGGTCTGTTTCTATTTTCGGTTTGTAGGCAGTGACATTGTCTCACCTGGCGCTATTTTGAGATGGACAGACATTAAGCTATTGATTTTTCATTCAGAAGTAGAGAATGGTAAATCTATATACCCATTTATTTATGTTAGTTTATTATAAGACTTCCCTCAACTTACTGAGAATTTATAAAACACTTGGGAGTAAGCCACCTTGCCATACAATCCAAAATAAAATGTTTGACACCACAATTGTGAGATACATTTTGAAGATATAAACATGGCACATAAAAATCATTGGGTAGGCCACCTAGGCCAAATAACAATTGAAGTGCATATCAGTCTCTGAAGACGGTGATGCATTCTCAAGCCTGAGTACAGTGAAACCTTTGCGAGTCTTGCATCAGTTGATGCTTCTATTTTTCCCATTAAAAATATTTTGTCATCATAGACTTCAAACCTACAAAAATTGGACTTCTCATCCACAGTTTTGGCATCTTTATTGTTAACAGCCACACGCCTTTGCCTCAAACATATAGATCTGACATCTCAAGAAAAATAGCCAGCCCAGATTCTTCTATCTCAAGAAAAATAGCAGATCCTCTTGGCCGCTGGCACATTGGGTCATTGGCCATATTGGCTATGGAGCGAATGACATTTTGATTTTATGGGGGGCATAGTGTCCATATAATATATAGAAGACGGTCAAATTTGTCTAATCATCTCGTCCTCAACGTTGACTCAAAGGTGACAAGGTGGCTTAGGTGGGAGTAGAGTCATATAGTGACAGCCACCATAGATTTTTGATCCATCATTGTCACATTCCAAATCTGGCGCGTATGCAAAATCTTTTAGACTTGTGGATGAAAGAGCTTCTTCCTAATGAAAAATATTTCAATTTCACAATCTTTCATTATTTTTCTGTAATTTCTTGGGAGCACCTGCTATCACCTAAAATTTCATCCGTTGTTGGTTGGGAATGAAAAAAATGGTGAAGTAAATATCTATGTGGTAGCACCTGTGGTGTCTATTCAGCTGCAAATCCTCTTGGCTGCTGGCTCATCGGTGATATCGGCTGCGGAGAGACTTTTCGATTTATTGAGTCGTAGTGTCTCTAACAAGACATTCTCAAATTGTATGATTTTCTCCTCCTCTTCGGACGGAGGCGGTCGAAAGATGAGAGGCGAGAGTAGATTGGGACGGTAGCCACTATAAATTGCCCATCGACGGCAGATCTTTTGTGGAGTAGGCGGGAGTATGAGTTTCTGAGTCCATTGCATAGGCTCCTTGTTGGCAATTAGCGAGTGGCTGCATGTGTCGTACTTGTACAATGTGTCGCCTAATCTGTAGCACAAGATCTCATCATCTTCAAGCCAAGCGCCCCTGGGTGCATTGCTCCAAAGGCCACGGGAAACTTTTTCAGAATCAAGGTTGAAGCTGTAGAGCAGACCCCAGTCTAGCTTGGTGTTGTCGTCATTGGTGGTGGCGTCGTCGAGCCAATCTAGGGGCGGCATGACCCAGAACTCAACCTTGGTGTGGTCCCCCACTTTGCCGGTGTTCACGGCCAAGCACAGCCGGCCACGCAGTTCGAAGGCGTTCACGGGCACATTGGCCTCTGCGTGGGAGACGGTAGGTGCAGTGCATCTCGCTCGCCACGTCAATTACCAGTATCCTGTCAGTCCGTCTGTTGTCTCCACCCTTCCTGTCAATCAACACATATAGCTTGCCGTCGACGAGCACCGGCAGATGGCCGCCGTGCACGGGGCTGCGCTGGCAGAGGTACGGGCGTCGGCGCCACCCGCTGGACTCACCCAAGGTGTATACATCCAGGTATTTATTATCAGGCGTCCTTGAGCCCGTGTACCGGAACGGGCCAATAGCTCCTGTGCGACGTTTTTTATGTGAATTGGCTAGAGTGCGACGTTGTTCGAGCGAATGGCTGTAGTGCGACACATTTGAGCAGTTAAATAGCCCAGGGCCACAGGGGGTGTTAAATGTGGTTTAATTGGTCGTCAACCAAGCCCGTTTATGTTAGGACATGTGGGTCCAACTTAATTGCTCCTCAAAACAGTTGACCGTGCCCTGCCGCCCGACCGTGCCGGGCCCGCCACTCTGCCCCCTCCCCCCCTTCTTCTCCGGTGGCGGCGGATCTTGCGTTCTCAGCGGCGGCGGAGCCCTCGTTCTCAACGGGCGGAGCCTTCATCCTCAAAAATGGTGAGTGAGAACACTAGTCCCCTCCGTTCCTCTCTCGGCCCGTAGATCTCAGCTGCCCGTTTCCTCCGTTTTCGCTTGTTGAATCGATAGGTTGTGAGGGAGCCCGTGGGCATACCGAGATGGAGCCGCCAGATTCAACTTCGAATAGGTAATGCTCCTCTCTCTGATCCAATTTTGCATGCAATTAGGGCCTAGTCTGCTCTTTCTCACGGGCTCACACTGTCCGCCATCGACAGAGGGGATGCTGCTGCTCGGACCTTCGAATTGACGGTCAATTTCTTTCCATCAAAGGCAAAATTAGTTGATGGTAGCATTCAGAACATTGAGAGAGACACAATTGTTAAATGGGAGGTTGAGTTTACAGAGATTGATCCACAAGTTCTACAGAACATGGGAGAGAAGGCAGTGAAGAAATGGGTGGAAAAAATTGGGGAGAAAGTTGTTTGGGGTCCAGAGCAAGAAGTATCACTGTTGCGGTTTGATGATTGGAAAGGAGAGTATGTGAGAATGGAAGATGGTGAACAGATTGTTGATGAAATCGATCGGCAAAACGGCTGGACAAGCAAACGAGCTAATTTTTTTGCTGAGCTGGTTGATCTGAATATTTTTTCGAAGGTTGGATATGTGCCATCACAATTGGCTGCGTAGATGGTAGATGATGAGTGGGCTACACAGAGGCCATTGATTCCCATGTGTACTGAACTTACAGTAATAGCTGAAGAGGGACAAGTGATTGGAACTGAAAATGAAACTGCAGCAACTGTTGATTGGAATGTAGTTGAATTAGATGAGCCTACTGATTTGGTCATTGCACCAATGCCTGACATTGAGACGGCCAAACTTTTTGGCATTCCAGTCGATGACAGAGATAAGCAGGAGAGGGGAGAATCTAGATTGCCTGCTAATGTTGATGAAGATGTAGATGGACAATTGATGGAATAAGCTGCAGATGAAGTAGATGATGCACATGATGATGAGCTGGTGCATGTGTATGACAAAGAAAACCCTGTCATTGAAGTAGGCAAGTTGTTCCCAAGCATGAATGAGTTTAGGATGTGTTTCAAGACTTATGCAGTGAAACATAAGTTTGATGCCAAGACTGTTTGGACTGATAGGAAGAAGTTTTATGCGAGGTGCAGAGGATTTGATGGTAGTGTGAAGCCTTGCAAGTGGTACATATCTGCTAGACTGCAACCTAATGGAAATCTTGTCGGGGTTAACCAAATCCCCAATCAACATACTTGTATTACAAGTTCACAGACAGTATCAACCATGACATCACAACTTTGGGTTGCAGAAAAGATCACCCCAATTTTAGCCAAAACACCAAACACTACTGCCAAGAAACTCAAAGTAGACTTGGAAAAGATGTACCCCATTAAACTGAAATATACCACAGTGTGGAAGGCAAAACAAAGGGCAATGAAAAATTTATATGGTGATTGGGAAAATACATTTAGGATGCTTTACAACTTCAAAGCAGAGGTGGAAAAGAGGTCACCTGGCAGTGTTGTGGAGATAGATACAGAGGTATCACCCTCAGGTGAAGTCAAGTTCTCCAAGTTTTTTATGGCTTTGAAGCCTTGCATCGATGGGTTCAAAGCAGGGTGCCGTCCATATTTGAGCATAGACTCACCATTTTTGACAGGCAAGTGGAATGGTCAGTTGGCAGCATGCAATGCTCTAGATGGACACAACTGGATGTTTCCTATTGCTGTTGGCTTGTTTCAGTCAGAAACAGAGGCTTCATGGACATGGTTCATGATCCAGTTGAAAAGGTGCCTAGGGCCAGTGTCATCTTTGGCTATACACACAGATGCATGTAAGGGGCTTGAAAATTCAGTGAAAATGTTTTCCCACATGCTGAGCAGAGGAGTGCTTGGTCATTTGTGGATGAATTTGATCAAAAAATTTAGAGGAGAAGAATTTGGGCGCATGTGGCCAGCAGCAAGATCTTACACTAGACAGACACACAAATATCATCTTGATAAGATAATGGCAGCATGTGATGAGTTTGGTCCATGGCTGAACACCTACCATTCTTTGTTATGGTACAGGTCAGCATTCAACACTGCCATCAAGTGTGACCACATCAACAACAATTTGGCGAGAGAGTTTCAACAACAAGGTGAAGGAGTTAAAAGATTTGCTGTGCATGACATGGTTGACCAAATCAGGATCATGCTCATGCGGTTGTGGGAATTGAGAAGAAGGATAGGTGGTTGTCGCAAGGTGATAAGCTTCCAGCAGTGGTACAACAGGTGGTCAATAGGAGCAGAAGTCTTTCACATTTGTTTGTTAAAAATCATCACCTTGGGGTGCTGAAGTTAGAGATAACAAAACTGGAAGGAGACATGTTGTTAACACTGAATTGCATGATTGCACTTGCCTCGAGTGGCAACACACTGGTAAACCATGTGAGCATGCCATTCTTTTCTTAGCATCCCAACCAAGATAAACATGCACCCATATCTGCATGAATATTATTCGTAGCAAGATTCAAAGCTGCATATGCCACTCCAATTCCAGCACTTACAGATCAGTCTCAGTGGCCTGAAGTGGACATTGAATTTTCCATGTGTCCTCCCTTGACGAAAAGAAAGGCTGGCAGGCCTAAACAGAGTAGATTCAAGGCATGGTTTGAGAAAGGTGGGAGTAGTAAGAAGGGAAAGAAAGATGAAAAGCCGAAAAGGGCCCATAAAGGTAACAAAAATAGATGCAAGTTGTGCCAGGAACTTGGGCACAGAGTGGGATCTGTCAAATGCCGTTACACTCCTGATAAGCCAAAGTATGTTCTTGTTTATTTGTCTGTGTTTTGATTTGGTGCTTTTTTCCAATTACTATATCTATAACATTTTCTGCACAGGAGGAAGCGAGCAAGTCAGCCCCTTGTTGTTGAACAGTGTTGGCCAACAAAAAAAGCAAGAGTCAATGGCGGTAGAAAGAAGAGAAGTGTGCCTGAGCCTGAGCAGATGAAGAAAATCCTGCTGCAGTCAACATTCAGATGAAGAAACTGATGTGGAGGTGCACACCAAGAAACTGAACTTGAGCGTGTCGAGGTTCAGATGAAGAAGCTGAACCTGAGCGTGTCGAGGTTCAGACTGAAGAAACCCATGTTGAGGTACACACCAAAGAAACTGAAACTGATGTCAACATTGAGACTGAAGACACTGATCACGAGGGTATTGGCGAGGTGTTGAAAAGATCAGTGAAGAAAACCAAGATGATCAGTGAACTTGTGTGTGTAGTAGAACCAAAAATAAGAAGGGCTAAGGCGAAGAAGGGCACACGACGTGGTAGGAAGAAGTAGAACAGAGAACAGTTTGAAAATTTGGGGCATGTAATAATATTTGTAACTTGGTGCGTACTGGTAGTCACTATGTATCCTCATATTTTTATTCGAACTTGTTTGTCTAAACCAGCCAAATAAAAATTCAAATTTAAATTTAAATTTAAATTTAAAATTGGGCTATTGATGTTTTAGTGCTATCTAAAGTACCTCAACTGAAATATGTTTGCTTGCTGATCATTCCGAGCCTTTTTGGTAAGTTGAACTCATAGTCATGAAAAGTGTGTTTCAAATGACCTCCAAAGGTAGGGTAAACGACCTCATATTTAAGCAAGTTCTTTTGGCACCTTGTCTAAACCAGCCAAATGATTTTTCTACACATCTATTCTACCTATATAGTGTAAATCTAAAGTCTCACTATTTATTGAATTAATTTTCTTTTTTTTTTCTTTTCTTTTTGAAAAAACAAGGTTTAATAGAAAATTATATATATAACAAGTTTAAAACATGAAAATGAGAAAAGTAAGTTAAGATCTTTCTTAGTCAATCCAAAATGAAGTTTTGGTGAGGTTTTCACACTTTTCATTTTCAAAACTCCACCTACTCTCAGGTGCGCACTACTCTCTCCCTTGAACTCCATACTACATTGTTTGAGGAATGACAATTTTGTGAAGGATTTTTCGTAAAAATGTATGTAAACCATATTTATATTTTTTTCTCGTTACTATACGACATAATAAGACTATGTGCTAAGTTTTATGTTTTTTGATTTTTTGAATTAGTTATGCTCAACCCTAATCAGTCAAAACCTCTCAAAACCCTCAAAACCCTCTCAAAACCCTCAAAACCCCGCACACTACCTGGTCGCCGATCGTTGTGCGTGGGCGGTTGAGATCAGGCGCTAGGGTTAGCTACAGTGTGCAGCGATCCACATGAGACGCGCTGATTGGTTGACGCGGTGGGGTTTGGATCAGCCTCTCGTTGGAGCATCGGGACCGTTCATTTGAATCAACGGCAAGAGTTGACGCGGTGCATGGACCAAGCCTCACGCAGTGCCCTTTCCATCGTTGCATGCGTGCCGTGCCTACCGCAGCATGCATGCCCACCCGCAGGACTGCGCCGTCGCGTTGCATGCATGCCTTGACGTAGCCTGCTCCGCCACCCCTATCAACGCAGTAACATGTCGCATGCCTACCATTAGAACCGATGCAGCGTCGCATCAAAGCATGCACCCGGCCACAATGCAGCAGCCCGATGAAGACAACCAAAAGCCAACGCTGCATGGCGTGGTGTGCCGCTGTGCATGGCGTGCTCCTCTTTGAGGACGCAATCGGGCATGGGGTATCGATGTGGGTATCGATGCAGTTCAAATGGCGTGCTGCCCGTTACAAGATGGGCAAAAGAAGGCGTCCATTATTGTCACGTCTCCCATCAACGAACCTTGCCCTCTAGCCAGGCCCTAGCAAGATGAGCAAATTAATGGGCAACCGCATGCATGCACGGGCGGCACACGCAGAACCCGGGAAGGCGTGTCCCTTGACCCACGACGGCACAGACGCGTGCGTGAGCCCGTTCCCCTTGACCCGCAACCGGTGGCACAGAAGCGTCGCAGTCCATTTCCCACGGCCACGCTCGTGTACACACTTTCATTGGGGCGCCACCAAACGTCGCCCGCCCATTAATTCTAGGGTTTCGACGGGGTGAAACCACGTCGCACTTGGGCTATTTAAGCCGGGCACTATCGTCCTCTCCCTCCTCATCCATCATACCCCATCCTCTGCCTCCTCTGCCCTTCTTCTTCCTTCTCCATCAAACCCGACCGAGCACTCGAGCCACCCCGCCACCATGCAGTACACCGCCCCCACCTACAGCTTCCCCCCAACCGTGCCGGAAAGGCTCTACCCGGCCGGAGTGTATGTAGAGAGAACCCTTAGGGTTTGGGCGATCTCGAGGTGGAGGGCGCAAGGAGTTAACGGAGTTCTTCCTTGCGGCGGCTTCCGCCACCTCCCCCAGGCTCTCCTCGGATGTACATGTTGAGGAGGTCAACCACAACGGCGTTGTGGTTGGGCTCTCGCCACGCTCACTAACCCTTCGATGCTTTCCATCTCCTCGGGCGAGCGTATTGGGTTGGTTGTGAGTTCATAGCTTTCACCACCTACAATATCTTCACTGACTTCCAGAGCATCTTCCCCAACAACGGCGTTATGCACACGCTCCCGTACCCCATCAACAACGGGGAGGAGTGAAGGACGGCGCCCGAAGGAGCGAGGTGGCGTTGTTCCCCCGGAGGAGGAGGAGAAGAAGAGCCCCAAGAAGAACCCGCGTTTGGTACCCCCCGATCTATCTAGCTTATCGTATTAGTTTTTTTAAGTAGTAATCGTTATTGTATTAGTATTTTAAGTTGTAAGGCTATCATGGAGTTGTAAGGTTATCGTGGAACTATGGGTTGCTACTATATATATTGTGTGTTTCATGCTATTATTTGAAGATTGCTATGGGTTGTTCTTGCTTATTATTTGTGTATTGCTATGGGTTGCTACGAGCCCAGGTTGCTACACCTCAATCTCACCACACACACACCATCTTCAAAATATTGGCCAAATCATGGACATGCAACTAGGAGCCCCATGCAAACCCACTATGGACATGCCACTAGGAAATGCAAACTAATTTACTTCATGCAACTCATTTAGTTCATGGAACCGTAGACATGCATAAAAACAATTAACATTTGGTTTTATTGCATCAAAAAATGATCCATCACAAAATTTAGTGCAAGAAAAAGGCCAAAGTAAAAATAAGCAACATTTTTTTTGAGGGGTAAAAAAAAAGTAACATTTTATTTGCCGAAGTTAGAGGTGGGCTGGTGCCGCTACGCGGGTGGGCTGGTGCCCCTACGCGGGCGGGCTGGTCTCTATTTTGGGCATGGTTATTTTCTCAGGGCCCATTTTCTCACGGCCCAACATCTATTCGGCAGCCCAGTTTTGTTTTTTTTACTAGAAACTGAATTTGGGTGTGTACTCTGTTAACTGAAGAACAAAAACAGAGGAAACAGAGCATGAACACTGAATAGGGCCCCTGAGAATATCAGTACAATAATTCAAGCAAGTTTTGCTTCACACGAATTCAAGTTCATCTAACAAATGATCCCTGGCTAACTCAAACTACTGGGCACCCCTGAAACTAGCTGACTAAATAACTGAAACTATAACAAATTCTAGCGATTGATGAACATCAAGTAAAATAAACCCATAGCAATGACACAACCATAAAATGCTCCCGCCATCTTATTTGCTTGCTGCTTCAAATCGATCAGATGCTTTAGTTGCTTGCCGATCTTATTCAATTCACACTTCAGTTCTGCACTATGCATCATCGGATCGGCTCTGTCCGCCAAATTGGGGGCTTGTTCCACGGCAAGCCGCCCCCCAAAATTGAGCTCTTGGGTTGGGGTTGATCCCTCCAATTTCAACCTTTCAACATATTCATCGAGCCACTCAAAATGCCCACATTTCTTCAGAACCTGAAAACAGGGGGCCGGCGGCGAATGAATCCTAGATCCACCACCTAGATCCACCGCCCTAATTCGAGGGAAAAAGAAAGAAATCGGGAGAAATTAGACCATAGAATTGGTCAAGAACACAGATCTAACCTGCCCGGCTGTGGCTTGCTCAAACATTTCACAAACTTCGCCCACGGTTGCCATTTTCTTCCCTCACACAAGTCAAACGCTTGAGAGGCTCCATGCGCGGGCAATCGGGCATCTTGTCAATGGCAGTGGACCATACTGCGTCCATGATTGGCGGGTGGCCGAAGTCGAGCTAGACATCACTCGCCGGCGGCGCGCTTCGTTGCCGGAGCAGAGGAAGAAGAAGGTGGGAAAGGAAAGGGGCAGGGCAAGCAATGGAGGGGGCGGGCTGGCTCGGGCTCGTGGCTGGCTCGGGTCGGGGCACGCTGATGAGCACGGGCATGCTTGTGTGGATAAGTTGTGGGTCCCACCCGCATGCGAGTAACTGGTGGGTCCCGCGTGTCATAACTCAAATCGCTAACCCCTCGTGTTTTTCATTTCACGGGTAAACAGAGCCATGTTGCATTATAGCTATTTACACGCTCAAGTGTGTCGCATCACAACCATTCAGTCGAACAACGTCGCACTCAAGCAAATTCACGTCAAAAACGTCGCACAGGAACTATTGGCCCGTACCGGAACAGCTTGAGCTCCTGGGTGGACGGGCTGAATCCCAAGGCGACGAGATCGTCCAACCCGCGCATAGGCGGCCTGGGGAGTGCCAGCGTCTCGCCAGTGACGGGGTTGCACACGAACACGGGCGACACCTCCATGCGCATCGTCGCCGGTGCGAAGCAGAGGAAGGCCCCGCAGACGTTGGTAAGGCGGTACTCCAGCGGGAGGGTGAGGCGGCACATGGGCTTTGCCAGCGAGACGTTGAAGATGATGGCCTCGACCAAGCAGCAACGCTTCTCCTGACGCTCCGACACGAGCAGGACCTCCGACGGCGCGGCCGCGACGGCGCGGCTGGCGTGCTGCAGCTTGCGGAAGGTGGGGTTTTTGACTGCGAAGAACCATTGCCATGAGACGGCGGAGCAGCGCGTGACGTCCGTGGTGGGCAGCCTTAGTAGAATATCACGTAGGATCTCAGCAGGGATCTCCCGGTTGCCCTCGGCAGAGTTTGGTCCCGCCATCAATCAGATGGGCAAAACGAGGGTGGTTAACAGCAGAGCTCCTTATTTATGTCCTATATATAATGTGCAGGCTCAGGCGCGCGCAGGCCCTGCTCCAATTTGTACTAGATCGGCAACGCGCTATGGCGCGAGGGTGCCGGTCCCAACGATATGATCAACCGATGGAAGATCAAACGTCATGATGTATCAGTATGAAGGCAAGTTTTAGCACATGTAACAGAACAACTGATTATCTGGCCGGTCCAAGAGTAAGAAGAAACATTCAATATGTACCAGAAGAGTAACATCATTAAGTTAAACATGGGCATGAGACTATCAAAGTTAACCCGTGCCAGAAGCAAGGCAGCATCCACTATAGTCATACGAATAGAGAAACTAATTAGCTAACATTAAGTTCAGTAATATGAGCAGAAACATAAGAGAGAAAAAGATGACCACAGTGAGTGCCATTCGTTAAAACTATTTTTATGAGGCGATAAAACTACGAAGCCATAGTTAAGCATACAATAGATAGCTTGGTTCAATTGCCTCCGTGAGTGCCATTCCATATGAACTTGATGTGAATAGTTTGTGAGATAGATGACCACAAAATTATTTTTATATAGGCAATGCACTTGAGATTTGCTTTTAAAGCATATGGACAGTGAGTGATGGTTTCCCCCTTCTAATCGTGGAAGGCGAAGACCCAGATCTGTTATTCTTTGATCCCTGTGGCCTTCACAAAATCTTAGAATGCACTTGTTATTGTGGCCCTCTTATCCAGTTTTCTGAAAATATAAACAACCAAGCTTCTATCAAGCCTAAACCCACTACTGGAAGCAAAGTAAATTTCCTTATATACAGTGTCTCTACCGGCAGTTTGGTTTGTTTGCCTGTGTGGGTGTTGACTTGCTTCAGAAGTCATAGATACAAATAGAAGCATAATAAGTGGTTTTAGAAAATATATCAAGTTCTAAAGATAAATAAAACTACTCTCGGTATATATAGTAGATGCCATTGCAGATAACACTCCAATACTAACATTAGAAAAGGTAATCTGGTTTTGGTCACACCATCAAAAAATTAGATAAACACCAGATGGCAAACAAAATACATGTTAATCCTCCATCCTTATGATTATTGTTTTTCTTGTTCCAGAGCTCCTGTACAAATGATTTACATGGTGATCCAGAGTATTAGGAACAAATAATAGGCGGACGCATATATGAATCAGGAACAGGAATGAAACAGCTTAAGTGGATGCAAATTAGAATATTTTTACTCTGTATGCATCAAAAGAGTCTTGTGGTCCATAAGCTTAGTGAGTAAGCTCACGAAAACAGCACATGATTGTTCTATGTAGTGAAAAAAAATAAGCTCACAGAAGAGCAAAAAGGAGGAACAATGCAAGGCAATACAAATAAAAATGCTTCATTTCAGGTGAAAGGCCTGAGCATTAAGCATGATATAAACACAATTTTTTATGAATCATGCCAAAGATTTTGTTGCACAATCAGTCACGACCTCGATATGATTTTGTCAACATGGATCAGACTCTATGGACCAACATGGAATCTCCCAAGTGTAGACAAAATAACAAGTACTTGTAGGCGGTAAACACTGGGAAAAATTGTTGCCAAAATTTAAGCTGACATGTAAAGGAAAACGACACTATCACTTGGTAGGGAAAACACTCGATTCTTTTTGTGCCTGTTACCTTAGTCATGCTAAGTCACTAGACCATGATGGCGCGCGTTGCTGCGCCCATCCATTTCTTTGATATGATGCTAGGAATTTTCTTATGTATATACATACACAGACATGGAAGTTGAGTGTGTAAAAACAAAATTTGAACAGATGGAATTACAACGCCTTTGCTCTTGGAAGGATGCCACAACTTTCTTTAGAGTGTGAATTACATCCTAATAGCACAAAGCAAAGCACACTCGCTCATAGCAATTAATCACAAATACACAACTTATTCAAGATACATATGCGGCAACGATAATATTGTTTACTCAACCACAAGGTCATCTCATTTTTTGAAATCCAAGTTGCTCACAATCTACCTGCAAGAAGGTGCTTTGTGAAACTCATGTTCATCTTTCTGATGCTCATTTTACACTACATCAGTAGTGAGACCTTTTTAGCATACTCGACCTTTCTGATGAACACTTATTTCTCACAACTGTTGGACAATAAAAATTACAAGTTTTGAGTACATATCTTACTTTATCAATTTGTATAGGATTCAATCAATTGGAATTAGGCTGGTTAGAAATAAACAAATTCCAAGATATAGGAAAAGCCGAACTGGGTTAAAACAGATAGAAAAAACACAAAAGACTGCATATTTTCACATCACATCATCGTTAAAAAAATGGTGTACAAATTATGTCACCATTCAAGAAACATGACAACAATTCTCCTAATTTCATCACTATATAAGGCACATCTTTCTTTGAAGCATTAATTTTTGTGAATACCATTTCAGTTTTAGAATAAAACATTAACTGTAGTACAGAACACATCTTTTGCTCAGCGACAATGGTATGATCATGAGTCCAGACTGCCGAAACCAATATATGGATTGTTCTGTCACAAATGCGTCTTATAGAGCAGAAATGAAAGTATAGGTTACTGAAGATAAGAGCTAAAGAAAGAATATTTCGCCAAGTACCTTTTGCATTTTCCCAGTGAATGACATATGAATTTGAGAGTTCGAAGTACAGATGCCATAGCATTGTACCAGATTACCGAAATAACATGGCTACGATAAGTGCACTCTACACCTTATCAAACATATACCAGAGCAGACCATGAAGTGGGGAACGAAAGTAGTGTAGAAACTTCCTAAGTCAACAATTGCCTATTTAGTGCGTTCATACCAAAATAATCCCATACTGTAACCATTAGCACTTTGAGCAATTGGAAGATGTGGGCATTGGAACATTATACTCTCAGGCAACAAATCATTTAAACTGAAGCAGTGCCTCACCTTGAATTAGATCTTTCTGGATAAGTGAATTAATAACCGTTGTCATGGCCAGCTTATGCATGGAATAATATGATAAAGAGGAGTGTGGAAGATCCTAACACGTACATGTACGCACACCATCAATTCAATTATGGATTCCAATTCATAGTGTATTTGAACAACGTGTTTCATTATAATATCGAAGACCCAAAGAAATGACAGCTGACATGCTACCTTCACTTTCTCTTCAATTCTACCTTCACTTATGTTGTACAACTTTACCAATATAAATAACATTAACATGTGCTTTACTCCGTGGCTTTTTTGTTCCCTTATTTTGAACTCTGGGCTTATACTTTACTACGTGGAACCGAGGTTCAATCGATCGAGCCAGAGTGCAAAGAACTTGATGTAGAATTGAAGAGAAAGTGAAGGTAGCATGGAGCGGAAGCTGGCAGGAGAGGAAGCGGAAGACGAATTAGCAATCCAAGGGACAAGCATGGCTGCCGGATAATGTTTTGCGGAACTAAAAACGGGAATGGGAAAGGAGATGCTGGATCATGGAGATTATATGTACGCACGAGTAAAACGGAGGAATATGAATCGTGAGGGTAATTGACATGCAACTATCAGCCGCATCGATTGCCATTAATGGCCTCTTGCAACCGTGATTTAATTCCTAAATCGCCGGAGTCGAATCGACAACTGACGTTTCGTTAGCCCGGGCACCACCCCGCGGCGTCGCCTAGCAAGGACAGCCGATCGGTCGTGCAGATCTCAACTGGGGGAGGGGGAGGGGGCGCTTCACCGCCACCGCCGGCCGACCGGTCGATCCCAGCCACGCGCCCGCAACTCCGGTCGATCCCAATCAGGCGCCTCGCATCGCTCTATCCCCTCTGCTTATGGGCTGCCATGGGCTAGCCGAAAAGGCCCAGTTGATCAGATTCCTTCGTTTCGGCCCCTGGAGCAGCAGCCCACAGGACAGCTGGCCCGGATTAGCAACACCACACTACGAAACATATCGCTTTTTTACATTAAATCCGACGGCCAGAAACTCCCAAATCAATCAAACGGACAGCTGAAAACCCAAATCATTGTGAGGGCAGGGATTAGGCTCAGTTATACTGTTCTTAATAATGGCCAAAGTCAAACAAACATTGCAATTTAATTTACACGAAATCTGATCCTGTAGTTAGTCTAAGAAATGAGACGAACTTCCTAACTATAGTATAGAGTGGAATGCAAACTAAACCCAAGAGATCCCAAAAAATGTGGCAATTCGAACCCCCAAAAGAACATAGTAACATACCTTGCTGAGATGACCTTTTTCAAGTTTCTGTCTTTTGCCAGCTGGGTGAGTGCAATCATTTGAGCTGATGGTACTTGTGTCACTTCTCACTCCAACCGACTTTTTACTCCTGGAAACAAATAGAATTAAAGGTCACACAGTACACACGGGAATAAACACATCATCTGTCTACTTAGCCGCCTCCTCCTCCCACAGTCCCACCGCCCCCTCTCCTCTTCCTCCCGACTCGCCTCTCTCTCTCTCCCTCCAAACCCTAACCCACGCCCGCCTCCGTGCCCCGCCACCGTCATACACACAAATAGGTTTTGGTGGGTAAAAATCGTTCTAACTTACAACACATACACACAGACTCTTGTCGTACACACAAGTAGGTTTCGGTGGGTACAAACTGTTCTAGCTTACAACATATACACACAGTGTAACGCTCCTGATGCGGCTATATCTCCCACGTGTCGAAGCACGACTTAGAGGCATAACCGCATTGAAAGCAATGTCGCAAGTGCGGTAATCTTCACACAACCCATGTAATACATAAGGGAAAGAGATACATAGTTGGCTTACAGTCGCCACTTCACACAATACATAAATAAACATCCATCATTCAGAGTACACTCAAGGTCCGTCTCCGAAACAAAATAAAAGAAGATACCCCAAATGCTACACATCCCGATCGTCCCAACTGGCTCCACTACGATCATCGGGAAAAGACACATAGTAACGACCACGTTCCTCGTCGAACTCCCACTTGAGCTCGGTTGCGTCTCCTGCCGCATCGTCGGAACCTGCAACTGTTTTGGTAGAATCTGTGAGTCACGGGACTCAGCAATCTCACACCGAGATCAAGACTATTTAAGCTTATAGGAAGGACAGAGTTGTAAGGTGGAGCTGCTGCAAGACTAGCATATATGGTGGCTACATTCGCAAAGAGAGCGAGAAGAGGAGCAAAGCACGGTCGTGAAGCTAGTAGCGATCAAGAAGTGATCTGAACTACTTACGTCGACATAACTCCAACACCGTGTTCACTTCCCGGACTCCGCCGAGAAGAGACCATCACGATTACGCACGCTTGTTGATGTGTATTTTAATTGAGGTCAACTTCGGGTTTTCTACAACCGGACATTAACAAATTCCCATCTGCCTCATAACCGCGGGCACGGCTTTTGAAAGATAATACCCTGCAGGGGTGTCCCAACTTAGCCCATTATAAACTCTCACGGTCAACGAAGGATATTCCTTCTATCAAGATGGGCGATTATAGATTTCTGGCTAAACCTATTGTCCTTGGTGACTCGGATATTGATCTTATTCTTGGGATGGACTGGCTTTATCAGCACAAAGCTCAGCTTGATTGTGCTGCCAGGGAAATTCAATTGACTCACTCTTCTAATGATGTGATCATCTATGCCGCTCGTGATGAAACCATTCGGTTGTTTTCTCTCAATGAGAAGGGCGAATTGGATGCTATCTCTCAAATTCCAGTCGTTTGTGAGTACCAAGATGTCTTTCGAGAAGAGCTTCCGGGTATGCCTCCTCATCGGCCAGTTGAGTTCGTTATCGATCTTGAGCCTGGCACTGAACCCGTTTGCAAGCGTCCATACAAGCTTGGACCTGATGAGCTGAAGGAATTGAAGAAGCAGCTCGATGAACAAGAGCGTCTGGGTTTGATCAGACCGAGTTCATCTCCTTGGGGTTGTGGTGTTCTTTTTGTCCAGAAGAAGGATGGCACGGACCGACTTTGCGTCGATTACCGTCCATTGAATAAGAAGACAATCAAGAACAAGTATCCACTTCCCAACATCAATGAGCTTTTCGAGCAACTCAAAGGTGCTAAAGTGTTCTCCAAGCTTGACCTTCGTATGGGTTGTCATCAGATTCGCATTCGTGAACAAGCTTTGGTTCTTATGAATATACTGTCATGTCTTTCGGCCTTGTCAATGCTCCTCCAACATTCTCTCGGATGATGAATTTCATCTTCAACCCCTACACCAATGAATTCGTCTTGGTCTATCTTGATGATATTTTGGTCTTCTCCAAGAATAAGAAGGATCATGCCAAACATTTGCGATTGGTGCTAGACAAGCTCAGAGAGCATCAATTCTATGCGAAGTTCTCCAAATGTGAATTTTGGCTTGATGAAGTGCTTTATCTTGGTCATATCATCTCCGCCAAGGGCATCGCTGTTAATCCCGAGAAGGTGTCCGCAATTGTGAATTGGGAACCTCCTCAGAATGTCAAGCAGCTCCGTAGTTTTCTTGGTCTTGCAAGCTATTGCCGAAGATTCGTTGAGAACTTCTCCAAGATTGCCAAGCCTCTTTCCAACCTCCTCCAGAAGCATGTGAAGTATGTCTGGTCTCCTGAGTGTGACGTTGCTTCCAATACTCTCAAAGAGAAACTCGTCACAGCTCCTGTCTTGACTCCTCCTGATGAATCCAAGCCATTTGAAGTTTTCTGTGATGCTTCTCTTCAAGGTCTCGGTGCTGTGTTAATGCAAGAGAAGAGAGTTGTGGCTTATACCTCTCGCCAGTTGAAGCCCAACGAAAAGAACTACCCCACTCACAATCTTGAGTTGGCGGCAGTTGTCCATGCATTAATAACGTGGAGACATCTCTTGTTGGGAAGGAAAGTGGACATTTTCACCGATCACAAGAGTCTCAAGTATATCTTCACTCAACCCAACCTCAACCTCAGGCAGACTCGATGGGTCGAAATGATTCAAGAGTACAACCCAAGTATTGAATATACTCCGGCAAGGCCAATGTGATTGCAGATGCTTTGAGCAGGAAGGCTTATCGCAACAGTTTAATCCTCAAGCCCTTCCAACCGGATCTCTGTGAAGCTTTCCATAGCTGAATCTTCAAGTTGTTCCTCAAGGCTTTCTTGCCAACCTCATAGTCTCTCCTACTTTGGAAGATCAGATTCGTGAGGCTCAACTTCGGATACCATGGTGAAAAAGGTGAAACGTGGTATCGACAAGGGCATTTCAAGTACAAGTGCTTCCACATTGATGACAAAGATACTCTTTTCTTGAGGACGGATTGTGGTTCCTAAGGGTGATCTCGAGAAAAGTCATTATGAGCGAGGCTCACAATTCGCTTCTATCCATTCATCCGGAAGTACGAAGATGTACCATGACCTCAAGCAGTCATATTGGTGGACTCGAATGAAGCGAGAAATTGCTCAATTCGTGAATGAATGTGATGTCTGCAGAAGAGTGAAAGCAGAACACCAAAGACCAGCTGGTCTCCTCCAACCTCTTGCTATTCCGGAATGGAAGTTTGATCATATCGAGATGGACTTCGTGACTGGTTTTCCAAAGTCCAAGCGTGGAAATGATGCTATCTTCGTTGTCATTGACAAGCTTACTAAAGTGGCTCATTTTCTTCCTATCAAAGAATCGATCACAGCAGCTCGGTTGGCGAGCTATACACCTCGAGATTGTCTCCTTGCACGGCATTCCACAAGTGATCTCTTCGCACCGTGGCAGCATCTTTACCTCCAAGTTTTGGGATTCTTTTGAAGGCCATGGGCACCAACATTCGTTTCAAAGACGGCTTTCCATCCTCAAACAAGTGGCCAAGTTGAGCGAGTTAATCAAATCCTTGAAGATATGCTCAGGGCTTGTGTCATTTCTTTCGGTATGAAGTGGGAAGATTGTCTTCCATATGCCGAGTTCTCCTACAACAACAGCTTCCAAGCGAGTTCGGGCAAGGCCCCATTCGAAATTCTCTATGGCAGAAAGTGCCGTACTCCTCTCAATTGGTCTGAGACAGGTGAACGCCAACTTCTTGGCAATGACTTGATCACAGAAGCAGAAGAAATGTGCAAAGTCATTCGTGAGAATCTCAAAGCCGCGCAATCGCGCCAGAAGAGCTATTATGATGATAAGCACCGTGATGTGGCTTTTGAAATCGGAGACCATGTCTACCTCCGCGTCTCTCCAATGAAAGGCACTCGTCGCTTCGGTATCAAAGGGAAGCTTGCCCCTAGATACGTGGGTCCTTTCAAGATCATTGGCAAAAGAGGCGATCTCGCCTATCAACTTGAGTTTCCGTCCAACTTCGCGAACGTGCACGATGTGTTTCACGTGTCACAGCTTCGCAAGTGCTTCAAGACTCCTGAGCGCACTATCAACTTCGAAGAAATTGACCTTCAAGAAGATCTCTCTTATCATGAGCACCCCGTTGCTATTCTTGAAGAAACCGAGCGCAAGACTGGAACAAGTCAATCAAATTCCTCAAAGTGAAGTGGTCACACCATTCCGACCGAGAAGCCACACGGAGCGCGAGGATCACCTCCGTTCGAATATCCGGAGTTCTTTCAGTCCTAGATCTCGGGGCGAGATCCTCTTGTAGTGGTGGAGTGTTGTAACACCCGGAAGTAACTTTCCATATTTGTAACTCCAACTCTTGCCATTTTCGGCATTGTGATATGATATTCCCTCCGTGGTTGGGTTTTCTTCATTTTGCATTTTGTCCATGTCATGCATTTCATATCATGTCATCATGTGCATCGCATTTGCATACGTGTTCGTCTCATGATTTCGAGCATTTTTCCCGTTGTCCGTTTTGCAATCCGGCACTCCTATCTCCCCCGGCGGCCCCTTTTACGTTCTTCCGTGAGCGGGTACTAAACTTTCTCGGAATGGACCGAGGTTTGTCAAGTGGCCTTGGTATACCACCCGTAGACCACCGGTCAAGTTTCGGGTCATTTGGAGCTCGTTTAGTACTCCAACGGTTAACCGCACTCCCGCAAAGGCCTCTTTTAAGTTGCAGCCCAACACCCCTTCAAAATAGTCCAATAACCCATCTAAGTCATTTCCATGCTCTCCGTCGTTCGATCACGATCGTGTGGGCGAAAACTACACCTCATTTGGACTCTCCTAGCTCCCTCTATGCCTATTTAAGCAAACCCCCATTCCAAATCCGGGTCTTCTTCCTCCCGAAACCCTAAAATTTCATCCCCGCGCCCACCGGACGCGTCCGCCGCCGCCGGACGAAACCGCCGCCGTGTCCGCGCCAATCAACGCGCACCACGTGGCCCGTCGCCTCCCTCCGCCGCCGCTGACCTCTGCGGCCCCCGCCCGCCCGCCCGCCCGGCCGCCCGCCGCCGCCGCCTCCCGGGCACTGAAATCGCCGCCCGCGCTTCGCCGCCGGCGCGCCTCCGCCGCCGCCGCCTCCAAGACCGCCCTCGCCGCCCGCACCGCCCGGCCCGCCGCCGCCCTCGCCCGGCCGCTGCCGTCGCCGTCTCCGGCCACCACATGCCCGCCCCGTGCCATCCCATCTCCAGCCGCGGCGCCCTCCTCCGGCCGGCCGGCGCCGCCCCTCCGCCGGCAACCTCCCCCGGCGGCCCCGCCTCTTCTCCTCGCCGGCCACCGGAGCTGCTCACCGCCGCCGCCGCTTCGGATCGGGCCGGATCCCGATCCCGATCTATCTCCCGTTGACTTCTTCCCCCCCTCTAAATTCTTCTAAGTTTTAAATTCTGTGATTATTACGTGGCATTTTCAACGCATCATAACTTTGCATCTGTAGCTCCATTTTGCGCGTGTAATATGTCAAAATGTTCGTCTCGAAGAGTAGATCATTTCATCTCATTGCATCATTTTCATTTGAGCTCATCTTGATGCCCTAAATTCTGTTGGAAGAGGGCTATGTGATGTTAGTTTCTGTTTCTTAACAGAACATGCACTTTTGTTATTTTTGCTATGATTGATGTGTGCACCCTATGAAGTTGAGTCCTACATGTGTTTTGTAATATGCCATGCCATCTTTCCAGGGGTGTATGCCATGTATTTTTGTGATCTATGTGGTGACTAGCACAAGCATGCAAAGTAGGTGTCCTGATGTTGCTGATTTCAGCCCTGTTTAGCTGATATTTTGATGCCATGTTAACTTGATGCTACCGAGAGATTCATGCATATTTTGAGATACTTCAGTAAGGATGTTTTGTTCTACATGTCTTGCTCTATCTATCCTTGCCCTTGTTTGCAATTATGGAGTGCCATAGCTTGAGTCAATCGAGCTCTACTTTTGCTACCAAATGTTTCCTGGCAGATTGTTTACATGTTATTCAATTTTGCCAAGGTTGTTGTGGTTGATCCATGTATGCTATGATGTTGTTCTTGCCATGTATGTCTTCTATGCCATGTCTTCTTGATGTATGTATGCTTAGTTTATCATAAAAGGCTCTGTAGTGAGTGCTTTGAGCTCTCAAACATGCCTACTTGTTATCTGTTTTTGACATGCCATGTTGCTGAATCTGTTAACGAAACTTGCGATATTGACATGGGTGTTACTATATTTTCTGATCCTTTTTGGCTTATGGTCAGTAAGGGACTTTTGTTCTATGCTTTGAGTAGATTCATGCCATGCCATGTCTGGCTATTATAAGTTCCTGTAGCATGTAGTTTTCTTGCTCTGAACATTGCTACCTGATGCTGTTTTTGCCATGTCCAGCCTGATATTTTGTGCACTTTTGCCATGCTTGTTTGGACCTGTTATGATGTGATTTAGCCGTAGCTCAGTGTTCATCTTTTGTCAAGCATCTTGAGTAGATCACTGCCATATACTTTGTTGGTACGTTTGGGTGCAGTAGCTTAATTTCTTGTTGCTTGCTAACTGGTATCATGCTGTTAATGGCAGATTTGTGCCATTCTTGTTTTGCTTGTCATTTGCAAACCGTGCATCCGATTCCGGTGATCTTTATATCGATTTCAACCGAAATCATCTCATCTTTCCAGTGGCATACTTGGTTTGCCAAGTTGATTCCTGGTTCATCATTTTCCTTCCGGAGCACGCATACGCATTGCATATCACATCTCGCATATCATGTAATGTTTTGCATCATGTTGTTTGTGCATTGCACCGTGATTTATTGTGGTTCCTTTGTTTGTGTTCTTGCTTTGGGTAGAGCCGGGAGACGAGTTCGTGAACGAGGAACCTGTTGAGAACGCTTACGAGGATCAAGCTTTCGACAACTCTGAGAACAGTGCAGGCAAGATGACCATACCCTCGAAATCACTTCTATCTTTGCTATGCTAGTTGCTCGCTCTTTTGCTATGCCTATGCTACGATGCCTATCACTTGCTTAACATGCCACCCATATTGCCATGTCAGCCCCTAACCATCCCTTCCTAGCAAACCGTTGATTGGCTATGTTACCGCTTTGCTCAGCCCCTCTTATAGCGTTGCTAGTTGCAGGTGAAGCTGAAGTTTGTTCCTTGTTGGAACATGGAGATGTTGTTCCTTTTGGAACATGTTTACTTGTTGGGGATATCACAATATATATATGCTATAATTAATGCATCTATATACTTGGTAAAGGGTGGAAGGCTCGGCCTTATGCCTGGTGTTTTGTTCCACTCTTGCCACCCTAGTTTCCGTCATACCGGTGTTATGTTCCTTGATTTCGCGTTCCTTACACGGTTGGGTGATTTATGGGACCCCCTTGACAGTTCGCTTTGAATAAGACTCGTCCAGCAAGGCCCAACATTGGTTTTACCATTTGCCACCTAAGCCTTTTTCCCCCGGGTTTTCACGAGCCCGAGGGTCATCTTTATTTTAACCCCCGGACCAGTGCTCCTTCGAGTGCTGGCCCGAATCGAGCAGCCTGCGGGGCCACCACGGGGAAACTCGAGGCTTGGTTTTACTCGTAGCTTGACTTATCCGGATGTGCCCTGAGAACGAGATATGTGCAGCTCCTATCGGGATTTGTCGGCTGTCGGGCAGCTTTGCTGGTCTTGTTTTATTGCTGTCGAAATGTCTTGTAGTCCGGGATTCGAGATTGATCGGGTCTTCCCGGTTGAAGGAATATCCTTCGTTGACCGTGAGAGCTTATAATGGGCTAAGTTGGGACACCCTGCAGGGTATTATCTTTCGAAAGCCGTGCCCGCGGTTATGAGGCAGATGGGAATTTGTTAATGTCCGGTTGTAGAAAACCCGAAGTTGACCTCAATTAAAATACACATCAACGCGTGTGTAACCGTGATGGTCTCTTCTCGGCGGAGTCCGGAAGTGAACACGGTGTTGGAGTTATGTCGGCGTAAGTAGTTCAGGATCACTTCTTGATCGCTACTAGCTTCACGACCGTGCTTTGCTCCTCTTCTCGCTCTCTTTTGCGAATGTAGCCACCATATATGCTAGTAAACTTGCAGCAGCTCCACCTTACAACTCTGTCCTTCCTATAAGCTTAAATAGTCTTGATCTCGCGGGTGTGAGATTGCTGAGTCCCGTGACTCACAGATTCTACCAAAACAGTTGCAGGTTCCGGCGATGCGGTGCAGGAGGCGCAACCGAGCTCAAGTGGGAGTTCGACGAGGAACGTGGTCGTTACTATGTGTCTTTTCCTGATGATCAGTAGTGGAGCCCAGTTGGGACGATCGGGATCTGTGTAGCATTTGGGGTATCTTCTTTTATTTTGGTTCCGTGAGCGGACCTTGAGTGTACTCTGAATGATGGATGTTTATTTATGTATTGTGTGAAGTGGCGACTGTAAGTCAACTATGTATCTCTTTCCCTTATGTATTACATGGGTTGTGTGAAGATTACCGCACTTGCGACATTGCTTTCAATGCGGTTATGCCTCTAAGTCGTGCTTCGACACGTGGGAGATATAGCCGCATCGGGGGCGTTACACACAGACTCTGCTCGTATATGAGAAATACAAAACAGAGCACAAGCCTGGATTCATGTGTGCTCTTTATCTATTTGGTTTGACCAAGATATCTATGACCACCTCTAATTATCCCGTAGTCTAAATAACGTAGCTTACAAATATTGTGTGTATCTATATTTCATTTAAATTGGGATTGTTGGTGCTGAGTAAAAAAAATCTAATACTGGACCTGGTAGACATGACTATCTCATCACAGAACATGTACAAAAAAAATTAAATCAAGCCATGTCAAAAAAAGAAGTTACTTTTATATTCTTAATATTTTTCAACCATGCTCACACCCAAAAGGAAGAGGAAATTAAGGGGCTCCTCACATCATGGTTGACATATTTGTGACATGCACCCTGGTTTCAAATCTCAGAGATATGTATGGATGAAAGACTAACTACAATACCAAGGTAAAACCAGGGGCGGACCTCATGTATACCTATTAGTGCATCGGACACCAATGATGTGCAGCCAACTCTTCAGAAACCCATTGGGTCCTTGGCGAGCACACACTTCTCTAAATGCTCGTCTTTTAACATGGTGATCTGCTCAACATTGCAAGTCGATCTGCAATAACAAAAGCAAAGCGTCGGCATTAGAATAGGAGGAGGAAGTAAATGTTTGATCTCATATAGAGGGCGAGCACACATTTTATATGGTCTGTAGGACGGGGGAAGATCAGGTAGTGGAAGATATGCATGTAACTAAATCAGAGGAGACCCAACCTTTAAATCCTAATCCAATCACACACACACGCGTCCACACACATACACATCTTTGTCATTAACAGGATATGGAAATTAAAACGACATTTTTCTGTCCCAACTCCTATTTGTTATCACCTTAAATGCCAAATAAATCACATCCAAGAAATAAAACATTAAGTAGCTCGAGAATATACAGAACTCTCTTATATGACAAACATAGTGTAATCGGCAAGGTACTGCCACTCTCACCAATATGAAAGAAGAATAAATAAATCGTACATGTGCACTGCCGTTGTTCTGTTCCTAAGAAATGTTAGTTCACATTTTAGTGGAAGAGGTTGGAGAAGAAAGAATGACTACCCATTGAGACCCCAAGGGAACTAAACTGTAACAGTAGGAGATTGAAAACTAAAGACGGATATGTTACATGAGGCTGGAGAACATTGGTTTGGACGCGGGGAAGCTTGCCACCGCTGACCACTATGACATGTATTCACACAACGCACTGCCTTTGTGGCCTACAAAGTATACAAAATAGGCTTAGTAGGAACACAAAGGGGCATTGAAGCTTAGACTGTTACAAAAATGCTAAAACCAAATATTTATCTTCATGGACATAGAAAGGTACCTCTGACAAAGACAACAATAGCTGACTCTTGCCGAGCAAGAAAGTGTATGATTTGTCCACTGAATCGCAAAGTTGTCTTGCTGGTGGGAGTACTCCTATTTGCTGGAACCAAGAGCTGGCCCACCAGGCAGGGAGAAAATACTTGGTAAGAATTCACCTCCTAAAATTAGAAGAATAGTCATGGTATGATAAGAACAAAATAAATCAAAGATGCTCAAAAAGAATCATCGTCACCTGGTTCTTATGTTTGCAAGTTCGTCTTCTCCTAGCTAGAACATCATTACAGTTAGAAAGCCCTCTCATCCCTGCAGAACAGTGAACATGAACAAACTGGACGATTATATAAAAGACATATTTCTTAGACCCACTATATACGGAGAAGCATCGACAGGCAATCATAATAATTATATTCGGATACAAAATAGACAGAGCAACAGATATGGATATTCCCATGAAGCTGGAAAGAGATGTGTACAAATGTTATGTGTACACTACCAACTTGAGTATCAGATACATATTCAAGCAAAGAACCTTTTTTTATTCAGGTAATAAATTGTTGGTGCCCTCAAAACCAAATGCTAACACAACGTCAATTAGTGCATAAAAGAGAGATAGCTTCTAGAAATCATACACGCCAATTTCATAGTTCAGTAGAAAAGAAACACTACAAAGTAAAATAGCAAGGAGCAAGCATTCAGTGCAGAAAAAAGACAATAAAAATTAGTGGAAGAAGCAAAGCAACTGGTGCAGAAAAGCAACACTACAAACTAAACACCAAATAGCAAGCAATATGCAGTTGAAAGAAGTTCAAAACAAAAACATTATTTGCATCATTCTCCAAAAAGGCGAAGAAATGGAACTTTTGGACACAGTGAACTATAACTGTCGGCTCAGTCAACCACATCTCAAACTCTAGGGCTACATATGGTACTGCTTCAGGAATCCATCTCATACTACAATGATATTTTTAAAGATAATATTATTTTCTGACCAAATTGGCAATAAGGAGTCCACATATACAATAGAATGGATTACTCTCCGACTATGTGTCACGGTGCAGGAGCAATATTATTTAATAAAAAAAAATACAAAATCCAATCATGTTAATAGAGCACCAACAGAATCTCCTATATCATTTGGAGACTAAAAGTAATAAGAATAGAGGACATATGAAACCAGTGGTTTAACTCTACATGTTAGATAAAGAAAATGGTAGAGTGGGCATATATAACATCCGCCGCCTTACCTCCTAAGGGGAAGCAGACGCACTCGCGTCGTGGCTCTGGCATTTTACGTTTTGAGCTACAGCGGAACAAAGGTACTCTTGAGTGAACCGAGAGAGCCGGCCTCCAGGTAGATACAACAGATGTGGTCAACCTCAAGCCGACACCTTTTTGCAATCCTGTCATTTAATTTTTTTTTCAGATTAGGTACAATATGAGCCCACACATACAAAAAATGGATTACTCTCTATTATTTGACGTTGTGTAGAATTAGAAGTGCATAAACATTATTGTCATTATAGAAGGGAATCCAGGTACATGCATTAAGCATACGTAGACCTATTTCTTGGAAGCGGCACTACTCCCACTTGAGAAATAGGAGCATACAGAGCTGAGCTACAATGGAAAAAAACAAAAGACTTCGGTTGTGGTCAAGAGGACCGGGGAACTAACAAATGGACCAAGTGAACATATTTAGCCGAACTTCACAATAGACAGCTAGTTACCTCTTTATCGACAATGACCATAATGTGTACTGAACGCACATTGTCTAGTGTGATAAAACTATAGGGGAATTAATTAGCACATACCACCATAAGCTCATGCAATTCAAGAGGAGTGAAAACCATAAGCTCATGCAATCCAAGAGGAGTGACAATGTAAGCCACATTAGAGTGATCTTTAGAGGCTTCTGCTGCTAAAGGGATATCCTGACGAAAATAGTAAAAAACTGAATGAGAAATATTGTGTTACTATAACTATTTAAGCATTAAGATATAAGATATAAACCTATTTCTGCATTGAACATTTTAATAAATTGAAACATCCTTAAAATCTTTAGCCTTGCCCATTACCAATATCAAATTAAGAAAATTTACTTATTTCTAGTATTGTCCACCAGGACAACCTACAGGGCCTCGCATGTGCTCAACACAAATGTTCACTCTGTGTCATCTTGTATATCAACATCCCTCTCTCTCTCTCTCTCTCTCTCTCTCTCTCTCTGCATAATTCATACAACAAAGGGCTCCTGCTAGTATCATGCGACCTCTACAACTGAGAAATTTTAGAATAGTTGGTTCAGACCTCCAAATCAGAAGAGGGATTCAGTATGATACTTGAATTTAAGTTTGACGTATGGATCTTCTTGTGACTCTACCATGTCCTATTATCCGAGATAGTTCTTGTTCCCTAAACTGCAGGGTAGGAGGCTCACCTTGTTGCTGTAGGTTGACTTTGCTTGGGGAGGTAGTAGCTGCAGGATCGTAGGAGGAGGCTGCAGCGAGCTCGAGTCGGTCGGTGGCAGCCGGCCACAATATTTTATCGTTTTCATGTCTGGAACACTCCAACATCATACGAATGTAAATGAAAAGTAACATTTGTGACGGTGGCGACCTGCAAGCCACGATGATGAGAGGAGAAGCAGTCCAGGCAACGACCTCTCCCTACTTGCATCGCTGCTCCAATCCAAGACATAAACAAACCTGGCAAGAGATCCAAAACATGAAATGAGCTCTCCGTCAAATCATGAAACAAGAGAAGCAGCCCCAGTAGGTCTACAGGTGCAGCGGCAAGAAGATTTTATGCATATGCAGACACACCAGATATCCCTGCATTACGACAAAATAGTGGTTAATGGATGGACATATTACCAGCCTACCAGACAACATATATCTTTTTTCAGTTTGACATAGAAGTACATTTCCAGAGAACAGAGATGTTCTATATACTACCTCTAGAGCTCACCAAGTATAGCGATGATAGCCTGGGTCCGGGACGACCGTTTCTCTGGTGGTCTTCTTTGTTGTATCTCTCCCAAACTGTGAAGAAAAGAAGGACAAAATAGGTTACAAGTACAAGATTGAAAGTAGAGTATATACTACGGAGGTAGTACTTCACAAAGCTGTTTGTGAGCTAACGAGAGATACTATTGGTGTGGCTCTCTGGTGCTTCCGGCCATGTCTCCTCGTACCAGCAAAACAAGAAAAGCCTAAATGTCCCCTTCCTTGGAACCTAGCTAGACTAAAAGCAACAAAACACAAATACTCCACCAAGGGAGAAGCACCAATTGCAGGCACTACCAGACCAGACAAAGAGGAAAAGACCTTTGGCCTTTACCAGATGCAGGACAAACAACAAATGGCCCATGCTGGCCAAACACACAACACTTGGCCATGCCGCCGTATACCTAGCACTCTAATACGAGAGGACAAAAGGAGGAGAAGAAGAGGGGCTAACCTCAGATCCATGAACGAAGACGCAACCGGGTCAGATCAAAGGAGGCATCGGCAACACCTGACGAATCTGCGAGGAAAACAAGGGGAAATCAGAGGTGAGGAGAAGCTAGCAGCCAACAAGAGCACATACACACACATATACCTGCAAATCGATGACCACAACAACAGATTGACAGAGACCTGCACGCAAACAAGATCACAGATTAACTAAGAACAACGTGGAAAACTAACACGCGAAGAGGAAAGGCAGCTCACCTCGACCGGCCCCACCTTGCTCCGCGCTCCCTCCTGCGCGTGTCCTACCTCACTCACGAGGGCCGGCGCCGAGCCGCACTTTTCCTGATGAGCACCAAGGGGGCGTGGAGGAGGAAACGGCCCGACGGCGCGAGGGTGAGAAGAGGCGGAGGCGGCGGCGCGAGGGCGAGCAGAGGCAGAGGCGGCGGCGCGAGGGCAAGCAGAGGCGGAGGCGGGGAGCCCGCCCGACCGCGCCGCCACTGCTGCGCGACATCGATGAACGGGCGCCATGCAGCGCCCCACCGCCGCCACGGACGCCATCGCCGGCGCCGTTGATCCGTTGCTCTCCTATGTGACCGCTGCCGTCGTCGCCGGATGAGGAGCGAGTGAGGAGGGGCGGCTGCGGAGGAGTCGAGCGAGCGGCGAGACGGCAGGCGGGACGGCGGGCGCGGTCATCGGCCACGGCCACGGCGCAGCGGGACGGGCGGGCAGGCGAAGGCGGTGGGCGGTGGTCATCGCCACGCCACGGCGCAGCGGACGGGAGGCGGGGGGGTGCGGGCGGTGAGACGGCGAGCGGCGGCGGCGGCGGGCGAGACGGCATGGCGGGGCGAGCGGCTAGGGTTCACCAGGAGGCGGCGGGACGGGCGAGACGGCGGGGCGGGGCGAGCGGCTAGGGTTCACCAGGGGAGCCGGCCCTTTTATACCCCTACCACGTGAAATTACCAAAATGCCCTGGTGGGGGCATGGTATTTACATTATGTTGCCATTACTATTCATTCCAGCAGTGTTTCTTTCAGATCCAACTGCCCAGGTCCTCCCACCTCTCGATCCAACGGACGAGAACGCATCAAGAGAACACATCCAACGGCTGAGAGTCACTGAGCTCTGAGGAGGCTCTGTGATGCCTTCTTCTCTTATTTCTGGATTCGACAGGTAATCGACTAATTGAGTCCGAAGGCAGCACGGGGCAAAATTACAGTACTCCCTCCGTCTAGGTGAGTAAGTCATCTTAGGTTGTGCACCGTGATCAAAGAAGAGAGGAAAACAAGATACATTAATGTTTATTTGCTAATTAATAGCCACGAGAAACGAGGCACTATAGATTTATCCGGCCCCTTGCCCTGCGGCGGCCTCTCCGATCACGATTTGCCATGTGGCAGCAGGGTTTTGGTAACCGGTATGAAAGCGCTAAACTACTACCTCCTTCGATCCATAATAGATGTCACAGTTTTAAACTAAGGTTGAACTAAGGGAGTAAGCGATAGATCAAAACTTGAAATTAGGATTTAACAAGTCAATGCTAGAAAAGCATACAGTGCCAACACTGTGAGCATGCCAAGCGTTGTTTGTTTATGCGACGCACTAGTAACAGACCGTGTACGGCAGCCGGAGGTCTTTGATGGTGCAGCTCCGTATCCTGGTGCTAATAGGCTTTTCGTAGACCCTAAACATGGGACTACAATGACGGACATCGAGCAGCTCAAGGCGCGGGCAGTGGTCGAGGAGGGCGACGAGTAGCTCTTCCTGAAAAAAGCCGCCCCGCATCACGAGGCGCTCCAGCAGAGGAAGCTTCTTGATGATCTCCGTGATAAGTTCTCCGTCAGGGATATAAGGCCAGCCTGTGACATAGAGGTTTCTCAGCAATGGCGCCCTGCAGGCGATCGATTAGGAGAGATAGCTAGTCAGGATATAAGACGGATGCATGCGTGCGGCATGCATGTCAATTACTAGCTACTACTCGTCCTAGATAAAAGTTGGTCAGGAGTTGGGAGTATGTGCGTGCCTGTTGGCGAGGTAGACTAGGACATCGGCGTCGACATGGCCGTTGAATGTCTCGCACCGGCCGGC
Source organism: Aegilops longissima (assembly GCA_021605205.1). Taxonomy (NCBI): domain Eukaryota; kingdom Viridiplantae; phylum Streptophyta; class Magnoliopsida; order Poales; family Poaceae; genus Aegilops; species Aegilops longissima. The sequence goes on from CM038682.1 coordinate 88,446,165, forward strand.
GCTGCGCTCCACCGCGGCGCCAGCCATGGCCTTCCATCCTGCCGGCGGCATCGGTTTGTTCCACACACATCGTCCCTGCCACACCGCGGCGCGCGCCATGGCCTTCCGTCTTGCCGTGGGTCGTTGCTCCCACAGACGAGGACGTAGGTCGATGTGCCGCCACAGCAGGGGCTCGTCCTTGGCTTGCTGCCGCCAGGGCGAGCACGCGAGCCCTGCGCCGCGGAGGATGTCGATCTGCCGGAGTTTGCTGAGGACGATGCCTAGCACGTCGCCGGGCAACGACGCCCAGTCCCTCCACTCGTCTAAGTCAACATGGTCCACGGGATGGCGGCGGCGGCGGCGGCGGTGGCGTGAAGACGAAGGTGCAGTTTGGTAGGTTAGGGTTTTACTTTTCCTCTTCTTAGAATCCATCCTAGGCTAGCTGTTTCCGTGCGTAAGGGGAACGAGTTATTTAGATGCCCGCAACTGCAAGACAGTCCCGAATGTACATTGGCAGCCTCCTTTTTTTTAAGGAAAGGCCTTCAGGCTAGCTTTATTAACTTCAACAAATGCTTACATTTTTTTTTTTCGGGTGAACAAATGCTTACATCATCCGCAAATAACACCAAATCAAAACTAGGGGGGACATCCAACCACAAAGCTGGTGGATCATCACGTCTCCTTTGAGCTAGCCTATGAGCAACCATATTGCATTCTCTATTACAGTGCTGAAAAAAGACCTTTCTGAAATCTAAACACAAAGAACGACATTCCTCAAGTATGGGTCCTGCCACCATAGCTTGTCCAGAATTGTTTGCCATCGCCTCCACCATTGTTATATTATCCGCCCGAGCAATGAGGGTATATATGTGCACCAATAGAGCGAGCTAGCTACATTGGCAGCCTCCTAAGAAGCACGCACCGATCGATCTCACCCTGATAAAATTTGATCAAATAAATGTCGGCTCATCGCCAAGTTTCGTAGGTTTTGGACGTGGAGCAATTCATATTGGACTTTGTGTCGACCCGTCGTTGCCTTGCTGCTCAGGGCTGTCGTTTCTTTTTGTGTGTGTTCAAAAAAAGGTTATTGTTTTTTTTTTTGTAAAAAAATGGGTTGTCGTTTTTTTTTGAAGACCAAGATCCTACATTTCTTTCAACCGATTGGGCTCGTGGGAACAATTAGTTTACTGCACATAGCCTTGCGACGTGCTGATCAATTAGTTTACTGCACATAACCTCCTTTTTTTTAGAACATACTGCACATAACCTTGCGACGTGCTGATCATATTGTTTTTCCAAAACGTGCTGATCATGTTGCAATTGATCGATAATGGCCAGCTAATTAAACTTAGCTGTCCTGGAAAATGGCCACCACTAAAAAAAAATGCACACCACTAACCACTTCGATGGTATACATATAGCCGTAGGTGGTTCCTGTAAAGGACACGATCGAGCGTGATCAAGAAGTAGCAGAACCACACCGCACACGTACGCAAGCGGAGCCACTACCAGAAGGAATAAGCCGGCGATGGGGACCGGCGCAGCGCTGGTGGTGCTGCTGGTGGCGGCGACGTGGTCGACGGCGGTCTTCGCCAACGGCGAGGGCGAGGCGGCGGCGGCGGCGGCGGACTGGGTCGCCGTCGACCCGAAGGCGGTGCTCGTCTGTCTGATGGTGGCGGAGAACGCGTACTTCCCAGACAGCAATGCACAGTGCTGCGAGGCCTTGTCCCACGACCAGGGCAACTGGCTGCAGTGCGAGCTCCAGGATCGGCTCCCGGGTAGGAGGCGGCCAATGCCAGAGATCTTCCCGTGTATCCGCGAAGAGGCCACTTGCCAGCTATCGTGGGCCGCCGTGGAAAGAAGGGAGCTAGCGGCTGAGAGCCCTGCCGCAGGCCCGGTTCCTGGCCCGACAGGCCCGGGTCATGTGGCTAGTCCGGGTCCGAGTGCTGCGGAGGGTCCAGGTCCTGTAGCTAGTCCGGGTCCAAGCCCTATGGAGGGTCCAGGTCCTGTGGCAGGCCCGGTTTCTGGCCCTACGGCAGGCCCGGGTCCTGCTGCTAGTCCAGGTCCGAGCCCTGCCAAGGGTCCGGATCCAAGCCCTGCAGAGGGTCTGGGTCCTGTGGCTGGTCCTGCTCCGAGCCCTGCGGCCGGTCTACGTCCTGCTGCTGGTCCGGATCGTGCGGGGGATGCACCTTAGTCGGGTTAGCGTGTTCTGTGCCTGTGTTGTATGTGTCCTTTGGTTTACTCGGCGGCCAATTTTGTGTAATAGGTGACCGTATGTTTGTTGTTTTCATAATTCACAAGGGTAATTGTTTGTGTGTTGGTGCATAAATATTTTGTAGAGTTGCCGTTATTTACTCTCTTTTGTTGTTAAACTGGGTACATAGTAATAATGGACTTTAGCTGCCAACTAAATTTGCATTTATTACTAACCAAAGAAAACTTGAATTTATTTGTTACGAACAGAATTGAGACGGTTTTCAAGGGACATCAATGGAAAATGGACAAAAGTTGTAACGGAGTTGGAAATTTTACCTTTGTTTATTTAGATCTAAATGCATCCATTAACAGCTAAACTCAACATGCTTCTTCTCGCAAAAACAAAAAACTCAACATGCTTCGCTCGGGGGTTCAAACTCTGAATTGTTTTTTGAATTGTGAATAATTTAATAAAGTGAACATTTTTTTTAAAACATGAACAATTTATGAAAATAAGAACAATTTCTTAAAATGTGAATAGTTTTTGAAATTGCGAAGAAATTTTGGAAAATGTGCACAATTTTTTAAATCATGAATAAAATTGGAAATTTCAAAGATTTTTCGAAAATTTAAACAAAATTTCTAAGTTTATTCGAAATTTTTGAGTTTATTAAAATAAGAAAATGTAAAATAAAGGAAAAACAAAAATAAATAAATAAGCAGAAAGAAAAAGAGATATCAAAAAAATGAAGAAAACTGGAAAAATGTTAAAAAAAAACAGGAAAACCTGGTAGCTCCTCAAAGTGGGCCAGCCCGTAGGTTGCGTCTGTTGCTCGCACACGGGCGACAAATAGGATTCGCCACTGGGGGCATGCACCAGAGGCAAGGTGTCCGATGTTGTGAGGCAGCCAACAGTGGACACGAGGGCACGTAACACGTTAGCGGCAGGCTGAGCCACTGACGCTGAGGCCACACATGTACCTCCTTCAAAGTATACTTTTATTATCTTGGTTTCAAGGTTTGAACAATCTTAATTGATGGTCCAAATTTAAAAGTTTTTCTTTTTGAAGGTTTGCTAAAATTCCAATAGTTGTACTTAAAATTGATTATTATGAGTCGCTACAACGAAAGATGATAAATTGAGTTTTGTTGAATAGATAAAAACTACACCAGCATGTTGATTTGATGTATTTGTGAGAAAATAAACTCCGAAGTTGGGCCACCCTCATTCAAAATCCTAGCTCCACCATTGTGGAATACTAGCGAATCCATGAATTGAGATTATCGCGGAGCACACGCTCTGGATCGTCCCACCTTGCGTATGCATGTAGTTTGGTTTTGTGCATCATCTCATTGTTTTGTAAACCTCGCGAGAGCAGCTATTCTGCTGCATCCAGCCTCTTCTACACCCGGACATGAACAATAAATTAAAAAATAATAGTACATTTAGAAAAAAAAGGTATAAAAGAATCTAGGCATCCAAGATGCCAATGTGCGCAAAGTGCATGCAAAAATTCGTGGTGTGTCGACATCTGAGGAGCTCGTGCTAAAACAGATGAATTTCGAATGTATGTGAAACTTTGAAAAAGAACAATATTTGGAGCCAATTTTTTTTTGAGCCCGTGCTCCTCAGATGTCCAAACAATTTGAAATTATGCACGCACCTTGCGCACATGAGCATCTTGGGTATCTAAAATTTTCAATTTTTCCCTTCTAATTTACTGTTCATCGAGTATAGATGAGCATGGGCACTGTTTTGAATTAGCGAAACATCGCTTGTTTAAGGAAAAAAAATAGTTTTGTATACCTCTGCCCACCGGCACAGTGGCAGAATCTGCCTCCAACTCGGTGGCGGCACCACTACGTCGATTGCTTCGTTATTCAAAACATTTACTATATGCTAAATCAATCAGAAATCTGTATCTTCTCTTTTAAGGCTGAAAACACATAACTTGACTGAGTTGGGTTTCTGAGTTACAAAGTTTCTCCTAGAAGCAAATAGTACCAAATTGGAAAATTTAAGGCTGAAAAGACATAACCTGACTGGTTTGGGTTTTAAAGTCCCAAAGTTAGCAGTAGTGGCGATCCCGAGTGGAAGGGGCGGGGAGGATGATGGGGGGCTCGATCCGATATGTCATCCCTTGAACTCTAGAAAAATCTACAGTATCCTTCAACTGTCCTAAATTTCTACCAAACTGTAGCTAATCTGTTGAAAATAGAACATAAAATATGACGACGAAATCCACGTGGCTTTTACAACCGCTGTGACTGTTCGGTGTTCTTACCAAAAGTTGTGATAGAAAAACAAGAAGCAAGCAAAAGATGCTCTGTGAGTTCTTACCAAAAGTTGTTATTCAACTCTTGCTGCATATAAAAAAGTCTCATAATTTTGCTAAACAAAAGTGAGATCAACAGGTTAGTTGATGCACAAAGCATGAGAACAATATAATCTGCAGAAACTAGTATTCTTATAGTGTTATGGCCAGGTATAAAACCTGATTTTTGTTCACATGTTATTCAGATGATAGGTGCAGTAGCATTTTCAGTTTCAGTTTTCTGCTTTCAGTTGAGTAAGCGTAGGTGCATCAGCATCACCATGTTCAGAATTATAGGTGCTAATAAGAATGGACTGGAACTTATAGGCAGAGTGTCCGAGCGCATTAGGGTCGCCATGTTCAGAATTCGATCGTTGTCGAATCAGAAATTTATTTTCTGCTGGTGGACTGAAACTTTCAGCAGAATAACAAAACTCTAGTGTTCAACTCACTGCAAGAACCACCACATCTGTGTCAACACAACACCTAAGGGAAATGCAGCTAGCAACGTTGAAGTAGTGGCCATTGTCAAACCGTTACAGACTAATGTCACCGCACCGTTGTTCAAACAGTTTCGGAATTTTCGAACCGTGATGCCGGCGCAAATAGGTTTCCTATACTGTCAGGGACAACAAATCAAGTTTAGCTAGCAGAAAAACAAGAACTGCTAGGTTCTCCTGAACCCATGTCTCTCTCAACAGGAGGCGGCTGACATTTCCGAAGAGGCAAACAGTACTCCTAGCTGTCCTGGCTCTGGTATCTCTCTACTCCGCATCGACGTCCGGGTACCGCAGCGCCGGATGGACTGAAATTAGCAGAAAAATAGTTAAACAAGTTTAAATAAGAATATCAAAAGGAAAGCTGCTGTACTAAACAGCAAAACAATGTAATGTGCTGTGGGATAAAACCTGAATTTTTCCACACGTTATTCGAAAAAATTTTACAGTAGGCTAAAAGATAGAAATCAATATCTTCTCTGTGAAGCTGAACTCGCCAGACTGAATCATCTGAATCAAAGCCAATAGTTTCTTTGTATATCGATGTTAAGTGTGGATTTTTGACATATGAAAATTGAAAACTAGCATCTGTCCATAAATCCTACAGCATGCTGCTCAGAATATTTCCAAGTTCTAACTCCTAACTGAAACAGATAAGCAGAAATTTCAGTAAACTGTTTTGAGATTTGCAACAGGTTGGAACGCTTTTCAAAGCACAATGCAGATTAGCACTGAAACCCAAACACATGTGAACAACTTCAAGACTAGTGTGCATATACGAGTTTCTGACGGTGCCAAAGAAGAAGAGTGGGAAGTTGAGGGCCTCGATCTCACCAGGCGTCCCCGCGACGACGACGGCGATGAGTAGGGTCTCGTGGTTTCTTGGCAGGTCGACGAGGAGTGGGTTAACCCAGGCAATATCTGTGCGGATGCACATGACGAGATTGGCGACGTCGATGGCCAGCCGCCTGGCCAGCTCGTTCCTCAGGTGGAACACGGACCTCTCCCAAAACCAGAACGAGCCGTGGTCGCCGTTCGGCCACATGTACTGGATCTCCCGCCAATCCAACATGGCGGCCGGGAAGGGAACCTGCAGTTGAGTCGCATAGAACATCTCTTGTCAGGAGATATCAAATGCGAATTTGAGATGCGGAGACGCAAGAAGCTCAATTCTGGCAAGAAGAGAGCCAAGAAATTAACACGATTTGGCTCCGAGATGAATGAAATTAACACGATTTGCAATCTTCCGACGCATGTTAACAACATCCAAGAACCCAATTCGTGCAAATTCGGGAGAAATCAAGAAGCGGGGATGGCGGACTCGCCTCAGTCGGAGGTGGAAGGGGAGGCATGTCCTCCCTCGCGGGGATGGGCTCCACGACCCAGAGCATCATCGTGGTGACGTTCCCGATGTCGTAGACGCTGACGCTGTTGTTCCGGTCGAGGTACGGGGCCGTCGCGTTGGCGCGGAGGCAGCCGCCCTGGAAGTTGTGGAGGAGGACTTCGTTCCCGGATTCTGACAGGGTGGCAGACCAAACCATTGCCTCCTCCTCCGGATGGTTGTAGTTGCGCTGCACGACGCGGCGCGCACGGTGGCCGCGCGGCGCCGTGGCGGCGAGGTAGCGCCCGTAGGCGGCTGTGTAGAGAAGCAGATAGACGTCGTCTTCGTCATGGTGCAAGTGCACCGCCCACGCGGCGTTCATCGACGCCCGGCGGTGGTGGAGGGAGACGCCAAGCCCGTTTTCGTCGGCGTGCAGGTACGTGCCGAGCTGGCTGCTGCGCAGCCGCACGTGGTGGCCGTCATGGAACTGCTCCATCGGTCTGCTGCTTGGTGGAGAGGTGGGGATGGTGGGTTCTTGGTTTCTTGGCGCTCCGGCGACGGGGAGAAGATGGGAAGCCAAAGCTGTTCGGTTGGTTGAGACGGTTACCTTCGGGCGCCAAGCCGGAGTATTTCAAGTGCCTTTCGGCACCAGCTGGGTTTGCGGCCTTATGGGCCTAGAAAATCCATCCATCGGCCGCGCAAGTTAGATCCAGATCGTGCACGCTGTTTTTCTTTTCTTTTTTGGGGTATAACGATTCTTATTCAAACACAAGTTAAACGCAATCGTTAAAATATCATGATATCATGTGGTTGAATGGAAAAAAAAATCAAGAAAAAGGTTCTCCTTGCATCCTTAGGTTATCATTTTTTTTTCTCGAAACGAAGGCTCCTGGTGCGTTGGGTCGTGGGTGTCGCTGGCCTGCTGGTGTGTCTGCCTACTATGTGGTCGCTCAACATTAGTGAGTCGCTGCCCAAGTCTCCCGGAGTTCCAGACTCTCACTGCGGCCATCCTTACTCTTTGCTCGTGATTTCACGTAAACGTTGTCTTCCCTCAAATCCCGAACCCCCTCTGCATGTGCATGACCCAACTGCTTGGTGGCAATGATGCCCTACTGCTTGTGGTGATGAGGGTCTACAGCACTACGACTCCTCGACGACGGTGCCTCCCAAAGCAGTCCATAGATTTGGCCCGGCTCCTTGAGGCAATAGCCCTCAGACAACACATGGGGAGGCGCCTCTGAGCACGCCTAATCGGTCAAATATAATCTTATTTAATGCTTGTTGCGTTAAATTGCTGGCACGTTGCACATGAGAATGATCCAAGTTTTTTTTTAGGGAAATCATGGTCTTTTTATTGCATTATAATATATAGTACAATTGTAGTGTCATTCGGCTGTAGCAGCCAGTTATATCGACCATGAGCTAATGATACAACACTTTTTACAAAATTGTGAGCCTTCATATTGGACATTCTGCATTCATGAATAATCCGGACCTCTTCGAACTCCTGACGACGAATGTTGATCTCATGTATAATCTAGTTGTAGATAGCTTTACTTCCTCCATTAATCTGTTTAACTACCGCTTCCGCGTCGCATGCAATAATAAGCCTTCGAAGGTTCAGATCGGCCGCGAGGGAAAGAGCCTCCAAACATGCCATTGTTTCAAGCGTTCCGGGTCATCACAATTGTCAATGATGCGTGTGGACGAGCCAAGGTAAACTCCTTGGGCGTCTCGGCACACGGCGGCCGCCGCACCCTTGCAACTGTTCTTCGCTATTCCTCCATCTACATTAATTTTGACCATACCTTCCATTGGAGGGATCCACTTTGGCACCTGCACTGACGGTGGCATAGTTGTACTTTGCTTCTGTGAAGCGTCTGCGATGATGTCCAGGTCTGCTAGATATCTCATGATGAAACATATGAATTGCCTCCGGGCTCTGGAAGATCGATCCGTGGATTGCTTTCCGCCTTGCGCTCCAAATTGCCCACAAAGTAATGATGAGCTTTGTAAATTCTGCATGTGGTAGCGTTTCAAGCATGTGAAATAGCCATTCCTTCGCTTCCGGGCACGTTGTCATGCTCATATGCTCTATAAGTGAGTCGTCGACGAGCGCCCACACACATCTCGCCATGGTGCAGTCAAGTAATGAGTGTTGCCATGTGTCGTTCTCTGCACCACATAGTTCACACCTTGCTGAAGTAGCCATCTTCCGGTGGTGCAGCACTGCTCCTGACGGCATGGATCGCTGGGCTAGCCACCCCACAAACACACGTATTTTTTTACGGAACTTTGATCTTCCATAAAGTTTTCCACGCCTTCTCTGAGCGGCTCGAGCTTGAACTTGGCCTACCTTCTAACCAATCCTCTCGCACTTTTTTCATTGTAACCAACATACGGTAACATGATCTTACCGAAAATACTCTTGTTTTCTCATGATGCCATGCCCAAAAATCCTCCTGCTGAACCGAATTGATGGGAATGCGTAGTATTGCTTCAATGTCCATGGGAAGGAAGTGCCTCGCCAGCTCCATCCTGTCCCACCATCCCGATGTTGCATCAATTAACTCGGACACGAGCTCAAGTGGAGAAGTCGAAATTACCGCAACTGGAGTCAAGCGTTCTGTACGCAGGATCCAGTTTTGTCGCCATACATATGTGGAGTTCCTGTTTCCAATCCTCCTGATGAGGCCCAACTTGAGAGTGTCTCGCCCCTCTACTAGTGCCCGCCAGATTTGGGAGGGCCAAGATCCAAGGTTGGCTTGCAAAATGTCTGTTTCCGGGAAGTACACAGACTTAAGAATTCTCGCACTTAATGATTCCGGTGTAATCAATATTCTCCAGACTTGCCGAGCCAACAAAGCCAAATTGAACAACTCAAAATCTCGAAACCCTAAGCCTCCCATATATTTTGGCATCGTGAGAGTATCCCATGACACCCAGTGAGGTTTCCGTTTGCCCTGCTTGCTGCCCCACCAGAAGCTCCTGATCATACTGTTAAGTTTTTCGCACAAACCTCTTGGTAATTTAAAAACAGCCATTGAATATGTGGGGATCGCCTGGGCCACGGATTTTATAAGTACATCTTTCCCCCCTGCTGAGAACGATCCAAGTGACCAGAGACAGGCCGACTCAGTTTGAGCATATTACATTGTGCGAGGCTGCGAGCCAACATATTACATTGCTTTTTGGGCTGCCTTGTTTGTCTTTGCTTTGTGTGTTTTTGAGCTGCGTTGGGCCAGAGATTGGGCAGTATTTTTGTTCCGTGCTGCTGCTCCATTGACTACGTGTGGTGCACCGGCCGGATGTATTAATTTGTTGTTCGTGCAAAAAAATTAACATGCGGTTACTATCAATTTTGTCCGGTTTTACTTTTCATTTTTCTCCTTCCATTCTTATTTATACTATTTTTGTTTCTAGAAAATGCAAGCATTAGTCATGATATTTTTCTAAATATGTTCATGCATTTTCACAAATATTAATCATGTATTTTATAAAAATTAGAGTGCCATTAGAAAATGTACATATTATTTAAAAATATTCATCATGTAATTATAAAAATGTTTAGCATTATTTAATGATGGTTTTACCTTGCATTTTTTCTTAGATTGGGTCTCATCTATTTTGTAATTTTGCTATCATCCACAAATTGACAATGGTACTACTAACAAAACAAGAGAGCCAATCATATTCAGTTACACATGCGATGCAGAGGTGCAACTGGATTGGTGTGGCACGTTTAAAAAAAATCAAAACACCTCTTTTATAGAAACAGAAAAATAAAAATAAAAAGATATTAAATAAGAAAAACAAAGTAAATAATGGGGTGTGGATACGGTCAAGTCGATTGAGATTTAAATAAGTCTTAATCAGCAGGCATCAGGGCAACATGCAGGTGTAGTCCGAGTTGACATTTGCAATTGTAGGCCTAGGTGTGATACTTGTTGTGGCATTCCTAGTGTCGAACATGCAACTGGCCCACTCCCTCTCCCGCCGCCCCCTCCAACAAAACAAGGGTCCAGTTGCAACCATGTTGGGGGACATGCAGTTGCGGTCGGGTGCGGCGTTTGCCGTTGCGGGGCTGTTGTCGAGCTTGCAAATGACAGGCCCCCTCTCCCGGCGTCCCCTCCGACAGAAAAAAAAAGTCCAGTTGCGGTCGGGTTAAAAGATATGCAGTTGCGGTCGAATGCGGCACTTACAGTTGCGGGGCTGTTGTCGAGCTTGCAACTGGCCCACCCCCTCTTCCGACGCCCCCTCTGACAAAATAAAAGTCGAGTTGCAGCCATGTTGAGGGACATGCAGTTGCAGTAGAGTGCAACACTTGCAATTGCGGGGCTTGATGTCTACTACAACACCTTCTTCTTGTAGACATTGTTGGGCCTCCAGGTGCAGAGGTTTGTAGGACAGTAGCAAATTTCCCTCAAGTGGATGACCTAAGGTTTATCAATCCGTGGGAGGCGTAGGATGAAGATGGTCTCTCTCAAGCAACCCTGCAACCAAATAACAAAGAGTCTCTTGTGTCCCCAACACACCCTATACAATGGTAAATTGTATATGTGCACTAGTTCGGCGAAGAGATGGTGATACAAGTGCAATATGGATGGTAGATATAGGTTTTTGTAATCTAAAAATGTAAAAACAGCAAGATAACTAATGATAAAAGTGAGCACAAACGATAATGCAATGCTAGGAAACAAGGCCTAGGGTTCATACTTTCACTAGTGCAAGTTCTCTCAACAATAATAACATAATTGGATCATATAACTATCCCTCAACATGCAACAAAGAGTCACCCCAAAGTCACTAATAGCGGAGAACAAACGAAGAGATTATTGAAGGGTACGAAACCACCTCAAAGTTATCCTTTCTGATCGATCTATTCAAGAGTCCTTAGTAAAATAACACAAAGCTATTCTTTCTGTTCGATCTATCATAGAATCTGTACTAGAATAACACCTTAAGACACAAATCAACCAAAACCCTAATGTCACCTAGATAATCCAATGTCATCTCCAGTATCCGTGGGTATGATTATACAATATGCATCACACAATCTCAGATTCATCTATTCAAACCAACACAAAGAACTTTAAAGAGTGCCCCAAAGTTTCTACCGGAGAGTCAAGACGAAAACGTGTGCCAACCCCTATGCATAGGTTCATGGCGGAACCATAAGTTGATCACCAAAACATACATCAAGTGGATCACGTGATATCCCATTGTCACCACAGATAAGCACGGCAAGACATACATCAAGTGTTCTCAAATCCTCAAAGACTGAGTCCGATAAGATAACTTCAAAGGGAAAACTCAATCCATTACAAGAGAGTAGAGGGGAAGAAACATCATAAGATCCAACTATAATAGCAAAGCTCGCGATACATCAAGATCGTATCACCTCAAGAACACGAGAGAGAGAGAGAGAGAGAGAGAGAGAGAGAGAGAGAGAGAGAGAGATCAAACACATAGCTACTGGTACATACCCTCAGCCCCGAGGGTGAACTACTCCCTACTCATCATGGAGAGCGCCGAGATGATGAAGATGACCACCGGTGAGGGATCCCCCCTCCGGTAGGGTGCCGGAATAGGGTCCCGATTGGTTTTTGGTGGCTACAGAGGCTTGCGGCGGCGGAACTCCCGATCTATTCTATTCCCCGATGGTTTCAGGGTATATGGATATATATATATATATATATATTGTTGGGGAACGTAGTAATTTCAAAAAAATTCCTACGCACACGCAAGACCATGGTGATGGCATAGCAACGAGAGGGAGAGTGTCCGTCCACGCACCCTCGTGAGACCGGCGAAGCGTTATAACAACGCGTTGATGTAGTCGTGCGTCTTCACGATCCGACCGATCCAAGTACCGAACGTCGGCACCTCCGTGTTCAGACACGTTCAGCTCGATGGCGATCCCCGGCTCCGATCCAGAAAGCGTCGGGGATGAGTTCCGTCAGACGACGGCGTGGTGGCGATGATGATGCTCCACCGGCGCAGGGCTTCGCCTAAGCTCATGACGATATGACTTCACCGGCGCGGGCTTCGCCTAAGCTCATGACGATATGACCAAGTGGAATATGGTGGAGGGGCACCGCTGCACGCTAAGGAACGATCCGTAGATCAACTTGTGTCTTGGGGTGCCCCCTGCCCCGTATATAAAAGGAGCAAGGGGGGTTGCGGCCAGCCCTAGGGGCGCGCTGGAGGAGTCCTACTCCCACCGGAGTAGGACTCCCCCTCCTAGTTGGAATAGAATTGGGGAGGGGAAGAGGGAGGGCTGCCCCCCCTCTCCTTGTCCTATTCGGACTAGAGGGGGAGGGGGGCGCGCGGCCTGCCCTGGCCGGCCCTTCCTCTTCTCCCTATGGCCCATCAAGGCCCATTGACCCCCGGGGGGTTCCGGTAACCCCCCGGTGTTCCGGTAACGTCCTGTTTTCATCCGAACCTTTCCAAGTCAAACATAGGCTTCCAATATATCAATCTTTATGTCTCGACCATTTCGAGACTCCTCGTCATGTCCGTGATCACATCCGGGACTCCGAACAACCTTCGGTACATCAAAACTTATAAACTCATAATAAACTGTCATCGAAACGTTAAGCGTGCGGACCCTACGGGTTCGAGAACTATGTAGACATGACCTAGAACCATTCTCGGTCAATAACCAATAGCGGAACCTGGATGCCCATATTGGTTCCTACATATTCTACGAAGATCTTTATCGGTCAAACCGCATAACGACATACGTTATTCCCTTTGTCATCGGTATGTTACTTACCCGAGATTCGATCGTCGGTATCCAATACCTAGTTCAATCTCGTTACCGGTAAGTCTCTTTACTCGTTCCGTCATACATCATCTCACAACTAACTCATTAGTTGCAATGCTTGCAAGGCTTAGGTGATGAGTATTACCGAGAAGGCCCAGAGATACCTCTCCGACAATCGGAGTGACAAAACCTAATCTCGAAATACGCCAACCCAACATGTACCTTTGGAGACACCTGTAGTACTCCTTTATAATCACCCAGTTACGTTGTGACGTTTGGTAGTACCCAAAGTGTTCCTCCGGTAAATGGAAGTTGCATATTCTCATAGTTACAGGAACATGTATAAGTCATGAAGAAAGCAATAGCAATAAACTAAACGATCAAGTGCTAAGCTAACGGAATGGGTCATGTCAATCACATCATTCTCCTAATGATGTGATCCCATTAATCAAATGACAACACATGTCTATGGTTAGGAAACATAACCATCTTTGATTAATGAGCTAGTCTAGTAGAGGCATACTAGTGACTATCTGTTTGTCTATGTATTCACACATGTATTATTGTTTCCGGTTAATACAATTCTAGCATGAATAATAAACATTTATCATGATATAAGGAAGTAAATAATAACTTTATTATTGCCTCTAGGGCATATTTCCTTCAGTCTCCCACTTGCACTAGAGTCAATAATCTAGTTCACATCATCATGTGATTCAACACTAATATTCACATCTGTATGTGATTAACACCCATAGTTCACATCGTCATGTGACCAACACCCAAAGGGTTTACTAGAGTCAATAATCTAGTTCACATCGCTATGTGATTAACACCCAAAGAGTATTAAGGTATGATCATGTTTTGCTCGTGAGAGAAGTTTAGTCAACGGGTCATCACATTCAGAGCCGTATGTATTTTGCAAATATTCTATGTCTACAATGCTCTGCACGGAGCTACTCTAGCTAATTGCTCCCACTTTCAATATGTATCCAGATTGAGACTTAGAGTCATCTGGATCAGTGTAAAAAGCTTGCATCGATGTAACTCTTTATGACGGGCTCTTTTATCACCTCCATAATCGAGAAATTTTTCCTTAGTCCTCACTAAGGATGTTCTTGACCAATGTCCGATGATCTACTCCTAGATCACTATTGTACTCCCTTGCCAAATTCAGAGCAAGGTATACAATAGGTCTGGTATATAGCATGGCATACTTCATAGAACCTATGGTGAGGCATAGGGAATGACTTTCATTCTCTTTTCTATTTTCTGCCGTGGTCGGGATTTGAGTCTTTACTCAATTTCACACCTTTGTAACACAGACAAGAACTTTTCTTTGACTGTTCCATTTTGAACTACTTCAAAATCTTGACAAGGTATGTACTTATTGAAAAAACTTATCAAGCGTCTTGATCTATCTCTATAGATCTTGATGCTCAATATGTAAGCAGCTTCACCGAGGTATTTCTTTGAAAAACTCCTTTCAAACACTACTTTATGCTTTGCAGAATAATTCTACATTATTTCCGATCAACAATATGTCATTCACATATACTTATCGAAAAGGCTGTAGTGCTCCCACTCACTTTCTTGTAAATATAGGCCTTTCCAAAAGTCTGTATAAAACCATATGCTTTGATCAACACATCAAAGCGTATATTCCAACTCCGAGATGCTTGCACCAGTCCATTGATGGATTGCTGGAGCTTGCACATTTTGTTAGCACCTTTAGGATTGACAAAATCTTCTGGTTGCATTATATACAACTCTTCTTTAAGAAAACCATTAAGGAATGCAGTTTTGACATCCATTTGCCAGATTTCATAAAATGTGGCAATTGGTAACATGATTCGGACAGACTTTTAAGCATCGATACGAGTGAGAAAATCTCATTGTATTCAACATCTTGAACTTTGTCAAAAACCTTTTTCGACAAGTCTAGCTTTGTAGATAGTAACACTACTATCAGCATCTGTCTTCCTCTTGAAGATCCATTTATTTAACTTGACTTGCTGATCATCGAGCAAGTCAACAAAAGTCCACACTTTGTTCTCATATATGGATCCTATCTCAGATTTTATGGCCTCAAGCCATTTCGCGGAATCTGGGCTCATCATCGCTTCCTCATAGTCCGTAGGTTCATCATGGTCTAGTAACATGACTTCCAGAACACGATTACCGTACCACTCTGGTGCGGATTTTACTCTGGAAGACCTACGAGGTTTGGTAGCCACTTGATCTGAAGTTTTATGACCATCATCATTAACTTCCTCACTAATTGGTGTAGGAATCACTGGAACTGATTTCTGTGATGAACTACTTTCCAATAAGGGAGAAGGTACAATTACCTCATCAAGTTCTACTTTCCTCCCACTCACTTCTTTCGAGAGAAACTTCTTCTCTAGAAAGGATCCATTTTAGCAACGAAAAACTTGCCTTCGGATCTGTGATAGAAGGTGTACCCAATAGTTACCTTTGGGTATTCTATGAAGACGCACTTCTCCGATTTGGGTTCGAGCTTATCGGTGAAAACTTTTCACATAAGCATCACAACTCCAAAACTTTTAAGAAACGACAGCTTAGGTTTACTGTTAAACCATAGTTCATATGGTGTCGTCTCAACGGATTTAGATGGTGCCCTATTAAACGTGAATGCAGCTGTCTCCAATGCATAACCCCAAAACGATATTGGTAAATCGGTAAGAGACATCATTGATCGCACCATATCAAAATAAAGTACGGTTCTGACGTTCGGACACACCATAACGTTGTGGTGTTCCGTGGCGTGAGCTGTGAAACTATTCCACTTTGTTTTAATTGAAGACCAAACTCGTAACTCAAATATTCATCTCCACGATCAGATCGCAGAAACTTTATTTTCTTGTTACGATGATTTTCTACTTCACTCTGAAATTCTTTGAACTTTTCAACTATTTCAGACTTATGTTTCATCAAGAAGATATACGCATATCTGCTCAAATCATCTGTGAAGGTCAGAAAATAATGATACTTGCCACGAGCATCAACACTCATTGGATCGCATACATCGGTATGTATTATTTCCAACAAGTCAGTAGCTCGTTCCATTGTTCCGGAGAACGGAGTTTTAGTCATCTTGCCCAAAAGGCACGGTTCGCAAGCATCAAATGATTCATAATCAAGTGATTCCAAAAGCCCATCAGTATGGAGTTTCTTCATGCGCTTTACACCAATATGACCTAAACTGCGATTACCACAAATAAGTTGCACTATCATTATTAACTTTACATCTTTTGGTTTCAATATTATGAATATGTGTATCATACGATCGAGATCCAACAAACCATTTTCATTGGGTGTATGACCATAGAAGGTTTTATTCATGTAAACAGAACAATAATTATTCTCTAACTTACATGAATAACCGTATTGCAATAAACATGATCAAATCATATTCATGCTCAACGCAAATGCCAAATAACATTTATTTAGGTTCAACACTAATCCCGAGAGTATAGGGAGTGTGCGATGATGATCATATCAATCTTGGAACTACTTCCAACACTCATCGTCACTTCCCTTCAACTAGTCTCTGCTTATTCAGTAACTCCTGTTTGAGTTACTAATCTCAACAACCGAACAAGTATCAAATACTCGGGGCTACTATAAACACTAGTAAGGCACACATCAATAACCTGTATATCAAATATACTCTTGTTCAATTTGCCATCCTTCTTATCCGCCAAATACTTGGGGTAGTTCCGCTTCAAAGGACCAGTTCCATTGCAGCAAAAGCACTTAGTCTCGGGCTTAGGTCCAGACTTGGGCTTCTTCACTCGAACAACAACTTGCTTGCCGTTCTTCTTGAAGTTCCCTTCTTCCCTTTGCCCTTTTCCTTGAAACTAGTGGTCTTGTCAATCATCAACACTTGATGCTCTTTTCTTGATTTCTACCTTCGTCGATTTCAGCATCACGAAGAGCTTGGGAATTACTTTTGTCATCCCTTGCATATTATAGTTCATCACGAAGTTCTACTAACTTGGTGATGGTGACTAGAGAATTCTGTCAATCACTATCTTATCTAGAAGATTAACTCCCACTTGATTCAAGCGATTGAAGTACCCAGACAATCTGAGCACATGCTCACTAGTTGAGCGATTCTCCTCCATCTTTTAGCTATAGAACTTGTTGGAGACTTCATATCTCTCAACTCGGTATTTGCTTGAAATATTAACTTCAATTCTGGAACATCTCATATGGTCCATGACGTTCAAAACGTCTTTGAAGTCCCGATTCTAAGCCTTTAAGCATGGTGCACTAAACTATCAAGTAGTCATCATATTGAGCTAGCCAAACGTTCATAACGCCTCGCATCTGCTCCTGCAATAGGTTTGTCACCTAGCGGTGCATTAAGGACATAATTCTTACGTGCAGCAATGAGGATAAACCTCGGATCACGGATCCAATCCGCATCATTGCTACTAACATTTTCAACATAACTTTTGTAGGAACATATCAAAACAAACATATAAAAGCATAGGGAAGCAACAACGCGAGCTATTGATCTACAACATAATTTGCAAAATACTACCAGGACTAAGTTCATGATAAATTAAAGTTCAATTAATCATATTATTGAAGAACTCCCACTTAGATAGACATCTCTCTAGTTATCTAAGTGATTACGTGATCCAAATCAACTAAACCATGTCCGATCATCACGTGAGATGGAGTAGTTTCAATGGTGAACATCACTATGTTGATCATATCTACTATATGATTCACGTTCGACCTTTCGGTCTCCGTGTTCGAGGCCATATCTGTTATATGCTAGGCTCGTCAAGTTTAACTGAGTATTCGGCGTGCGCAACTGTTTTGCACCGTTGTATTTGAGCGTAGAGCCTATCACACCCGATCATCACGTGGTGTCTCAGCACGAAGAACTTTCGCAACGGTGCATACTCAGGGAGAACACTTCTTGATAATTTTAGTGAGAGATCATCTTATAATGCTACCGTCAATCAAAGCAAGATAAGATGCATAAAGGATAAACATCACATGCAATCAATATAAGTGATATGATATGGTCATCATCATCTTGTGCTTGTGATCTCCATCGCCGAAGCACCGTCATGATCACCATCGTCACCGGCGCGACACCTTGATCTCCATCGTAGCATCGTTGTCGTCTCGCCAACTATTGCTTCTACGACTATCGCTACTGCTTAGTGATAAAGTAAAGCAATTACATGGCTTTGCATTTCATACAATAAGCGACAACCATATGGCTCCTGCCGATTGCCGATAACTCGGTTACAAAACATGATCATCTCATACAATAAAATATAGCATCACGTCTTGACCACATCACATCACAACATGCCCTGCAAAAACAAGTTATACGTCCTCTAATTTTTTGTTGCAAGTTTTACGTGGCTGCTACGGGCTGAGCAAGAACCGTTCTTACCTACGCATCAAAACCACAACGATAGTTTGTCAAGTTGGTGCTGTTTTAACCTTCGCAAGGACCGGGTGTAGCCACACTCGGTTCAACTAAAGTGAGAGAAACAGACACCCGCCGGTCACCTTTAAGCAACTAGTGCTCGAAGCGGTGAAACCAGTCTCGCGTAAGCGTACGCGTAATGTCGGTCCGGGCCGCTTCATCTCACAATACCGCCGAACCAAAGTATGACATGCTGGTAAGCAGTATGACTTATATCGCCCACAACTCACTTGTGTTCTACTCGTGCACATGAACATCAACGCATAAAACCAGGCTCGGATGCCATTTGTTGGGGAACGTAGTAATTTCAAAAAATCCCACGCACACGCAAGACCATGGTGATGGCATAGCAACGAGAGGGAGAGTGTCCGTCCACGTACCCTCGTGAGACCGAAGCGGAAGCGTTATAACAACGCGGTTGATGTAGTCGTGCGTCTTCACGATCCGACCGATCCAAGTACGAGCGTCACGGCACCTCCGTGTTCAGCACACGTTCAGCTCGATGGCGATCCCGGGCTCCGATCCAGCAAAGCGTCGGGGATGAGTTCCGTCGACAAGGCGGCGTGGTGGCGATGATGATGCTCCACCGACGCAGGGCTTCGCCTAAGCTCCGCGATGATATGACTTCACCGGCGCGGGGCTTCGCCTAAGCTCATGACGATATGACCGAAGTGGAATATGGTGGAGGGGGCACCGCACACGGCTAAGGAACGATCCGTAGATCAACTTGTGTCTTGGGGTGCCCCCCTGCCCCCGTATATAAAGGAGCAAGGGGTGCGGCCAGCCCTAGGGGCGCGCTGAGGAGTCCTACTCCCACGGAGTAGGACTCCCCTTCCTAGTTGGAATAGGATTGGGGAGGGAGAGGAAGGGCGCCCCCCCCTCTCCTTGTCCTATTCGGACTAGAGGGGGGGGGGCGCGGCCTGCCCTGGCCGGCCCTTCCTCTTCTCCCTATGGCCCATCAAGGCCCATTGACCCCCGGGGTTCGGTAACCCCGGTGTTCGATAACGTCTGTTTTCATCCGGAACCTTTCCGAAGTCCAAACATAGGCTTCCAATATATCAATCTTTATGTCTCGACCATTTCGAGACTCCTCGTCATGTCCGTGATCACATCCGGGACTCAGAACAACCTTCGGTACATCAAAACTTATAAACTCATAATAAATTGTCATCGAAACATTAAGCGTGCGGATCCTACGGGTTCGAGAACTATGTAGACATGACCTAGAACCATTCTCGGTCAATAACCAATAGCGGAACCTGGATGCCCATATTGGTTCCTACATATTCTACGAAGATCTTTATCGGTCAAACCGCATAACGACATACGTTGTTCCCTTTGTCATCGGTATGTTACTTACCCGAGATTCGATCGTCGGTATCCAATACCTAGTTCAATCTCGTTACCGGTAAGTCTCTTTACTCGTTCCGTAATACATCATCTCACAACTAACTCATTAGTTGCAATGCTTAGGTGATGAGTATTACCGAGAAGGCCCAGAGATACCTCTCCGACAATCGGAGTGACAAAACCTAATCTCGAAATACGCCAACCCAACATGTACCTTTGGAGACACCTGTAGTACTCCTTTATAATCACCCGATTCGTTGTGACGTTTGGTAGTACCAAAGTGTTCCTCCGTAAACGGAGTTGCATAATCTCATAGTTACAGGAACATGTATAGGTCATGAAGAAAGCAATAGCAATAAACTAAACGATCAAGTGCTAAGCTAACGGAATGGGTCATGTCAATCACATCATTCTCCTAATTATGTGATCCCATTAATCAAATGACAACACATGTCTATGGTTAGGAAACATAACCATCTTTGATTAATGAGCTAGTCTAGTAGAGGCATACTAGTGACTATCTGTTTGTCTATGTATTCACACATGTATTATGTTTCCGGTTAATACAATTCTAGCATGAATAATAAACATTTATCATGATATAAGGAAATAAATAATAACTTTATTATTGCCTCTAGGGCATATTTCCTTCATATATAGGCAGAAGAAATACATCAGGGGAGCCATAGGGGCCCACAAGGGTGGAGGGCACGCCCAGGGGGGTGGGCACGCCCCCCTGCCTCGTGCCTTCCTCGTTGCTTCCCTTACGTACACTTCAAGTCTTCTGGATTGCTTCCGTTCCAAAAATAACTCTCCCGAAGGTTTCATTCCGTTTGGACGCTGTTTGATATTCCTTTTCTGCGAAACACTGAAACAAGGGAAAAACAAAAACTGGCACTAGGCTCTGGGTTAATAAGTTAGTCCCAAAAATAATATAAAAATGTTTAATAAAGCCCATAAACATCCAAAACATATAATATAATAGAATGGAATAATAAAAAATTATAGATACGTTGGAGACGTATCAGCATCCCCAAGCTTAATTCCTGCTCGTCCTCGAGTAGGTAAATGATAAAAACAGAATTTTTGATGTGGAATGCTACCTAACATATTTATCCATGTAAGTCTGTCTATTGTGGCAAGAATATTCAGATCCATAAGATTCAAAACAAAAGTTTAATATTGACATGAGAACAATAATACTTCAAGCATATTAACAAAGTAATCATGTCTTCTCAAAATAACATGGCCAAAGAAAGCTATCCCTACAAAATCATATAGTCTGGCTATGCTCTATCTTCATCACACAAAATATTTAAATCATGCACAACCCCGATGACAAGCCAAGCAATTGTTTCATACTTTTGATGTTCTCAAACTTTTTCAATCTTCACGCAATACATGAGCGTGAGCCATGGACATAGCACTATAGGTGGAATAGAATGGTGGTTGTGAAGAAGACAAAAAAGAGAAGATAGTCTCACATCAACTAGGCGTATCAACGGGCTATGGAGATGCCCATCAATAGATATTAATGTGAGTGAGTAGGGATTTCCATGCAACGGATGCACTAGAGCTATAAGTATATGAAAGCTCAAAAAGAAACTAAGTGGGTGTGCATCCAACTTGCTTGCTCACGAAGACCTAGGGCAATTTGAGGAAGCCCATCATTGGAATATACAAGCCACGTTCTATAATGTAAAATTCCCACTAGTATATGAAAGTGACAACATAGGAAACTCTCTATCATGAAGATTATGGTGCTACTTTGAAGTACAAGTGTGGTAAAAGGATAGTAGCATTGTCCCTTCTCTCTTTTTGTCTCATTTTTCTATTTTTTTTTATTTGGGCCTTTTCTCTTTTTTTATGGCCTCTTTTTTTTTGTCCGGAGTCTCATCCCGACTTGTGGGGGAATCATAGTCTCCATCATCCTTTCCTCACTGGGACAATGCTCTAATAATGATGATCATCACACTTTTATTTACTTACAACTCAAGAATTGCAACTCGACACTTAGAACAAAAATATGACTCTATATGAATGCCTCCGGCGGAGTACCGTGATATGCAATGAATCGAGAGTGACATGTATGAAAGAATTATAAAGGTGGCTTTGCCACAAATACAATGTCAACTACATGATCATGCAAAGCAATATGACAATGATGAAGCGTGTCATAATAAATGGAACGGTGGTAAGTTGCATGGCAATATATCTCGGAATGGCTATGAAAATGCCATAATAGGTAGGTATGGTGGCTGTTTTGAGGAAGATATAAGGAGGTTTATGATACCGGCGAAAAGGTGCGCGGTATTAGAGCGGCTAGCAATGGTGGAAGGGTGAGAGTGCGTATAATCCATGGACTCAACATTAGTCATAAAGAACTCATATACTTGTTGCAAAAATCTATTAGTTATCGAAACGAAGTACTACGCGCATGATCCTAGGGGGATAGATTGGTATGAAAAGACCATCGCTCGTCCCCGACCGCCACTAATAAGGAAGACAATCAATAAATAAATCATGCTCCGACTTCATCACATAACGGTTCACCATACGTGCATGCTACGAGAACCACAAACTTTAACACAAGTATCTCTCAAATTCACAACTACTCAACTAGCATGACTCTAATATCACCATCTTCATATCTCAAAACAATTATAAGGAATCAAACTTCTCATAGTATTCAATGCACTTTATATGAAAGTTTTTATTATATCCCTTTTGGATGCCCATCATATTAGGACTAAATTCATAACCAAAACAAATTACCATGCTGTTCTAAAGACTCTCAAAATAATATAAGTGAAGCATGAGAGTTCATCTATTTATTCAAAATAAAAACTACCGTCGTGCTCTAAAAGATATAAGTGAATCACTAGAGCAAACAACAAACTACTCCGAAAGATATAAGTAAAGATCAATGAGTAGTCGAATAATTATGTAACTATGTGAAGACTCTCTAACATTTAAAAATTTCAGATCTTGGTATTTTATTGAAACAGCAAGAAAAACAAAATAAAATAAAATGACGCTCCAAGCAAAACACATATCATGTGGTGAATAAAAATATAGCTCCAAGTAAAGTTACCGATGAACGAAGACGAAAGAGGGGATGCCATCCGGGGCATCCACAAGATTAGGCTCTTGGTTGTCCTTGAATATTAACTTGGGGTGCCTTGGGCATCCCCAAGCTTAGGCTCTTGCCACTCCTTATTCCATAGTCCATCGAATCTTTACCCAAAACTTGAAAACTTCATGACACAAAACTTAACGGAAAATCTCGTGAGCTCCGTTAGGATAAGAAAATAAATCACCACTTAGGTACTGTTATGAACTCATTATAAATTTGTATTGATGTAATATCTAATTTATTCCAACTTCTCTATGGTTCATACCCTCCGATACTACTCATAGATTCATCAAAATAAGCAAACAACACATAGAAAACAGAATCTGTCAAAAACAGAACAGTCTGTAGTAATCTGTAACTAACGCAAACTTACGGAACTCCAAAAATTCTGCCAAAATAGGACGACCTAGATAATTTGTTTATTTATCTACTTAAATTGGAATCAGTATTTTATCATGTTCTGGTGATTTTTAACAATTGTTTTCGTGAACATAAAGTTTCTGGAATTTTCAGCAAGATCGAATAACTATCATCCAAGAAGATTCTATGGGTCTTACTTGGCACAAACACTAATTAAAACATAAAAACACATCTAACCAGATGCTAGATCAATTATTTATTGAATAACAGCAAGTAAAATTATTGGGTTGTCTCCCAACAAGCGCTTTTCTTTAAAGCCTTTTAGCTAGGCATAGATAATTTCAATGATGCTTGCATAAAAGATAAGAATTGAAACATAAAGAGAGCATCATGAAGAATATGACTAGCACATTTAAGTCTAACCCACTTCCTATGCATAGGAATTTTGTGAGCAAACAACTTATGGGAACAACAATCAACTAGCATAGGAAGGCAAAACAAGCATAACTTCAAAACTTTAAGCACACAGAGAGGAAACTTGATATTATTGCCATTCCTACAAGCATATATTCCTCCCTCATAATAATTTTCAGTAGCATCATGAATGAATTCAACAATATAACCAGCACCTAGAGCATTCTTTTCATGATCTACTTGCATAGAAATTTTACTACTCTCCACATAAGCAAAATTCTTCTCATTCGGAATAGTGGGAGTATCATAAGAGACTTGAATACTATAAATTGTTTCCATATTAAAAGAGTAATGTTCATAAAAAGGGTAATCATAATCATGGCAAGTTTTATAAATATAATCATCACTACTTTTTATAGCATAAGTTTCATCACAATAATCATCATAAGTAGCAACTTTGTTCTCATCATAATCGATTGAAACCTCTTCCAAGATAGTGGACTCATCACTAAATAAAGTCATGACCTCTCCAAATCCACTTTCATATTTATCACAATAAGATTCAACATCCTCCAAAATAGTGGAATCATTACTTCCTAAAGTTGACACTCTTCCAAACCCACTTTCATAAATATAATCATCATAAGTAGAAGGCATGCTATCATCATAACAAATTTGCATATCAAAACTTGGGAGACTAAAATATCATCTTAATTAAACATAGCATCCCCAAGCTTGGGACAAACATTAATTGCAACAAATAGATTCTCAAAAATATCATCTTCATCAAACATAGCATCCCCAAGCTTGGGCCTTTCCATATCATAAGCATAATCACTCTCATCATTAATAGTATGGATAGCACCAATAGTATAACTATCATATTCTTCCAAGCAAGTGCCAAAAAGATTTTCAAGATCATAGGAAGTATCATTATCTTCCCAATCGTAATCATCACAACAAGCAATAGGCATAACGAGATCATCATCAAGTGCATCATCTTCCACAATTATTTTTGATTCATTTTCATGAGGCACAACAATAATAGGAGCAACATTATTTAGGAGAGATATATTTTTTACCTCTCTTCCTTTTTCTTTTCTTCTTCTTCACCACATCATGTGTGGGTTCAATCCTATTTTTGGAGCTCCTTATTAATGAGATTGGTTGAATAGAAGGCTCCTCCTCGTTACCTGATTCATCATAAGAAATAATAGGAGGATATTGGGAAGTATCTTCCCTTTCATTAGTATTCTCTTCATCTTCTATTTGTTTTCTTGTCTTTATGTAATTGGCAATATAAGGATTTTCAATGCAACTCACCGCACAATACATATAAATTTTCTCTAGATCAAAATCAAGAAGTTTATAACGGGCAAATTCTGGAAGATGCTTAGTTATACGTTTCATTTCTTCGTAACCCATAACCAAACTAAGTTCATTATAACGTGCAAGGGAAATCAAGTCATCACAATTTTTGGACACGATTAGATCATGAAATAATTTGCATCGGATAGTTAAATGACCCTGTTCATTGCAA